>JARQOC010000003.1:1453594-2053594 GCA_033576535.1 Allobates femoralis | reverse complement strand
TGTTGTGAGGCAGCTTGGTAGCTCTGCTGTTAGGTTCAGGAATCAAACGCAGATACATCAAAGTCTTTTGGGTACCTTTACTGGTGGAGACAGGTACACTCGGACCGGGATAGTGAGGTTAACACTCCTGGAGGTTCACAGCAAGCAGTGTGCAGGCTTCCTTTCTCTGTCTTTCTAGTGAGGTCGGGTGGATGTGGAATCCTGCCGGAGCGGGTTGTGCGTTCAGTGGAACGTAATTCACCTGGTAACAGCACCGAGGGCACTGTTAAAGGGTTAAGCCGGATCAATGCTCTTCCTGGGCTCTCGTGGGTAGGTGCTTCAGGTGGAACGGTGGCTAAACCTCTTGTTAAACGTGCTGGTTCTCTGTGGTGGCTAGGTAGCTCTCACAGCTCGGTTCCAGTAACCGGTTGGTGAGGGAGAGTTAGGGTAACTCTGATATCCCTGAGAGGTGTTTTCTCCTTTCCTATGACCCCAATTGCAAGGGTCTCTCACTTGCTGGGTATGCTGGTTTGGGCCTGGTATAGCTTCAGAACCAGTGACTGCACACTTCCTGCAGCTCTTCTAGCATTTGCACACTCTGGTGTTTCTCCCTCCAGGACCCTATTTATAGGGAAAACTGGCTCAAGTGACCAGTGGAGGTCCCCCTAGAGGCCTGGGGTGAAGCAGGTGTTAAAGGTGTTTTGTTTGTTATGAGTGCTGCTTACTGTTTCCACTCCATTTGTGTACCAGGAGTTCTGTGGTGCCCCATTTCTTGATCTTTACTAATAACGCAAGTGTCGAGCCCACTGGGATGAGGGTACTCGGTACCGGACCGTGTCTGATACAGGGGGAAGTCACGGGTGGTCCTGGTCCGGTCCGTTTCCCGGGCCCTGGCAAATAAAAAAGGGGGTGTATTTACAGGGGATTGTCAGTCGTGACGCCACCCACCATATGCGACCAGTGATGGGGCCGCCGCTGCTGCAGAACCTCCGGGGATGATGGGATGGCAGCTTAGGTGTAATAGTTCCAGTGGGTAGAACTGTATTCCCCGGGGCACAGTGATGGTATAGTCTATAATGGATATGAATGGTGAAGACGGGGTTAAAGGACACACACTCACGTTTTGTAGTCAAAGGTGCAATTCTGCTCTTCTCCTGTTGCTGCAGCTTCTTCTAATCCGTGTGCAGAGCTGACAGGCTGGTAGCTCTCTGTGACTGAATGTAGGGCAAAGGTTGCAATCAATACACAGACTCACAGTTCTGCTGTTTTCCAAAGCTTTACTGCTGATGTTATTGCAGATTATAGTCCATGGAGTCTGTAATGGGGCTGAGCTCTCTTCCCACCCTGTCCGGGGTCATCAGCTTCCTTGTGCTGCACTGTGTGTGTGTCCTGGCTGCTATTAGCTGAGCTGCTGGGACTTCTCACGTCTCTCTGTGTTCTGCTGGTACCACTTGGCTAGGCAACTTGAGTCCTCTAAGCTGTGCTGACCCCTCCGTGTTGCTTTACACTGGTACTAGGGGCATCTAGAAATCCCACTGTTCCTGGATTCACTGTGCTGTGGGTGCCGGACATAGTAGCGGATCCGGTGTCCGTTCTGTGCGTTCTTCTGGGGAGAGTGAAGGTGTCACTCCAGCTCCCAGACGTGTTCCTCAGTCTGTAGTTCTCCTGTTCCTCTGACCCTTGCTAGGTCTGCACTGAGCTAACTCTGCTCTAAGTGTCCTCTTCACAGCCCTGCTCCGAGCTGAACTGAGCTCTCCCTCATGAGCAGGAGTATTTAAGGGAGCATGTGGTGCTCCCCCTCCTGGCCCAGAGGTGCTAGTGTTTTTCAGTGTGTAGTGGGGAGAGAACCTGTGTGGTGTTATTGTGGCATATTAACCCATGGGGTGCCACACAAGTTTTAGAGTTCTCATATTGCGATGGCATAATTGTGTAGGGTTCAGATTCCCAATTGTCATCCAATTTGTTGGTTTCCTCTTTCTTTTTAGCACTAAGTCTCCTGTAGCTAGAGGTTCAGCTGAGGCGTGCTTGTTAAAGTCTTTTTCTTGTTTGGTTCTGCTGATGTTCAGGTTTCTTTCAACACTTTCTTGTATTTTGTGGTACTGCTCTTGGCGTTGACTGATCCAATCTTCATCAGAAGAATCTTCTGTGGGTTCGATGGTTCCCATTTGTAAATCAACTGGTAATTTACCTGGTCTTGCTCGCATTAAGTAAGCAGGCGTGTAGTTAGTTGAAATAACAGGTATGTGTTGTAGATATCCACAAGGTCTGGACGTTTTTCCGGCCATTGGTTTCTTACCTCGATTGGCAAGGTTTTGAGCATGTCTATGACAGTGTAGTTCATTTTCTCACATAACCCGTTGGTTTGGGGATGATAAGGGGTGGTCCTGATCTTCTTACACCCATATAGCCCTAGAAATTCTTGAAACAGGGCTGATTCGAAGGCTGGCCCTTGGTCAGTCAAGACTTGGTCTGGATACCCATGGGGGCGACAGAAGTAACTCTGGAACGCTTTGGCTGCTACCTCTGCAGTTAAGTCCTTAACTGGAACTACTGCCAGGAACCTTGAGTAGTGATCGACGATGGTGAGAGCGTAAGTGTAACCGGTGCGACTTGTGGTAAGCTTCACGTGGTCGAGAGCAACTATATCAAGGGGCTTCGTGGTAACAATTGGCTGCAATGGAGCTTTCTGAGTTAGATGGTCTTTTCTTCGAAGGTGACATGGTCCACAGTTTTTACACCACTTGTCAATTGAACCTCGCATACCGACCCAGTAGAACCGGTCTTTCAGGAGTCTCTCCAGCTTCTTCCATCCAAAGTGTCCGGCATCGTCATGGTATGCTTCAAGGATCATTTGGACTTCAGTTTTTGGGACTACAATCTGCCAGATGAGTTTGTGTGTTCTGGGATTCAGATACCTTCTGCATAGTTTACTTTGGTAGACGAACAACCTTCCTTTCTCCTTCCACAGGCGTTTAGCATTTGGCGAGGCATCAGAGTCCATGTTGGCGTGTTCCTGAGTGATCAGATCCCTTACCAGGCTGACATCTGGATCGTTAGCTTGAACCTCCTTCCAGTCATGGTGAGGTAAAGGGTTCACGATCCTCTCTACACGTCTCTGGTTTGCCTGATGACATGTTGCTGTACCCGAACGGTGGAAAGCAGGTAGTTCAATCTCTTCCAGGTCATCTATGTCTTCTCCCTCTTCAGGAAGGTTAGGCATTCTGGACAGGGCATCAGCATTGCCGTTCTTGTGACCTGCCCGGTACTTTACAGTGAAGTCGTAGTTAGCGAGTCTTGCTACCCAACGCTGTTCTAGGGATCCCAGCTTCGCAGTCTCTAAGTGTGTTAGAGGATTGTTGTCTGTGAAAGCTGTGAACGGGGCGGATGCCAGGTAATGCTTGAAACGCTCTGTGATCGCCCAGACCAGGGCCAGGAACTCCAGCTTGAAGGAGCTGTAATTCTCCGGGTTCCTCTCGGTGGGACGGAGCTTTCTGCTGGCGTAGGCTATCACCTTCTCCTTGCCCTGCTGACGTTGAGATAGGACTGCTCCTAAACCTTCATTGCTTGCATCAGTGTACAGTAAAAACGGGAGATTGTAATCAGGATAGGTCAGGATTTCTTCTCCAGTGAGAGCGTCTTTCAGCTTCTGGAAGGATTGTTCCTGTTCTGGGCCCCAGTGGAATGGGGGTCCCCTGATCTTGCCGTTTTTGGATTGACCTACTAAGAGATCTTGCATGGGGGCGGCTATCTTGGTATAGCCTTTGATGAATCGTCGGTAGTACCCGACCAGTCCTAGAAATTGACGTACCTCTTTGTGAGTGGTTGGTGCTGGCCAGTCTTTGATGATGGTAACTTTATCCGGATCCGGTGCTACGCCTTCGGCGCTGACCACATGTCCTAGGTATTGGACCTTGGGTTTCAGCAGGTGGCACTTGGACGGTTTCAGTTTCATCCCGTACTTGGACAGTGACTCGAACACTTCACTCAGGTGCTGGAGGTGATCTTCATAGGTCTGAGAGTATACAATGACATCATCAAGGTATAACAAGACAGTCTCAAAGTTCTTGTGGCCCAAACAACATTCCATAAGTCTCTGGAATGTTCCTGGGGCATTGCACAACCCGAATGGCATACTGTTGAGCTCGCATAAGCCCATAGGAGTAGTGAAGGCTGTCTTCTCACGATCCTCCTCTGCAACGGCAACCTGCCAGTACCCACTAGTAAGATCTAATGTGGAGAAGTAGTTGGCAGATTTGAGTGCAGCTAGTGACTCTTCTATGCGGGGTAACGGGTATGCATCCTTGTGTGTGACTGTTGATTTGCCTATAGTCTACACACATCCTCATACTACCATCTTTCTTTTTAACCAGGACTAGTGGTGCGGCCCAGGGACTACAGCTATCCCTAATGACTCATGCATTCTTCATGTCCTGAAGCATCTCTTTTGCTTTTTGGTAGTGAGTGGGTGGTATAGGCCTGTACCTTTCTTTGATGAGTGCATGGCCACCTGTGGGGATATGGTGTTGTACCCCTTTAATCCTCCCAAAGTCAAGTGGGCGTTTGCTGAACACTTGCTCATACTCCCGAACCACCCGGTATACTCCATTTTTCTGGTGAGGGGGTGTATTGTCAGTTCCTACACTGAGGTCTTGACACCATTTCTCTAACTGATCTTTGGAGTGAGGGGGTTCATCAGTGACTGTTTGGTTTGAGGTTTTTACATCAATCACAGCATCATCTTTTACTTGGTACAATTTAGCAACAGTTGCATATCTAGGTAGTCTGACTTCGTCATCACCATAATTCAATATGCGTACGGGGACTCTCCTTTTTCTCACATCGACCAACCCTCTGGCTGTCAAGAGCGTAGGACTACTTCAGACATTACAGGTTCTACTACAGCTTGGTAGTCCTGCCCTCTGAGGCCTATGGCTGCTCGACACCAGATCATCATTTCACTTCTGGGTGGTACCACAATTGGAATGGGATCTGTGACTCTTACTCTGCCAATTTCACCATTTGACAAGGTTACCTGTTGTTGATACACCAGAGCTCGGATCTGCTTTTGGATGGCTCTCCTCTCCCTGGGTCTACCAGCTTCAACACTCTATTGGAGTAAAAACAACACTTCATCGATACATTTGACCATGACATTAGTACCCAGTATCACGTGTGGATCCCTCTCGTTTGGTCTATCCTGAACCACTATGATGCCCTGGTTCTTCAGCTGCACCCTCCCCACCTTTACTGTAGCTTCCCATTGTCCCTCTATTGTAACTAGTATACCATTAGTGGCTTCAATGTTCAGATCGGGGTGTGGGGGTTCCAGCTCAACATCTGTCCAGAACCGCTTATAAAGGATACACGGGATGGTTGTCACCTGGGATCCAGTGTCTATCAAGGCGGGGGTAGCGATGCCATCAATGACGATTGGTAAGTATGGACAGTCTCCTATATACTTGTGTTCCCAGCTGGTCGTTGGGCCTGGACAGTCTACTCCTTGGGTTGGCCCTTCTCGCCCAGGGATTGCTCGTTTAAAGGACGGGATTGCTGATTGCGTCCTTCTCTGTCGCTCTGTTGACTGGTGCGGCGTCTGTCAGGACTGCGACGATCTGCAGGTTTTCCTCGCGGCTGCTGTGTCTTTCTTTTTATCCACGGGACGTCGTCGGGGCTGTCAGCGAGCTGGATCTTGTCTGATGACCTTGCCTCTGGTCTTGGGTCTTCTCCCAGCTTGTAGCTTGGCCATGTCCTTCATCAGCTGCTCTACATTAGCACACAGTTGTTCAAACCGGTCGGGTGTTATAGTCTGTGCGCTGGCCTGAACCGTAGGGACTGGGGATGCTGCTGCCGGCACGGAAGGGGTGTCAGCATACTGCTGCTGTGAGGTTAGATCGGGCACTGTAGGGAACTGCTGTCCCCACACTGTTAAGTCTCTCAAAGTGTCAAACTCCGAACCAGGATTCTGCAGGGACCACCAGCTTGCTTGCTTTCTATCCTCAGGTAGTCTAAGTCCCACAACAAACTGTCCAATTAACGCTTTGTTCTCATCTCTGACACCATCAGGATCGACTTGTATTAACTGTCTCAGTGCTTCTTGCAAGCGCAGTGAATAATCCAGGACACTTTCTCGTGCCCCTTGTTTACAGTGATAAAACATCAGCCTTAACTCAGCCTCAATATGATGTTCAAAAACCCGGGTTAATTTAGCGAATATCTGCTCCACTGATTCCTGAGTTTCTATAGACTAGTTTCGGCTCTGCAGCTCGGCTGCGCCTGTTAACTGTCCCATTATAACTGAAGCTCTTTACTTACCCGTCATCGCGTACATGTCCAGCGCTTGGCATGTCTTCCTTTGGAATGTCTCCAAGGTACCGGGTGTACCGCTGTACTTTGGTAACCAGGCTGCATTCGGAACGTATGGCAGGGATATCGGCATAATCGGAGCGTGTTGTTGCGGCATACCGCCAGCGGATGGCTGACCTGCTGGAGGTACGTTTGGCTGTACCAGTTGTGCAACCGGTTGGTTTACTTGCGGGGTTCCCGCGTTGCTGGAATCCGAGTCACTCCCCCTTAGTTAAGCGCGGCCAGTCCTTTCGAATCAAACGGAAGTGTCGGTGTCGCGGAGAGGAGTGAGGCACCACAGGAGTTTCCGGTTCCTGCTGCGTTCGGGGGAAGTCGTCAGAGTGTGGGGGCGGGGCCTATCTTCGCGCCCTTTGCACAGTAACGCCCCTTCTTTTCCCGCCGTCTGCGCAGCAATGGCGTTCAAATATACAGTTCGATATTTACAGTCATTAAATAGCACACAATACCCGTTGGGAAACGGGCCTGCTTTCATCCTGTTCGTGACACCAAATTCTGACTCACCGTAGCCGGGTTCTGCACGTCGCAGGCGTTTTCCTCTCCTTGTCACGGAACCGCGCCTGCGGCTGTGGGACCCAGTGGTCCAGATCAATAGGGGATGGCTGAACAGATAGGGGGAATATTCTTGTCGTGACGCCACCTGCAGGAATTCCGGTGATTTCACCGGCGCTGCTCGGGCCTCCGGGGGATGTTCGGCAGCAAGATGGGACGCTCCCCACAGGATGAACTGGAGTCCCCGGGGCCAGGAGCTGCACAAGATGTTGTGAGGCAGCTTAGTAGTACTGCTGTTAGGCTCAGGAATAAAGCGCAGACACATTCAAGTCTTTTAGGTACCTTTACTGGTGACATAGGTACATTCGGACCGGTTGATGAGGTTGCCACTCCTGGAGTTTCACAGCAAGCAGTGTGTAGGCTTCCTTTCTCTGTCGTTCTAGTGAGGTTGGGGGGATGTAGAATCCTGCCGGACCGGGTTGTGCATTCAGTGGAACGTGTTTCACCTGGGTAAGCTGCTTTGAGGGCACTGTAGAAGGGTTAAGCCGGATCAATGCTCTTCCCTGGGCTCTCGTAGGTAGGTGCTTCAGGTGGAACAGGTGGCTAAACTCCCTGTGCAGGATGCTGGTTCTCTGTGGTGGCTGGGTAGCTCTCACAGCTCGGTTCCAGTAACCGGTTGGTGAGGGAGAGTTAGGGTAACTCTGATATCCTTGAGAGGTGCTTTCTCCTTTCCTATGACCCCAATTGCAAGGGTCTCTCACTTGCTGGTTGTGCTGGTTTGGGCCTGGTATAGCTCCAGTACCAGTGACTGCACACTTCCTGCAGCTCTCCTAGCGTCTGCACACTCTGCTGTTTCTCCCTCCAAGACCCTATTTATAGGGGGAACTGGCTTAAAGTGACCAGTGGAGCTCCCCCTAGAGGCCTGGGGTGAAACAGGTGTCTAGGTGTTGTTAGGTGTTTTCTTGGTGAGTGATGCTTTGCTGTTTCCACTCCATTTGCGTAACAAGGGTTCTGTGGTGCCCAACAAGTGCCAGGGTGCCACACTTGTACTGCAGTACTACTTAGAATCTGTTAACAAACAAGTATGGGTGGGTTCACACTGCGGTCAGGTCCGGCCCGGGACTGTCAGGGGTGAACCGAATCAGCACACAAAACCGGAGGGCTAATATGCCCTCCCGTCCGGTGTGCATCCTGCCGCAGCTGTTGACGCTGATTATTCAGGGCCGCGGCTTGCAGGGAGCTAGCTGCGGTCCTGAATTATAACAGCGGCATGCAGCCGCCGGTATCCTGTTCTCGGATCCTCCCGGATCGGGGCAATCCGGCCCCATAGGCTCCCATGTTAAGGGAGTGCCGGATTGCCCCGGAAGGATCCGGGGGAATCTGGGAGGATCCGGGAGACACCAATCAGGTGCAAATCGGACTTCCCGGACCCAAAAACATTGCATGCAACATTTTTGGATCCGGGTGGAAAAGCCCACTTCTCCCGGATTCTTCTGGCGAGATGGCAGCCGAATGGCAGATAATTACCATCCGGCTCCATAGGATACTATGGGGCCAAAATCCGGTCCGGGGCTGTCACCCCTGACAGCCCCGGACTGGACCTGACCGCAGTGTGAACCCACCCTATCACCAGCAGAGATTCATCTCCAACCAAACAATCTCTAGTTTCGTCAACAATTGGGATCCCGTTTTATTAGAGTGAGTGGGTTTGATCCTCCTCGCGGAGGAATAAGCATGAGCAATTCATCGGCTGACGGCCTTTCTTCATTATTATTCTTCCTGCAGCACAGATAAAGTGCAAAAATTGCTGTGCAGGATTTTCTCAAACTGTAATCGATCAGTTATTACCAATATAATGTGATTATTGTATTCATTTCTCTTATTCAGGCATTACATGAAGTATGTGGAATGTTTAGTCATCTGTTTGGCTGAACGCCCGGACTACTGTGGTGTCGCACCCTCTTATCTCTGGGTCGCACTCGTCCCTTTGACAGACAAGTTCTTATCGGAGTCGGCCATCTACGTCACGGTATTGTTAAAGTGATATTACACCCCTGAGTAGAGTTGAGGGTCCGTCAGAATATCACTTAGTCATCATTCAGGGGTTCATCCACATCTTCACACCTCATTCAGGGGTGCATTCACAGTGTATTGCTTCATCTGTGTCAAATGTTTGATTAATACCCGGGTCTAAGGGGTCTTCTGATATAACTAATGCCCCCAGGGCCGGGGTTTACATTGTGCTCCTGTGCAAAGTTTTCACCACCGTCTGTTGATTACTGATCTGGGGACTGGAGCTCGACAGTTTACAGCAATTATGTCCACGCTCCCAATTCTGATCACTAGAATGAATGGGAACACCTCGATGAGGTCTACGTGTCCCCTCGGTGGTCTGCTGCCACCACTGATCTCTTACAGGTGGATCAGGAACCTGTGTAGTAACGAGAGGAAGCGGGAGGAACGTGTCACTCCTCATAGAACAAGAAGAACGAAGGTAATAAGTTATAAGATTTACTCCAAAGATACAACAGATATTATAAAAAGAGATGATTTACATATATGCATAAACAGTTATCAAAATAAAAAGGATAAAAATAAGATAGACTGAACCTGAGCCACGCGGTGACAGTCACAGATCTAGGGGGGGAAGGCTCCCCGGAAATGGGTGTGATTCCTCCTCACACCTATAGGTGGGGCCGTGTCCTTCGTCCGAGCTGGAATAATCTACCAAAAATGGACGCTCTTGTTTTATACTTTGCCCATGAAGCTAAGAAATCCCCCTGTGCTGCCCTCACATACTGTGCTCTGGAGGAACACTCATCTCCAAAACTTATCAAAAACTTTTCTTCATATCTATAGACTGGAAGCTCAAGGGTCAAAGATATCGGCATCAAGTCATCCCTCGTAACTAGATGGCAGCACCAGCCTGCAGATCCTGACACAGGGGTGATTCCTCACTCAGCCACTAGATGGCAGCACCAGCCTGCAGATCCTGACACACAGGTGATTCCTCACTCTGCCACTAGATGGCAGCACCAGCCTGCAGATCCTGGCACACAGGAGATTCCTCACTCAGCCACTAGATGGCAGCACCAGCCTGCAGATCCTGACACACAGGCGATTCCTCACTCTGCCACTAGATGGCAGCACCAGCCTGCAGATCCTGACACACAGGTGATTCCTCACTCTGCCACTAGATGGCAGCACCAGCCTGCAGATCCTGACACAGGGGTGATTCCTCACTCAGCCACTAGATGGCAGCACCAGCCTGCAGATCCTGACACACAGGCGATTCCTCACTCAGCCACTAGATGGCAGCACCAGCCTCCAGATCCTGACACACAGGAGATTCCCCACTCTGCGACTAGATGGCAGCCCAGCCTGCAGATCCTGACATACAGGAGATTCCTCACTCTGCCACTAGATGGCAGCACCAGCCTGCAGATCCTGACACACAGGAGATTCCTCACTCAGCCACTAGATGGCAGCACCAGCCTGCAGATCCTGACACACAGGTGATTCCTCACTCAGCCACTAGATGGCAGCACCAGCCTGCAGATCCGGACACACAGGAGATTCCTTACTCAGCCACTAGATGGCAGCACCAGCCTGCAGATCCGGACACACAGGAGATTCCTTACTCAGCCACTAGATGGCAGCACCAGCCTGCAGATCCTGACACACAGGCGATTCCTCACTCAGCCACTAGATGGCAGCACCAGCCTGCAGATCCTGACACACAGGCGATTCCTCACTCAGCCACTAGATGGCAGCACCAGCCTGCAGATCCTGACACACAAGTGATTCCTCTCTCTGCCACTAGATGGCAGCACCAGCCTGCAGATCCTGACACACAGGCGATTCCTCACTCAGCCACTAGATGGCAGCACCAGCCTGCAGATCCTGACACACAAGTGATTCCTCACTCTGCCACTAGATGGCAGCACCAGCCTGCAGGTCCTGACACACAGGCGATTCCTCACTCAGCCACTAGATGGCAGCACTAGCCTGCAGATCCTGACACACAAGTGATTCCTCACTCAGCCACTAGATGGCAGCACAAGCTGCAGATCCTGACACACAGGCGATTCCTCACTCAGCCACTAGATGGCAGCACCAGCCTGCAGATCCTGACACACAAGTGATTCCTCACTCAGCCACTGGATGGCAGCACCAGCCTGCAAATCCTGACACACAGGCAATTCCTCACGCAGCCACTAGATGGCAGCACCAGCCTGCAGATCCTGACACACAAGTGATTCCTCACTCAGCCACTAGATGGCAGCACCAGCCTGCAGATCCTGACACACAGGCAATTCCTCACGCAGCCACTAGATGGCAGCACCAGCATGCAAATCCTGACACACAAGTGATTCCTCACTCAGCCACTAGATGGCAGCACCAGCCTGCAGATCCTGACACACAAGTGATTCCTCACTCAGCCACTGGATGGCAGCACCAGCCTGCAGATCCTGACACACAGGCGATTCCTCACTCAGCCACTAGATGGCGGCACCAGCCTGCAGATCCTGACACACAGGCGATTCTTCACTCAGCCACTAGATGACAGCACCAGCCTGAAGATCCTGACACACAGGCGATTCCTCACTCAGCCACTAGATGGCAGCACCGGCCTGCAGATCCTGACACACAAGTGATTCCTCACTCAGCAACTAGATGGCAGCACCAGCCTGCAAATCCTGACACACAGGAGATTCCTCACTCAGCCACTAGATGGCAGCACCAACCTGCAGATCCTGACACACAGGTGATTCCTCACTCAGCCACTAGATGACAGTACCAGCCTGCAGATCCTGACACACAGGCGATTCCTCACTCAGCCACTAGATGGCGGCACCAGCCTGCAGATCCTGACACACAGGCGATTCCTCACTCAGCCACTAGATGGCAGCACCAGCCTGCAGATCCTGACACACATGTGATTCCTCACTCAGCCACTAGATGGCAGCACTAGCCTGCAGATCCTGACACACAAGTGATTCCTCACTCAGCAACTAGATGGCAGCACCAGCCTGCAAATCCTGACACACAGGAGATTCCTCACTCAGCCACTAGATGGCAGCACCAACCTGCAGATCCTGACACACAGGTGATTCCTCACTCAGCCACTAGATGACAGTACCAGCCTGCAGATCCTGACACACAGGCGATTCCTCACTCAGCCACTAGATGGCAGCACCAGCCTGCAGATCCTGACACACAGGTGATTCCTCACTCAGCCACTAGATGGCAGCACCAGCCTGCAGATCCTGACACACAAGTGATTCCTCACTCAGCAACTAGATGGCAGCACCAGCCTGCAAATCCTGACACACAGGAGATTCCTCACTCAGCCACTAGATGGCAGCACCAGCCTGCAGATCCTGACACACAGGTGATTCCTCACTCAGGCACTAGATGGCAGCACAAGCTGCAGATCCTGACACACAGGCAATTCCTCACTCAGCCACTAGATGGCAGCACCAACCTGCAGATCCTGACACACAGGTGATTCCTCACTCAGCCACTAGATGACAGCACCAGCCTGCAGATCCTGACACACAGGCGATTCCTCACTCAGCCACTAGATGGCGCACCAGCCTGCAGATCCTGACACAAGGCGATTCCTCACTCAGCCACTAGATGGAGCACCAGCCTGCAGATCCTGACACACATGGGGATTCCTCACTCAGCCACTAGATGGCAGCACCTAGCCTGCAGATCCTGACACACAAGTGATTCCTCACTCAGCCACTAGATGGCAGCACCAGCCTGCAAATCCTGACACACAGGAATTCCTCACTCAGCCACTAGATGGCAGCACCAGCCTGCAGATCCTGACACACAGGTGATTCCTCACTCAGCCACTAGATGGACAGTACCAGCCTGCAGATCCTGACACACAGGCGATTCCTCACTCAGCCACTAGATGGCAGCACCAGCCTGCAGATCCTGACACACAGTGATTCCTCACTCAGCCACTAGATGGCAGCACCAGCCTGCAGATCCTGACACACAAGTGATTCCTCACTCAGCAACTAGATGGCAGCACCAGCCTGCAATCTGACACACAGGAGATTCCTCACTCAGCCACTAGATGGCAGCACCAGCCTGCAGATCCTGACACACAGGTGATTCCTCACTCAGGCACTAGATGGCAGCACAAGCTGCAGATCCTGACACACAGGCAATTCTCACTCAGCCACTAGATGGCAGCACCAGCCTGCAGATCCTGACACACAGGCGATTCCTCACTCAGCCACTAGATGGCAGCACCAGCCTGCAGATCCTGACACACAGGCGATTCCTCACTCAGCCACTAGATGGCAGGACCAGCCTGCAGATCCTGAACACAGGGGCGATTCCTCACTCAGCCACTAGATGGCAGCACCAGCCTGCACATCCTGACACACAGGGGGAGATTCCTCACTCAGCCACTAGATGGCGCACCAGCCTGCAGATCCTGACACACAGGGGAGATTCCTCACTCAGCCACTAGATGGCAGCACCAGCCATGCAGATCCTGACACACAGGCGATTCCTCACTCAGCCACTAGATGGCAGCACCAGCCTGCAGATCCTGACACACAGGCGATTCCTCACTCAGCCACTAGATGGCAGCACAGCCTGCAGATCCTGACACACAGGCGATTCCTCACTCAGCCACTAGATGGCAGCACCAGCCTGCAGATCCTGACACAGGGGCGATTCCTCACTCAGCCACTAGATGGCAGCACCAGCCTGCAGATCCTGACACACAGGCGATTCCTCACTCAGCCACTAGATGGCAGCACCAGCCTGCAGATCCTGACACACAGGCGATTCCTCACTCAGCCACTAGATGGCAGCACAGGCCTGCAGATCTGACACACAGGCGATTCCTCACTCAGCCACTAGATGGCAGCACCAGCCTGCAGATCCTGACACAGGGGCGATTCCTCACTCAGCCACTAGATGGCAGCACCAGCCTGCAGATCCTGACACACAGGCGATTCCTCACTCAGCCACTAGATGGCAGCACAGGCCTGCAGATCCTGACACACAGGCGATTCCTCACTCAGCCACTAGATGGCAGCACCAGCCTGCAGATCCTGAACACAGGGCGATTCCTCACTCAGCCACTAGATGGCAGCACCAGCCTGCAGATCCTGACACACAGGCAATTCCTCACTCAGCCACTAGATGGCAGCACCAGCCTGCAGATCCTGACACACAGGAGAGATTCCTCACTCAGCCACTAGATGGCAGCACCAGCCTGCAGATCCTGACACAGGGGCGATTCCTCACTCAGCCACTAGATGGTAGCACCAGCCTGCAGATCCTGACACACAGGGGAGATTCCTCACTCAGCCACTAGATGGCAGCACCAGCTTGCAGATCCTGACACAAGGGCGATTCCTCACTCAGCCACTAGATGGCAGCACTAGCCTGCAGATCCTGACCCCAGGGGCGATTCCTCACTCAGCCACTAGATGGCAGCACCAGCCTGCAGATCCTGACACAGGGCGATTCCTCACTCAGCCACTAGATGGCAGCACCAGCCTGCAGATCCTGACACACAGGCGATTCCTCACTCAGCCACTAGATGGCGGCACCAGCCTGCAGATCCTGACACACATGTGATTCCTCACTCAGCCACTAGATGGCGGCACCAGCCTGCAGATCCTGACACACAAGTGATTCCTCACTCAGCCACTAGATGGCAGCACCAGCCTGCAGATTCTGACACACAAGGGATTCCTCACTCAGCCACTAGATGGCAGCACCAGCCTGCAGATCCTGACACACAAGTGATTCCTCACTCAGCCACTAGATGGCAGCACCAGCCTGCAGATCCTGACACACAGGCGATTCTTCACTCAGCCACTAGATGACAGCACCAGCCTGCAGATCCTGACACACAAGTGATTCCTCACTCAGCCACTAGATGGCAGCACCAGCCTGCAGATCCTGACACACAAGTGATTCCTCACTCAGCCACTAGATGGCAGCACCAGCCTGCAGATCCTGACACACAAGTGATTCCTCACTCAGCCACTGATGGCGCACCAGCCTGCAGATCCTGACACACAGGCGATTCTTCACTCAGCCACTAGAGACAGCACCCGCAGTCCGACACGGCGATTCCTCATCAGCACTAGAGGGACCGCCTGAGTCCTGACACAGGGCGATTCTACCAGCATAGATGAGCCGCAATCTGACACAGGGGATCACTCCCATATGCGCACCACTCATCTAGGATCTCACTCGCCACTAGGGCGCACAGTGCAGATCTGACACACAGGCGATTCCTCACTCAGCCATAGATGGCAGCACAGCCTGCAGATCCTGACACACAGGATTCTCACTCAGCCACTGATGGCAGCACAGCCTGCAATCCTGACACACAGGCATTCTCACCAGCCACTGATGGCAGCACCAGCTGCAGATCTGACACACAGGATTCCTCACTCAGCCACTAGATGGCAGCACAGCCTGCAGATCTGACACACAGGCATTCCTCACCAGCACTAGATGGCAGACACCGCTGATCTGACACACAGGATTCCTCACTCAGCACTAGATGGCAGCACAGCCTGCAGATCCTGACACACAGGGATTCCTCACTCAGCCACTGATGGCAGCACCAGCCTGCAGATCCTGACACAGGCGATTCTCACTCAGCCATAGATGGCGCACCAGCCTGCAGATCCTGCACACAGGCGATTCTCACTCAGCCACTAGATGGCAGCACCGCCTGAGATCCTGACACACAGGCGATTCCTCACTCAGCATAGATGGCAGCACGCCTGCAGATCCTGACACACAGGATTCCTCACTCAGCCACTAGATGGCAGCACCAGCCTGCAATCCTGACACAGGGATTCTCACTCAGCCACTAGATGGCAGCACCACCTGCAGATCCTGACACACAGGATTCCTCACTCAGCCACTAGATGCAGACCAGCTGCAGATCCTGACACACAGGGAATTCCTCACTCAGCCACTAGATGGCAGCACAGCCTGCAGATCCTGACACAGGCGATTCCTCACTCAGCCACTAGATGGAGCACCAGCCTGCAGATCCTGACACACAGGGATTCCTCACTCAGCCACTAGATGGCAGCACACTGCAGATCCTGACACAGGATTCCTCACTCAGCACTAGATGGCAGCACAGCTGCAATCTGACACAGGGGATTCTCACTCAGCACTAGATGGCAGCACCACCTGCAGATCCTGACACAGGGATTCCTCACTCAGCCACTAGATGGCAGACCAGCCTGCAGATCCTGACACACAGGCGATTCCTCACTCAGCCTAGATGGCGCACCAGCCTGCAGATCCTGACACACATGTGATTCTCATCAGCCACTAGATGCGCACCAGCTGCAGATCCTGACACACAAGTGATTCTCACTCAGCACTAGATGGCAGCACCAGCTGCAATCTGACACACAAGGATTCCTCACTCAGCACTAATGGCAGCACAGCCTGCAGATCCTGACACACAAGTGATTCCTCACTCAGCACTAGATGGCAGCACAGCTGCAGATCCTGACACACAGGCATTCTCACTCAGCCACTAGATGCAGCACCAGCCTGCAGATCTGACACACAGGATTCCTCACTCAGCCACTAGATGGCAGCACCAGCCTGCAGATCCTGACACACAGGATTCCTCACTCAGCCATAGATGCAGACCAGCCTGCAGATCTGACACAAGGATTCTCACTCAGCCACTGATGGCGCACCAGCTGCAATCCTGACACACAGGGATTCTTCACTCAGCCACTAGATGCGCACCAGCCTGCAGATCCTGACACACGGGATTCTCACTCGCCACTAGATGGCAGCACCAGCCTGAGATCTGACACAGGGCGATTCCTCACTCAGCCACTAGATGGCAGCACCAGCCTGCAGATCCTGAACACAGGCGATTCTCACTCAGCCACTAGATGGCAGCACAGCCTGCAGATCTGACACACAGCGATTCCTCACTCAGCACTAGATGCAGCACGCTGCAGATCGGACACAGGCGATTCCTCACTCAGCCACTAGATGGAGCACAGCTGCAGATCCTGACACACAGGGATTCCTCACTCAGCCACTAGATGGAGCACCAGCCTGCAGATCCTGACACACAGGCGATTCCTCACTCGCCACTAGTGGCAGCACAGCCTGCAGATCCTGACACACAGGATCTCACTCAGCCATAGATGCAGCACCAGCTGCAGATCTGACACAGGGCGATTCTCACTCAGCACTAGATGCAGCACAGCTGCAGATCCTGACCAGGCATTCCTCACTCAGCACTAGATGGCAGCACAGCTGCAATCCTGACACAGGCGATCCTCTCAGCATAGATGGCGCACAGCCTGCAGATCTGACACAGGGATTCCTCACTCAGCCACTAGATGGCAGCACCAGCCTGCAATCCTGACACACAGGCATTCCTCACTCAGCACTAGATGGCAGCACCAGCCTGCAGATCCTGACACACAGGGATTCCTCCTCAGCCACTAGATGGCAGCACAGCGAGATCCTGACACAGGCGATTCCTCACTCAGCACTAGATGGAGCACCAGCCTGCAGATCCTGACACAGGGATTCCTCCTCAGCCACTAGATGGCAGCACCAGCTGCAGATCTGACACAGCGATCCTCACTCAGCATAGATGGCAGCACAGCCTGCAGATCCTGACACAGGGGATTCTCACTCAGCCACTAGATGCAGCACCAGCCTGCAGATCCTGACACAGGCGATCCTCACTCAGCCACTAGATGGCAGCACCAGCCTGCAGATCCTGACAACAGGCATTCCTCACTCAGCCACTAGGGCGGCACCACCTGAGATCCTGACACACATGATTCCTCACTCAGCCACTAGATGCGCACCAGCCTGCAGTCTGACAATGATCCTCACTCAGCCACTAGATGGCAGCACAGCCTGCAGATCTGACACGGATTCCTCACTCAGCACTAGATGGCAGCACCAGCCTGCAGATCCTGACACACAGTGATTCCTCCTCAGCACTAGATGGCAGCACAGCTGCAGATCCGACACAAGGCGATTCTCACTCACCACTAGATGCAGCACCAGCTGAGATCCTACACACAGTGATTCTCACTCAGCACAGTGGCAGCACCAGCCTGCGATCTGACACACAAGTGATTCCTCACTCAGCACTAGATGGCAGCACAGCCTGAGATCCTGACACACAAGTGATCCTCCCGCCACTGATGCAGCACAGCTGAGATCCTGACACACAGGGATTCCTCATCAGCACTAGATGGCAGACAGCTGAGATCCTGACACAGGGGCGATTCCTCACTCAGCCACTAGATGCAGCACCAGCTGCAATCTGACACAGGGGATTCCTCACTCAGCACTAGATGCGACCGCTGCAGATCCTGAACAGGGGGATCCTCACTCGCCACTAGATGGCAGCACCAGCTGCAATCCTGACAACAGGATTCCTCATCAGCCATAGATGCAGCACCAGCCTGCAGATCCTGACACACAGGCGATTCCTCACTCTAGCCACAGATGGCAGCACAGCTGCAGATCCTGACACACAGGCGATTCCTCACTCAGCCACTAGATGGCAGCACCAGCTGCAGATCCTGACACAGGGGCGATTCCTCACTCAGCACTAGATGGCAGCACAGCCGCAGATCCTGACACACAGGCGATTCCACTCAGCCACTAGATGGCGACACCAGCCTGCAGATCCTGCAAGCGGCATCCTCACTCTAGCCACTAGATGGCACCAGGCCTGCAGATCCTGACACAGGCGATCCTCACTCACCAGAGCTGATGCAGCACCAGCCTGCAGATGCCTGCACACTGCGATTCTCACTCAGCACTAGATGGCACCACCGCTAGATCCTGACACACAGGCGATTCCTCACTACAGCCATAGATGGCAGCACCAGCCTGCAGATCTGACACAGCAGGCGATTCCTCATCAGCACTAGATGGCAGCACAGCCTGCAGATCCTGACACACAGGCGATTCCTCACTCAGCCACTGATGGCAGCACCAGCCTGCAGATCCTGACACAGGGGCGATTCCTCACTCAGCCACTAGATGGCAGCACCAGCCTGCACTGACACACAGTGCAATTCCTACACAGCCATCTAGCCACCAGCCTGCAGATACCTGACACACAGGGGATTCCTCACTCAGCCACTAGATGGCAGACCAGCCTGCAGTCCTGACCACAGGGGCGATTCCTCACTCAGCCACTAGATGGCTGCACCAGCCTGCGATCTGCACACAGGGGGAGATTCCTCACTCAGCCACTAGATGGCACACAGCTTGCAGATCCTGACCACAGGGGCGATTCCTCACTCAGCCTACGATGGCAGCATCTAGCCTGCAGATCCTGACACAGGGCGATCATCACTCAGCCACTAGATGGCGCAGCCCAGCCTCGCAGATCCTGACACAGGGGCGATTCCTCACTCAGCCACTAGATGGCAGCACAGCGCAGATCCTGACACCAGGCGATTCCTCACTCAGCAGATGGCTGCACCAGCGCAGATCCTGACACACAGTGATTCCTCACTCAGCCACTAGATGGTAGCACCAGCCTGCAGATCCTGACACACAGGCGATTCCTCTCTCAGCCACTAGATGGCAGCACCAGCCGGCAGATCCTGACACACAGGCGATTCCTCACTCAGCCACTAGATGGCAGCACCAGCCTGCAGATCCTGACACAGCAGGCGATTCCTCACTCAGCCACTAGATGGCAGCACAGCCTGCAGATCCTGACACACAGGCGATTCCTCACTCAGCCACTAGATGGCAGCACCAGCCTGCAGATCCTGACACCAGGGGATTCCTCACTCAGCCACTAGATGGCAGCACCAGCCTGCAGATCCTGACACACAGGCGATTCCTCACTCAGCCACTAGATGGCAGCACCAGCCTGCAGATCCTGACACAGCAGGCATTCCTCACTCAGCCACTAGATGGCAGCACCAGCCTGAGATCCTGACACACAGTGAATTCCTTACTCAGCCACTAGATGGCAGCACCAGCCTGCAGATCCTGACAAATGGGGGATTCCTCACTCAGCCACTAGATGGCAGCACCAGCCTGCAGATCCTGACACAGGGGCGATTCCTCACTCAGCCACTAGATGGTAGCACCAGCCTGCAGATCCTGACACACAGGGGAATTCCTCACTCAGCCACTAGATGGCAGCACCAGCTTGCAGATCCTGACACACAGGCGATTCCTCACTCAGCCACTAGATGGCAGCACTAGCCTGTAGATCCTGAACACAGGGATTCCTCACTCAGCCACTAGATGGCAGCACCAGCCTGCAGATCCTGACAACAGGCTGATTCCTCACTCAGCCACTAGATGGCAGCACCAGCCTGAGATCCTGACACACAGTGCATTCCTCACTCAGCCACTAGATGGCGGCACCAGCTGTAGATCCTGACACACAGGTGATTCCTCACTCAGCCACTAGATGGCAGCACCAGCCTGCAGATCCTGACACACAAGGTGATTCCTCACTCAGCCACTAGATGGCAGCACCAGCCTGCAGATTCTGACACACAAGTGATTCCTCACTCAGCCACTAGATGGCAGCACCAGCCTGCAGATCCTGACACACAAGTGATTCCTCACTCAGCCACTAGATGGCAGCACCAGCCTGCAGCATCCTGACACACAGGCGATTCCTCACTCAGCCACTAGATGAGCAGCACCAGCCTGCAGATCCTGACACACAGGATGATTCTCTCACTCAGCCACTAGATGGCAGCACCAGCTGCAGATCCTGACACACAAGTGATTCCTCACTCAGCCACTAGATGGCAGCACCAGCCTGCAGATCCTGACACACAAGGATTCCTCACTCAGCCACTGGATGGCAGCACAGCCTGCAGATCCTGACACACAGGCGATTCCTCACTCAGCCACTAGATGCAGCACCAGCCTGCAGATCCTGACACACAGGCGATTCCTCACTCAGCCACTAGATGGCAGCACCAGCCTGCAGATCCTGACACACAGGGCGATTCCTCACTCAGCCACTAGATGGCAGCACCAGCCTGCAGATCCTGACACACAGGCGATTCCTCACTCAGCCACTAGATGGCAGCACCAGCCTGCAGATCCTGACACACAGGCGATTCCTCACTCAGCCACTAGATGGCAGCACCAGCCTGCAGATCCTGACACAGGGCGATTCCTCACTCAGCCACTAGATGGCAGCACCAGCCTGCAGATCCTGACACACAGGCGATTCCTCACTCAGCCACTAGATGGCAGCACCAGCCTGCAGATCCTGACACACAGGGCGATTCCTCACTTGCAGCCACTAGATGGCAGCACCAGCCTGCAGATCCTGACACACAGGGAATTCCTCACTCAGCCACTAGATGGCAGCACCAGCCTGCAGATCCTGACACACAGGGCGATTCCTCACTCAGCCACTAGATGGCAGCACCAGCCTGCAGATCCTGACACAGGGGCGATTCCTCACTCAGCCACTAGATGGTAGCACCAGCCTGCAGATCCTGACACACAGGGGGAGATTCCTCACTCAGCCACTAGATGGCAGCACCAGCCTTGCAGATCCTGACACAGGGGCGATTCCTCACTCAGCCACTAGATGGCAGCACTAGCCTGCAGATCCTGACACAGGGCGATTCCTCACTCAGCCACTAGATGGCAGCACCAGCCTGCAGATCCTGACACAGGGCGATTCCTCACTCAGCCACTAGATGGCAGCACCAGCCTGCAGATCCTGACACACAAGGCGATTCCTCACTCAGCCACTAGATGGCAGCACCAGCCTGCAGATCCTGACACAATGTGATTCCTCACTCAGCCACTAGATGGCAGCACCAGCCTGCAGATCCTGACCACAAGTGATTCCTCACTCAGCCACTAGATGGCAGCACCAGCCTGCAGATCTGACACACAGGCGATTCCTCACTCAGCCACTAGATGGCAGCACCAGCCTGCAGATCCTGACACACAGGCGATTCCTCACTCAGCCACTAGATGGCAGCACCAGCCTGCAGATCCGGACACAAGGGATTCCTCACTCAGCCACTAGATGGTAGCACCAGCCTGCAGATCCTGACACACAGGTGATTCCTCACTCGCCACTAGATGGTCAGCACCAGCCTGCAGATCCTGACACACAGGGATTCCTCACTCTGCCACTAGATGGCAGCACCAGCCTGCAGATCCTGACACACAGGGGAGATTCCTCACTCAGCCACTAGATGGCAGCACCAGCCTGCAGATCCTGACACAGGGGCGATTCCTCACTCAGCCACTAGATGGCAGCACCAGCCTGCAGATCCTGACACAGGGGCAATTCCTCACTCAGCCACTAGATGGCAGCACCAGCCTGCACATCCTGAACACGGGAGATTCCTCCTCAGTCACTAGATGGCAGCACCAGCCTGCAGATCCTGACACACAGGGAGGATTCCTCACTCAGCCACTAGATGGCAGCACCAGCCTGCAGATCCTGACACACAGGCGATTCCTCACTCAGCCACTAGATGGCAGCACCAGCCTGCAGATCCTGACACACAGGCGATTCCTCCTCAGCCACTAGATGGCAGCACCAGCCGCAGATCCTGACACACAGGCGATTCCTCACTCAGCCACTAGATGGCAGCACCAGCCTGCAGATCCTGACACAGGGGCAATTCCTCACTCAGCCACTAGATGGCAGCACCAGCCTGCAGATCCTGACACACAAGCGATTCCTCACTCAGCCACTAGATGGCAGCACCAGCCTGCAGATCCTGACACACAGGTGATTCCTCACTCAGCCACTAGATGGCAGCACCAGCCTGCAGATCCTGAACACAGGCGATTCCTCACTCAGCCACTAGATGGCAGCACCAGCCTGCAGATCCTGACATACAGGCAATTCCTCACTCAGCCACTAGATGGCAGCACCAGCCTGTAGATCCTGACACACAAGTGATTCCTCACTCAGCCACTAGATGGCAGCACCAGCCTGCAGATCCTGACAATGGGGCGATTCCTCACTCAGCCACTAGATGGCAGCACCAGCCTGCAGATCCTGACACTGGGGCGATTCCTCACTCAGCCACTAGATGGCAGCACCAGCCTGCAGATCCTGACACACAGGTGATTCCTCACTCAGCCACTAGATGGCAGCACCAGCCTGCAGATCCTGACACACAGGCGATTCCTCACTCAGCCACTAGATGGCAGCACCAGCTGTAGATCCTGACACACAGGTGATTCCTCACTCAGCCACTAGATGGCAGCACCAGCCTGCAGATCCTGACACACAAGTGATTCCTCACTCAGCCACTAGATGGCAGCACCAGCCTGTAGATCCTGACACACAAGTGATTCCTCACTCAGCCACTAGATGGCAGCACCAGCTGTAGATCCTGACACAGGTGATTCCTCACTCAGCCACTAGATGGCAGCACCAGCCTGCAGATCCTGACACAGAGGCAATTCCTCACTCAGCCACTAGATGGCAGCACCAGCCTGCAGATCCTGACACAGGGGCGATTCCTCACTCAGCCACTAGATGGCAGCACCAGCCTGCAGATCCTGACACACAGGCGATTCCTCACTCAGCCACTAGATGGCAGCACAGGCCTGCAGATCCTGACACACAGGGGGAGATTCCTCACTCAGCCACTAGATGTCTCTGTTGTCCACAGTCCATCACTTTAACCATTTCATGGCTGCAGGCCTTTTGCAGGAATCTTGATGATGGTCATTTCTCCTGCAGATGATTGTTTATTCCTGTTTTCTTCCTGAGTCTTCATCACTTGGATTCTGATGGCTTTGCCCTGTTTCCTGCATGGGGTAGGGATGGTTGGTGCCATTCCCCCTCCCCCACCCTGCTGTCCCCCAGCCCTTCCTGTGCACTCCACATGGAGAATGTCAGGGGGGGGCTGTATACACTGGCAGATTAATGGCCCATACGTGTCCCCCTAATGCACATTCTTTACATTTTCCATAGTTGAGTGCAGGCGGAGGCTCAGGAATCCTCACACTGAGGCCTATTATGGAAGTAAGAAAGCAGGAGATGGATCTGCAGCTCCGGAGCCGAATCCAGGGAGCGAAACATCAACAGTACACCGAGCCGGGAATGTATGGAGAGTACCACAGTGTGGGGAGGAGAGGAGAGACAGCGAGGAGAGACACCAAGGAGAGACACCAAGGAGAGACACCGAGGAGAGACACCGAGGAGAGACACCGGGGAGAGACACCGAGGAGAGACACCGAGGAGAGACACCGAGGAGAGACACCGAGGAGAGACACCGGGAGAGAGACACCGAGGAGCACGGAGAGACACCAGGAGAGACACCGAGGAGAGACACCGGGGAGAGACACCGAGGAGAGGACACCGAGGAGAGACACCTAAGGAGAGACACCGAGGAGAGACACCGGGGAGAACACCGGGGGGGGGAGACACCGGGGGGAGACACCGAGGAGAGACACTAAGGGAGACACCGAGGAGAGACACCGGGGAGATACTGCGAGGGGGAGAGACACAAGGAGAGACACCGGGGAGATACACGGGAGAGACACTAAGGAGAGACACCGGGAGAGACACCGAGGAGAGACACCGGGGGAGAGACACCGAGGGGAGAGACACCGAGGAGAGACACAAGGAGAGAAACTGGGGAGAGACACCGAGGAGAGACACCGGAGGAGAGACACCGGGGAGAGACACCGAGGAGAGACACCGAGGAGAGACACCGGGGGGAGAGACACCGAGGGGGAGAGACACCGAGGAGAGACGAGAGAGAGACACCGGGAGAGACACCGAGGGAGAGGAGAAGACACGATGGAGAGACACGAGGAGAGACACCGAGGAGAGACACGGAGGAGAGACACCGGGAGAAGACACCGGGGAGAGACACCAGGAGACGGGAGGGGACACCGAGGAGAGACACGAGGAGAGACACGGGAGAGACAACGGGGAGAAGAGACACCGAGGAGAGACACCGAGGAGAGACACCGAGGGAGAAGAACACGAGAGAGACACCGAGGAGAGACACCGGAGAGAGACACGAGGAGAGACACCGAGGAGAGACACCGAGGGAGAGACACGAGGAGAGACACCGAGGAGAGACACGAGGAGAGACACCGGAGGAGAACACCGGGAGAAGACACCGAGGAGAGACACAGGAGAGACACACGGGAGAGACACCGAGGAGAGACACCAAGGAGAGACACCGGGAGAGAACCGAGGAGGAGACACCGGGAGAGACACCGAGGAGAGACACCGAGGAGAGACACCAGGAGAGACACACCGAGGAGAGACACCGAGGAGAGACACCAGGAGAACAAACCCGAGGAGAGAACACCGGGGAGAGACACGAGGAGAGACACACGAGGAGAAGACACGAGGAGAGACACCGAGGAGACACAGAGGGGAGAGACACGAGGAGAGACACCGGGGAGAGACACGAGGACAGAGAGCACGAGGAGAGAACAGGGAGGACACCGGGGAGAACACGAGGAGAGGAGAGACCGGGAGAGACACCGAGGAGAGAACCGGGAGAGACACCGGGAGAGACACCGAGGAGATGAGGAACACCGAAGAGAGGAAGACACCGGGAGGAAGGGAGAGACACCGAGGAGAGACACCGAGGAAGAGACCAGGAGAGACACTAGGAGAGACACCGAGGAGAGACACCGAGGAGAGAACCGGGGAGAGACACCGAGGAGAGACACCGGGGAGAGACACCGAGGAGAGAGGAGACACACCGGGGAGAGACACCGGGAGGAGAGAGACACCGAGGAGAGACACCGAGGAGAGACACGGAGAGGAGGACACCGAGGAGAGACACCGAGGAGAGACACAACGGGAGAGACACCGAGGAGAGACAGCCGAGGAGAGACACCGAGGAGAGACACCGGGGAGAGACACGGGGAGAGACACCGAGGAGAGACACGGGGAGAGACACCGGGAGAGACACCGGGGAGAGACACGAGAGAGACACGGGGAGAGAAACAGAGGAGAGACACCGGGAGAACACGGGATGACACCAAGGAGAACACCAGGAGAGACACCGAGGAGAGACCAAACCAGGAGAGACACCGAGGAGAACACCGAGAGAACACGGGGAGAGACACCGAGGAGAGACACAGGAGAGACAGTGAGGGAGACACGAGGAGAGACACCGGGGAGAGGGACACCGAGGAGAGACACGAGGAGAGACACCGAGGAGAGACACAGGAGAGACACGAGGAGAGACACAGAGGGGACACACCGGGGAAGACACCGAGGAGAACAGGAGGAGAGACACCGAGGAGAGACACCGAGGAGAGACACAGGAGAGACACGGGGAGAGACACGAGGAGAGACACCGGGGAGAGACACCCGGGAGAGAACCAGAGAGACACGGGGAGAGACACCGAGGAGAGACACGAGGAGAACCGGAGCACGAGAAGACACCGGAGAGACACGAGGAGAGCACGGAGAGAACACCAGGAGAACACCGGAGAACCGGGGAGAACACCGAGGAGAGACACCGAGGAGAGACACCGGGAGAGACACCGAGGAGAGACAGGGAGAGACACCGAGAGAGACACGGAGAGAGAGACACCGGGAGAGACACCGAGGAGAGACACCGAGGAGAGACACGAGAGAACACTGAGGAGGACACCGGAGAACACAAGGAGGACACCGAGGAGAGACACAGGAGAGACACGGGGAGATACAGCGAGAGGGAACCGGGGAGACAGAGGGAGACACGGAGAGAGAGACACGAGGAGAGACACCGAGGAAGACACGAGGAGAGACACAAGGAGACACCAGGAGAGACACCGAGGAGAGACCGAGGAGAACACCGAGGAGAGCACCGGGGAGAGACACCGGGGAGAGACACCGGGAGTACACGAGGAGAACACCGAGGAGAGACACCGAGGAGAGACACCGGGAGGACACCGAGGAGAGACACCGAGGGAGAACACCGAGGAGAGACACCAGGAGAACCAAGAGAGACACCGAGGAGAGACAGAGGAGAACACCGAGGAGAGACACCGGGAGAGACACCCGAGGAGAGACACGGGAGAGGACACGAGGAGAGACACCAAGGAGGACACCAGGAGAACACGAGGAGATACACGAGGAGAGACACGGGAGAGACACCGAGGAGAGACACCGAGGAGAGACACCGGGGAGAACACGAGGAGACACAGGCACGAGGAGAGACACCGGGAGGAGAACACCGGGGAGAGACACCAGGAGAACCGAGAGAGGACACCAGGAGATACAGGAGAGAACAAAGAGAGACACCGAGGAGACACGAGGAGGGCACGGGAGAGACACCGGGAGAGACACCGAGGAGATACAGCGAGGAGAGGACACAGGAGAGACACCGAGGAGAGACACCGGGAGGACCCCGAGGAGAGAGACACCGAGGAGAGACACCGAGGAGATACACGAGAGAGAACCGAGGAAGCACCGGGAGAGACCCGGGGAGGGACACCGAGGAGAGACACCGAGGAGAACACGAGGAGAGACACCGGGAGAGACACGAGGAGAGACACCGAGGAGGACACCGAGGAGAACACCGAGGAGAACAGCGAGGAGAGACATGAGGAGAGACACGGGGAGAGACACCGGGAGAGACACCGGGGAGAGACACCGAGGAGAGACACAGAGAACACGGGGGACACCGAGGAGAGACACCGAGAGAGACACCGGGAGAGACACCGGGGAAGACACCAGGAGAACACGAGGAGAGACACCAAGGAGAGACACCGAGGGGAGACACCGGAGAGACACCGAGGAGAGAACGCGAGAGAGACACCGGGAGGACACCGGGAGAACCCCTAGGAGAGACACCGAGGAGGACACCGGGAGAGACACCAAGAGATACACGAGGAGAGACACTAAGAGAGACACCGAGAGAGACACCAGGAGACACCGGGGAGACACCGGGGAGAGACACCAAGGAGAACAGCGAGGAGAACACCAGGAAGACACCAGAGAGACCCGAGAGAACACCGGAGAACACCAGAGAACCCAGGAGTACACCGGGAGAGACACCGAGAGAGACACCGGGAGAGACACCAAGAGGACACGGGAGAACACCGGGAGATACACCGAGAGAGACACGGGGAGAGACACCGGGGAGAACACCGAGGAACACCGGGAGAGACACCGAGGAGAGACACCGAGAGAGACACCGAGGGAGACACGAGGAGAGACACCGGGAGAGACACCGGGAGAGACACCGGAGAGAGACACCGAGGAGAACACCGAGGAAACACAGGAGAACACTGGGGAGACACCGAGGGAGACACCGAGGAGAGACACCGGGGAGAGACACCGGGAGAGACACCAGGAGATACACGAGGAGAGACACCGAGGAGAGACACGAGGAGAGACACCGAGGAGAGACACCGGGAGAGACACCGGGAGAGTACACCAGGAGAGACACCGAGGAGAGACACCGGGGAGAGACACCGAGGAGAGACACCGAGGAGAGACACCGAGGAGATACACCGAGGAGAGACACAGAGGAGAGACACCGAGGAGATACACGAAGAGAGGAGACACCAAGGAGGAGATACAGCGAGGAGAGACACCGAGGAGAGACAAAACACGAGGAGAGGACACCGAGGAGGAGGAGAACACCGAGGAGAGACACCAAGGAGAAGGAAGACACCGAGGAGAGACAGAGGAAGACCGAGGACGAGAGACACACGAGGAGAGACACCGGGGAGAGACACGAGGAGAGACACCGAGGAGAGACACCGAGGAGAGAACACGAGGAGAGAAGGCACTGAGGAGAGACACCGAGGAGAGACACCGGGAGAGACACCGAGGAGAGACACGAGGAGAGACACCGAGGGAGAACACGAGGAGAGACACCGGGGAGAGACACGAGGAGAGACACCGAGGAGAGACACGAGGGGACAGGAGACACCGAGGAGAGACACCGAGGAGAGACACGAGGAGAACACGAGGAGAGACACCGAGGAGAGACACCGGAGGACACCGAGGAGATACAGCGAGGAGAGACACCGAGGAGAGACACCGAGGAGAGACACCGGGGAGGGACACCGAGGAGATACACCGAGGAGATACACCGAGGAGAGACACCGAGGAGATACAGCGAGGAGAGACACCGAGGAGAGACACCGAGGAGAGACACCGGGAGGGACACCGAGGAGAGACACCGAGGAGAGACACCGAGGAGAGACACCGGGGAGAGACAGCGAGGAGAGACACCGAGGAGAGACACCGGGAGATACAGCGAGGGATACACGAGGAGAGACACTGAGGAGAGACACTGAGGAGAATCGGGGAGACAACGAGGAGAGACACCGAGGAGAGACACTGAGGAGATACAGTGAGGAGAGTCACCGAGGAGAGACACCGGGGAGAGACACCGAGGAGAGACACTGAGGAGATACAGCGAGGAGAGACACCGAGGAGATACACTGAGGAGAGACACCGAGGAGAGACACCGAGGAGAAACACCGAGGAGAGACACTGGGGAGATACAGTGAGGAGAGTCACCGAGGAGAGACACCGGGGAGAGACACCGAGGAGAGACACTGAGGAGAAACACCGAGGAGATACAGTGAGGAGAGACACCGAGGAGAGACTCTGGGGAGATACAGCGAGGAGAGACACCGAGGAGATACAGCGAGGAGAGACACTGGGGAGATACTGCGAGGAGAGACACCGAGGAGAGACACCGAGGAGAGACAGCGAGGAGAGACACCAAGGAGAGACACCAAGGAGAGACACCGGGAGAGATACCGTGGAGAGACACCGAGGAGAGACATTGAGGAGATACACCGAGGTGAGACACCGAGGAGACATAGCGAGGAGATATAGCGAGGAGATACATCGAGGAGAGACACCGAGGAGAGTTCCATAGTATAGATACACCAAGTAGAGACACCGAGGAGATACAGCGAGGAGGGACACCGAGGAGATACACCAAGGAGGTACACCGAGGAGAGACACTGAGGAGATACAGTGAGGAGAGACAGTGAGGAGATACAGCGAGGAGAGACACAGAGGAGAGACACCAAGGAGATACACCGAGGAGAGACACCGGGGTGATACACTGAGGAAAGGTCCATGGGAGAGATACACTGAGGAAAAGTCATGGGAGAGATACACTGAGGAAAGGTCCATGGGAGAGATACACCGAGGAGAGGTCCATGGGAGAGATACACCGAGGAGAGATCCATGGGAGAGATACACAGAGGAGAGGTCCATGGGAGAAATACTGTCACACTGGGGGTGCCAGGGTAACTAGAAGTACGATGGAGCTGGGCATAGGGAGTCAGGGGAGCCTACTCTGGCCCTGATACTGGGGTCCCTGACTCGCCGTGTACTCGGAGGTACCTCTGAAGGTGAGGAGGTCTGAGCCCCCAGCCTAAGACCCTAAAGCTACTAAGAAGCCCTAGGCATAAAACCCCTACCTCCACCCACGGACCACGGGACCCAGCAACCGCCAATGGGAGAAACCAGCAGCAGCTTCGCATCAACGTGTGCACTCCAAGGTCATAGAACAGCAGTAAACTGAATCAGCGACATCAGGTGGATGTGAGCTGACACATTTATGGCCGAGGGGTAGTGAGTAACCAGCCCAGACACACCCCTCAGCTCACCTGAGCATGAGTCATATCCACTACACAAACATGCAGCAACCTCGCCTATAGAGCCATACACTGAATGGGGAAAGAAGGCTCAGTTCACTTGCATAGCCACACACTAAATAAGGGAAAAAGAAGGCTCAATTCAACAAAAGTAGCAGAACTCATAAGCATAGGCAGCCCATACGTAACAGTACCCCCCTCACAACGAGAGGCCTCCGGACTTTCAACCAGACTCATCCGGCAAAGGTGTACACTTCCTGAGAGATGATCTATGGAAGATCGTACGGGTACAGAGCACTGGGGGATGGCCAGCTGGAACAACACGGGGTTTCAAATGGCCGCAATTCTAAACGGGCCGATAACTCCCGTAGTAGGAGCTCCAGCCGCACACTTCCACCTTACGTACTTTGACAGCACCCACACATAGTCACCCACACTCAGGTCTGGACCTGACCGGTTATTGCCATTCATGGTTCCCAGTATCATTTCAGGGACTTTCTCACCAAGGGCTTAGTGGTGGTTACCGCCTTCCTCCCAACACGCTTCTCCGGATAACCCGAGTCCAGCGTAGATCTTTTACTCCTATCCTTCAGTGGGTGATTAACCACCACCGGTGGAGATATAGGAGCAGGCCTGACCAACACAGCAGACACAGCAGCACTCCTGCGCTTATCCACATGGGACGTCTGCAGTTGGGAAGCGAGGTGAGCACGGTATGGACAGACCTAATGAAGTGATCAGGTTGACTGCAAAAGAAACACGACCGCCCAACCTGATGAGCTGCAGATGGGTTAGGACATTACTCTACAGTCCCCAACTGCTTAGGAACATCAGAACCCACACGTGTGCCCTCCACAGCAGGGATGGTCACCGGGGGCAGGGTCAGATCCGGTCTCTCACTTAGGCATCTGTCAAGCCTAATAGCGAGCGCCATTGCCGCCTCCAGCATCTCCGGAGCAGCGTACTGAGTCATGGTGTCCTGTAACTGATCTGACAACCCCAGACAGAACTGACTCCTCAGAGCAGGGTCGTTCCATTGAGTGTCAGTGGCACCTCCTGAACTAAGAGCAATACTCCTCAGCCGGTCGTGGTCCTTGCCTGAGCTTCCGTAGTTTAGACTCAGCAAGAGAGACGGCATCAGGGTCGCCATACACCAGGGCAAGTGCTGCAAAAACTCATCCACCGACCGCATGGATAGAGAATCTGTCTGCAGAGACAAGGCCCAGGCCTGGGGATCCCCCTTAAGAAGGGAGAGCATTATCCCCACGCGCTGTTCCTCGCTCCCCGAAGAACGAGGATGCAGTCTGAAGTATAATTTGCAGGATTCTCTAAAAGCAAAAAATGTATCTCTCCCACCTGAAAATCGGTCAGGGAGGGAGATATTGGGTTCTGGTACAGCTAACGGGTGAACCGCAGCCAGATACCCAACCACTTCTCGAAGCTGATGCACCCCTTGGTTTCGCAAGGTAGAAACCTCCTGGGAGAGTTCCTCTACCAGGTGTGAAAAAGCTTGTGATGACATAGCGGCTTCGGGGATCAAATAGTGGGTCGCTGATTATGTCACGCCGGGGGGCCCAGAAGTACAATGGAGCTGGGCGTAGGGAGTCAGGGGAGCCTACTCTGGCCCTGATACTGGGGTCCCTAACTCTCCCTGTACTCGGAAATACCTCTGAAGGTGAGGAGTTCCGAGCCCCCAGCCTAAGACCCTAAAGCTCTTAAGAAGCTCTAGGCATAAGACTCCTACGTCCACCTACGGACCACAGGACCCAGCAACCTCCAATGGGAAAAACCAGCAGCAGCTTCGGATCAGCATGTGCACTCCAAGGTCACAGAACAGAAGTGAAGTAAATCAGCAACATCTGGTGGATGTGAGCTGACGCATATATGGCTGAGGGGTGGGGAGCAGCCAACCCAGACACACCCCTCAGCTCACCTGAGCACGAATCATTGTCCATCACACACACCTGCAGCAACCTTACACGCAGAGCCGCACACTGAATAGCAGAGCAAAAAAAAAAGGCTCAATTCAGCAGCAGCAGCAGCACCACTCATGAGCATAGGCAGCCCATACGTAACAGGTACACCGAGGAAAGGTCCATAGTAGAGATACACCGAGGAAAGTTCCATGGAGAGAAACGCTGAGGAAAGTTCCATGGGAGAGATACATCAAGGAAAGTTTAATTGTAGAGATAGACCGAGGAGAGGTCCAAGTGTGTGATACACCGAGGAGAGGTCCATGGGAGAGATAGACTGAGGAGAGGTCCAAGTGAGTGATACACCGAGAAGAGGTCCATGGAGAGATACACCGAGGAGAGGTCCATGGGAGAGATACACCAAGGAGAGGTCCAAGGGAGAGATACACCGAGGTGAGGTCCAAGGGAGAGATACACCGAGGAGAGGTCCATGGGAGAGATACACCGAGGAGAGGTCCATGGGAGAGATACACCGAGAAGAGGTCCATGGGAGAGATACACCAAGGAGAGGTCCAAGGGAGAGATACACCGAGGTGAGGTCCAAGGGAGAGATACACCGAGGAGAGGTCCATGGGAGAGATACACCGAGGAGAGGTCCATGGGAGAGATACACCGAGGAGAGGTCCATGGGAGAGATACATCGAGGAGAGGTCCATGGGAGAGATACACTGAGGAGAGGTCCATGAGAGAGATACACCGAGGAGAGGTCCATGGGAGAGATACACCAAGGAGAGGTCCATGGGAGAGATACACCGAGAGAGGTCCATGGGAGAGATACACCGAGGAGAGGTCCATGGGAGAGATACACCGAGGAGAGGTCCATGGGAGAGATAACCGAGGAAGAGGTCCATGGAGAGATACACGAGAGAGGTCCATGGGAGAGATACACCGAGGAGAGGTCCATGGGAGAGATACACCGAGGAGAGGTCCATGGAGAGATACACCGAGGAGAGGTCCATGGGAGAGATACACCGAGGAGAGGTCCATGGGAGAGATACACCGAGGAGAGGTCCATGGGAGAGATACACGAGGAGAGGTCCATGGGAGAGATACACCGAGGAGAGGTCCATGGGGAGATACACCGAGGAGAGGTCCATGGGAGAGATACACCAGGAGAGGTCCATGGGAGAGATACACCGAGGAGAGGTCCATGGGAGAGATACACCGAGGAGAGGTCCATGGGAGAGATACACCGAGGAGAGGTCCATGGGAGAGATACACCGAGGAAGAGGGCCATGGAGAGATACACCAGAGAGAGGTCCATGGGAGAGATACACCGAGGAGAGGTCCATGGGAGAGATACACCGAGGAGAGGTCCATGGGAGAGATACACCGAGAGAGGTCCATGGGAGAGATACACGAGGAGAGGTCCATGGGAGAGATACACCGAGGAGAGGTCCATGGGAGAGATACACCGAGGAGAGGTCCATGGGAGAGATACACCGAGGAGAGGTCCATGGAGAGATACACCGAGGAGAGGTCCATGGGAGAGATACACCGAGGAGAGGTCCATGGGAGAGATACACTGAGGAGAGGTCCATGGGAGAGATACACCGAGGAGAGGTCCATGGGAGAGATACACGAGGAGAGGTCCATGGGAGAGATACACCGAGGAGAGGTCCATGGGAGAGATACACGAGGAGAGGTCCATGGGAGCGATACACAGAGGAGAGGTCCATGGGAGAGATACACAGAGGAGAGGTCCATGGGAGAGATACACCGAGGAGAGGTCCATGGGAGAGATACACCGAGGAGAGGTCCATGGAGAGATACACTGAGGAGAGGTCAATGGGAGAGATACAGCGAGGAGAGATCCATGGGAGAGATACACTGAGGAGAGGTCAATGGGAGAGATACATCGAGGGGAGAGGTCAATGGGAGAGATACACTGAGGAGAGGTCCATGGGAGAGATACACTGAGGAGAGGTCAATGGGAGAGATACACCGAGGAGAGGTCCATGGGAGAGATACACTGAGGAGAGGTCAATGGGAGAGATACACCGAGGGAGAGGTCAATGGGAGAGATACACGAGGAGAGGTCCATGGGAGAGATACACGAGGAGAGGTCCATGGGAGAGATACACTGAGGAGAGGTCCATGGGAGAGATACACCGAGGAGAGGTCCATGGGAGAGATACACTGAGGAGAGGTCCATGGGAGAGATACACTGAGGAGAGGTCCATGGGAGAGATACACTGAGGAGAGGTCAATGGGAGAGATACACGAGGAGAGGTCCATGGGAGAGATACACTGAGGAGAGGTCAATGGGAGAGATACACCGAGGGAGAGGTCAATGGGAGAGATACACTGAGGAGAGGTCCATGGGAGAGATACACTGAGGAGAGGTCAATGGGAGAGATACACCGAGGAGAGGTCCATGGGAGAGATACACTGAGGAGAGGTCAATGGGAGAGAATACACCGAGGGAGAGGTCAATGGGAGAGATACACCGAGGAGAGGTCCATGGGAGAGATACACCGAGGAGAGATCCATGGGAGAGATACACCGAGGAGAGGTCCATGGGAGAGATACACTGAGGAGAGGTCCATGGGAGAGATACACCGAGGAGAGGTCCATGGGAGAGATACACTGAGGAGAGGTCAATGGGAGAGATACCCCGAGGGGAGAGGTCAATGGGAGAGATACACCGAGGAGAGGTCCATGGGAGAGATACACCGAGGAGAGATCCATGGGAGAGATACACCGAGGAGAGATCCATGGGAGAGATATACCGAGGAGAGGTCCATGGGAGAGATACACTGAGGAGAGGTCAATGGGAGAGATACACTGAGGAGAGGTCCATGGGAGAGATACACTGAGGAGAGGTCAATGGGAGAGATACACTGAGGAGAGGTCCATGGGAGAGATACACTGAGGAGAGGGCCCTGATGTAGATTTACTGATGACAGTTCCCGGGGTAGATACACCAAGGAGAGGTCCATAATACAGTCGTGGTGTTTGCAGGACTATATTCTACTGCTCCTCCTGCCATTGTCTCCTTCACCATCAGTGATATAATGATATATACATGGTATAAACACCCCCCCCTGATATAAATATCCCTGGTGTACAGTGAGGGCCCCACCAGGAGGGAACATATACAGTGAGGGCCCCACCAGGAGGGGAACTTATACAGTGAGGGTCCCACCAGGAGGGGAGCTTATACAGTGAGGGCCCCACCAGGAGGGGAGCATATACAGTGAGGGCCCCACCAGGAGGGGAGCATATACAGTGAGGGCCCCACCAGGAGGGGAACTTATACAGTGAGGGCCCCACCAGGAGGGGAGCTTATACAGTGAGGGCCCCACCAGGAGGGGAGCATATACAGTGAGGGCCCCACCAGGAGGGGAGCATATACAGTGAGGGCCCCACCAGGAGGGGAGCATATACAGTGAGGGCCCCACCAGGAGGGGACTTATACAGTGAGGGCCTCTACCAGGAGGGGAGCTTATACAGTGAGGGCCCCTACCAGGAGGGGAGCTTATACAGTGAGGGCCCCACCAGGAGGGGAGCTTATATACAGTGAGGGCCCTACCAGGAGGGGAGCTTATACAGTGAGGGCCCCACCAGGAGGGGAGCAGATAACAATTTGGTCACGTTTCCCCTGATTTCCGCTGTAGACGAGTCAAAACAATGGAGGAGACTGAAGTTCCTGCGCCGCCGTCCGGATTATAATCTGTGCACATTTCTGCAATGAGGAAATCCAGGTCAGGAAGGGGATGGATCCCGGCCCGGTGGGGACACGGCCATGACTGCAGGGGACACAGCTTTCATGGGCTTCACAAACACTGCAGGATCCAAGGAGTAAAGAGGAAGACCCACAACACGATGGCTTGATACAAGAAGATAACGGCTGAGAAGACCCTGGTGGACTATCTAGTCTTGGAGACGACCCTGATGAACCCATCTAAGATTGGAGACGACCCTGGTGACCTATCAGCTTGGTGAAGATCCTGGTGGACCTACCTATGCTTGGTGAAGACCTAGTGGACCTATCTCTGCTTGGTGATGACCCTCGTGGACATATCTAGACTTGAATAAGACCCTGGTGGCACCATCTAGGCTTGTGGAAGACCTGGGGGAGCCATCTATGCTTTGAGAAGACCCTGGTGGACCTATCTGGGCATGGAGAAGACCTGGTGGACCTATCTAGGCATGGAGAAGACCCTGGTGGACCTATCTAGCATGAGAAGACTCTGGTGGACCTATCTGGGCATGGAGAAGATCCTAGTGGACCTATTTAGGCTTGGAGAAGATCCTGGTGGACCTATCTAGGCTTGGAGAAGACCCTGGGCTGGTAGACCTATCTAGGCATGGAGAAGACCCTGGTGGACCTATCTCTGCTTGGTGATGACCCTCGTGGACATATCTAGACTTGAATAAGACCCTGGTGGACCCATCTAGGCTTGTGGAAGACCCTGGCGGAGCCATCTATGCTTTGAGAAGACCCTGGTGGACCTATCTGGGCATGGAGAAGACCCTGGTGGACCTATCTAGGCATGGAGAAGACTCTGGTGGACCTATCTGGGCATGGAGAAGATCCTAGTGGACCTATTTAGGCTTGGAGAAGATCCTGGTGGACCTATCTAGGCTTGAAGAAGACCCTGGGCTGGTAGACCTATCTAGGCATGGAGAAGACCCTGGTGGACCTATCTGGGCATGAAGAAGATCCTGGTGGACCTATCTAAGTATGGAGAAGACCCTGGTGGACCTATCTAGGCATGGAGAAGACCCTGGTGGACCTATCTAGGCATGGAGAAGACCCTGGTGGACCTATCTGGGGATGGAGAAGATCCTAGTGGACCTATTTAGGCTTGGAGAAGACCCTGGTGGACCTTTCTAGGCTTGGAGATGGCGGGTGATTTAAACTAATCAGCTAGTCAGCGGCTTCGGGTCCCCTGTCTCCCCTCCTGACAGCCGGGCTCATCGGGCAATGCCTTCCTATGGGCATATTCATAACACTGATCTGGACTCTTCTATTGTGATTGTGCCGCTGTCAGAGTCTCTAATTAGTTCTGATCTTTTTACTACAAAGATATCAGCAAAATGGGCCCCCGTCCATGATAACTACAGGGGCCCTGAAAGTAATGTCTACAGCCTGGACTGGGTAATGATATGCCCTCAATTATCACACAGTCCAGCAGGAGGCAAAGGCCCCGGACACTCCAGAACTCCCATCATGACAGGTGATGTCTGCAGCTTGACCACGTAGCTCTGGTGCGAGGTCTTGATGGGTGATGTCTGCAGCTTGACCACGTAGCTCTAGTGCAGGGTCTTGATGGGTGACGTCTGCCGTTTGACCACGTAGCTCTAGTGCGGGGTCTTGATGGGTGATGTCTGCAGCTTGACCACATAGCTCTGGTGCGAGGTCTTGATGGGTGATGTCTGCAGCTTGACCACGTAGCTCTGGTGCGAGGTCTTGATGGGTGATGTCTGCAGCTTGACCACGTAGCTCTGGTGCGGGGTCTTGATGGGTGATGTCAGCAGCTTGACCACGTAGCTCTGGTGCGAGGTCTTGATGGGTGATGTCTGCAGCTTGACCACATAGCTCTGGTGCGAGGTCTTGATGGGTGATGTCTGCAGCTTGACCACGTAGCTCTAGTGCAGGGTCTTGATGGGTGATATCTGCAGCTTGACCACGTAGCTCTGGTGCGAGGTCTTGATGGGTGACGTCATCAGCTTGACCACGTAGCTCTGGTGCGAGGTCTTGATGGGTGATGTCTGCAGCTTGACCACGTAGCTCTCATGCGAGGTCTTGATGGGTGATGTCTGCAGCTTGACCACGTAGCTCTCATGCGAGGTCTTGATGGGTGATATCTGCAGCTTGACCACGTAGCTCTGGTGCGAGGTCTTGATGGGTGATGTCTGCAGCTTGACCACGTAGCTCTGGTGCGGAGTCTTGATGGGTGATGTCTGCAGCTTGACCACGTAGCTCTGGTGTGGGGTCTTGATGGGTGATGTCTGCAGCTTGACCACGTAGCTCTGGTGCGAGGTCTTGATGGGTGATGTCTGCAGCTTGACCACGTAGCTCTGGTGCGAGGTCTTGATGGGTGATGTCTGCAGCTTGACCACGTAGCTCTAGTGCGGGGTCTTAATGGGTGATGTCTGCAGCTTGACCACGTAGCTCTCATGCGAGGTCTTGATGGGTGATGTCTGCAGCTTGACCACGTAGCTCTCATGCGAGGTCTTGATGGGTGATGTCTGCAGCTTGACCACGTAGCTCTGGTGCGGGGTCTTGATCGATTCATCTTCCTATAGAGTGTCCGTCCATCAGGTCACTATGGCTCCAGACACAGCTGAAGGCTAGTAAATAGCCTATAATATGGCGTCCAGTAGTTTCTCCTCTGGACATTTATTGTAAATGCTGGTGGTAGTAGTACATCCCACTGAGTGCGATCAGCTGCCATTGTGGGGCAGGTATATATTGGGTGTCCATGTTGGGGGTAGTTAGTAGTATATTCGGGTGTCCATGCTGGGGGTAGTAGTATATATCGGGTGTCCATGCTGGGGGTAGTAGTATATATCGGGTGTCCATGCTGGGGGTAGTAGTATATATCGGGTGTCCATGTTGGGGGTAGTAGTATATATCGGGTGTCCATGCTGGGGGTAGTAGTATATATCGGGTGTCCATGCTGGGGGTAGTAGTATTATAATCGGGTGTCCATGCTGGGGGTAGTAGTATATATCGGTTGTCCATGCTGGGGGTAGTAGTATATATCGGGTGTCCATGCTGGGGTAGTAGTATAGGTTCAGGGGGGGGTATATATCGGGTGTCCATGCTGGGGGTGAGTAGTTAGTATATATCGGGTGTCCATGCTGGGGAGTAGTTCGATGTGGAGTATATATCGGGTGTCCATGCTGGGGGTAGTAGTATATATCGGGTGTCCATGCTGGGGGTAGTAGTATATATCGGTTGTCCATGCTGGGGGTGGGGGGGTAGTAGTATATATCGGGTGTCCATGCTGGGGGTAGTAGTATATATCGGGTGTCCATGCTGGGGTAGTAGTATATATATCGGGTGTCCATGCTGGGGGTAGTAGTAGTATATATCGGGTGTCCATGCTGGGGGTAGTAGTAATATATCGTGGTGTCCAATGCTGGGGGTGGTGTAGTATATATATCGGGTGTCCATGCTGGGGGTAGTAGTATATTCAGGGGTGTGTTCATGCTGCGGGGTAGTAGTATATATTGGGTGTCCATGCTGGGGGTAGTAGTATATATCGGGTGTCCATGCTGGGGGTAGTAGTATATATCGGGTGTCCATGCTGGGGGTAGTAGTATATATCGGGTGTCCATGCTGGGGGTAGTAGTATATATCGGGTGTCCATGCTGGGGGTAGTAGTATATATCGGGTGTCCATGCTGGGGGTAGTAGTATATATCGGGTGTCCATGCTGGGGGTAGTAGTATATATCGGGTGTCCATGCTGGGGGTAGTAGTATATATCGGGTGTCCATGCTGGGGGTAGTAGTATATATCGGTTGTCCATGCTGGGGGTAGTAGTATATATCGGGTGTCCATGCTGGGGGTAGTAGTATATATCGGGTGTCCATGCTGGGGGTAGTAGTATATATCGGGTGTCCATGCTGGGGGTAGTAGTATATATCGGGTGTCCATGCTGGGGGTAGTAGTATATATCGGTGTCCATGCTGGGGTTAGTAGTATATATCGGGTGTCCATGCTGGGGGTAGTAGTATATATCGGGTGTCATGCTGGGGGTAGTAGTATATATCGGGTGTCCATGCTGGGGGTAGTAGTATATATCGGGTGTCCATGCTGGGGTAGTATATATTCGGGTGTCCATGCTGGGGGTAGTAGTATATATCGGGTGTCCATGCTGGGGGTAGTAGTATATATCGGGTGTCCATGCTGGGGGTAGTAGTATATATATCGGGTGTCCATGCTGGGGGTAGTAGTATATATCGGGTGTCCATGCTGGGGGTAGTAGTATATATCGGTGTCCATCTGGGTAGTAGTATATATCGGGTGTCCATGCTGGGGTAGTAGTATATATCGGTGTCCATGCTGGGGGTAGTAGTATATATCGGGTGTCCATGCTGGGGGTAGTAGTATATATCGGGTGTCCATGCTGGGGGTAGTAGTATATATCGGGTGTCCATGCTGGGGGTAGTAGTATATATCGGGTGTCCATGCTGGGGGTAGTAGTATATATCGGGTGTCCATGCTGGGGGTAGTAGTATATATCGGGTGTCCATGCTGGGGGTAGTAGTATATATCGGGTGTCCATGCTGGGGGTAGTAGTATATATCGGGTGTCCATGCTGGGGGTAGTAGTATATATCGGGTGTCCATGCTGGGGGTAGTAGTATATATCGGGTGTCCATGCTGGGGGTAGTAGTATATATCGGGTGTCCATGCTGGGGGTAGTAGTATATATCGGGTGTCCATGCTGGGGGTTGTAGTAGTATATATCGGGTGTCCATGCTGGGGGTAGTAGTATATATCGGGTGTCCATGCTGGGGGTATAGTATATACGGGTGTCCATGCTGGGTAGTAGTATATATCGGGTGTCCATGCTGGGGGGTAGTAGTATATATCGGGTGTCCATGCTGGGGGTAGTAGTATATATCGGGTGTCCATGCTGGGGGTAGTGGGGGTAGTAGTATATATCGGGTGTCCATGCTGGGGTAGTAGTATATATCGGGTGTCCATGCTGGGGGTAGTAGTATATATCGGGTGTCCCATGCTGGGGGTAGTAGTATATATCGGGTGTCCATGCTGGGGGTAGTAGTATATATCGGGTGTCCATGCTGGGGGTAGTAGTATATATCGGGTGTCCATGCTGGGGGTAGTAGTATATATATCGGGTGTCCATGCTGGGGGTAGTAGTATATATCGGGTGTCCATGCTGGGGGTAGTAGTATATATCGGGTGTCCATGCTGGGGGTAGTAGTATATAAACGGGTGTCCATGCTGGGGGTAGTAGTATATATCGGGTGTCCATGCTGGGGTAGTAGTATATATCGGGTGTCCATGCTGGGGGTGGTAGTAGTATATATATCGGGTGTCCATGCTGGGGGTAGTAGTATATATCGGGTGTCCATGCTGGGGGTAGTAGTATATATCGGGTGTGTCCATGCTGGGGGTAGTAGTATATATTTGGGTGTCCATGCTGGGGGTAGTAGTATATATGGGTGTCCATGCTGGGGGTAGTAGTATATATCGGGTGTCCATGCTGGGGGTAGTAGTATATATCGGGTGTCCATGCTGGGGGTAGTAGTATATATCGGGTGTCCATGCTGGGGGTAGTGTAGTATATATCGGGTGTCCATGCTGGGGGTAGTAGTATATATCGGGTGTCCATGCTGGGGGTAGTAGTATATATTCGGGTGTCCATGCTGGGGGTAGTAGTATATATCGGGTGTCCATGCTGGGGGTAGTAGTATATATCGGGTGTCCATGCTGGGGGTAGTAGTATATATCGGGTGTCCATGCTGGGGGTAGTAGTATATATCGGGTGTCCATGCTGGGGGTAGTAGTATATATCGGGTGTCCATGCTGGGGGTAGTAGTATATATATCGGGTGTCCATGCTGGGGGTAGTAGTATATATCGGGTGTCCATGCTGGGGGTAGTAGTATATATCGGGTGTCCATGCTGGGGGTAGTAGTATATATCGGGTGTCCATGCTGGGGGTAGTAGTATATATCGGGTGTCCATGCTGGGGGTAGTAGTATATATCGGGTGTCCATGCTGGGGGTAGTAGTATATATCGGGTGTCCATGCTGGGGGTAGTAGTATATATCGGGTGTCCATGCTGGGGGTAGTAGTAGTATATATCGGGTGTCCATGCTGGGGGTAGTAGTATATATCGGGTGTCCATGCTGGGGGTAGTAGTATATATCGGGTGTCCATGCTGGGGGTAGTAGTATATATCGGGTGTCCATGCTGGGGTAGTAGTATATATCGGGTGTCCATGCTGGGGTAGTAGTATATATCGGGTGTCCATGCTGGGGTAGTAGTAGTATATATCGGGTGTCCATGCTGGGGGTAGTAGTATATATGTTCATGCTGGAGTATTGGGTGTCCATGCTGGGGGTAGTAGTATATATCGGGTGTCCATGCTGGGGGTAGTAGTAGTATATATCGGGTGTCCATGCTGGGGGTAGTAGTAGTATATATCGGGTGTTGGCTTCTAATAAAACTATGTAAATAATTCTATTGTTCCAGAAATCTGAGCTGAAGGTAAAGAAAACATCAGTAATTAATGTGTGAAATGTGGGGAGGAAAGGACAACAGCGGTGACGCCATTGGGTTACTGATTAGTGACATTCCTGCGGTGTCGGTGCACCTGTGTGCTGCTATATATATAGTGAGATCAGGGCAGAGGACATAGGTGGGAGCACCATAGACTCACTGTATGACAGCATTATTCATCCATATATCATGGTGGCACTATATATAAGAAGAGACAGGTGTGAACAGGGCTGAAAACACAGTAGAACTACTCAAATCTAAAGAGCTAGGCTAGGACCACACTGGCGATGTGACCTCCGTCCTGGAGGCTCCACCAAAGAGCAGGATTCCCATAGCATTAGCGCAGCCTTACCGTAGTGTAACGGTGACAATAGTCCTATGGGTGACGGAGTCCTCAGCGCATACAGTGAGTGCCGGAGTTTGAAATCTGGCACTAGTTCGTAGTGCACGCTCCTTGTGACGCTCCTTGTCATGCTCCTTGTCATGCTCCTTGTTGCGCTCCTTGTCATGCTCCTTGTTGCGCTCCTTGTCGCGCTCCTTGTCGCTCTCCTTGTCATGCTCCTTGTCGCGCTCCTTGTCGCTCTCCTTGTCATGCTCCTTGTGACGCTCCTTGTCATGCTCCTTGTGACGCTCCTTGTCATGCTCCTTGTGACGCTCCTTGTCATGCTCCTTGTTGCGCTCCTTGTTGCGCTCCTTGTCATGCTCCTTGTCATGCTCCTTGTCGGCTCCTTGTCGCTCTCCTTGTCATGCTCCTTGTTGCGCTCCTTGTCGCTCTCCTTGTCATGCTCCTTGTGACGCTCCTTGTCATGCTCCTTGTGACGCTCCTTGTCATGCTCCTTGTGACGCTCCTTGTCATGCTCCTTATCACGCTCCTTATGACGCTCCTTGTCATGCTCCTTGTCGGCTCCTTGTCGCGCTCCTTGTCGCTCTCCTTGTCATGCTCCTTGTGACGCTCCTTGTGACGCTCCTTGTGACGCTCCTTGTGACGCTCTTTGTCACGCTCCTTGTGACGCTCTTTGTCACGCTCCTTGTGACGCTCTTGTCACGCTCCTTGTGACGCTCTTTGTCACACTCCTTATTGTGCTCTTTCTCACGCTCCTTGTGACGCTCTTGTCACACTCCTTATTGTGCTCTTTCTCACGCTCCTTGTCGCACTCCTTATTGCGCTCTATGTCACGCTCCTTGTTGCGCTTTTTGTCACACTCCTTGTGACGCTCCTTGTCGCGCTCCTTGTCGCGCTTTTCTCACGCTCCTTGTTGCGCTCTTTGTCACACTCCTTGTGACGCTCCTTGTCGCGCTCCTTGTCGCGCTCCTTGTCGCGCTCTTTCTCACGCTCCTTGTTGCGCTCTTTGTCACACTCCTTGTGACGCTCCTTGTCGCACTCCTTGTCGCGCTCCTTGTCACACTCCTTGTGACGCTCCTTGTCGCGCTCCTTGTCGCGCTCTTTCTCACGCTCCTTGTTGCGCTCTTTGTCACACTCCTTGTCACACTCCTTGTGACGCTCTTTGTCACGCTCCTTGTCACGCTCCTTGTTGCGCTCCTTGTCACACTCCTTGTGACGCTCCTTGTCGCGCTCCTTGTCGCGCTCTTTCTCACGCTCCTTGTTGCGCTCTTTGTCACACTCCTTGTCACACTCCTTGTGACGCTCTTTGTCACGCTCCTTGTCACGCTCCTTGTTGCGCTCCTTGTCACACTCCTTGTGACGCTCCTTGTCGCGCTCTTTCTCATGCTCCTTGTTGCTCTCCTTGTCACACTCCTTGTGACGCTCTTTCTCACGCTCCTTGTCGCATTTTCCTGTGCGCTACAAAATAGTGCGAGATTTCAAACTCTGGCACTTATGGGCTGCCGTTTGCATGCACTGAGGAGCCGCCACCCATAGGACTCTATTGGCAGAGTTAGGGCAGCGTTACACTACAGTAAGGCTGCGCTAATGCTACTCTTTGGTAGACCCCCCAGGCCACAATGCTAGTGTGCCCTAGCCTTACTCTATAATCCTGAAATATGCTGAATTTAAGGTCCCAGGAGCAGGGGACCCCAAATGATTGATATGTCATAGATGCTATTCTGGCACGAGGGTGCAGGGGCCCGTGATCCCTGGGTGGTCTATGAGGTTGATTGCTCCCTGCTATCCGCCCCCACACTGTGTCCGCAGCTGATGGAATGACCACAAACACCAGTCTCGGGGATAACAGTTGCTTTTACTACAGCAGTAATGAGGAAATCCAACATGGAGTAAATACTTCACAGTCTCTCGTGGGTAGGCCACGACAATTACAGTGTGGAGTTCAACACCGAAGTGCAATTGGGGGTCTGGAGCTTTACGAGCACGGATTGTTCTAGATGTAATAGTTGGATGCTTTTATAGGAGGGTTCAGAGTCTTTTCTAGATTAGAGTGGAGGAGTAGATACAATAAGGAGATTGTACAGACCTGGAATCCTGGAGTTAGTTCACAGCTGGTCACGACACGTGCAGAAGAACTGGAAGATTAATGTAGGAAGGTTGTGGTGGGACGGGAAACCCTCAACATTTCCCAAGCCACATGCAGTAGATTCTTGTGCCCTACTGCCTGAAGTGTAGATCCAGACAGCGAGGATCCAGGGTAGAAAGTCTTTAGCATGTTTGCTGTGGAAGTCAGGGAAGGATGAACGTCCAGGCCTTGTGCCTGGGAGTGGTGAGGAGCCCCGCACATGTGCTCTGCTCCCTGTGGAGTATTGTCCAGAACTGGGAAACAGAAGCTGGAAGTAGCTCCACCTATTGACCATGTGATCGAGTCACCGGCCAATAAGACAACACCCAATTTACATTTCAGATTCTTACACTGCAAAGTGATAAACCATACATGTTCACCAGCAGATGGTGCTAGAACTCAACAAAGGAGAAATGAGAAATGCATTAAATATAAATGGATTTAACTGAAAGAGCATATCTAAAACTCACTAATAACTGTAGAGGAGTAACTAGGGAGTGAGCTGTAGTGAGTGTGCAGGAGCTACTCCTGTCCAGATTGTGTCTGTCCCTTTAAGAACCCCTGGACCGGGCCACTACACGCACTGTGACAACAGACACCGCACACTGTGACTACAGACACCGCGCACTGTGACTACAGACACCGCGCACTGTGACTACAGACACCGCGCACTGTGACTACAGACACCGCACACTGTGACTACAGACACCGCGCACTGTGACTACAGACACCGCGCACTGTGACTACAGACACCGCGCACTGTGACTACAGACACCGCTCACTGTGACTACAGACACCGCGCACTGTGACTACAGACACCGCGCACTGTGACTACAGACACCGCACACTGTGACTGCAGATACTGCACACTGTGACTACAGACACCGTGCACTGTGACTACAGACACCGCGCACTGTGACTACAGACACCGCGCACTGTGACTACAGATACCGCACACTGTGACTGCAGACACCGCACACTGTGACTACAGACACCGCACACTGTGACTACAGACACCGCACACTGTGACTACAGACACCACGCACTGTGACTACAGACACCGCACACTGTGACTACAGACACCGCACACTGTGACTGCAGATACTGCACACTGTGACTACAGACACCGTGCACTGTGACTACTGACACCGTGCACTGTGACTACAGACACCGCGCACTGTGACTACAGACACCGCGCACTGTGATTACAGATACCGCACACTGTGACTGCAGACACCGCACACTGTGACTGCAGACACCGCACACTGTGACTACAGACACCGCACACTGTGACTACAGACGCCGCGCACTGTGACTACAGACGAAGCACACTGTGACTACAGACACCGGATACAGTGGACAGTCTTGGATACAGCAGACAGTCCTAGATACAGCGGATAGCCCTGGATACAGCAGACAGCCCTGGATACAGCAGACAGTCCTGGATACAGCAGACAGCCTTGGATACTGCGGACAGTCCTGCATACAGTAGACAGTCCTGGATACAGTGGACAGTCCTGGATACAGCAGACAGCCCTTGATACAGCGGATAGCCCCGGATACAGTAGACAGTCCTGGATACAGCAGACAGCCCTGGGTACAGCTCACAGCCCTGGGTACAGCTCACAGCCCTGGGTACAGCAGACAGCCCTTGATACAGCGGATAGCCCTGGATACAGTAGACAGTCCTGGATACAGCAGACAGCCCTGGGTACAGCTCACAGTCCTGGATACAGCAGACAGTCCTGGATACAGCAGACAGCCCTGGATACAGCAGACAGTCCTGGATACAGCAGACAGTCCTGGATACAGTGGACAGCCCTGGATACAGCAGACAGCCCTGGATACAGCAGGCAATTCTGGATACAGCAGACATACCTGGATACAGCAGACAGCCCTAGATACAGCAGACAGCCCTAGATACAGCAGACAGCCCTGGATACATCAGACAGTTGTAATGAGGTGAACAATTCAGACTGTATCATAGAAATGGATATTGAAATGAACTGTGCACAGTCCGCTACTGCCCCCTTGTGGACAAGTGCTGAAACAAACGCAGGGAAGTGGGAAATTCCCTTTTCAGCAAAAGTGTTTACCCAGGAAGGGAAAGAGCGGGAAGTCAGTGCAGATCCAGAGCTGAGCCAGGGGAGACCTGCGTGTGGACGTCTGTTGAAAGTGGTCTACTTTGCTACACCTTGCCAGAAAAATCACCCTGCAGAAGCTCCCGTGACTGATCCTGGGCCACTGGACTTTGGTGCTGTGACTCTGGCCGCTCTGCAAAACCTTGCCCGCCGAGCACCCGGAGTGCATGTGCAGGGGCTGTGACCGACATAAGGGAGCCATTTGTACTGCCGTGATCTCCCTCCTGCTGCTCGGGGTGCCCCCGAGACTGAGAGAGACTTTTGTGCTACTGTGGGCTCCCTTCTGCTGCTCGGTGTGCCCTGAGACTGGGAGAGACTAACAAAGAAAAATTACGTTACCTGCGGAAGAAGACCAAAGAAGAAGACTGAGGAGTTTCCCCCTTCAGCGCTGCACCGGGACCCGTCTTCGTGAGATCCCCAGGCCTGCGACGTGGGAGCGACATCTTCTTCTGTGATAGCCTGGTACGTGATTTTAGGGAAAGTTAGGGAAAGATACCTTCATTGTTGTGTTTTTTTTCTTGCTGCGTACCCGGAAGAAGTGAAGATCCAGAGACTCTAATATATACAATTGCGCATATAGTTCGGTTGACTGTGATATAAACATGTTTGCCAGTAAAGAAACGTTATTATCGGTTAAACCTGAGTATGGGGATTCTGTTGAGAAAGATCATACACACACACCCGCGGCCTTACCACCGGTCGCTACACAGTCCTGGATACAGCAGACAGCCCTGGATACAGTAGACAGCCCTGAATACATCAGACAGTCCTGGATACAGCAGACAGCCCTGGATACAGTAGACAGCCCTGAATACAGTGGACAGTCCTGGATACAGCAGACAGCCCTGGATACAGCAGACAGTCCAGGGTACAGCAGACAGCCCTGGATACAGCAGACAGCCCTGGATACAGCAGGCAGTCCTGGATACAGCAGACAGACCTTGGTACAGCGGATAGCCCTGGATACAGTAGACAGTCCTGGATACAGCAGACAGTCTTGGGTACAGCTCACAGCCCTGGGTACAGCAGACAGTCCTGGATACAGTGGACAGTCCTGGATAGAGCAGACAGCCCTAGATACAGCAGATAGCCCTGGAAACAGTATGCAGTCCTGGCTACAGCAGACATACCTGGGTACAGCAGACAGTCCTGGCTACAGCAGACAGTCCTGGATACAGCAGACAATCCTGGATACAGCACACAGCCCTGGATACAGCAGACATTTCTGGATACAGCAGATAACCCTGGATACAGCAGACAGTCCTGGATACAGCGGGCAGTCCTGGATACATCGGACAGTCCTGGATACAGCGGACAGTCCTGGATACAGCGGACAGTCCTGGATACAGCAGACGGTCCTGGATACAGCGGACAGTCCTGGATACAGCGGACAGTCCTGGATACAGCGGACAGTCCTGGATACAGCGGACAGTCCTGGATACAGCAGACAGTCCAGGGTACAGCAGACACTCCTGGATACAGCAGACAGCCTTGGATACACCACACAGTCCTGGATACAATAGACAGTCCTGGATACAGCGGACAGTCCTGGATACAGAGGATAGCCCTGGATACAGCACACATCCCTGGATATATAACAGACAATCCTAGCTACAGCGGACAGCCCTTGATACAGCAGATAGCCCTGAATACAGCAGACAGTCCTGGATACAGCGGACAGTCCTGGATACAGCAGACAATCCTGGATACAGCAGACAGTCCTGGATACAGCAGACAGCCCTGGGTACAGCTCACATCACTGGGTACAGCGCACAGCCCTGGGTACAGCAGATAGCTCTGGATACAGCAGACAGTCCTGGATACAGTGGACAGTCCTGGATAGCAGACAGCTGATACAGCCCCGGAAACAGCAGACAGTCCTGGCTACAGCAGACAATCCTGGATACAGCGGATAAGCCCTGGAACAGCATGCAGTCCTGGAGTTACAGCAACAGACCTGGATACAGCGGACAGTCCGGGAATACAGCGGACAGTCCTGGATACAGCAACAGTCTGTACAGGACCCTGGATACAGCAGACAGTCCTGGGTACGCAGACAGTCCTGATACAGCGAAGATAGGATACAGCAACAGTCCTGGATACAGCAACAGCCTGGATACAGCAGACAGTCCTGGATACAGCAGACAGTCCTGGATACTGCAGACAGTCCTGGATACTAGCAGACAGTCCTGGATACAGCAGACAGTCCAGGGTACAGCAGACAGTCCTGGGTTTACAGCAAACAGACCTGGATACAGCGACAGTCCTGGATACAGCGACAGTCCTGGATACAGCAACAGCCCTGGATACAGCAGACAGCCTGGGTACAGCAGACAGCCTGGTATAGGCACACAGCCCTGGATACAGCAACAGACCTGGATACAGCAGACAGCCTGGATACAGCAGACAGTCCTGGATACTGCAGACAGCCCTGCATACAGCAGACAGTCCAGGGTACAGCAGACAGTCCTGGGTACAGAAGACAGTCCTGGATACAGCAGATAGCCCTGGATACAGGGACAGTCCTGGATACAGCGACAGTCCTGGATACAGCGGACAGTCCTGGATACAGCGGACAGTCCTGGATACAGCAGACAGCCTGGATACAGCAGACAGTCCTGGATACAGCAGACAGTCCCTGGATACAGCAGACAGTTCTGGATACAGCAGACGGTCCTGGATACGGCAGACAGTCCTGGATACAGCACACAGCCCTGGATACAGCAGACAGTCCTGGATACAGCAGACAGCCTGGATACTAGCAGACAGTCCTGGATACATGCAGACAGCCCTGGGTACAGCAGACAGCCCTGGGTACAGCAGACAGCCCTGGGATACAGCTGACAGCCTTGGATACAGTTGACAGCCCTGGGATACAGCCTGACATGTCCATGGTACAGCAGACAGGCCCAGGTATAGCCACAACCAGCTGGGTTATAGCACAGACAGCCTGGATACAGCGGGACAGCCCTGAGTACAGCAGACAGCCCTGGATATAGCAGACAGCCCTGGGTACGGCAGACAGCCCTGGGTACAGCAGACAGCCGTGGATACAGCAGAGAGCCCTGATACAGCTGACAGTCCTAGGGTACAGCAGACAGCCTGGGTACAGCAAGACAGCCTGGGTATAAGCAGACAGCCCTGGGTACAGCTGGACAGCCCTGGGTATAGCAGAGACCCTGGTATAAGCAGAAGCCCTGGTACAGCAGACAGCCTGGGTACAGCAGACAGTCCTGGTATAGCAGACAGCCCTGGATACAGCTGGACAGTCCTGGGTACAGCAACAGTTCTGGATACAGTGGACAGTCCTGGATACAGCAGACAGCCCTGGATACAGCAGACAGTCCAGGGATACGGCAGACAGTCCTGGATACGCAGCACAGCCTGGATACAGCAAACAGACCTGGATACAGCAGACAGTTCTGATACAGCAGACAGTCCTGGATACAGCAGACAGTTCCTGGATACTGCAGACAGCCCTGCATACAGACACAGCTGACAGTCCAGGGATACAGCAGACAGTACTGGATACAGCACACAGCCTCGGTAAGCAGACAGTCCCTGGGAACAGCAGACAGCCCTGGTATACAGCAGACAGCCCTGGATACAGCAGACAGTCCTGGATACAGTGGACAGTCCCTGGATACAGCAGACAGCCCTGGATACAGCAGACAGTCCAGGGTACGCAGACAGTCCTGGGTACGGCACACAGCCCTGGATACAGCAACAGACCTGGTACAGCAGACAGCCCTGGATACAGCGACAGTCCTGGATACTGCAGACAGCCCTGCTACAGCAGACAGTCCAGGGTATCAGCTGACAGTCCTGGGTACAGCAGACAGCCCTGGGTATAGCAGACAGCCCTGGTATAGCAGAGAGCCCTGGGTACAGCAGACAAGCCCTGGGTATAGCAGACAGCCCTGGATACAGCTGACAGTCCTGGATACAGCAGACAACCCTGGGTATAGCCAGCACAAGCCCTGGGTATAGCAGAACAGCCCTGGGTACAACAGACAGCCCTGGGTACGTCGTACGCAGACAGCCCTGGTACAGCAGACAGTCCTAGGTACAGCAGACAGCCTGGGATACAGCAGACAGCCTTGGTACAGCAGACAGCCCTGGGTATAGCAGACATTCTTGGATACAGCAGACAGCCCTGGATACAGCAGACAGCCCTAGGTATCAGCAGATCAGCGTCCTTGGATACAGCAGAACATCCTTGGATACAGCAGACAGCCCTGGGGTACAGCAGACATCCTTGGATACAGCAGACAGCCCTGGATACAGCAGACAGCCCTTGGATACAACGCATCGCTGTATGCATAATAATGAACAGCCCTGGCCGAAATTATGGACACCTTTAAATTGTTCCAGACAATGAAGTGTTTCTCCAGAATATTCCCACAATTCCCCATGGTTGTTATACACAGATTATTTCCTTTATTTATTGGAACAACACAAAAAAACAGAGAAAAAGAAGCAAATTGGACACAAAACCCAAAAATATCTGGACTAAATTGTAAGCACCATTCTAAAATTGTGGTTAAACAACTTTATTCCAGCATGTGACACTCGTTCACACTTATTGGGGCAGTAATCGGTGTGGCAATATGGAAATCACACACTGAAACCAGATAAAAAGGAGAGAAGTTGCCTCAATCTTTACATTGTGTGTCTCTGTGTGCAGCAGTAAACATGGAGGACAGAAAGAGGAGAAGGACTGTCTGAGGACGAGAATCAAAACTGTGGGAAATATATGAACAATCTGAAGATACAAGTCCACCTCCAGAGATACGTGATGCCCCTTTATCCATGGTGTGCAAGATAATCAAACGTTACCACCCATGGCACTGTAGCTAATCTCTCTAGACATGGACAGCAGAGAAAAATTGATAAAAGGTTGCAACGCAGGATCGACTGGAGGTGGAAAGCCTCAATCAATTTCAAAGAAGAGAAAATGAGCACAGGACCTACAGTCACATATGGAGAAGGTCAGAGAAAAGAACACAGGACCTACAGTCACATATGGAGGAGGTCAGAGAAAAGAGCACAGGACCTACAGTCGCATATGGGGGAGGTCAGAGAAAAGAGCACAGGACCTACAGTCACATATGGGGAGGTCAGAGAAAAGAACACAGGACCTACAGTCACATATGGGGGAGGTCAGAGAAAAGAGCACAGGACCTACAGTCACATATGGGGGAGGTCAGAGAAAAGAGCACAGGACCTACAGTCACATATGGGGGAGGGCAGAGAAAAGGCCACAGGACCTACAGTCACATATGGGGGAGGTCATAGAAAAGAGCGCAATGGCCTACAGTCACATATAGGGAAGTCAGAGAAAGAACACAGGAGCTACAGTCACATATGGAGAAGTCAGAGAAAAGAATACAGAGCCTACAGTCACATATGGGGGGAGGTCAGAGAAAAGAGACACACGACCTACAGTCACATATGGGGGAGGTCAGAGAAAAAGCACAGAGCCTACAGTCACATATGGAGGGCAGAGAGCACAGGACCATACAGTCACATATGGGTGAGGTCAGAGAAAAGAGCACAGGACATACAGTCAATATGGGGAGAGCAGAAAAAGAGCACAGGACCTACAGTCACATATGGGGAGGTCAGAGAAAGCACAGGGCCTACAGTCACATATGGGGAGGTCGATAAAAAAGCACAGAGCCTACAGTCACATATGGGAGGGCAGAGAGCACAGGACATACAGTCACATATGGGTGAGGTCAGAGAAAAGAGCACAGGACATACAGTCAGATATGGGGAGAAGAGAAAAAGAGCACAGGACCTACAGTCACATATGGGGAGGTCAGAGAAGAGCACAGGGCCTACAGTCACATATGGGAGGGCAAAGAGCACAGGACCTACAGCACATATGGGTGAGGTCAGAGAAAAGAGCACAGGACATACAGTCATATATGGGGGAGGTCAGAGAAAAGAGCACAGGACCTACAGTCAATTATGGGGGAGGTCAGAGAAGAGCACAGGCCTACAGTCACATATGGGAGGGCAGAAAGCACAGGACCTACAGCACATATGGGTGAGGTCAGAGAAAAGAGCACAGGACTACAGTCAATATGGGGGAGGTCAGAGAAAAGAGCACAGGACCTACAGTCACATATGGGGGAGGTCAGAGAAAAGAACACAGGACCTACAGTCACATATGGGAGGGCAGAGAGCACAGGACCTACAGCACATATGGGTGAGGTCAGAGAAAGAGCACAGGACATACAGTCAGATATGGGGAGAGCAGAGAAAAGAGCACAGGACCTACAGTCACAATGGAGAGGTCAGAGAAAAGAACACAGGACCTACAGTCACATATGGGGTGAGGTCAGAGAAAAGAGCACAGGACATACAGTCACATATGGAGAGGTCAGAGAAAAGGCACAGGACATACAGTCACATATGGGGGAGGTCATAGAAAAGAGCCATGGACCTACAGTCACATATCGGGAAGTCAGAGGAAAGAACACAGGAGCTACAGTCACATATGGAGAAGGTCAGAGAAAAGAATACAGAGCCTACAGTCACATATGGGGGAGGTCAGAGAAAAGAGCACAGGACGTACAGTCACATATGGGGGAGGTCAGAGAAAAGAGACACGACCTACAGTCACATATGGGTGAGGTCAGAGAAAAGAGCACAGGACCTACAGTCACATATGGGGAGGCAGAGAAAAGAGCACAGGACATACAGTCACATATGGGGGAGGCAGAAAAAAGAGCACAGGACCTACAGTCACATATGGGGGAGGTCAGAGAAGAGCACAGGACCTACAGTCACATATGGGGGAGGTCAGAAAAAAAAGCACAGAGCCTACAGTCACATATGGGAGGCAGAGAGCACAGGACATACAGTCACATATGGGTGAGGTCAGAGAAAAGAGCACAGGACATACAGTCAGATATGGGGGAGAGCAGAAAAAGAGCACAGGACCTACAGTCACATATGGGGGAGGTCAGAGAAGAGCACAGGGCCTACAGTCACATATGGGAGGCAGAGAGACAGGACCTACAGGCACATATGGGGAGGTCAGAGAAAGAGCACAGGACCTACAGTCAATATGGGAGAGGTCAGAGAAAAGAGCACAGGACCTACAGTCCAAATATGGGGGAGGTCAGAGAAGAGCACAGGCCTACAGTCACATATGGGAGGCAGAAAGCACAGGACTACAGCCATATGGGGGAGGTCAGAGAAAAGAGCACAGGACATACAGTCATATATGGGGGAGGTCAGAGAAAAGAGCACAGGACCTACAGTCACATATGGGGGAGGTCAGAGAAAAGAGCACAGGGCCTACAGTCACATATGGGAGGGCAGAGAGCACAGGACCTACAGCCACATATGGGTGAGGTCAGAGACAAGAGCACAGGACATACAGTCAGATATGGGGGAGAGCAGAGAAAAGAGCACAGGACCTACAGTCACATATGGGGGAGGGCAGAGTAAAGATCACAGGATTTACAGTCACATATGGGGCAGGTCAGAGAAAAGAGCACAGGACCTACAGTCACATATGGAGGAGGTCAGAGAAAAGAGCACAGGGCCTACAGTCACATATGGGAGGGCAGAGAGCACAGGACCTACAGTCACATATGGAGATCAGAGAAAAGAGCAGAGGACCTACAGTCACAGATGGGGGAGAAAAGAGCACAGGACATACAGTTACATGGGGGATGTCAGAGAAAAGAGCACAGAACCTACAGTCACATATGGTGGAGGTCAGAGAAAAGAGCACAGGACCTACAGTCACATATGGGGGATGTCAGAGAAAAGAGCACAGGACCTACAGTCACATATGGAGATCAAGAGAAACGAGCACAAGATCTGCAGTCAAACATGGGGGAGGGTAGAGAAAAAAGCACAGGACCTAAAGTCACATATGGGAGAGGGCAGATAAAAGAGCAGAGGACCTAAAGTCACATATGGGGGAGGGCAGAGGAAAGAGCACAGGACTTAAAGTCACATATGGGGTAGTGCAGAGAAAAGAGCACAGGGCCTACAGTTACATATGTAGATCAGAGAAAAGAGCACAGGACCTACAGTCACATAAGGAGATCAGAGAAAAGAGCACAGGACCTACAGTCACATATGGGGGAGGTCAGAGAAAAGAGCAGAGGACCTACAGTCACATATGGTGGAGCTCAGAGAAAAGAGCACAGGACCTACAGTCACATATGGGGGATGTCAGAGAAAAGAGCACAGGACCTACAGTCACATATGGGGGATGTCAGAGAAAAGAGCACAGGACCTACAGTCACATATGGAGATCAGAGAAACGAGCACAAGATCTGCAGTCAAACATGGGGGAGGGTAGAGAAAAAAGCACAGGACCTAAAGTCACATATGGGAAAGGGCAGATAAAAGAGCAGAGGACCTAAAGTCACATATGGGGGAGGGCAGAGGAAAGAGCACAGGACTTAAAGTCACATATGGGGTAGTGCAGAGAAAAGAACACAGGCATGAAATATGAAAATACCAGAGGATTTTGGGTAATAATGTAGATCCAGTGTAAGAAAGTGGGGGTGTCCTAGGTCAGGGAACTCCAGCAGGACAAGCAAGAAACATCAAGAAGCACCAGAAATGGAGGAAACAAAGTGCTGGAGAGATCTGAAGGGGCAGCAATGAGTCTGCATCTAAATTCCATTGATCCCCTGTGGAGAGATGTGAAGGGGCAGCAATGCATCCTGATCTGAATCCCATTGATCCCCTGTGGAGAGATGTGAAGGGGCAGCAATGCATCCTGATCTAAATCCCATTGATCCCCTGTGGACAGATGTGAAGGGACAGCAATGAATTCTGGTCTAAATCCCATTGATCCCCTGTGGAGAGATGTGAAGGGGCAGTAATGAATTCTGATCTAAATCCCATTGATCTCCTGTGGAGAGATGTGAAGGGGCAGCAATGACCGGATCTAAATCCCATTGATCCCCTGTGGAGAGATGTGAAGGGGCAGCAATGACCGGATCTAAATCCCATTGATCCCCTGTGGAGAGATGTGAAGGGGCAGTAATGAATTCTGATCTAAATGCCATTGATCCCCTGTGGAGAGATCTGAAGGGGCAGGAATGACCGGATCTAAATCCCATTGATCCCCTGTGGAGAGATGTGAAGGGGCAGTAATGAATTCTGATCTAAATCCCATTGATCCCCTGTGGAGAGATGTGAAGGGGCAGTAATGAATTCTGATCTAAATCCCATTGATCTCCTGTGGAGAGATGTGAAGGGGCAGCAATGACCGGATCTAAATCCCATTGATCCCCTGTGGAGAGATGTGAAGGGGCAGCAATGACCGGATCTAAATCCCATTGATCCCCTGTGGAGAGATGTGAAGGGGCAGTAATGAATTCTGATCTAAATGCCATTGATCCCCTGTGGAGAGATGTGAAGTGGCAGTAATGAGTCCAGATCTAAATCCCATGGATCACCTGTGGAGAGATGTGAAGGGGCAGCAATGAGTCCAGATCTAAATCCCATGGATCACCTGTGGAGAGATCTGATAATTGGGAGAAGACGAGAGACCGGGAGCAGATTATAAAGAAGAGGAGAAACTGCAGGAGAAGAATCTTGTGGAGGTTACAGGAGGCGACTGATCGCTGGATTTATTCCAAAGGGGAAAACCAGAGAGGGGCAACAAAACCCCACACTCCAAACTGCAATGCTCTGCTTCTGAGGGATGAAATACTCTGTGGATCGCTTGGCAGGTGGCTCTGTCTGGAGGATGCTCTGCAACGGTGATGGAATGCTCTGAATGTTATGGGACAGAATGTTATGCAGAGTTGTCTGGGATCGGGGTACTCAGTATAATGCTTTAGCCTATAGGCAAAATGCTCTGCAAGATGCTCCACTCTGGGGTAGAATGCTCTGCAGGATGCTCTGCTCCAGGGTGGAATGTTCTGTACAGTGCTCTGTTCTGGGTAGAATGATCTGCAGGATGCTCTGCTCTAAGGTGGAATGCTCTGCAGGGTGCTCTGCTGTAGGGTGAAATGCTCTGTGGGATGCGCTCCTCAAAGGTGGAATGCTCTGCGGGGTCCTCTGCTTTGGGGAGGAATGCTCTGCTCTGGGGTGGAATGCTCTGTGAAATCCTCTGCTCTGGGGTGGAATGCTCTGCTCTGGGGTGGAATGCTCTGCAGGATGCTCTGTGAAATGCTCTGGTCTGGGGTGGAATGCTCTGCAGGATGGTCTGTAGGATGCTCTGCTCCGGGGTGGAATGCTCTGCAGGATGCTCTGCTCCGGGGTGGAATGCACTGCAGGATGCTCTGCTCTGGGGTGGAATGCACTGCAGGGTGCTTTGCTCTGGGGTGGAATGCTCTGCAGAGTGCTGTGCTCTGGGGTGGAAAGCTCTGCAGAGTGCTGTGCTCTGGGGTGGAATGCTCTGCTGTTGGGTGGAATGCTCTGTGGGGTGGAATGCCCTGTGGGGTCTTGTGCTCCGGGGTGGAATGCTCTGTGGGGTGGAATGCTCTACTCTGAGGTGGAATGCTCTGCAGGGTGTTGTGCTCTGGGGTGGAATGGTCTGCCGGGTGCTCTGCTCCCAAGTGGAATGCTCTGCAGGGTGCTCTGCTCCCAGGTGGAATGCTCTGCAGGGTGCTCTGCTCTGGAGTGGAATGCTCTGTAGGGTGCTGTGCTCCGGGGAGGAATGCTCTGCTCTGGGGTGGAATGCTCTGCATCGGGGTGGAATGCTCTGTGGGGTGCTCTGCTCGGGGTGGAATGCTCTGTGTGGTGGAATGCTCTGCAGGGTGCTCTGCTCCAGGTTGGAATGCTCTATCTGAGGTGAATGCTCTGCAGGGTGCTCTGCTCGGGGTGGAATGCTCTGTGGGGTGCTCTGCATCGGGGTGGAATGCTCTGTGGGGTGCTCTGCTCGGGGTGGAATGCTCTGTGAGGTGGAATGCTCTGCAGCGTGCTCTGCTCTGGGGTAGAATTCTCTGCAGGATGCTTTGCTCTGGGGTGGAATGCTCTGCAGGGTGCTCTGCTCTGGGGTGGAATGCTTTGCAGCGTGCTCTGCTCCGGGGTGGAATGCTCTGCAGCGTGCTCTGCTCTGGGTGGAATGCTCTGCAGGATGCTCTGCTCTGGGGTGGAATGCTCTGCAGGGTGCTCTGCTCTGGGGTGGAATGCTTTGCAGCGTGCTCTGCTCCGGGGTGGAATGCTTTGCAGGATGCTCTGCTCTGGGGTGGAATGCTCTGCTCCAAGGTTTAATGCACTGCAGGGTGCTTTGCTCTGGGATGAAATGCTCTGCAGGGTGCTCTGCTCCAGGTTGGAATGCTCTATCTGAGGTGGAATGCTCTGCAGGGTGCCCCTGCTCGGGGTGGAATGCTCTGTGGGGTGCTCTGCATCGGGGTGGAATGCTCTGTGGGGTGCTCTGCTCGGGGTGGAATGCTCTGAGGTGGAATGCTCTGCAGGGTTCTCTGCTCCAGGTTGGAATGCTCTGAGGTGGAATGCTCTGCAGGGTGCTCTGCTCGGGGTGGAATGCTCTGCAGGGTGCTCTGCTCCAGGGTGGAATGCTCTGTGGGGTGCTGTGCTTCGGGGTGGAATGCTCTGCTTCGGGCTGGAATGCTCTGCAGCGTGCTCTGCTCTTGGGTAGAATTCTCTGCAGGATGCTTTGCTCTGGGGTGGAATGCTCTGCAGGGTGCTCTGCTCTGGGGTGGAATGCTTTGCAGCGTGCTCTGCTCCGGGGTGGAATGCTCTGCAGCGTGCTCTGCTCTGGGGTGGAATGCTCTGCAGGATGCTCTGCTCTGGGGTGGAATGCTTTGCAGCGTGCTCTGCTCTGGGGTGGAATGCTCTGCTCCAAGGTTTAATGCACTGCAGGGTGCTTTGCTCTGGGATGAAATGCTCTGCAGAGTGCTGTGCTCTGGGGTGGAATGCTCTGCAGAGTGCTGTGCTCTGGGGTGGAATGCTCTGCAGAGTGCTGTGCTCTGGGGTGGAATGCTCTGCTGTTGGGTGGAATGCTCTATGGGGTGGAATGTCCTGTGCGGTCCTGTGCTCGGGGGTGGAATGCTCTGTAGGGTGCTCTGCTCTGGGGTGGAATGCTCTGTGGAATGTTCTGCTCTGAGGTGGAATGCTCTGCAGGGTGTTGTGCTCTGGGGTGGAATGCTCTGCCGGGTGCTCTGCTCCCAGGTGGAATGCTCTGCAGGGTGCTCTGCTCTGGAGTGGAATGCTCTGTGGGGTGCTGTGCATCGGGGTGGAATGCTCTGTCCTGGGGTGGAATGCTCTGCATCGGGGTGGAATGCTCTATTTGAGGTGGAATGCTCTGCAGGGTGCTCTGCTCTGAGGTGGAATGCTCTGTGAGGTGGAATGCTTTGCAGGGTGCTCTGCTCCAGGGTGGAATGCTTTGTGGAGTGCTGTGCTTCGGGGTGGAATACTCTGCTCTGGGGTGGAATGCTCTGCTTCGGGGTGGAATACTCTGTAGGGTGCTCTGCTCCAGGGTGGAATGCTCTGCAGGGTGCTCTGCTCTGGGATGGAATGCTCTGCAGGGTGCTCTGCTCTGTGGGGTGGAATGCTCTGCAGGGTGCTCTGCTCTGTGAGGTGGAATGCACTGCAGGGTGCTCTGCTCTGGGGTGGAATGCTCTGCAGGGTGCTCTGCTCTGTGAGGTGGAATGCTCTGCAGGGTGCTCTGCTCTGTGAGGTGGAATGCTCTGCAGGGTGCTCTGCTCGGGGTGGAATGCTCTCTGAGGTGGAATGCTCTGCAGGGTGCTCTGCTCTGGGATGGAATGCTCTGCAGGGTGCTCTGCTCTGGGATGGAATGCTCTGCAGGGAGCTCTGCTCTGAGGTGGAATGCTCTGCAGGGTGCTCTGCTCTGAGGTGGAATGCTCTGCAGGGTGCTCTGCTCTGAGGTGGAATGCTCTGCAGGGTGCTCTGCTCTGAGGTGGAATGCTCTGCAGGGTGCTCTGCTCTGGGGTGGAATGCTCTGCAGGGTGCTCTGCTCTGGGTGGAATGCTCTGCAGGGTGCTCTGCTCTGAGGTGGAATGCTCTGCAGGGTGCTCTGTTCTGCAGGGTGCTCTGCTCTGAGGTGGAATGCTCTGCAGGGTGCTCTGTTCTGGGGTGGAATGCTCTGCAGGGTGCTCTGCTCTGAGGTGGAATGCTCTGCAGGGTGCTCTGCGGTGGAATGCTCTGCAGGGTGCTCTGCTCTGGGGTGGAATGCTCTGTGGGGTGTAATGCTCTGCAGGGTGCTCTGCCCTGAGGTGGAATGCTCTGCAGGGTGCTCTGCTCTGAGGTGGAATGCTCTGCAGGGTGCTCTGCTCTGGGGTGGAATGCTCTGCAGGGTGCTCTGCTCTGAGGTGGAATGCTCTGCAGGGTGCTCTGCTCTGAGGTGGAATGCTCTGCAGGGTGCTCTGCTCTGGGGTGGAATGCTCTGCAGGGTGCTCTGCTCTGAGGTGGAATGCTCTGCAGGGTGCTCTGCTCTGGGGTGGAATGCTCTGCAGGGTGCTCTGCTCTGGGTGGAATGCTCTGCAGGGTGCTCTGCTCTGAGGTGGAATGCTCTGCAGGGTGCTCTGTTCTGCAGGGTGCTCTGCTCTGAGGTGGAATGCTCTGCAGGGTGCTCTGTTCTGGGGTGGAATGCTCTGCAGGGTGCTCTGCTCTGAGGTGGAATGCTCTGCAGGGTGCTCTGCGGTGGAATGCTCTGCAGGGTGCTCTGCTCTGGGGTGGAATGCTCTGTGGGGTGTAATGCTCTGCAGGGTGCTCTGCCCTGAGGTGGAATGCTCTGCAGGGTGCTCTGCTCTGAGGTGGAATGCTCTGCAGGGTGCTCTGCTCTGGGGTGGAATGCTCTGCAGGGTGCTCTGCTCTGAGGTGGAATGCTCTGCAGGGTGCTCTGCTCTGAGGTGGAATGCTCTGCAGGGTGCTCTGCTCTGGGGTGGAATGCTCTGCAGGGTGCTTTGCTCTGGGGTGGAATGCTCTGCAGGGTGCTCTGCTCTGGGGTGGAATGCTCTGTGGGGTGGAATGCTCTGCAGGGTGCTCTGCCCTGAGGTGGAATGCTCTGCAGGGTGCTCTGCTCTGAGGTGGAATGCTCTGCAGGGTGCTCTGCTCTGGGGTGGAATGCTCTGCAGGGTGCTCTGCTCTGAGGTGGAATGCTCTGCAGGTGCTCTGCTCTGAGGTGGAATGCTCTGCAGGGTGCTCTGCTCTGGGGTGGAATGCTCTGCAGGGTGCTTTGCTCTGGGGTGGAATGCTCTGCAGGGTGCTCTGCTCTGGGGTGGAATGCTCTGTGGGGTGGAATGCTCTGCGGGGTGCTCTGCTCTGTGAGGTGGAATGCTTTGCAGGGTGCTCTGCTCTGGGGTGGAATGCTCTGCAGGGTGCTCTGCTCGGGGTGGAATGCTCTGTGAGGTGGAATGCTCTGCAAGGTGCTCTGCTCCAGGTTGGAATGCTCTATCTGAGGTGGAATGCTCTGCAGGGTGCTCTGCTCTGAGGTGGAATGCTCTGCAGGGTCCTCTGCTCTGGGGTGGAATGCTCTGCAGGGTGCTCTGCTCTGAGGTGGAATGCTCTGCAGGGTCCTCTGCTCTGGGGTGGAATGCTCTGCAGGGTGCTCTGCTCTGGGGTGGAATGCTCTGCAGGGTGCTCTGCTCTCGGGTGGAATGCTCTGCAGGGTGCTCTGCTCTGGGGTGGAATGCTCTGCAGGGTGCTCTGCTCGGGGTGGAATGCTCTGCAGGGTGCGGTGGGATTTGCCCCCCACGTTGGGCTCCGCAGCCTTATTTGGTAGAAATCCAGAGTCATATGGAGATGCAGACTCTGCTCCACACACAAACATCCCAGAAACTCCTGCACTGCCCCCCCCATCATCTGCTCTGCACCCCTGTACAGCAGGGAGGGGGGCAGACACATGACCAGCGGGGATCCCAAAACAGATGGGGAGGGCAATACTAACGGGAGTCATAAAATCTGCCCCCTCCCCCGTATATATCACCTGCCCCATCCCCTCATATATACATCATCTCCCCTCTCCCTTGTATATACTGAAGATCACCTGCCCCGTCCCCCCATATATATAGCACCTGCCCCCTCCCCAGATCATATTACTTGCCTCCTCCCGTGTGTAGATCACCTGCCCCCTCCCCTGTAAGATTACCTGCATCCTCCCCATATAGATCACCTGCCACCTTCCCCCCCCCATGTTATATCACCTGCCCCCTTCCCAGGTGGGGGCTTTGTGTGGTTTCCTGCTGTATACTGGGGGCTGTGTGCGGCCTACTGCTGTATACTGGGGGCTGTGTGTGTCCTCCTGTATACAGGGGTCTGTGTGCAGCTTCCTGCTGTATACTGGGGGGCTGTGTGCGGACTCCTGCTGTATACTGGGGGGCTGTGTGCGGCCTCCTGTTGCATACTGGGTGCTTTGTGCGGCCTCCTGCTGTATACTGGGGGCTGTGCGTGGGCTGCTGCTGTATACTGGGGGCTGTGTGCGACCACCTACAGTATACTGGGGGCTGTGTGTGGCCTCCTACTGTATACTGGGGGTTGTGTGTGTCCTCCTGTATACAGGGGTCTGTGTGCAGCTTCCTGCTGTATACAGGGGCTGTATGCAGCCTCCTGCTGTATACTGGGTACTTTGTGCGGCCTCCTGTTGTATACTGGGGGCTGTGTGTGTCCTCCTGTATACAGGGGTCTGTGTGCAGCTTCCTGCAGTATACTGGGGGCTGTGTGCGGCCTCCTGCTGTATACTGGGGCTGTGTGTGTCCTCCTGTATACAGGGGTCTGTGTGCAGCTTCCTGCTGTATACTGGGGGGCTGTGTGCGGACTCCTGCTGTATACTGGGGGGCTGTGTGCGGCCTCCTGTTGCATACTGGGTGCTTTGTGCGGCCTCCTGCTGTATACTGGGGGCTGTACGTGGGCTGCTGCTGTATACTGGGGGCTGTGTGCGACCACCTGCAGTATACTGGGGGCTGTGTGTGGCCTCCTACTGTATACTGGGGGTTGTGTGTGTCCTCCTGTATACAGGGGTCTGTGTGCAGCTTCCTGCTGTATACAGGGGCTGTATGCAGCCTCCTGCTGTATACTGGGTACTTTGTGCGGCCTCCTGTTGTATACTGGGGGCTGTGTGTGTCCTCCTGTATACAGGGGTCTGTGTGCAGCTTCCTGCTGTATACTGGGGGGCTGTGTGCGGACTCCTGCTGTATACTGGGGGGCTGTGTGCGGCCTCCTGTTGCATACTGGGTGCTTTGTGCGGCCTCCTGCTGTATACTGGGGGCTGTGCGTGGGCTGCTGCTGTATACTGGGGGCTGTGTGCGACCACCTGCAGTATACTGGGGGCTGTGTGTGGCCTCCTTCTGTATACTGGGGGTTGTGTGTGTCCTCCTGTATACAGGGGTCTGTGTGCAGCTTCCTGCTGTATACAGGGGCTGTATGCAGCCTCCTGCTGTATACTTGGTACTTTGTGCGGCCTCCTGTTGTATACTGGGTGCTTTGTGCGGCCTCCTGCTGTATACTGGGGCTGTGCGTGGGCTGCTGCTGTATACTGGGGGCTGTGTGAACTCCTGCAGCATATTGGGGGCTGTGTGCGGCCTCCTGCTGTATACTGGATGCTTTGTGTGGCCTCCTGCTGTATAATGGGGGCTGTGTAGCCTCATGCTGTAATACTGGGGGCTGTGTGTGCCCTCCTGTGCTATACTGGGTGTTGTGTGGCCTCCTGCTGTATACAGAGGGCTATGTGCAGGCTCCTGATGTACACTGGGGGCTGTGTGTGGCCTCTTCCTGTATTCTGGGTGCTTTGTGCGGCCTCCTGCTGTATACTGGGGGCTGTGTGTGGACTCCTGCTGTATACTGGAGGCTGTGTGCGGACTCCTGCTGTATACTGGAGGCTGTTTGCGTGCGCCTGCTGTATATTGGGAACTGCATGGCCTTATGCTGTAATACTGGGAGCTGTGTATGGCTTCCTGTGATATACTGGGGGCTGTGTGACCTCCTGCTATATACTGGGGGCTGTGTGTGGGTTCCTGCTGTATACTCAGGCTGTGTATGGCCTCCCTCCTGCTGTATACTGGGGCTTTGTGCGTCCTCCTGCTGTATACTGTGGGCTATGTTAACTCCTGTTGTACACTGGGGGCTGTGTGCAGCATCCTGCTGTATACTGGGGATGTGTGCAGACTCCTGAATACTGGGGACTGTGTGCAGGCTCCTAGTGTACATTCGTGGCAGTGCGCGCTCCTGCTGTATACTGGAGGCTGTGTAGCCTCGTGCTGTAATTCTGGGGCCTGTGTTTGGCCTCCTGCTGTATAATGGGTGCTGTATGTGGCCTCCTGCTGTATACTGGGGGCTGTATGTGGATTCCTGCTGTATACTAGGAGCTGTGTGCAAATTCCTGCTGTACATTGAAGGCTGTGTCCAGTCTCCTGCTGTATACTGGGGACTGTGTGGTCTCGTGCTGTATACTGGGGGCTGTGTGCAGGCTCCTGCTGTATACTCAGGTTGTGTGCAACCTCCTGCTGTATAATGTGGCTGTGTGCAAGATCCTACTATATACTGGGGGCTGTGTGCAGGCTCTTACTATACACTCGGGGCAGTGCGTGCTCCTGCTGTATACTGGAGGCTGTGTGGCCTCGTGCTGTAATTCTAGGGGCTGTGTGCGTCCTCCAGCTGTATACTGGGAGCTGTATGGACTCCTGCTGTATACTGGAGGCTGTGTGCGGGCTCCTGCTGTACACTGGGGGGGCTGTGTGCAGATTCCTGCGGTACATTGAAGGCTGTGTGCAGGCTCCTGCTGTATAATGTGGATGTGTACTGGCTCCTACTATATACTGGGTGTGTGCAGCTGCCTGGTGTATACTGAGGGCTGTGTGCAGGTTCTTCCTACTGTATACTGAGGGCCATGTGTGGGCTCCACCTGTATACTGGGGGCTATGTGTGGCCTCCTGCTGTATACTGTGGACCGTGTGGCCACCTGCTGTATACTGGGGGCTATGTGCAGGCTCCTTCATTAATACTGGGGGTGGTGCATACTGGGGGCCGTGTGGCCTCTTGCTGTATACTGTGTGCAGGCTTCTGCTCTCTACTGGGGACTGTGTGCGGCTTCCTGCTGTATACAGGGGGCTGTGTGCGGCCTCCTGCTGTAATACTGGGGTTTGTGTGTGGCTTCCTGCTGTATACTGGGGGGCTGTGTGCGGCCTCCTGCTGTAATACTGGGGGCTGTGTGCGGCCTCCTGCTGTATACAGGGGGCTGTGTGCGGCCTCCTGCTGTAATACTGGGGGCTGTTTGCGGCCTCCTGCTGTATACAGGGGGCTGTGTGCGGCCTCCTGCTGTAATACTGGGGGCAGTGTGCGGCCTCCTGCTGTAATACTGGGGGCAGTGTGCGGCCTCCTGCTGTAATACTGGGGGCAGTGTGCGGCCTCCTGCTGTAATACTGGGGGCAGTGTGCGGCCTCCTGCTGTAATACTGGGGGCAGTGTGCGGCCTCCTGCTGTAATACTGGGGGCAGTGTGCGGCCTCCTGCTGTAATACTGGGGGCAGTGTGCGGCCTCCTGCTGTAATACTGGGGGCAGTGTGCAGCCTCCTGCTGTAATACTGGGGGCAGTGTGCGGCCTCCTGCTGTAATACTGGGGGCAGTGTGCGGCCTCCTGCTGTAATACTGGGGGCAGTGTGCGGCCTCCTGCTGTAATACTGGGGGCAGTGTGCGGCCTCCTGCTGTATACTGGGGGCTGTGTGCGGCCCTCCTGCTGTATACTGGGGCTGTGTGCGGCCTCCTGCTGTATACTGGGGGCTGTGTGCGGCCCTCCTGCTGTATACTGGGGGTAGTGTGCGGCCTCAGTGTGTTGGGGTGTCTCAGGGGGGCTCTAAGGCTGCGTTCACACATTCGCGTATTTTATCACGTTTTTTTACGCGCGTCTTTTCAAGGGAAAAACGCGCGTTTAAAAACGCGATAAGAATACGCGAGAGAACAACTCGCTTCTACTTCAATCGCGCATTTAGACGCGCGTTTTTATAATGGGGCCTATGGAAACGCGCGCGTAAAAAAACGCAAAGAATTGACATGTTCATTCTTTTTACGCGCGCGTTTTTTGCTCCAAAAACGCTGCTTTCAAATACGCGATGTCTGCAAGGCTCAAAGTGAATGTCCATTCACTTTGCTGTAAAACACAGACGCACATGCGTTTTTGGAGCAAATACGCGCTTAAAAAAACGCGCAAAATACACGATGTGTGAACGTAGCCTAAAAGTCTTGGGAGGTCTGGGGGTCTCGGGGATTGGGGCGGTCTCTAAAGGTCTGGGGGGTCTTGAGAGATCTCAGGAGGTCTGAGGGGTATCTGGAGGTTGGGGGTCTCGAGAGGTCTTAGGGGTCTCTGGAGGTCTTTGGCAGTCTCTGGAGGTGTGGGGGGGTCTTGGGAGGTCTTTGAAGTCTCTGGAAGCCTGGGGGGGGGGTCTGTGGAGCTCTCGGAGTGGGGTCTGGGGGGTCTCGAGGTCTGAGGCGGTCTCTGGAGATCTGAGGGGTCTCTGAGGGTCTCGGGAGGTCTGGGGGGTTCTGGAGTGTCTCGGGAAGTCTCTGAAGATCTCGGGAAGTCTCTGAAGGTCTGGGGGGTCTCAGAGGGTCTTGGGGGGTTCTTTGGAGGTCTTGGGGGGGCTCTGAAGGTCTCGGGAAGTCTCTGAAGGTCTGGGGGTCTCAGAGGGTGTTGGGTGGGTCTGGGGGGGTCTCAGAGGGTCTTGGGTGTGTTGGGAGGTCTGGAGGGTCTCTGGAGGTCTGGGGTGTTCTGGAGTCTGGGGGTCTCTGGAGGTCTGGAGGGTCCTGGAGGTCTGGGGGTGTCTCTGGAGGTCTGGAGGGTCTCAGGAGGTCTGGGGTGTCTCTGGAGGTCTGGAGGGTCTCAGGAGGTCTGGGGTGTCTCTGGAGGTCTCTGAGGGTCTCAGGGTGTCGGGGGCACCTTGAGAAGAGAAAGTTCTCGGAGCGTGAGTAAAGTTAGAGAAAGTTTGTAGTCCGTGAGAGGAGGAGAAGGCCGGGGGGAGCGGGGAGGGCGGCTGCAGGAGGAGGAGGGAGAGGAGCCTCAGACATTGTACAGCCACAATCACAGTCACCCCGACCTGATGACAACATGACGACCCCGAACCTGAACCTGGACACCTACAGCCTCTCCCTCATCACTGCCAGGGAGGACATCATCAGCCACAGGAGCTCCACCGACTGGTGAGGCCGAGGGGACCTATATACACTGGATTCTGTACATATAGAGGAGCCCTCAGCTATTGATGTCTGTACTGTTATATAGATATAGAGGAGGTTCACCCATAGATGTATGTGCTGTATATAGAGGAGGCTCACCTATAGATGTATGTGCTGTATATAGAGGAGGCTCACCCATAGATGTATGTGCTGTATATAGAGGAGGCTCACCTATAGATGTATGTGCTGTATATAGAGGAGGCTCACCCATAGATGTATGTGCTGTATATAGAGGAGAGCTCACCTATATATGTATATGATGTACATAGAGGAGGTTCACCTATAGATGCATGTGCTATATATAAAGGATGTTCACCTATAGATGTATGTGTTGTATATAGAGGAGGCTCACCTATAGATGTATGTGCTGTATATAGAGGAGAGCTCACCTATAGATGTGTGCTGTATATAGAGGAGGTTCGCATATAGATGTATGTGCTGTATATAGAGGAGGCTCATCTATAGATTGTATGTGATGTATATAGAGGAGGTTCACCTATAGATGTATGTACAGTGTGTATATAGAGCATCGCTCACCTATAGATGTATGTACAGTGTGTGTATATAAAGCATCGCTCACCTATAGATGTATGTACAGTGTGTATATAGAGTAGCACTTACCTATAGATGTATGTACAGTGTGTATATAGAGCAGCGCTCACCTATAGATGTATGCAGTGTGTATATAGAGCAGTGCTCACCTATAGATGTATTTACAGTGTGTATATAGAGCAGCGCTCACCTATAGATGTCTGTACAGTGTGTGTATATAGCACAGCGCTCACCTATAGATGTCTGTATATAGCGCAGCACTCACCTATAGATGTCTGTACAGTGTGTATATAGAGCAGCACTTACATATAAATGTCTGTACAGTGTATATATAGAGAAGCACTCACCTATAGATGTCTGTGCAGTGTGTATATAGAGCACTTACCTATAGATGTCTTTACAGTGTGTATATAGAGCAGTGTTCACCTATAGATGTATGTACAGTGTGTATATAGAGCAGTGCTCACTTATAGATGTCTGCACAGTGTATGTAGAGCAGCACTCACCTATCGATGTCTGTACAGTGTATATAGAGCAGCACTTACCTATAGATGTCTTTACAGTGTGTATATAGAGCAGCGCTCACCTATAGATGTATGTACAGTGTGTCTATAGAGCAGCGCTCACCTATAGATGTCTGTACAGTGTGTGTATATAGAGCAGCACTTACCTATAGATGTCTTTACAGTGTGTATATAGCACAGTGCTCACCTATAGATGTATGTACAGTGTGTATATAGAGCAGTGCTCACCTATAGATGTATGCACAGTGTGTATATAGAGCATTGCTCACCTATCAGTTTGTACAGTGTGTATATAGAGCAGCACTCACCTATAGATGTCTGTAGTGTGTATATAGAGAAGCGCTCACCCATAGATGTCTGTACAGTATGTATATAGAGCAGCACTTACCTATAGATGTCTGTACAGTGTGTATATAGAGCAGCGCTCACCTATAGATATATGTACAGTGTATGTAGAGCAGAGCTTACCTATAGATGTCTGTACAGTGTGTGTATATAGAGCAGCGCTCACCTATAGATGTCTGTACAGTGTGTCTATAGAGAAACACTCACCTATAGATGTCTGTACAGTGTGTATATATAGCAGTGTTCTCCTATGGATGTCTGTACAGTGTGTATATAGATCAGTGCTCACCAATAGATATCTGTACAGTGTATATAGAGCAGTGCTCACCTATAGATGTCTGTATATAGAGCAGCGCTCACCTATAGATGTCTGTACAGTGTGTATATAGAGCAGCGCTAACCTATATATGTCTGTACAGTGTGTATATAGAGAAGGGCTCACCTATAGATGTCTGTACAGTGTGTGATGAGCTCAGAGCTAGGGGTACTCGGACACTGGGACCGATGGTTTCTTGGATGGGGGGAATCACGGGTGGTCGGGTTCCGGTTCCGTGCCCTGGTTATCATTTGTTAGATGGTGGTGGAGGAGGGGATATTTACAGGGGTACGTGACGACACCTGTGGATCCCGGTAATATGGTACCGACGCTGCAAGCCGGCCGCTGAGGTGATGGTGGGTGCAGCAGAGAGTGGTCCAGCTCCCCACAGGAGGAGCTATTACCTCAGGGCAGCGGTGATGGAGGATAATGAGTGGGTCAGGTTGGTTCCTTACCGGTATGGACGGGAGCAGCGGGAGCGCACTATTTCTCCCGCCACCAGAATTCGGCCCGCAAGCTGAGGGGTGAGATGCTTTTGTGGCGCTAACGGCAACCCGATTACAATGGGTCTGCAGCTCGCCGGTTTGCGGTCAGAGGTGAACTCCTGACCTCCTCGGTTTCCCGTGCTGCCGGCGTTTCCCCCAACGTGACCAGCCGGCTCCAACCAGTCCTGGCCTGTTGCCTTCTGTCCTGGGCCCCCACTTGAAGATGGGGATCCCTCCTGTCAGCGGTACTGTCAGGCCTGTCCTTCCTAACTGCCTTCCCAGCACTGTCTGAGGTAACTGTCACTCTCTCTCACTACTATAGCCTAGGCTCCACCCCCTTTTGGGACCTACTAAATAACCTGTCCCCCCCCCCCCCTATTCTAGGTGGCCTAGTCCTGTGTGTGTGTGTGTGTGTAAAACAGACTCCATAGGTGAAACCCTGAACTGACAACTTACAGAGATATCACATTTGTTGTTAAAGTGCAATACCTCCCTGTGGCGCCTAGCCAGAGGGGCGACACACACCCCCTTGGTGAAATACACCCGTCCACCGGTGTTAAAACCAAACCAGGTGTAAGTTGACATTTTTCATATACAGGTTAACCGGGTAACTTTCAAACATGTATAAACAATAAAACTTTTACGTTTACTCATATTCTTCCCTTGCGGGAGGCTCATTTCTTGTAACGTTGCAATAACTATTTTACATTTTTGCAGTGCAATATCGGGTCACTGGACTTTTCACTTTTGAACTTTGCTGACCCGGATTGCGAACCACCCGCGGGGACCTGCGTGGCGATCATAGGTTATCACATCCCCACGGTACAGGTCCCGGTCCGGGTGGCCCTGGGGAACTGCAAATAGAACCACTGTCCTCCCTCAAGCCGCAGCTAACAACGTTGGTACCACAACCCTCCATTGCTCGTGGAGCCCGGCCTCCTCCGTACCACCGACGGCTCCTTCCTCCTCCAGATTCGCCTCTTCCTCCCCGACACTGACCTGGCTGCTCATGTTTCCAACTGGCTCCTCCTCAGTCAACTCGGGCTCCTCCGGGAACTGGATGAGGTCCTCTGCCTCATTGGTATCCTCCTCTCCGGGCTCCACAGATAGTATGGTAACGGGTTCCAAGTCTCAGCAACAGGGACTGCCATTGCCTCACAACCGTTTACAGGTAACGATCCGGAGCCTGACCAGGTGCCTCGTTTTGGCTTCCGGCCACATCCTGCTCAGTTTTCATAGTCCCGAACTGGTGTGCGCTGGCGCTTGACCGCCCCCTTGGTTGTTTGATAGCAAGGGGAGCGGGGAGACTTTTTGGCGCCTTTGGGATGGCCCATGTATGCTGAGAGGCCGAGGCACGCCCCTGGGCCAGCACATAGTCTCTTTTACATTTTTAAGCCCGCCCACCATGAGTCATATAGGCGAGTCTTTCGGACTTTTCCGGAGCCCGCCACTACACTTTGTCACTCCGCAGCAGAGCGGAGGGGCGGGTCTTATTTTCCCGCTCTTTCCTCCTGCTTGATGGTGCAGTTGTAATTCCTAAAGCGATGTAATGGCGGCAACACAAATAGTCAATAAAATAAAGTCTTAAGGCGCACTTTACCTGGTTTCACCAGGCTGGTTCATATCCTGATCGTAGACGCCAGAAAATGATGAGCCCAGGGCAAGGGGTACTCTGACACCGGGACTGATGGCTTCTTGGATGGGGGGAATCATGGGTGTTCGGGTTCCCGTTCCGTGCCCTGGTTATCATTTGTTAGACGGTGGAGGAGGAAGGGATATTTACAGGGGTACGTGACACCACCTGTGGTTCCCTGTAATATAGGTACCGCGCTGCAAGTCGGCCGCTGAGGTGATGGTGGATGCAGCAGAGAGTAGTCCAGCTCCCCACAGGAGGAGCTATTACCTCAGGCACCGGTGATGGAGGATAATGAGGGGGAGAGGGGAGTAGTGGTTGTTGTTCTTACCCCTCTGGTATCATGCTGCTGATGGTGTTGGAGCCCTCCGGGCATCGGCGAGAAGAATCACAGAGTTCAACTCAAACTCCTGTTTACTGGGTACCGGCAGATGGTAAACGTTACACGGTACAGTCCGGTTTACCGGTGTCTGTTGCCAGTTCAGGGTCCCCCTTATGAGTCTCTAGATGCTCCTTCTTAGTCTAATTAACTCTTCTCTGTCTTTACCACCCTCGCAGAGCTCTCCCGCCAGTCCTACGGTCTGCAACTAGTGGGTCAGGTTGGTTCCTTACCGGTACGGACGGGAGCAGCAGGAGCGCACTATTTCTCCCGCCACCAGAATTCGGCCCGCAACCTCTAGTGTCTTCAACCGGTTTCTGTCCTGAGGGGTGAGATGCCTTTGTGGTGATAACGGAAACCCGATTACAATGGGCCCGCAGCTCGTCGTCTGCGGTCAGAAGTGAACTCCTGACCGCCTCGGTTTCCCGTGCTGCCGTGTCTTTTCCCCCAAGTGATCAGCCGGCTCCAACCAGTCCTGGCCCGTTGCCTTCTGTCCTGGGCCCCCACTTAGAGATGGGGTTCCCTATTGTCAGCTGTACTGTCGGGCCTGTCCTTCCTGACTGCCTCCCCGGGACTGTCTGAGGTAAACTCTCCTCACTTCCTGGTTTTCCCACTCTAACCTAGGCTCCACCCCCTTTTGGGACCTACTAAATAACCAGTCCCCCCCCCCCCCTATTCTAGGTGGCCTAGTCCTGTGTGTGTGTAAAACAGACTCCATAGATTAAACCCTAAACTTATCACATTTGTTGTTAAAGTGCAATACCTCCCTGTGGAGGCTAGCCAGAGGGGGCCACATGTGTATATAGAGCAGCGCTCACCTATAGATATCTGTACAGTGTTTATATAGAGCAGCGCTCACCTATAGATATCTGTACAGTGTGTATATAGAGCACACTCACCTATAGATGATGTACAGTGTGTATATAGAGCAGCACTCACCTATAGATTATGTACAGTGTGTATATAGAGCACACTCACCTATAGATGTATGTACAGTGTGTATATAGAGCAGCGCTCACCTATAGCATCTGTACAGTGTGTATATAGAGCAGCACTCACCTATAGCATCTGTACAGTGTTTATATAGAGCAGCGCTACCTATAGATATCATGTACAGTGTGTATATAGAGCAGCACTCACCTATAGATTATGTACAGTGTGTATATAGAGCAGCACTCACCTATAGATATATGTAACAGTGTGTATATAGAGCATCACTCACCTATAGCATCTGTACGTGTGTATATAGAGCAGCCTCACCTATAGAATTATGTACAGTGTGATATAGAGCAGCACTCACCTATAGATATATGTAAAGTGTGTATATAGACAGCAGTTCACCTATAGATGTCTGTACAGTGTGTATATAGAACAGTGCTCACCTATAATGTCTGTACAGTGTATATAGAGCAGACTCACCTATAGATGTTTGTACAGTGTATGTAGAGCAGCACTCACCTATAATGTCCGTACAGTGTATATATAGAGCAGCACTCACCTATAGATGTCTGTACAGTATGTATATAGAGATGCTCACCTATAGATTCTGCACAGTGTGTGAATAGAGCAGCCTCACCTATAGATGTCTGCACAGTGTGTATATAGAGCAGCACTCACCTATAGATGTCTGTACAGTGTGTATATAGAGCAGCACTCACCTATAGATGTCTGTACAGTGTGTATATAGAACAGCGCTCACCTATAGATGTCTGCACAGTGTATTAGAGCAGAGCTCACCTATAGATGTATGTACAGTGTATGTAGAGCAGCACTCACCTATAGATGTATGCACAGTGTATATATAGAGCAGTGCTCACCTATAGATGTCTGCACAGTGTATATAGAACAACGCTCACCTATAGATGTCTGCACAGTGTATGTAGAGCAGCACTCACCTATAGATGTCTGTGCAGTGTGTATATAGAGCAGCGCTCACCTATAGATGTATGTACAGTGTGTATATAGAGAAGCACTCACCTATAGATGTCTGTACAGTGTGTATATAGAGCAGCGCTCACCTATAGATGTCTGTACAGTGTGTATATAGAACAGCGCTCACCTATAGATGTCTGCACAGTGTATGTAGAGCAGAGCTCACCTGTAGATGTCTGTACAGTGTGTATATAGAACAGCGCTCACCTATAGATACCTGTACAGTGTATGTAGAGCAGCGCTCACCTATAGATGTCTGTGCAGTGTGTATATAGAGCAGCGCTCACCTATAGATGTCTGTGCAGTGTGTATATAGAGCAGTGCTCACTTATAGATGTCTGCACAGTGTATGTAGAGCAGCACTCACCTATCGATGTCTGTACAGTGTATATAGAGCAGCGCTCACCTATAGATGTCTGTGCAGTGTGTATATAGAGCAGCGCTCACCTATGTATTTGCATATTTATGAGGTTCTGGTTTTCTGTTGCGTAGGGTCAGTGTTTCTTGGTTTTCTGCCTTAAATGTTTTTTTGGGGGGGATTTTAGAATATTTTTCTGTTTTTCCCTCTGAGATTTTCACGTTTTGAGCAGCCGATATTTTATGGGATTTTGAGCAGATCGTGATGTGTGAATGATCTGTGTCTCCAATATTGATATATATGGCCGATATGTGCAGTGGATGTGAAAAGTCTCCTTCTCTGTCAGATTTCGGGGGTCTCCTGTGTACAGCGCCCTCCTCAGGTCACCACAGATTTCCCCTTGACTCAGGTCCGGGCTCGGCTCCTCCTCTGTCACATTTCGGGGGTCTCCTGTGTACAGCGCCCTCCTCAGGTCACCACAGATTTCCTCTATCCTCAGGTCCGGGCTCGGCTCCTCCTCTGTCAGATTTCGGGGGGTCTCCTCTGTACAGCGCCCTCCTCAGGTCACCACAGATTTCCTCTATCCTCAGGTCCGGGCACGGCTCCTCCTCTGTCAGATTTCGGGGGTCTCCTGTGTACAGCGCCCTCCTCAGGTCACCACAGATTTCCTCTATCCTCAGGTCCGGGCACGGCTCCTCCTCTGACAGATTTCGGGGGTCTCCTGTGTACAGCGCCCTCCTCAGGTCACCACAGATTTCCTCTATCCTCAGGTCCGGGCTCGGCTCCTCCTCTGTCAGATTTCGGGGGTGTCCTGTGTACAGCGCCCTCCTCAGGTCACCACAGATTTCCTCTATCCTCAGGTCCGGGCTCGGCTCCTCCTCTGTCAGATTTCGGGGGTGTCCTGTGTACAGCGCCCTCCTCAGGTCACCACAGATTTCCTCTATCCTCAGGTCCAGGCTTGGCTCCTCCTCTGTCAGATTTCGAGGGTCTCCTGTGTACAGTGCCCTCCTCAGGTCACCACAGATTTCCTCTATCCTCAGGTCCAGGCTCGGCTCCTCCTCTGTCAGATTTCGGGGTCTCCTGTGTACAGCGCCCTCCTCAGGTCACCACAGATTTCCTCTATCCTCAGGTCTGGGCTCGGCTCCTCCTCTGTCAGATTTCGGGGGTCTCCTGTATACAGCGCCCTCCTCAGGTCACCACAGATTTCCTCTATCAGGTCTGGGCTCGGCTCCTCCTCTGTCAGATTACGGGGGTCTCCTGTGTACAGCGCCCTCCTCAGGTCACCACAGATTTCCTCTATCCTCAGGTCCGGGCTCGGCTCCTCCTCTGTCAGATATCAGGGGGTCTCCTGTGTACAGCGTCCTCGTCAGGTCACCCCAGATTTCCTCTATCCTCAGGTCCGGGCTCGGCTCCTCCTCTGTCAGATTTCGGGGGTCTCCTGTGTACAGCGCTCTCCTCAGGTCACCACAGATTTCCTCTATCCTCAGGTCCAGGCTCGGCTCCTCCTCTGTCAGATTTCATGGGTCTCCTGTGTACAGCGCCCTCCTCAGGTCACCACAGATTTCCTCTATCCTCAGGTCCGGGCTCGGCTCCTCCTCTGTCAGATATCAGGGGGTCTCCTGTGTACAGCGCGCTCCTCAGGTCACCACAGATTTCCTCTATCCTCAGGTCTGGGCTCGGCTCCTCTGTCAGATTTCGGGGTCTCCTGTGTACAGCGCCCTCCTCGGGTCACCACAGATTTCCTCTATCCTCAGGTCCGGGCTCGGCTCCTCCTCTGTCAGATTTCGGGGTCTCCTGTGTACAGCGCTCTCCTCAGGTCACCACAGATTTCCTCTATCCTCAGGTCCAGGCTCGGCTCCTCCTCTGTCAGATTTCGGGGGTCTCCTGTGTACAGCGCCCTCCTCAGGTCACCACAGATTTCCTCTATCCTCAGGTCCGGGCTCGGCTCCTCCTCTGTCAGATATCAGGGGGTCTCCTGTGTACAGCGCACTCCTCAGGTCACCACAGATTTCCTCTATCCTCAGGTCTGGGCTCGGCTCCTCTGTCAGATTTCGGGGTCTCCTGTGTACAGCGCCCTCCTCGGGTCACCACAGATTTCCTCTATCCTCAGGTCCAGGCTCGGCTCCTCTGTCAGATTTCGGGGGTCTCCTGTGTACAGCGCCCTCCTCAGTTCACCACAGATTTCCTCTATCCTCAGGTCCGGGCTCGGCTCCTCCTCTGTCAGATTTCGGGGGTCTCCTGTGTACAGCGCCCTCCTCAGGTCACCACAGATTTCCTCTATCCTCAGGTCCGGGCTCGGCTCCTCCTCTATCAGATTTCGGGGGTCTCCTGTGTACAGCGCCCTCCTCAGGTCACCACAGATTTCCTCTATCCTCAGGTCCGGGCTCGGCTCCTCCTCTGTCAGATTTCGGGGGTCTCCTATGTACAGCGCCCTCCTCAGGTCACCACAGATTTCCTCTATCCTCAGGTCTGGGCTCGGCTCCTCCTCTATCAGATTTCGGGGGTCTCCTGTGTACAGCGCCCTCCTGAGGTCACCACAAATTTCCTCTATCCTCAGGTCCGGGCTCGGCTCCTCCTCTGTCAGATTTCGGGGTCTCCTATGTACAGCGCCCTCCTCAGGTCACCACAGATTTCCTCTATCCTCAGGTCCGGGCTCGGCTCCTCCTCTGTCAGATTTCGGGGGTCTCCTGTGTACAGCGCCCTCCTCAGGTCACCACAGATTTCCTCTATCCTCAGGTCCGGGCTCGGCTCCTCCTCTGTCAGATTTCGGGGGTCTCCTGTGTACAGCGCCCTCCTCAGGTCACCACAGATTTCCTCTTTCCTCAGGTCCGGGCTCGGCTCCTCCTCTGTCAGATTTCGGGGGTCTCCTGTGTACAGCGCCCTCCTCAGGTCACCACAGATTTCCTCTATCCTCAGGTCCAGGCTCGGCTCCTCCTCTGTCAGATTTCGGGGGTTCTCCTGTGTACAGCGCCCTCCTCAGTTCTCCACAGATTTCCTCTATCCTCAGGTCCGGGCTCGGCTCCTCTGTCAGATTTCGGGGTCTCCTGTGAACAGCGCCCTCCTCAGGTCACCACAGATTTCCTCTATCCTCAGGTCTGGGCTCGGCTCCTCCTCTGTCAGATTTCGGGGGTCTCCTGTGTACAGCGCCCTCCTCAGGTCACCACAGATTTCCTCTATCCTCAGGTCCGGGCTCCTCCTCTGTCAGATTTCGGGGGTCTCCTATGTACAGCGCCCTCCTCAGGTCACCACAGATTTCCTCTATCCTCAGGTCCGGGCTCGGCTCCTCCTCTGTCAGATTTCGGGGGTCTCCTGTGTACAGCGCCCTCCTCAGGTCACCACAGATTTCCTCTATCCTCAGGTCCGGGCTCGGCTCCTCCTCTGTCAGATTTCGGGGGTCTCCTGTGTACAGCGCCCTCCTCAGGTCACCACAGATTTCCTCTTTCCTCAGGTCCGGGCTCGGCTCCTCCTCTGTCAGATTTCGGGGGTCTCCTGTGTACAGCGCCCTCCTCAGGTCACCACAGATTTCCTCTATCCTCAGGTCCAGGCTCGGCTCCTCCTCTGTCAGATTTCGGGGGTTCTCCTGTGTACAGCGCCCTCCTCAGTTCTCCACAGATTTCCTCTATCCTCAGGTCCGGGCTCGGCTCCTCTGTCAGATTTCGGGGGTCTCCTGTGAACAGCGCCCTCCTCAGGTCACCACAGATTTCCTCTATCCTCAGGTCTGGGCTCGGCTCCTCCTCTGTCAGATTTCGGGGGTCTCCTGTGTACAGCGCCCTCCTCAGGTCACCACAGATTTCCTCTTTCCTCAGGTCCAGGGCTCGGCTCCTCCTCTGTCAGATTTCGGGGGTCTCCTGTGTAAGCGCCCTCCTCAGGTGACCACAGATTTCCTCTATCCTCAGGTCCTGGCTCGGCTCCTCCTGTCAGATTTCGGGGGTCTCCTGTGTACAGCGCCCTCCTCAGGTCACCACAGATTTCCTCTATCCTCAGGTCCAGGCATCGGCTCCTCCTCTGTCAGATTTCGGGGTCTCCTGTGTACAGCGCCCTCCTCAGGTCACCACAGATTTCCTCTATCCTCAGGTCGGCTCGGCTCCTCCTCTGTCAGATTTCGGGGTCTCCTGTGTACTAGCGCCTCCTCAGTACCACAGATTTCCTCTACTTCCTAGTCAGGCTCGCTCCTCCTTGTCAGATTTCGGGTCTCTGTGTAAGCGCCCTCCTCAGGGACCACAGATTTCCTCTATCCCAGTCTGGGCTCGGCTCCTCTGTCAGATTGGGGTCTCCTGTGTACAGCGCCCTCCTCAGGTCACCACAGATTCCTCTCATCCTCAGGTCCCGTGGCACGAGCTCTCCTCTGTCAGATTTCAGGGTCTCCTGTTATAGCGCCCTCCTCAGTCAAGTCCTACTCAGTGGACAGTCTCGCAATTCGGTCTCCTGTTATATACATCTGTGTCCGGCTCCTTCGTAGATGTCAGCTCTGTGACAGCGTCTCTTCATACCACTGTATATACATTGTGCCGTTCATCAGTAAGTGCTAGCTCTGTGGACGAGCGTCTCCTTTCTCTCACTGTATAATACATTGTATCCGTTCTCCTTCAGTAGAGTGCTAGCTCTGTGGACGAGCGTCTCTTTCTCTCACTGTATATACATTGTATCCGTTCTCCTTCAGTAGAGTGCTAGCTCTGTGGACGAGCGTCTCTTTCTCTCACTGTATATACATTGTGTCCGTTCTCCTTCAGTAGAGTGCTAGCTCTGTGGACGAGCGTCTCTTTCTCTCACTGTATATACATTGTATCCGTTCTCCTTCAGTAGAGTGCTAGCTCTGTGGACGAGCGTCTCTTTCTCTCACTGTATATACATTGTATCCGTTCTCCTTCAGTAGAGTGCTAGCTCTGTGGACGAGCGTCTCTTCTCTCACTGTATATACATTGTGTCCGTTCTCCATCAGAGAGTGCTAGCTCTGTGGACGAGCGTCTCTTTCTCTCACTGTATATACATTGTGTCCGTTCTCCTTCAGTAGAGTGCTAGCTCTGTGGACGAGCGTCTCTTTCTCTCACTGTATATACATTGTATCCGTTCTCCTTCAGTAGAGTGCTAGCTTTGTGGACGAGCGTCTCTTTCTCTCTGTATATACATTGTATCCGTTCTCCTCAGTAGAGTGCTAGCTGTTGGACGAGCGTCTTTCTCTCTCTGTATATACATTGTATCCGTTCTCCCTCAGTAGAGTGCTAGCTCTGTGGACGAGCGTCTCTTTCTCTCTCTGTATATACATTGTATCCGTTCTCCTCAGTAGAGTGCTAGCTCTGTGGACGAGCGTCTCCTTTCTCTCTCTGTTATAACATTGTATCCGTTCTCCATCAGAAGAGTGCTAGCTCTGTGGACGAGTGTCTTTCTCTGTATATACATTGTATCCGTTCTCCTTCAGTAGAGTGCTAGCTCTGTGGACGAGCGTCTTTCTCTCACTGTATATACATTGTATCCGTTCTCCTTCAGTAGAGTGCTAGCTCTGTGGACGAGCGTCTCTTTCTCTGTATATACATTGTATCCGTTCTCCTTCAGTAGAGTGCTAGCTGTATGGACGAGCGTCTTTCCTCTCACTGTATATACATTGTGTCCGTTCTCCTTCAGTAGAGTGCTAGCTCTGTGGACGAGGTCTCTTTCTCTCTGTACATACATTGTATCCGTTCTCCTCAGTAGAGTGCTAGCTTTGTGGACGAGCGTCTCTTTCTCTCCGTATATACATTGTATCCGTTCTCCTGCAGTAGAGTGCTAGTTCTGTGGACGAGTGTCTCTTTCTCTGTATATACATTGTATCCGTTCACCATCAGTAGAGTGCTAGCTCTGTGGACGAGCGTTCTCTTTCCTCTCTGTATATACATTGTATCCGTTCTCCTGCAGTAGAGTGCTAGTTCTGTGGACGAGTGTCTCTTTCTCTGTATATACATTGTATCCGTTCACCATCAGTAGAGTGCTAGCTCTGTGGACGAGCGTCTCTTTCTCTCTCTGTATATACATTGTATCCGTTCTCCTGCAGTAGAGTGCTAGCTCTGTGGACGAGTGTCTTTCCTCTGTATATACATTGTGTCCGTTCTCCATCAGTAGAGTGCTAGCTCTGTGGACGAGTGTCTTTCTCTGTATATACATTGTATCCGTTCTCCATCAGTAGAGTGCTAGCTCTGTGGACGAGCGTCTCTTTCTCTCACTGTATATACATTGTATCCGTTCTCCATCAGTAGAGTGCAAGCTCTGTGGACGAGCGTTTCCTCTCACTGTATATACATTGTATCCGTTTTCCGTCAGTAGAGTGCTAGCTCTGTGGACGAGCGTCTCTTCCTGTATATACATGTGTCCGTTCTCCTTCAGTAGAGTGCTAGCTCTGTGACGAGCGTCTTTCACTGTATATACATTGTATCCGTTCTCCTTCAGTAGAGTGCTAGCTCTGTGGATGAGCGTCTTTCTCTCTCTGTATATACATTGTATCCGTTCTCCTGCAGTAGAGTGCTAGCTCTGTGGACGAGCGTCTCTTTCTCCACTGTATATACATTGTATCCGTTCTCCTGCAGTAGAGTGCTAGTTCTGTGGACGAGTTCTCTTTCTCTGTATATACATTGTGTCCGTTCTCCTTCAGTAGAGTGCTAGCTCTGTGGACGAGCGTCTCTTTCTCTCTGTATATACATTGTATCCGTTCTCCTCAGTAGAGTGCTAGCTCTGTGGACGAGCGTCTCTTTCTCTCTGTATATACATTGTGTCCGTTCTCCTTCAGTAGAGTGCTAGCTCTGTGGACGAGCGTCTCTTTCTCTCTCTGTATATACATTGTATCCGTTCTCCTTCAGTAGAGTGCTAGCTCTGTGGACGAGCGTCTCTTTCTCTCTCTGTATATACATTGTATCCGTTCTCCGTTAGTAGAGTGCTAGCTCTGTGGACGAGCGTCTTTTCTCTCTCTGTATATACATTGTATCCGTTCTCCTTCAGTAGAGTGCTAGCTCTGTGGACGAGCGTCTCTTTCTCTCTCTGTATATACATTGTATCCGTTCTCCTTCAGTAGAGTGCTAGTCTCTGTGGACGAGTGTCTCTTTCTCTCTATGTATATACATTGTGTCCGTTCTCCTTCAGTAGAGTGCTAGCTCTGTGGACGAGCGTCTCTTTCTCTCTCTGTATATACATTGTATCCGTTTCTCCTGTCAGTAGAGTGCTAGCTCTGTGGACGAGCGTCTCTTTCTCTGTATATACATTGTGTCCGTTCTCCTCAGTAGAGTGCTAGCTCTGTGGACGAGTGTCTCTTTCTCTCTGTATATACATTGTATCCGTTCTCCTTCAGTAGAGTGCTAGCTCTGTGGACGAGCGTCTCTCTTCTCTGTATATACATTGTATCCGTTCTCCTTCAGTAGAGTGCTAGCTCTGTGGACGAGCGTCTTTCTCTCTCTGTATATACATTGTAGTCCGTTCTCCTTCAGTAGAGTGCTAGCTCTGTGGACGAGCGTCTCTTCTCTCCTGTATATACATTGTATCCGTTCTCCGTTCAGTAGAGTGCTAGCTCTGTGGACGAGCGTCTTCTTCTCTCTGTATATACATTGTTCCGTTCTCCTTCAGTAGAGTGCTAGCTCTGTGGACGAGCGTCTCTTTCTCTCCTGTATATACATTGTGTCCGTTCTCCTTCAGTAGAGTGCTAGCTCTGTGGACGAGCGTCTCTTTCTCTTGTATATACATTGTATCCGTTCTCCTTCAGTAGAGTGCTAGCTCTGTGACGAGCGTCTCTTCTCTCATGTATATACATTGTAGTCCGTTCTCCTTCAGTAGAGTGCTAGCTCTGTGGACGAGCGTCTCTTTCTCTCTGTATATACATTGTATCCGTTCTCCTCAGTAGAGTGCTAGCTCTGGACGAGCGTCTCTCTCTCACTGTATATACATTGTGTCCGTTCTCCTTCAGTAGAGTGCTAGCTCTGTGGACGAGCGTCTCTTTCTCTCTCGTATATACATTGTGTCCGTTCTCCTCAGTAGAGTGCTAGCTCTGTGGACGAGCGTCTCTTCTCTCTGTATATACATTGTATCCGTTCTCCTTCAGTAGAGTGCTAGCTCTGTGGACGAGCGTCTCTTTCTCTGTATATACATTGTATCCGTTCTCCTTCAGTAGAGTGCTAGCTGTATGGACGAGCGTCTTTCTCTCACTGTATATACATTGTGTCCGTTCTCCTTCAGTAGAGTGCTAGCTCTGTGACGAGCGTCTCTTTCTTCACTGTATATACATTGTATCCGTTCTCCTTCAGTAGAGTGCTAGCTCTGTGGACGAGGTCTCTTTCTCTGTATATACATTGTATCCGTTCTCCTCAGTAGAGTGCTAGCTCTGTGGACGGCTCTTTTCTCTGTATATACATTGTTCCGTTCCCGTCAGTAGAGTGCTAGCTCTGTGGACGAGCGTCTTTCTTCTCTGTATATACATTGTATCCGTTTCCTCAGTAGTGCTAGCTCTGTGGACGAGCGTCTTTCTCTCTTGTATATACATTGTTCCGTTCTCCTTCAGTAGAGTGCTAGCTCTGTGGACGAGCGTCTCTTTCTCTGTATATACATTGTATCCGTTCTCCGCAGTAGAGTGCTAGCTCTGTGGACGAGCGTCTTTCTCTCTCTGTATATACATTGTATCCGTTTTTCAGTAGAGTGCTAGCTCTGTGGACGAGCGTCTCTTTCTCTCTCTGTATATACATTGTATCCGTTTCTCCTTCAGTAGAGTGCTAGCTCTGTGGACGAGCGTCTCTTCTCTCTCTGTATATACATTGTATCCGTTCTCCTTCAGTAGAGTGCTAGCTGTACGAGCGTCTTTCTCTCCTGTATATACATTGTTCCGTTCTCCTTCAGTAGAGTGCTAGCTTATGGACGAGCGCTCTTTCTCTCACTGTATATACATTGTTCCGTTCTTCAGTAGAGTGCTAGCTCTGTGACGAGCGTCTCTCTCTCACTGTATATACATTGTGTCCGTTCTCCTTCAGTAGAGTGCTAGCTCTGTGGACGAGCGTCTCTTTCTCTCATGTATATACATTGTTCCGTTCTCCTTCAGTAGAGTGCTAGCTCTGTGGACGAGCGTCTCTTTCTCTCACTGTATATACATTGTATCCGTTCTCCGTTTAGTAGAGTGCTAGCTCTGTGGACGAGTGTCTCTTTCTCTCTGTATATACATTGTATCCGTTCTCCTTCAGTAGAGTGCTAGCTCTGTGGACGAGCGTTCCTTTCTCTCACTGTATATACATTGTGTCCGTTCTCCTTCAGTAGAGTGCTAGCTCTGTTGACGAGCGTCTCTTTCTCTCACTGTATATACATTGTATCCGTTCTCCTTCAGTAGAGTGCTAGCTCTGTGGACGAGCGTCTTCTCTTCTCTGTATATACATTGTATCCGTTTTTCCTCAGTAGAGTGCTAGCTCTGTGGACGAGCGTCTCTTTCTCACTGTATATACATTGTGTCCGTTCGCCGTCAGTAGAGTGCTAGCTCTGTGGACGAGCGTCTTTCTTCTCTGTATATACATTGTATCCGTTCTCCGTCATGAGTGCTAGCTCTGTGGACGAGCGTCTTTTCTCTGTATATACATTGTATCCGTTCTCCTGTCAGTAGAGTGCTAGCTCTGTGGACGAGCGTCTCTTTCTCTGTATATACATTGTATCCGTTCTCCTGCAGTAGAGTGCTAGCTCTGTGGACGAGCGTTCTTTCTCTCACTGTATATACATTGTATCCGTTTTCCGTCAGAGTGCTAGCTCTGTGGACGAGCGTCTCTTTCTCTCTCTGTATATACATTGTATCCGTTTTCCTTCAGTAGAGTGCTAGCTCTGTGGACGAGCGTTCCTTCTCTCTCTGTATATACATTGTATCCGTTCTCCTTTAGTAGAGTGCTAGCTGTATGAACGAGCGTCTTTTCTCTCTCTGTATATACATTGTATCCGTTCTCCTTCAGTAGAGTGCTAGCTGTATGGACGAGCGTCTTTCTCTCACTGTATAAACATTGTATCCGTTCTCCGTCAGTAGAGTGCTAGCTCTGTGGATGAGTGTCTCTTTCTCTCACTGTATATACATTGTGTCTGTTCTCCGTCAGTAGAGTGCTAGCTCTGTGGACGAGCGTCTTTCTCTCACTGTATATACATTGTGTCCGTTCTCCTTCAGTAGAGTGCTAGCTCTGTGGACGAGTGTCTCTTTCTGTCACTGTATATACATTGTGTCCGTTCTCCTTCAGTAGAGTGCTAGCTCTGTGGACGAGCGTCTCTCACACCTCAGAGAACTTTGACCTTTATGTTTCCTGTTCACAAAAGGATTTTCAGTAAAAGTTTTGTTCAGCAGAAAGTTATTGTTAATATTTACCCGAAAGAACGCGGTGACAGGTGAGGAGTCACATGAGCTCAGGTGTGTCCCTGCACTCAGGGGCCCGATCACCTGCGCTCCCATCCATCATTGTCAGTCTTATCTGGAGCGGCACCCGAGGAGCGAGACAGCTGCATGCAGGAAGCAGCACTCAAGGAAAGGTGTTAGGATTCACTGGAGGTGGCACAGCGAACCGCGCAGAGGAGACATGCGGCACAGTGCACAAATATGGCGGCACAGCGAACCGCGCAGAGGAGACATGCGGCACAGTGCACAAATATGGCAGCACAGCGAACCGCGCAGAGGAGACGTGCGGCACAGTGCACAAATATGGCAGCACAGCGAACCGCGCAGAGGAGACATGCGGCACAGTGCACAAATATGGCGGCACAGCGAACCGCGCAGAGGAGACATGCGGCACAGTGCACAAATATGGCAGCACAGCGAACCGCGCAGAGGAGACGTGCGGCACAGTGCACAAATATGGCAGCACAGCGAACCGCGCAGAGGAGACGTGCGGCACAGTGCACAAATATGGCAGCACAGCGAACCGCGCAGAGGAGACGTGCGGCACAGTGCACAAATATAGCGGCACAGCGAACCGCGCAGAGGAGACGTGCGGCACAGTGCACAAATATAGCGGCACAGCGAACCGCGCAGAGGAGACGTGCGGCACAGTGCACAAATATAGCGGCACAGCGAACCGCGCAGAGGAGACGTGCGGCACAGTGCACAAATATGGCGGCACAGCGAACCGCGCAGAGGAGACGTGCAGCACAGTGCACAAATATAGCGGCACAGCGAACCGCGCAGAGGAGACGTGCGGCACAGTGCACAAATATAGCGGCACAGCGAACCGCGGAGAGGAGACGTGCGGCACAGTGCACAAATATAGCGGCACAGCGAACCGCGCAGAGGAGACGTGCGGCACAGTGCACAAATATGGCGGCACAGCGAACCGCGCAGAGGAGACGTGCGGCACAGTGCACAAATATGGCGGCACAGCGAACCGCGCAGAGGAGACGTGCGGCACAGTGCACAAATATAGCAGCACAGCGAACCGCGCAGAGGAGACATGCGGCACAGTGCACAAATATGGCGGCACAGCGAACCTCGCAGAGGAGACGTGCGGCACAGTGCACAAATATAGCGGCACTGCGAACCGCGCAGAGGAGACGTGCGGCACAGTGCACAAATATAGCGGCACAGCGAACCGCGCAGAGGAGACGTGCGGCACAGTGCACAAATATGGCGGCACAGCGAACCGCGCAGAGGAGACGTGCGGCACAGTGCACAAATATGGCGGCACAGCGAACCGCGCAGAGGAGACGTGCGGCACAGTGCACAAATATGGCGGCACAGCGAACCGCGCAGAGGAGACGTGCGGCACAGTGCACAAATATGGCGGCACAGGGAACCGCGCAGAGGAGACGTGCGGCACAGTGCACAAATATGGCGGCACAGCGAACCGCGCAGAGGAGACGTGCGGCACAGTGCACAAATATAGCGGCACAGCGAACCGCGCAGAGGAGACGTGCGGCACAGTGCACAAATATAGCGGCACAGCGAACCGCGCAGAGGAGACGTGCGGCACAGTGCACAAATATGGCGGCACAGCGAACCGCGCAGAGGAGACGTGCGGCACAGTGCACAAATATGGCGGAACAGCGAACCGCGCAGAGGAGACGTGCGGCACAGTGCACAAATATAGCGGCACAGCGAACCGCGCAGAGGAGACGTGCGGCACAGTGCACAAATATGGCGGCACAGCGAACCGCGCAGAGGAGACGTGCGGCACAGTGCACAAATATGGCGGCACAGCGAACCGCGCAGAGGAGACGTGCGGCACAGTGCACAAATATGGCAGCACAGCGAACCGCGCAGAGGAGACGTGCGGCACAGTGCACAAATATGGCGGCACAGCGAACCGCGCAGAGGAGACGTGCGGCACAGTGCACAAATATGGCGGCACAGCGAACCGCGCAGAGGAGACGTGCGGCACAGTGCACAAATATGGCGGCACAGCGAACTGCGCAGAGGAGACGTGCGGCACAGTGCACAAATATGGCGGCACAGCGAACCGCGCAGAGGAGACGTGCGGCACAGTGCACAAATATGGCGGCACAGCGAACCGCGCAGAGGAGACGTGCGGCACAGTGCACAAATATAGCGGCACAGCGAACCGCGCAGAGGAGACGTGCGGCACACTGCACAAATATGGCGGCACAGCGAACCGCGCAGAGGAGACGTGCGGCACAGTGCACAAATATGGCGGCACAGCGAACCGCGCAAAGGAGACGTGCGGCACAGTGCACAAATATGGCGGCACAGCGAACCGCGCAGAGGAGACGTGCGGCACAGTGCACAAATATAGCGGCACAGCGAACCGCGCAGAGGAGACGTGCGGCACAGTGCACAAATATGGCGGCACAGCGAACCGCGCAGAGGAGACGTGCGGCACAGTGCACAAATATGGCGGCACAGCGAACCGCGCAGAGGAGACGTGCGGCACAGTGCACAAATATGGCAGCACAGCGAACCGCGCAGAGGAGACGTGCGGCACAGTGCACAAATATGGCGGCACAGCGAACCGCGCAGAGAGGGGAGAACGTGCGAGGTGCGCACAGTGCACAAATATGGCGGCACAGCGAACCGCGCAGAGGAGACGTGCGGCACAGTGCACAAATATGGCGGCACAGCGAACTGCGCAGAGGAGACGTGCGGCACAGTGCACAAATATGGCGGCACAGCGAACCGCGCAGAGGAGACGTGCGGCACAGTGCACAAATATGGCGGCACAGCGAACCGCGCAGAGGAAGACGTGCGGCACAGTGCACAAATATAGCGGCACAGCGAACCGCGCGAGGAGGGAGACGTGCGGCAGCACTGGCACAAATATGGCGGCACAGCGAACCGCGCAGAGGAGACGTGCGGCACAGTGCACAAATATGGCGGCACAGCGAACCGCGCAAAGGAGACGTGCGGCACAGTGCACAAATATGGCGGCACAGCGAACCGCGCAGAGGAGACGTGCGGCACAGTGCACAAATATGGCGGCACAGCGAACCGCGCAGAGGAGATGTGCGGCACAGTGCACAAATATGGCGGCACAGCGAACCGCGCAGAGGAGACGTGCGGCACAGTGCACAAATATGGCGGCACAGCGAACCGCGCAGGAGGAACGTGCGGCACAGTGCACAAAATATGGCGGCACAGCGAACCGCGCAGAGGAGACGTGCGGCACAGTGCACAAATATGGCGGCACAGCGAACCGCGCAGAGGAGACGTGCGGCACAGTGCACAAATATAGCGGCACAGCGAACCGCGCAGAGGAGACGTGCGGCACAGTGCACAAATATGGCGGTACAGCGAACCGCGCAGAGGAGACGTGCGGCACAGTGCACAAATATGGCGGCACAGCGAACCGCGCAGAGGAGATGTGCGGCACAGTGCACAAATATGGCGGCACAGCGAACCGCGCAGAAGAGACGTGCGGCACAGTGCACAAATATAGCGGCACAGCGAACCGCGCAGAGGAGACGTGTGGCACAGTGCACAAATATGGCGGCACAGCGAACCGCGCAGAGGAGACGTGCGGCACAGTGCACAAATATGGCGGCACAGCGAACCGCGCAGATGAGACGTGCGACACAGTGCACAAATATGGCGGCACAGCGAACCGCGCAGAGGAGACGTGCGGCACAGTGCACAAATATGGCGGCACACAGCGGAACCGCGCAGAGGAGACGTGCGGCACAGTGCACAAATATGGCGGCACAGCGAACCGCGCAGGGAAGGAACGTGCGGCACAGTGCTCAAATATGGCGGCACAGCGAAACCGCGCAGGAGGAAGTATGGGCGCACAGTGCACAAATATGGCGTGCACACGAGCGACGCGCGCAGAGGAGACGTGCGGCACAGTGCACAAATATGGCGGCACAGCGAACCGCGCAGAGGAGACGTGCGGCACAGTGCACAAATATGGCGGCACAGCGAACCGCGCAGAGGAGACGTGCGGCACAGTGCACAAATATGGCGGCACAGCGAACCGCGCAGAGGAGACGTGCGGCACAGTGCACAAATATGGCGGCACAGCGAACCGCGCAGAGGAGACGTGCGGCACAGTGCACAAATATGGCGGCACAGCGAACCGCGCAGAGGAGACGTGCGGCACAGTGCACAAATATGGCGGCACAGCGAACCGCGCAGAGGAGACGTGCGGCACAGTGCACAAATATGGCGGCACAGCGAACCGCGCAGAGGAGACGTGCGGCACAGTGCACAAATATGGCGGCACAGCGAACCGCGCAGAGGAGACGTGCGGCACAGTGCACAAATATAGCGGCACAGCGAACCGCGCAGAGGAGACGTGCGGCACAGTGCACAAATATGGCGGCACAGCGAACCGCGCAGAGGAGACGTGCGGGCACAGTGCACAAATATGGCCCGGCACAGCGAACCGCGCAGAGGAGACGTGCGGCACAGTGCACAAATATAGCGGCACAGCGAACCGCGCAGAGGAGACGTGCGGCACAGTGCACAAATATAGCGGCACAGTGAACGCGCAGAGGAGACGTGCGGCACAATGCACAAATATGGCGGCACAGCGAACCGCGCAGAGGAGACGTGCGGCACAGTGCACAAAATATGGCGGCACAGCGAACCGCGCAGAGGAGACGTGCGGCACAGTGCACAAATATGGCGGCACAGCGAACCGCGCAGAGGAGACGTGCGGCACAGTGCACAAATATGGCGGCACAGCGAACCGCGCAGAGGAGACGTGCGGCACAGTGCACAAATATGGCGGCACAGCGAACCGCGCAGAGGAGACGTGCGGCACAGTGCACAAATATAGCGGCACAGCGAACCGCGCAGAGGAGACGTGCGGACACAGTGCACAAATATGGCGGCACAGCGAAACGCGCAGCAAGAGAGAACGTGCGGCACAGTGCACAAATATGGCGGCACAGCGAAACCGCGCAGAGGAGATGTGCGGCACAGTGCACAAATATAGCGGCACAGCGAACCGCGCAGAGGAGACGTGCGGCACAGTGCACAAATATAGCGGCACAGCGAACCGCGCAGAGGAGACGTGCGGCACAGTGCACAAATATGGCGGCACAGCGAACCGCGCAGAGAGGAGACGTGCGGCACAGTGCACAAATATGGCGGCACAGCGAACCGCGCAGAGGAGACGTGCGGCACAGTGCACAAATATGGCGGCACAGCGAACCGCGCAGAGGAGACGTGCGGCACAGTGCACAAATATGGCGGCACAGCGAACCGCGCAGAGGAGACGTGCGGCACAGTGCACAAATATGGCGGCACAGTAAACCACGCAGAGGAAACATGGAGGGAGGAGTAACAGTAGATGTGGAGGGAAGAGTAATGGGAGACATGGAGGGAGGAGTAACAGTAGATGTGCAGGGAAGAGTAATGGGAGACATGGAGGGAGGAGTAACGGGAGATTGTAGAGGGAGATATAAAATGTTGAGTTGATTCTTGTGTTTTGCTCCTGTCTATTGATATTTCTCTTTTTTGGTATCTTTGTGTTTTTTCCCCTCTTGATATTTTTATAAATCTCTGGCTGTGATCTGTTATTCCGGTTATCGATGTGGCTTCACGTTTCTCCGATCTATTTTGGTGCAGGAATGTGAGCAGAGTATATAGCAAGAGTATATAGCAGGAGTATATAGCAGGAGTATATAGCAGGAGTATATAGCAAGAGTATATAGCAAGAGTATATAGCAAGAGTATATAGCAGGAGTATATAGCAAGAGTATATAGCAAGAGTATATAGCAAGAGTATATAGCAAGAGTATATAGCAAGAGTATATAGCAGGAGTATATAGCAGGAGTATATAGCAAGAGTATATAGCAGGAGTATATAGCAGGAGTATATAGCAGGAGTATATAGCAGGAGTATATAGCAGGAGTATATAGCAAGAGTATATAGCAAGAGTATATAGCAAGAGTATATAGCAGGAGTATATAGCAGGAGTATATAGCAAGAGTATATAGCAAGAGTATATAGCAAGAGTATATAGCAAGAGTATATAGCAAGAGTATATAGCAAGAGTATATAGCAAGAGTATATAGCAGTTTGTGTGGGTTGTAGGTTTTTTACTGTTGTCTCCTGAGCTGTGATCTTTATGTCTCAGTATAAGATGTGTCACCTTCGTGGTGTCTTTTATCATGTCATATCATGCGGAGGGGCTCGCGGCTGTGTCTTGTCATGCGGAGGGGCTCCCGGCTGTGTCTTGTCATGTGGAGGGGCTCGCGGCTGTGTCTTGTCATGTGGAGGGGCTCGTGGCTGTGTCTTGTCATGTGGAGGGGCTCGCGGCTGTGTCTTGTCATGTGGAGGGGCTCGCGGCTGTGTCTTGTCATGTGGAGGGGCTCGCGGCTGTGTCTTGTCATGCGGAGAGGCTCGCGGCTGTGTCTTGTCATGCGGAGGGGCTCGCGGCTGTGTCTTGTCATGCGGAGGGGCTCCCGGCTGTGTCTTGTCATGCGGAGGGGCTCCCGGCTGTGTCTTGTCATGCGGAGGGGCTCCCGGCTGTGTCTTGTCATGCGGAGGGGCTCCCGGCTGTCTTGTTATGCGGAGGGGCTCCCGGCTGTGTCTTGTCATGTGGAGGGGCTCCCGGCTGTCTTGTTATGTGGAGGGGCTCCCGGCTGTGTCTTGTCATGCGGAGGGGCTCCCGGCTGTGTCTTGTCATGTGGAGGGGCTCGCGGCTGTGTCTTGTCATGTGGAGGGGCTCGCGGCTGTGTCTTGTTATGTGGAGGGTTTCCTGGCTGTGTCTTGTCATGTGGAGGGGCTCCCGGCTGTGTCTTGTCATGTGGAGGGGCTCCTGGCTGTGTCTTGTCATGTGGAGGGGCTCCTGGCTGTGTCTTGTTATGTGGAGGGACTCCCGGCTGTGTCTTGTCATGTGGAGGGGCTCCCGGCTGTGTCTTGTCATGTGGAGGGGCTCGCGGCTGTGTCTTGTTATGTGGAGGGACTCCCAGCTGTGTCTTGTTATGTGGAGGGACTCCCGGCTGTGTCTTGTCATGTGGAGGGGCTCCCGGCTGTGTCTTGTCATGCGGAGGGGCTCGCGGCTGTGTCTTGTCATGCGGAGGGGCTCCTGGCTGTGTCTTGTTATGTGGAGGGACTCCCGGCTGTGTCTTGTTATGTGGAGGGTTTCCTGGCTGTGTCTTGTCATGTGGAGGGGCTCCCGGCTGTGTCTTGTCATGTGGAGGGGCTCCTGGCTGTGTCTTGTCATGTGGAGGGGCTCCTGGCTGTGTCTTGTTATGTGGAGGGACTCCCGGCTGTGTCTTGTCATGTGGAGGGGCTCCCGGCTGTGTCTTGTCATGTGGAGGGGCTCGCGGCTGTGTCTTGTTATGTGGAGGGACTCCCAGCTGTGTCTTGTTATGTGGAGGGACTCCCGGCTGTGTCTTGTCATGTGGAGAGGCTCGCGGCTGTGTCTTGTCATGTGGAGAGGCTCGCGGCTGTGTCTTGTCATGCGGAGGGGCTCCCGGCTGTGTCTTGTCATGCGGAGGGGCTCCCGCCTGTGTCTTGTCATGCGGAGGGCTCGCGGCTGTGTCTTGTCATGCGGAGGGGCTCGCGGCTGTGTCTTGTCATGCGGAGGGGCTCGCGGCTGTGTCTTGTCATGCGGAGGGGCTCGCGGCTGTGTCTTGTCATGCGGAGGGGCTCCCGGCTGTGTCTTGTCATGCGGAGGGGCTCGCGGCTGTGTCTTGTCATGCGGAGGGGCCTCCGGCTGTGTCTTGTCATGTGGAGGGGCTCGCGGCTGTGTCTTGTCATGCGGAGGGGCTCGCGGCTGTGTCTTGTCATGCGGAGGGGCTCGCGGCTGTGTCTTGTCATGCGGAGGGGCTCCCGGCTGTGTCTTGTCATGTGGAGGGGCTCCCGGCTGTGTCTTGTCATGCGGAGGGGCTCCCGGCTGTGTCTTGTTATGCGGAGGGGCTCCCGGCTGTGTCTTGTTATGTGGAGGGGCTCCCGGCTGTGTCTTGTCATGCGGAGGGGCTCCCGGCTGTGTCTTGTTATGTGGAGGGTTTCCTGGCTGTGTCTTGTTATGTGGATTGGCTGCTGGCTGTGTAGGATGGAGGGCCCTTGGGGGCCCAGAGGGTGAGAGCTCTTTATGCCCTAGGTCCCTGTGTTCTTCATTCTGTGTTGGATGGTGCCGCCTCTTCTCTGCTCCTTGGGTCTTTCTCCTCTGTTTCCTCACTGACCTGTGATAAGCTTCTCTCCATTCATTTCCTTATTATCCACCTTCGCCCACATACTTCGCCTCATTATCTGATACTTCACAGTTTTCTTATCCTCAGTTCCTTGTTCTTCATCTTCAAGTGACTTTATGACCGGCCACCATGTCCCAGCTCACATGAAAGGCTCGTATGGCTGAGGACCTGCTGGACCATTGGAAGTGTAGTCGAGGTATCGAGGCTTCAATTGTGGAACGAAAAGCAACCACATATCAGGGTGACTCACAAAGGCACGGACAGCCCATCCAGGACACATGGGCAAGGATGACCCATCCAGGGCACACAGGCACAAACTACCCATCTGGGGCACACAGGCACGGACAGCCCATCCAGGACACATGGGCAAGGACGACCCATCCAGGGCACACGAGCACGAACGACCCATCCAGGATACATGGGCACGAACACCCCCATCCGGGACACACGGGCACGGACAACCCATCCAGGGCACCCAGGCACGAACAACCCATCCGGGGCACACAGGCACAAACTACCCATCTGGGGCACACAGGCGTGGGCGACCCATCCATGACACATGGGCGAGGACGACTCATCTGGGCACACAGGCACGAACGACCCATTCGGAGCACATGGGCACGAACGACCCACCCAGGGCACACAGGCACAGGCAGCACATCCGGGACACACAGGCAAGGACGACCCATCCAGGGCACACAAGCAGGAACGACCCATCCGGGCACATGAGCACGAACAACCTTTCCGGGGCACACGATGACACATCCAGGGCACACAAGCACGAACAACCCATCCAGGGCACACGGGCACGGACAACACATCCGAGACACACAGGCGAGGACGACCCATCCGGGGCACACCGGTACGAATAAACCATCTGGGGCACATGAGCCCAAACAACCCATCCTGGGGCACACAGTTATGAACGACCCAACCGTGGTACATGGGCACGAAAGAACCATTTGGGGGCACATGGTCGAGGACGATCCATCCGGGCACATAGGCGAGGATGACTCATCCGGAACACATGGGTGAAGACGTAACATCCGGCGCACACGGGCATGAACGACCCATCAACCAGCTTCACTCAGTGCCTTCTAAGCCCTCCGTGTTTTTCGCTTTTTTCCCTCCCGATGAATACTTAATATGAGTTTTCCATGAGAGTAGAGAATGTGCCCCCTCAATCTTCAACTGCAGGCGGTCTCATGTCGTCTTATATCACCGGTGTCCTCTGCAGCAAGACCACGTCCTCCACTAACACGCCGAAATAACCAAAGCTGCGTGTGACCCCACAACCACTGACCACCTGATAGAGCACGGCCTGGGGAGACCCTTACACGTGTGACCCTCTATGAGGTGGTCAGTAGTTGTGGGGTCTTCAGTGTTGCGGTCTCTCAAGCTGTGATGTATGAGGTGGTCGATGGTTGGGGTCTCCCGGGCTGTGCTGTATGAGGTGGTCGGTGGTTGGGGTCTCTCATGCTGTGCTGTATGAGGTGGTCAGTGGTTGAGTTCTCCCGGGCTGTGCTGTATTAGGTGGTCGGTGGTTGAGTTCTCTCGGGCTGTGATGTATGAGGTGGTCAGTGGTTGAGTTCTCCCGGGCTGTGCTGTATTAGGTGGTCGGTAGTTGAGTTCTCTCGGGCTGTGCTGTATGAGGTGGTCGTGGTTGGGGTCTCTCGGGCTGTGATGTATGAGGTGGTCGGTGGTTGGGGTCTCCGGGGCTGTGCTGTATGAGGTGGTCGGTGGTTGAGTTCTCTCGGGCTGTGATGTATGAGGTGGTCGGTGGTTGAGTTCTCCCGGGCTGTGCTGTATGAGGTGGTCGGTGGTTGGGGTCTCTCAGGCTGTGATGTATGAGGTGGTCGGTGGTTGGGGTCTCCCGGGCTGTGCTGTATGAGGTGGTCGGTGGTTGAGTTCTCCCGGGCTGTGCTGTATGAGGTGGTCGGTGGTTGGGGTCTCTCAAGCTGTGATGTATGAGGTGGTCGGTGGTTGGGGTCTCCCGGGCTGTGCTGTATGAGGTGGTCGGTGGTTGAGTTCTCTCAGGCTGTGATGTATGAGGTGGTCGGTGGTTGAGTTCTCTCGGGCTGTGCTGTATGAGGTGGTCAGTGGTTGAGTTCTCCCGGCTGTGATGTATGAGGTGTGTCGGTGGTTGGGTCCTCCGGGCTGTGCTGTATGAGGTCGTGGTTGGTCTCCGGCTGTGTGTATGTTGGTCTCGTAGAGCTGTTGCTGGTATGAGGTGTGGTGGTTGGTTCTCTCGGGCTTTGTATGAGGTGGGTGTTGGTCTCCGGGCTGTGCTGTATGAGGTGGTGTGGTTGAGTTCTCCCGGGCTGTGTGTATGAGGTGGTGGTGGTTGAGTTCTCTCGGGCTGTGATGTATGAGGTGGTCGGTGGTTGAGTCTCTCCGGGCTGTGCTGTATGAGTGGTCGGTGGTTGAGTTCTCCGGGCTGTGATGTATGAGGTGGTCGGTGGTTGAGTCTCCCGGGCTGTGATGTATGAGGTGGTCGGTGGTTGGGAGTTCTCTCGGCTGTGCTGTATGAGGTGGTCGTGGTTGGGTCTCTCAGGCTGTGCTGTATGAGGTGGTCGGTGGTTGGGTTCTCTCCGGGCTGTGCTGTATGAGGTGGTCGGTGGTTGGGGTCTCTCAGGCTGTGCTGTATGAGGTGGTCGTGGTTGAGTTCTCCCGGGCTGTGATGTATGAGGTGGTCGGTGGTTGGTCTCCTCGGGCTGTGCTGTATGAGGTGGTCGGTGGTTGGGTCTCCCGGCTGTGCTGTATGAGGTGGTCGTGGTTGGGTTCTCCAGGCTGTGCTGTATGAGGTGGCAGTGGTTGGTCTCTCGGCTGTGCTGTATGAGGTGGTCGGTGGTTGGGTCTCTCGGCTGTGCTGTATGAGGTGGTCGGTGGTTGAGTTCTCTCCGGCTGTGCTGTATGAGGTGGTCGGTGGTTGAGTTCTCCGGGCTGTGATGTATGAGGTGTGCGTGGTTGGGTCTCCGGCTGTGCTGTATGAGGTGGTCGTGGTTGGGTCTCCGGCTGTGCTGTATGAGGTGGTCGTGGTTGGAGGTCCTCGGCTGTGCTGTATGAGGTGGTCGGTGGTTGAGTTCTCCGGGCTGTGTGTATGAGGTGGTCGTGGTTGAGTTCTCCCGGCTGTGTGTATGAGGTGGTCGGTGGTTGAGTTCTCCGGGCTGTGTGTATGAGGTGGTCGGTGGTTGAGTTCTCCGGCTGTGTGTATGAGTGGTCGTGGTTGAGTTCTCCGGGCTGTGTGTATGAGGTGGTCGGTGTTGAGTTCTCCGGCTGTGCTGTATGAGGTGTCGGTGGTTGGGTCTCTCCGGCTGTGCTGTATGAGGTGGTCGGTGGTTGGGTTCTCCGGCTGTGCTGTATAGGTGGTCGGTGGTTGAGGTTCTCTCGGCTGTGCTGTATGAGGTGGTCGGTGGTTGAGTTCTCTCAGGCTGTGCTGTATGAGGTGGTCGGTGGTTGAGTTCTCCCGGGCTGTGCTGTATGAGGTGGTCGGTGGTTGGGTCTCTCGGCTGTGCTGTATGAGGTGGTCGTGGTTGAGTTCTCCAGGCTGTGCTGTATGAGGTGGCAGTGGTTTGGGAGTTCTCTCGGCTGTGTGTATGAGGGGGTCGGTGTTGGGGTCTCTCGGCTGTGCTGTATGAGGTGGTCGGTGGTTGGGGTCTCTCAGCTGTGTGTATGAGGTGGTGTGGTTGAGTTCTCCGGGCTTGATGTATGAGGTGGTTGGTGTTGAGTTCTCTCGGCTGTGCTGTATGAGGTGGTCGGTGGTTGAGTCTCCAGGCTGTGCTGTATGAGGTGGTCGTGGAGTGGTCGGTGGTTGAGTCTCCGGCTGTGCTGTATGAGGTGGTCGGTGGTTGGGGTTCTCGGGCTGTGATGTATGAGGTGGTCGGTGGTTGGTCTCTCGGGCTGTGCTGTATGAGGTGGGGTGGTTGGGGTCTCCTCGGCTGTGTGTATGAGGTGGTCGTGGTTGAGTGTCTCCCGGCTGTGCTGTATGAGTGGTCGGTGGTTGGTCTCTCCGGCTGTGCTGTATGAGGTGGTCGGTGGTTGAGTCTCTCGGCTGTGCTGTATGAGGTGGTCGGTGGTTGGGTCTCTCCGGGCTGTGCTGTATGAGGTGGTCGTGGTTGAGTTCTCCCGGGCTGTGCTGTATGAGGTGGTCGGTGGTTGAGTTCTCCCGGGCTGTGCTGTATGAGGTGGTCGGTGGTTGGGTCTCCGGGCTGTGCTGTAATGAGGTGGTCGGTGGTGAGTTCTCCCGGGCTGTGATGTATGAGTGGTCAGTGGTTGAGTTCTCCGGGCTGTGCTGTATGAGGTGGTCGGTGGTTGAGTTCTCCCGGGCTGTGCTGTATGAGGTGGTCGGTGGTTGAGTTCTCCCGGCTGTGCTGTATGAGGTGGTCGGTGGTTGAGTTCTCCGGGCTGTGATGTATGAGGTGGTCGGTGGTTGAGTTCTCCCGGCTGTGCTGTATGAGGTGGTCGGTGGTTGAGTTCTCCCGGGCTGTGCTGTATGAGGTGGTGTCAGTGGTTAGGTTCTCCGGGCTGTGCTGTATGAGGTGGTCGGTGGTTGAGTTCTCTCGGCTGTGTGTATGAGTGGTCGGTGGTTGAGTCTCTCGGGCTGTGCTGTATGAGGTGGTCGTGGTTGAGTTCTCCGGCTGTGTGTATGAGGTGGTCGGTGGTTGAGTTCTCCGGCTGTGCTGTATGAGGTGGTCGGTGGTTGAGTTCTCCAGGCTGTGCTGTATGAGGTGGTCGGTGGTTGAGTTCTCCGGGCTGTGCTGTATGAGGTGGTCGGTGGTTTGAGTTCTCCGGGCTGTGCATGTATGAGGTGGTCGGTGGTTGAGTTCTCCCGGGCTGTGCTGTATGAGGTGGTCGGTGGTTGAGTTCTCCGGGCTGTGCTGTATGAGGTGGTCGGTGGTTGAGTTCTCCGGGCTGTGATGTATGAGGTGGTCGGTGGTTGAGTTCCTCTCCGGGCTGTGCTGTATGAGGTGGTGCGTGGTTGAGGTTCTCCCGGGCTGTGCTGTATGAGGTGGTCGGTGGTTGAGTTCTCCCGGGCTGTGATGTATGAGGTGGTCGGTGGTTGGTGTCTCTCGGCGCTGTGCGTATGAGTGGTCGGTGGTTGAGTTCTCCCGGGCTGTGATGTATGAGGTGGTCGTGGTTGAGTTCTCTCGGGCTGTGCTGTATGAGGTGGTCGGTGGTTGGGTCTCCCGGGGCTGTGCTGTATGAGGTGGTCAGTGGTTGAGTTCTCCCGGGCTGTGCTGTATGAGGTGGTCGGTGGTTGAGTCTCTCGGGCTGTGCTGTATGAGGTGGTCGGTGGTTGGGGTTTTCCGGGCTGTGCTGTATGAGGTGGTCGGTGGTTGAGTTCTCCGGCTGTGCTGTATGAGGTGGTCAGTGGTTGAGTTCTCTCGGGCTGTGCTGTATGAGGTGGTCGGTGGTTGAGTCTCCCGGGCTGTGCTGTATGAGGTGGTCGGTGGTTGAGTTCTCCCTGGGGCTGTGCTGTATGAGGTGGTCAGTGGTTGAGTTCTCCCGGGCTGTGATGTATGAGGGGTCAGTGGTTGGGTTCTCCCGGGCTGTGCTGTATGAGGTGGTCGGTGGTTGAGTTCTCCGGGCTGTGCTGTATGAGGTGGTCAGGTGGTTGAGTTCTCCTCGGGCTGTGCTGTATGAGGTGGTCGGTGGTTGAGTTCTCTCGGGCTGTGCTGTATGAGGTGGTCGTGGTTGAGTCTCTCGGGCTGTGATGTATGAGGTGGTCGGTGGTTGAGTTCTCCGGGGCTGTGCTGTATGAGGTGGTCGGTGGTTGGGATCTCTCGGGTTGTGATGTATGAGGTGGTCGGTGGTTGGGATCTCTCATGCTGTGCTGTATGAGGTGGTCGGTGGTTGGGATCTCTCGGGCTGTGATGTATGAGGTGGTCGGTGGTTGGGATCTCTCGGGCTGTGATGTATGAGGTGGTCGGTGGTTGGGGTCTCTCGGGCTGTGCTGTATGAGGTGGTCTAGTAGGACTCTTTATTTGGATGAAGACACAATAGGCAGGAAGGGATGGGGGCTGCTCGGTGGGGACCCTGTTGTCTGTCATGCGGCAGGCTCCTATATCCGGTCCTGGCTGTGGGACAATAGGACATTCCTGGAATATTAACATCTTCTGGCGTCTTGAAAATAAAACTTCAAGTGACGATGAGAGGGTCCTGGAGGCAAAGTGCTTAACCCCATCCCTGCCAGGCGGCTGGCACACACACTTCTATTATGGGCTGTATACATCTTTGTGGTCTCTTTCCTCTCCATGGTATCAGAATTTATATTGGACAGAGCCGCAACCATCGAAACTAGTAATCCCCAAGTATCGGTTCTTGCAAGATAGCAGCCATTCAGCAAAGGGTTAATCTCATGCCAGCCAATTACAGCTATGAATGACAGGCATCAAAGGACAATATGAAGAATAATCTAGAATCCCACCAGACTCCTCTTGATAGGAGCGATCACCCCTGGCCGGTCGTTAGGGAGCCCTATCTGGTCATCTGGTTGTCACTCTGTCCGGTCATAGTCATGGAGCCCGGGCTAAGTCATAGTCATGGAGCCCGGCAAAGTCATAGTCATGGAGCCCGGGCTAAGTCATAGTCATGGAGCCCGGCTAAGTCATAGTCATGGAGCCCGGCTAAGTCATAGTCATGGAGCCCGGCTAAGTCATAGTCATGGAGCCCGGCTAAGTTATAGTCATGGAGCCCGGCTAAGTCATAGTCATGGAGCCCGGCTAAGTCATAGTCATGGAGCCCGGCTAAGTCATAGTCATGGAGCCCGGCTAAGTCATAGTCATGGAGCCCGGCTAAGTCATAGTCATGGAGCCCGGCTAAGTCATAGTCAGGGAGCCCGGCTAAGTCATAGTCATGGAGCCCGGCTAAGTCATAGTCATGGAGCCCGCTAAGTCATAGTCAGGGAGCCCGGCTAAGTCATAGTCATGGAGCCCGGCTAAGTCATAGTCATGGAGCCCGGCTAAGTCATAGTCAGGGAGCCCGGCTAAGTCATAGTCATGGAGCCCGGCTAAGTCATAGTCATGGAGCCCGGCTAAGTCATAGTCATGGAGCCCGGCTAAGTCATAGTCATGGAGCCCGGCTAAGTCATAGTCATGGAGCCCGGCTAAGTCATAGTCATGGAGCCCGGCTAAGTCATAGTCATGGAGCCCGGCTAAGTCATAGTCATGGACCTCTGATCGTCGTCTTTGGGGAGTATTGGCCTTTTGTCAGAGAGCCCTGGCCTGAAGGAGCAGTGGGAAGCCGGTGATCTGGCAGCTCTCTCTGGCTGTTGGGGATTCCTCTCTGATCATCAGACATCTTTTTCTGATCATTGGGATTCCTTTCTGGTCATTAAGGAGTTTTGTCAAGTCGATCGGGATTCCTCTCTGGTGATCAGGGATTCCTCTCTGGTGATCAGGGATTCCTCTCTGGTGATCAGGGATTCCTCTCTGGTAATCAGGGATTCCTCTCTGGTTGTCGCTGACGCTCCTTCTCCTGAGCGGTGTCTCGCACCTGACGCTCCTTCTCCTGAGCGGTGTCTCACACCTGCCGCTGCTTCTCCTGAGCGGTGTCTCACACCTGCCGCTGCTTCTCCTGAGCGGTGTCTCGCACCTGCCGCTGCTTCTCCTGAGCGGTGTCTCGCACCTGACGCTGCTTCTCCTGAGCGGTGTCTCACACCTGACGCTGCTCCTCCTGAGCGGTGTCTCACACCTGACGCTGCTTCTCCTGAGCGGTGTGTCGCACCTGACGCTGCTTCTCCTGTGCGGTGTCTCACACCTGACGCTGCTTCTCCTGAGCGGTGTCTCACACCTGACGCTGCTCCTCCTGAGCGGTGTCTCACACCTGACGCTGCTCCTCCTGAGCGGTGTCTCGCACCTGACGCTGCTTCTCCTGAGCGGTGTCTCGCACCTGACGCTGCTTCTCCTGAGCGGTGTCTCACACCTGACGCTGCTTCTCCTGAGCGGTGTCTCACACCTGACGCTGCTTCTCCTGAGTGGTGTCTCACACCTGACGCTGCTTCTCCTGAGCGGTGTCTCACACCTGACGCTGCTCCTCCTGAGCGGTGTCTCACACCTGACGCTGCTCCTCCTGAGCGGTGTCTCACACCTGACGCTGCTCCTCCTGAGCGGTGTCTCACACCTGACGCTGCTCCTCCTGAGTGGTGTCTCACACCTGACGCTGCTCCTCCTGAGCGGTGTCTCGCACCTGACGCTGCTTCTCCTGAGCGGTGTCTCACACCTGACGCCGCTTCTCCTGAGCGGTGTCTCACACCTGACGCTGCTTCTCCTGAGCGGTGTCTCACACCTGATTCTGCACCTCCTGAGCGGTGTCTCACACCTGACGCCGCTTCTCCTGAGCGGTGTCTCACACCTGACGCTGCTCCTCCTGAGCGGTGTCTCACACCTGACGCTGCTCCTCCTGAGCGGTGTCTCCACACCTGACGCTGCTCCTCCTGAGCGGTGTCTCACACCTGACTCTGCTTCTCCTGAGTGGTGTCTCACACCTGACGCTGCTTCTCCTGAGCGGTGTCTCACACCTGACGCTGCTTCTCCTGAGCGGTGTCTCACACCTGACGCTGCTCCTCCTGGGCGGTGTCTCACACTGTCGTCTGTTTATTGTCTATCTCTGTAACATTTGGGTGCATATTTCACTAGGTGATGGCCCCGTGTCACTGGTCGCCTTCACATCTCCATGTTTTTCTCCTTAGGGCGGTTTTCACTTATGAGAAGAAATGGAGCCTGAAGCTGCTGGACTCTGGAGGTGAGCGGCGGGACAAGATACCTGTGTGTCGCGTCATCCATACTTTATATCCATCATTTATATAGAGCTATTAATTCCACAGCGCATTACATACATTTACTTATAGCAGTTACCTGATTGCAGGGTTTTACCAGCCACCGATGGCTCCAGGAGGGTCAGGATCTTAGGAAGAATATGTGATATGTTATATATGTTATAATATGCTGGAGGACTGGACGTGTGTGGTGTGGAGAGCTCACCTGGCACAGCAATGCCGGAGGACTGGACGTGTGTGGTGTGGAGAGCTCACCTGGCACAGCAATGCCGGAGGACTGGACGTGTGTGGTGTGGAGAGCTCACCTGGCACAGCAATGCCGGAGGACTGGACGTCTGTGGTGTGAGAGCTCATCTGGCACAGCAATGCCGGAGGACTGGACGTCTGTGGTGTGGAGAGGTCATCTGGCACAGCAATGCCGGAGGACTGGACGTCTGTGGTGTGGAGAGCTCATCTGGCACAGCAATGCCGGAGGACTGGACGTGTGTGGTGTGGAGAGCTCACCTGGCACAGCAATGCCGGAGGACTGGACGTCTGTGGTGTGGAGAGCTCATCTGGCACAGCAATGCCGGAGGACTGGACGTCTGTGGTGTGGAGAGGTCATCTGGCACAGCAATGCCGGAGGACTGGACGTCTGTGGTGTGGAGAGTTCACCTGGCACAGCAATGCCGGAGGACTGGACGTCTGTGGTGTGGAGAGCTCACCTGGCACAGCAATGCCGGAGGACTGGACGTCTGTGGTGTGGAGAGCTCACCTGGCACAGCAATGCCGGAGGACTGGACGTCTGTGGTGTGGAGAGCTCATCTGGCACAGGAATGCCGGAGGACTGGACGTCTGTGGTGTGGAGAGCTCACCTGGCACAGCAATGCCGGAGGACTGGACGTGTGTGGTGTGGAGAGCTCACCTGGCACAGCAATGCCGGAGGACTGGACGTGTGTGGTGTGGAGAGCTCATCTGGTAATGCTGCGTTTGTGTAGGATTGTGCGATTTCCTCCGCTGTGAATTTCTCCCTCATGGGGATTTATACTGATTTTAGGATTGGAGTCACTAAATACAGGCCCTTATTATCGGCTTCTGTGCATGTTTTGGAGAAGGTCTCTGAGCGGCCTGCACCTCCGGAGTCTGGACACACAGAGGTCGGACAGCTGTGAATAGTCTGTGAGGAACCGTGTGGCTGTAGATGGTCCGAATTGTTGTCTTTAGTGGTTGATGGCGACTTTCATTGGTGATTCTAATGATTAGTAAAGGCAGCCATGGATTCTTGGGATACTTGTGCGCCTGGTAAAGCTCAAGACCAGGCCAATAATTGACCGAACCTCCCCGAGTCTATGACCGTGTCACTCAGCCTCCCCGAGGCTATGACTGTGTCACTCAGCCTCCCCGAGTCTATGACTGTGTCACTCGGCCTCTCCGAGTCTATGACCGTGTCACTCAGCCTCCCCGAGTCTATGACTGTGTCACTCGGTCTCTCCCGTGTCTATGACCGTGTCACTCGGTCTCTCCGAGTCTATGACTGTGTCACTCGGTCTCCCCGTGTCTATGACCGTGTCACTCGGTCTCTCCGAGTCTATGACCGTGTCACTCGGCCTCCCCGAGTCTATGACCGTGTCACTCGGCCTCTCCGAGTCTATGACTGTGTCACTCGGCCTCCCCGAGTCAATGACTGTGTCACTCGGTCTCCCCGTGTCTATGACCGTGTCACTCGGCCTCCCCGAGTCTATGACCGTGTCACTCGGTCTCTCCGAGTCTATGACCGTGTCACTCGGTCTCCTCCGAGTCTATGACCGTGTCACTTGGTTTTCCCGAGTCTATGACCGTGTCACTCGGTCTCCCCGAGTCTATGACCGTGTCACTCGGCCTCCCCGAGTCTATGACCGTGTCACTCGGCCTCCCTGAGTCTATGACCGTGTCACTCGGCCTCCCCGAGTCTATGACCGTGTCACTCGGCCTCCCCGAGTCTATGACCGTGTCACTCGGCCTCTCCGAGTCTATGACCGTGTCACTCAGCCTCCCCGAGTCTATGACTGTGTCACTCGGCCTCCCCGAGTCAATGACTGTGTCACTCGGTCTCCCCGAGTCTATGACCGTGCCACTCAGCCTCCCCGAGTCTATGACCGTGTCACTCGGCCTCCCCGTGTCTATGACCGTGTCACTCGGTCTCTCCGAGTCTATGACCGTGTCACTCGGCCTCTCCGAGTCTATGACTGTGTCACTCGGCTCCTCCCGAGTCAATGACTGTGTCACTCGGTCTCCCCGTGTCTATGACCGTGTCACTCGGTCTCTCCGAGTCTATGACCGTGTCACTCGGTCTCCCCGAGTCTATGACCGTGTCACTTGGTTTTCCCGAGTCTATGACCGTGTCACTCGGTCTCTCCCCGAGTCTATGACCGTGTCACTCGGCCTCCCCGAGTCTATGACCGTGTCACTCGGCCTCTCCGAGTCTATGACCGTGTCACTCAGCCTCCCCGAGTCAATGACTGTGTCACTCGGTCTCCCCGTGTCAATGACTGTGTCACTCGTCTCCCCGTGTCTATGACCGTGTCACTCGGTCTCTCCGAGTCTATGACCGTGTCACTCGGTCTCCCCGAGTCTATGACCGTGTCACTCGGCCTCCCCGAGTCTATGACCGTGTCACTCGGCCTCTCCGAGTCTATGACCGTGTCACTCAGCCTCCCCGAGTCTATGACTGTGTCACTCGGCCTCCCCGAGTCAATGACTGTGTCACTCGGTCTCCCCGAGTCTATGACCGTGCCACTCAGCCTCCCCGAGTCTATGACCGTGTCACTCGGCCTCCCCGTGTCTATGACCGTGTCACTCGGTCTCTCCGAGTCTATGACCGTGTCACTCGGCCTCTCCGAGTCTATGACTGTGTCACTCGGCCTCCCCGAGTCAATGACTGTGTCACTCGGTCTCCCCGTGTCTATGACCGTGTCACTCGGTCTCTCCGAGTCTATGACCGTGTCACTCGGTCTCCCCGAGTCTATGACCGTGTCACTTGGTTTTCCCGAGTCTATGACCGTGTCACTCGGTCTCCCCGAGTCTATGACCGTGTCACTCGGCCTCCCCGAGTCTATGACCGTGTCACTCGGCCTCTCCGAGTTTATGACCGTGTCACTCAGCCTCCCCGAGTCAATGACTGTGTCACTCGGTCTCCCCGTGTCAATGACTGTGTCACTCGGTCTCTCCCCGTGTCTATGACCGTGTCACTCGGTCTCTCCGAGTCTATGACCGTGTCACTCGGTCTCTCCCCGAGTCTATGACCGTGTCACTCGGTCTCCCCGAGTCTATGACCGTGTCACTCGGTCTCTCCCCGAGTCTATGACCGTGTCACTTGGTCTCCCCGAGTCTATGACCGTGTCACTCAGCTTCCCCGAGTCTATGACCGTGTCACTCGGCCTCTCCGAGTCTATGACCGTGTCACTCGGCCTCCCCGAGTCTATGACTGTGTCACTCGGCCTCCCCGAGTCAATGACTGTGTCACTCGGTCTCCCCGTGTCTATGACCGTGTCACTCGGTCTCTCCGAGTCTATGACCGTGTCACTCGTGTCTCCCCGAGTCTATGACCGTGTCACTCAGCCTCCCCGAGTCTATGACTGTGTCACTCAGCCTCCCCGAGTCTATGACCGTGTCACTCGGCCTCTCTGAGTCTATGACCGTGTCACTCGGCCTCCCCGAGTCTATGACCGTGTCACTTGGTCTCCCCGAGTCTATGACTGTGTCACTCGGTCTAACCGAGTCTATGACCGTGTCACTCGGCCTCCCCGAGTCTATGACCGTGTCACTCGGTCTCCCCGAGTCTATGACCGTGTCACTCGGTCTCCCCGAGTCTATGACCGTGTCACTTGGTCTCCCCGAGTCTATGACCGTGTCACTCGGTCTCCCCGAGTCTATGGCCGTGTCACTCGGCCTCTCTGAGTCTATGACCGTGTCACTCGGTCTCCCCCGAGTCTATGACCGTGTCACTCGGCCTCTCCGAGTCTATGACCGTGTCACTCAGCTTCCCCGAGTCTATGGCCGTGTCACTCGGCCTCTCTGAGTCTATGACCGTGTCACTCGGTTCTCCCCGAGTCTATGACCGTGTCACTCGGCCTCTCCGAGTCTATGACCGTGTCACTCGGCCCTCTCCGAGTCTATGACCGTGTCACTCGGCCTCCCCGTGTCTATGACCGTGTCACTCGGTCTCCCCCGTGTCTATGACCGTGTCACTCGGCCTCCCCGTGTCTATGACCGTGTCACTCGGTCTCCCCGTGTCTATGACCGTGTCACTCGGTCTCCTCCCGTTCTATGACCGTGTCACTCGGCCCTCCCCGTGTCTATGACCGTGTCACTCGGCCTCTCCGAGTCTATGACCGTGTCACTTGGCCTCTCTGAGTCTATGACCGTGTCACTCGGCCTCCCCGAGTCTATGGCCGTGTCACTCGGCCTCCCCGAGTCTATGACCGTGTCACTCGGTCTCCCCGAGTCTATGACCGTGTCACTCTGTAGATGTTCCCGTCTCTCGCTCGGCACATGGCGGCCGTCATTATACACTGTGGGAATGTGCAGATATTATCTGAGGTTCCCACAGTGGGGAGATGACGTGTCGGAGTGTAGTTGCTCCTTCCATTGCTCTGGTGGATGTGGACGCCATCTACCCACAGATGACCGTCTTCATTTACATGGATGTATGTGTGAACCCAGAGGACGCCGGCTCATTTCTCCTGAGAATCCAATCTAGGATCCGTCCCATCTGTCATCTGTGGTCAGAATAATCTGTGGGTAGAAGTTTCCATCCAATCCCCGGAAGCTGCTCTGTATTTTCTCACGTAGGAAATAATGAGGGATGTGAAACGTTGTGTTCCGGGATTAAGTGGCCCTTCCCGTTATAGTCCTGCAGCCTCCTGTCCTGGGAATGTGCCGTGAGGAAGGATCGTGCCCTGGTCCTCACTGACAGCTGGGACAGTTCACCAGGCCTAGCCCCCCACCCCTGCTAAGTAAACACCAGCGCCCCTCCACACATTCCCCGAGTGACTTGTGCTAGTGGCCGCAGTGTCCTGTAAACATCGGCTTCCTCCTATATCTCACTTATATCTCAAGATTCCTGCTTCTGTCTCTATTCTGATTTATACAAGATATTTGCAGAACTTTCCCCAGGAATGTGCAGAACACGAGAGGTGAGGCCACAGACATGGAGCATCCAAAAATATCCCCAGGAATGTGCAGGACACGAGAGGTGAGGCCACCGACATGGAGCATCCAAAAATATCCCCAGGAATGTGCAGGACACGAGAGGTGAGGCCACAGACGAGGAGCATCCAAAAATATCCCCGGGAATATGCAGGACACGAGAGGTGAGGCGATAGACGAGGAGCATCCAAAAATATCCCCGGGAATGTGCAGGACACGAGAGGTGAGGCCACCGACGAGGAGCATCCAAAAATATCCCCGGGAATGTGCAGGACACGAGAGGTGAGGCCACAGACATGGAGCATCCAAAAATATCCCCGGGAATATGCAGGACACGAGAGGTGAGGCGATAGACGAGGAGCATCCAAAAATATCCCCGGGAATGTGCAGGACACGAGAGGTGAGGCCACAGACGAGGAGCATCCAAAAATATCCCCAGGAATGTGCAGGACACGAGAGGTGAGGCCACAGACGAGGAGCATCCAAAAATATCCCCGGGAATGTGCAGGACACGAGAGGTGAGGCCACAGACGGGGAGCATCCAAAAATATCCCCGGGAATGTGCAGGACACGAGAGGTGAGGCCACAGACGAGGAGCATCCAAAAATATCCCCAGGAATGTGCAGGACACGAGAGGTGAGGCCACAGACGAGGAGCATCCAAAAATATCCCCGGGAATGTGCAGGACACGAGAGGTGAGGCCACAGACGGGGAGCATCCAAAAATATCCCCGGGAATGTGCAGGACACGAGAGGTGAGGCCACAGACATGGAGTATCCAAAAATATCCCCGATAATGAGCAGGACACGAGAGGTGAGGCCACAGACGAGGAGCATCCAAAAATATCCCCGGGAATGTGCAGGACACGAGAGGTGAGGCCACAGACAAGGAGCATCCAAAAATATCCCCAGAAATGTGCAGGACACGAGAGGTGAGGCCACAGACATGGAGTATCCAAAAATATCCCCGATAATGAGCAGGACACGAGAGGTGAGGCCACAGACGAGGAGCATCCAAAAATATCCCCGGGAATGTGCAGGACACGAGAGGTGAAGCCACAGACGAGGAGCATCCAAAAATATCCCCAGGAATGTGCAGGACACGAGAGGTGAGGCCACAGACGAGGAGCATCCAAAAATATCCCCGGGAATGTGGAGGACACGAGAGGTGAGGCCACAGACGAGGAGCATCCAAAAATATCCCCAGGAATGTGCAGGACACGAGAGGTGAGGCCACAGACATGGAGCATCCAAAAATATCCCCGATAATGAGCAGGACACGAGAGGTGAGGCCACAGACGAGGAGCATCCAAAAATATCCCCGATAATGTGCAGGACACGAGAGGTGAGGCCACAGACGAGGAGCATCCAAAAATATCCCCGGGAATGTGCAGGACACGAGAGGTGAGGCCACAGACGAGGAGCATCCAAAAATATCCCCAGAAATGTGCAGGACACGAGAGGTGAGGCCACAGACATGGAGCATCCAAAAATATCCCCGGGAATGTGCAGGACACGAGAGGTGAGGCCACAGACGAGGAGCATCCAAAAATATCCCCGGGAATGTGCAGGACACGAGAGGTGAGGCCACCGACGAGGAGCATCCAAAAATATCCCCAGAAATGTGCAGGACACGAGAGGTGAGGCCACAGACATGGAGCATCCAAAGATATCCCCGGGAACGTGCAGGACACGAGAGGTGAGGCCACCGACATGGAGCATCCAAAAATATCCCCGGGAACGTGCAGGACACGAGAGGTGAGGCCACAGACGAGGAGCATCCAAAAATATCCCCGGGAATGTGCAGGACACGAGAGGTGAGGCCACAGACGAGGAGCATCCAAAAATATCCCCGGGAATGTGCAGGACACGAGAGGTGAGGCCACAGACGAGGAGCATCCAAAAATATCCCCGGGAATGTGCAGGACACGAGAGGTGAGGCCACAGACGAGGAGCATCTAAAAATATCCCCGGGAATGTGCAGGACACGAGAGGTGAGGCCACAGATGAGGAGCATCCAAAAATATCCCACAGGAATGTGCAGGACACGAGAGGTGAGGCCACAGACGAGGAGCATCCAAAAATATCCCCGGGAATGTGCAGGACACGAGAGGTGAGGCCACAGAGGAGGAGCATCCAAAAATATTCCCGGGAATGTGCAGGACATGAGAGGTGAGGCCACAGACGAGGAGCATCCAAAAATGTCCCCGGGAATGTGCAGGACACGAGAGGTGAGGCCACAGACGAGGAGCATCCAAAAATATCCCCGGGAATGTGCAGGACACGAGAGGTGAGGCCACAGACAAGGAGCATCCAAAAATATCCCCGGGAATGAGCAGGACACGAGAGGTGAGGCCACAGACGAGGAGCATCCAAAAATATCCCCGGGAATGTGCAGGACACGAGAGGTGAGGCCACAGACATGGAGCATCCAAAAATATCCCCAGAAATGTGCAGGACACGAGAGGTGAGGCCACAGACAAGGAGCATCCAAAAATATCCCCGGGAATGTGCAGGACACGAGAGGTGAGGCCACAGACGAGGAGCATCCAAAAATATCCCCGGGAATGTGCAGGACACGAGAGGTGAGGCCACAGACATGGAGCATCCAAAAATATCCCCAGAAATGTGCAGGACACGAGAGGTGAGGCCACAGACATGGAGCATCCAAAAATATCCCCAGAAATGTGCAGGACACGAGAGGTGAGGCCACAGACAAGGAGCATCCAAAAATATCATGAGTGAAGTTTCTCTTATTAGCCGGACTATAGAAACCTTTGCTGTTATCTCGTGTTCTGGGACATCATTTCTGCCAGACTCTTCTGCCCATTGTCCAAAGATGTGTATTGATGGTTCTATGTAAATTACCTGTCTCTTAATCCTCTCTGCCAGAGACTCATGAGTCATAGGGATATTATGTATGCAGCTTAAAATCTAGCCAATGAGAGCACAGTCTTATTTCACCAATCGTGATGTCCACAATGTCCTCAAATGAGTGCTGAGGGTTATATAAGGAGGTCTGCTCATGGACCAAGTGTTCATCTGCTTGGTGGTCTCAGTCTAGGGACTTCGGCCCTGACTGAAGGTTGGCATTGAGTTCACATGCTACATGGTCCCAATCTAGGATCTGCAGATCCAATTGGCAGGTCATAACCCGAGGCCAAGGCTCTTCGGCACCGACCAAAGGGATCAGAACCTGGATTATATTACTACGTGGACCTCAGTCTACAGAGGAGAGCCCCCACTGACCCCCGTGTCTCCACAGAGGAGAGCACCCACTGACCCCCTTGTCTCCACAGAGGAGAGCCCCCGCTGACCCCCGTGTCTCCACAGAGGAGAGCCCCCACTGACCCCTGTGTCTCCACAGAAGAGAGCCCCCACTGACCCCCGTGTCTCCACAGAGGAGAGCACCCACTGACCCCCCGTGTCTCCACAGAGGAGAGCACCCACTGACCCCCGTGTCTCCAAGGAGGAGATCACCCACTGACCCCCGTGTCTCCACAGAGGAGAGCCCCCACTGACCCCCGTGTCTCCACAGAGGAGAGCCCCCACTGACCCCCGTGTCTCCACAGAAGAGAGCCCCCACTGACCCCCGTGTCTCCACAGAGGAGATCACCCACTGACCCCCGTGTCTCCACAGAGGAGAGCCCCCACTGACCCCCGTGTCTCCACAGAGGAGAGCACCCACTGACCCCCGTGTCTCCACAGAGGAGAGCCCCCACCGACCCCCGTGTCTCCACAGAGGAGAGCACCCACTGACCCCCGTGTCTCCACAGAGGAGATCACCCACTGACCCCCGTGTCTCCACAGAGGAGAGCCCCCACTGCCCCCCGTGTCTCCACAGAGGAGAGCCCCCACCGACCCCCGTGTCTCCACAGAGGAGAGCACCCACTGACCCCCGTGTCTCCACAGAGGAGAGCACCCACTGACCCCCGTGTCTCCACAGAGGAGAGCACCCACTGACCCCCGTGTCTCCACAGAGGAGAGCACCCACTGACCCCCGTGTCTCCACAGAGGAGAGCACCCACTGACCCCCGTGTCTCCACAGAGGAGAGCACCCACTGACCCCCGTGTCTCCACAGAGGAGAGGAGCCACTGACCCCCGTGTCTCCACAGAGGAGAGCCCCCACTGACCCCCGTGTCTCCACAGAGGAGAGAGCACCCACTGACCCCCGTGTCTCCACAGAGGAGAGGAGCCACTGACCCCCGTGTCTCCACAGAGGAGAGCCCCCACTGACCCCCGTGTCTCCACAGAGGAGAGGAGCCACTGACCCCCGTGTCTCCACAGAGGAGAGCACCCACTGACCCCCGTGTCTCCACAGAGGAGAGCCCCCACTGACCCCCGTGTCTCCACAGAGGAGAGCCCCCACTGACCCCCGTGTCTCCACAGAGGAGAGCCCCCACTGACCCCCGTGTCTCCACAGAGGAGAGCACCCACTGACCCCCGTGTCTCCACAGAGGAGAGCCCCCACTGACCCCCGTGTCTCCACAGAGGAGAGCACCCACTGACCCCCGTGTCTCCACAGAGGAGAGCCCCCACTGACCCCCGTGTCTCCACAGAGGAGAGCCCCCGCTGACCCCCCGTGTCTCCACAGAGGAGAGCACACCACTGACCCCCGTGTCTCCACAGAGGAGAGCACCACACTGACCCCCGTGTCTCCACAGAGGAGAGCACCTACTGAGCCCCCGTGTCTCCACAGAGGAGAGCCCACTGACTTCCCCGTGTCTCCACAGAGGAGAGCACCACTACCCCGTGTCTCCACAGAGTGAGGCACTCACTGACCCCGTGTCTCCACAGAGGAGACTCCCCCTCGTACGAGGGCAGACCCCGTGTCTCCACAGAGGAGAGCACCCCTGATCTCCCCGCTGTCTCTACAGAGGAGGAACTCCCTCACTGTACGAGGGAGTCCCTGCCCTGTCTCCACAGAGGAGAGCACCCCCGACTGACGCCCCGTCGTCTCCGACGAGGGAGAGCCCCCTGTCATCCCTGTCTCCACAGAGGAGAGACCCCGTGACCCCGTGTGCTTCCTCCCCATCAAGAGAGGCCCCCTGACCCCCCGTGTCTCCACAGAGGAGAGCCCCCTGACCCCGTGGTCTCCACAGGATGTCCTGGTCAGGCACCACTGACCCCCTGTCTCCACAGAGGAGACACACTGCCCCCTGTCTCCCAGAGGGAGTCTCTCACTGACCCGTGTCTCCACAGAGGAGACCCACTGACCCCCTGTCTCACAGGGCAGGATCTTCTCTACGACCCTGTCCTACAGAGTGCAGATGCTCTCTGTCGCCCTCCTGTACTCACGGGCAGAGACTCCTCTGTGCCCCCTGCTACAGGGAGACCCCCTGATCCCCGGTCCCGACAGAGGAGAGTCCCTTCTGTCGTTCTCCGTACAGAGGGGCAGATCTTCTCTGTCCCGTCTCCTGACTGAGGGCAGAGACATTACTCTGTCTCCACAGTCACCTGTACTGAGGGGCAGGGATCTTCTCCTGTCGCCCTTTCCCGTACTGAGGAGGCAGAGTCTTCCCTCTGACAGCCCACTCCCTGTACTGAGGGCAGGAAAGCTCTCTGTCGCCCACCTGTACTGAGGTGCAGGATCTTCTCTGTCGCCTCCTGTACTGAGGGCAGGATCTTCTCTGTCGTCACCTGTACTGAGGCAGGATCTTCTCTGTCGCCCCTGTACTGAGGGGCAGGATCTTCTCTGTCGCCTCCTGTACTGAGGGGCAGGATCTTCTCTGTTCCTCCTGTACTGAGGGGCAGGATCTTCTCTGTCGCCTCACCTGTACTGAGGGCAGGATCTTCTCTGTCGCTTCCTGTACTGAGGGCAGGATCTTCTCTGTCAGTCCCTGTACTGAGGGCAGGATCTTCTCTGTCGCCCTCCTGTACTGAGGGCAGGATCTTCTCTGTCGCCTCCTGTACTGAGGGCAGGATCTTCTCTGTCGCTCACCTGTACTGAGGGGCAGGATCTTCTCTGTCGTCTCCTGTACTGAGGGGCAGGATCTTCTCTGTCGCCTCCTGTACTGAGGGCAGGATCTTCTCTGTCGCTCCTGTACTGAGGGGCAGGATCTACTCTGTCGCCCTCCTGTACTGAGGTGCAGGATCTTCTCTGTCGCCCTCCTGTACTGAGGGCAGGATCTTCTCTGTCGCCCCTGTACTGAGGGGCAGGATCTTCTCTGTCGCCCTCCTGTACTGAGGGGCAGGATCTTCTCTGTCGCCCTCCTGTACTGAGGGGCAGGATCTTCTCTGTCGTCTCCTGTACTGAGGGGCAGGATCTTCTCTGTCGCCCTCCTGTACTGAGGGGCAGGATCTTCTCTGTTCGCCCTCCTGTACTGAGGGCAGGATCTTCTCTGTCGCCCTCCTGTACTGAGGGGCAGGATCTTCTCTGTCGCCCTCCTGTACTGAGGGGCAGGATCTTCTCTGTCGCCCTCCTGTACTGAGGGTGCAGGATCTTTCTCTGTCGTCCTCCTGTACTGAGGGCAGGATCTTCTCTGTCGCCCCTGTACTGAGGGCAGGATCTTCTCTGTCGTCACCTGTACTGAGGGGCAGGATCTTCTCTGTCGCTTTCCTGTACTGAGGGGCAGGATCTTCTCTGTCGCCCTCCTGTACTGAGGGGCAGGATCTACTCTGTCGCCCTCCTGTACTGAGGGCAGGATCTTCTCTGTCGCCCTCCTGTACTGAGGGCAGGATCTTCTCTGTCGGTCACCTGTACTGAGGGGCAGGATCTTCTCTGTCGCCCTCCTGTACTGAGGGGCAGGATCTTCTCTGTCGCCCTCCTGTACTGAGGGGCAGGATCTTCTCTGTCGCCCTCCTGTACTGAGGGGCAGGATCTTCTCTGTTCGCCCTCCTGTACTGAGGGGCAGGATCTTCTCTGTCGCCCCTGTACTGAGGGCAGGATCTTCTCTGTCGCCCTCCTGTACTGAGGGGCAGGATCTTCTCTGTCCCTCCTGTACTGAGGGGCAGGATCTTCTCTGTCGCCCTCCTGTACTGAGGGCAGGATCTTCTCTGTCGCCTCCTGTACTGAGGGCAGGATCTTCTCTGTCGCCCTCCTGTACTGAGGTGCAGGATCTTCTCTGTCGCCTCCTGTACTGAGGGCAGGATCTTCTCTGTCGCCCTCCTGTACTGAGGGGCAGGATCTTCTCTGTCGTCTCCTGTACTGAGGGGCAGGATCTTCTCTGTCGTCCTCCTGTACTGAGGGGCAGGATCTTCTCTGTCGCCCTCCTGTACTGAGGTGCAGGATCTTCTCTGTCGGTCACCTGTACTGAGGGGCAGGATCTTCTCTGTCGTCCTCCTGTACTGAGGTGCAGGATCTTCTCTGTCGCCTCCTGTACTGAGGGCAGGATCTTCTCTGTCGTCCTCCTGTACTGAGGGGCAGGATCTTCTCTGTCGCCTCCTGTACTGAGGGGCAGGATCTTCTCTGTCGCCTCCTGTACTGAGGGCAGGATCTTCTCTGTCGTCCCTACCTGTACTGAGGGGCAGGATCTTCTCTGTCGCCCTCCTGTACTGAGGGGCAGGATCTTCTCTGTCGTCCTCCTGTACTGAGGGGCAGGATCTTCTCTGTCGGCCCTCCTGTACTGAGGGGCAGGATCTTCTCTGTCGTCCCTCCTGTACTGAGGGGCAGGATCTTCTCTGTCGCCCTCCTGTACTGAGGGGCAGGATCTTCTCTGTCGTCACCTGTACTGAGGGGCAGGATCTTCTCTGTCGCCTCCTGTACTGAGGGGCAGGATCTTCTCTGTCGCCCTCCTGTACTGAGGTGCAGGATCTTCTCTGTCGTCACCTGTACTGAGGGGCAGGATCTTCTCTGTCGCGTCCTCCTGTACTGAGGGCAGATCTTCTCTGTCGCTCCTGTACTGAGGGCAGGATCTTCTCTGTCGTCCCTGTACTGAGGGGCAGGATCTTCTCTGTCGTCCTCCTGTACTGAGGGGCAGGATCTTCTCTGTCGCCTCCTGTACTGAGGTGCAGGATCTTCTCTGTCGGTCACCTGTACTGAGGGCAGGATCTTCTCTGTCGTCTGACTGCAGTCTCTCTGCCCTGTACTGAGGTGCAGGATCTTCTCTGTCGCTCCTCCTGTACTGAGGGCAGGATCTTCTCTGTCGCCTCCTGCTTTACTGAGGGGCAGGATCTTCTCTGTCGCTCTCCTGTACTGAGGGCAGGATCTTCTCTGTCGCCTCCTGTACTGAGGGCAGGATCTTCTCTGTCGTCACCTGTACTGAGGGGCAGGATCTTCTCTGTCGCCCTCCTGTACTGAGGGGCAGGATCTTCTCTGTCGCCCTCCTGTACTGAGGTGCAGGATCTTCTCTGCTCCCGCCCTCCTGTACTGAGGGGCAGGATCTTCTCTGTCGTCTCCTGTACTGAGGGGCAGGATCTTCTCTGTCGGTCACCTGTACTGAGGGGCAGGATCTTCTCTGTCGGCTCATCCTGTACTGAGGGGCAGGATCTTCTCTGTCGGTTCACTCTGTACTGAGGTGCAGGATCTTCTCTGTCGTCCCTGTACTGAGGTGCAGGATCTTCTCTGTCGCCCTCCTGTACTGAGGTGCAGGATCTTCTCTGTCCCCTGATCTTCTCTGTCGGTCACCTGTACTGAGGGGCAGGATCTTCTCTGTCGCTCTCCTGTACTGAGGGGCAGGATCTTCTCTGTCGGTCACCTGTACTGAGGTGCAGGATCTTCTCTGTCGCCCTCCTGTACTGAGGGCAGGATCTCTCTGTCGCCCTCTGTACTGAGGGGCAGGATCCTCTCTGTCGTCCTCCTGTACTGAGGGCAGGATCCTCTCTGTCGCCCTCCTGTACTGAGGGGCAGGATCTTCTATGTCGGTCACCTGTACTGAGGGCAGGATCTTCTCTGTCGTCCCTGTACTGAGGGTAGGATCTTCTCTCGCCTCCTGTACTGAGGGGCAGGATCTTCTCTGTCGTTCACCTGTACTGAGGGGCAGGATCTTCTCTGTCGCCCTCCTGTACTGAGGGCAGGATCTTCTCTGTCGTCACCTGTACTGAGGGCAGGATCTTCTCTGTCGCTCCTCCTGTACTGAGGGCAGGATCTTCTCTGTCGTCCTCCTGTACTGAGGGTAGGATCTTCTCTGTCGTTCACTCTGTACTGAGGGCAGGATCTTCTCTGTCGCCCTCCTGTACTGAGGGCAGGATCTTCTCTGTCGTCCCTGTACTGAGGGCAGGATCTTCTCTGTCCCTCCTCCTGTACTGAGGGCAGGATCTTCTCTGTCAGTCACCTGTACTGAGGGGCAGGATCTTCTCTGTCGCCCTCCTGTACTGAGGTGCAGGATCTTCTCTGTCGCCCTCCTGTACTGAGGTGCAGGATCTTCTCTGTCGTCCCTCCTGTACTGAGGTGCAGGATCTTCTCTGTCGCCCTCCTGTACTGAGGGGCAGGATCTTCTCTGTCGCTCACCTGTACTGAGGGGCAGGATCTTCTCTGTCGCCCTCACCTGTACTGAGGGGCAGGATCTTCTCTGTCGCTCTCCTGTACTGAGGGGCAGGATCTTCTCTGTCGGTCCCTCCTGTACTGAGGTGCAGGATCTTCTCTGTCGCCCTCCTGTACTGAGGTGCAGGATCTTCTCTGTCGCCCTCCTGTACTGAGGGGCAGGATCTTCTCTGTCGCCCTCCTGTACTGAGGTGCAGGATCTTCTCTGTCGCCCTCCTGTACTGAGGGGCAGGATCTTCTCTGTCGGTCACCTGTACTGAGGGGCAGGATCTTCTCTGTCGGTCACCTGTACTGAGGGGCAGGATCTTCTCTGTCGCCCTCCTGTACTGAGGGGCAGGATCTTCTCTGTCGCCCTCCTGTACTGAGGGGCAGGATCTTCTCTGTCGCTCTCCTGTACTGAGGGGCAGGATCTTCTCTGTCGCCCTCCTGTATTGAGGGGCAGGATCTTCTCTGTCGTTCACCTGTACTGAGGGGCAGGATCTTCTCTGTCACCCTCCTGTACTGAGGTGCAGGATCTTCTCTGTCGCCCTCCTGTACTGAGGTGCAGGATCTTCTCTGTCGTCCTCCTGTACTGAGGGGCAGGATCTTCTCTGTCGCCCTCCTGTATTGAGGGGCAGGATCTTCTCTGTCGTCCTCCTGTACTGAGGGGCAGGATCTTCTCTGTCGGTCACCTGTACTGAGGGGCAGGATCTTCTGTCGGCTGGATTCACTGATGATAGCCCGCCGTGATCACTTGAGATTTGATGGATCTTGTTGGGTTCCTTGATCTGGGCCCATTTTGCAGTATTGAAGCGATGGTGATGTGCGTAGACGCGGCAGCCGGTGGGATCTCCTCCAGAATCGGCTGTGTATAACGGATGAATTTATAATGGTCCTATAATGACACGATAGTTTACAGTAATGAAGAGCCGCAGCGCTAGGTCCAGCAGCCATGTTCTCCATCAGGATCAGCCGCCAAATCCCCGTCATTTCCTAAGGATCTGCCAGGGCATAGAGCATTACTGATACCGGATCCAGTGATCTCCCGACAGATAAAGCAGAATATGTCCAGACAATCAGTGATGAGGGGCGCAGAGGACCCCCAACCTATCCCCCCCCCAATACACCACCTCCTGCAGGACTCAACGCTATCACATCCCAGTGAAAGACTGACCCCTGCTGGTCACTGTAGAGACTGCACCAACACCGGCTGTAGAATAGGACATATCTGCACTCCAAGACCGGGGGTGTACTCACATGTGTGATGTGTATATTATAGAGGTGTGTGTTATCACATCAATGACTTTATGTTATTTTGCAGTGGGAGGTCTGGAGGAACTGACCAGGAAGTTCAGTAAGAACCTTGTCCAGTATGGACTGTGCAGAGTCCATGACCCCAATACCGGGGTGCAGAGGGTGATCCTCATACACTGGGTATGTACTCCATACATGTGACCCCCAACTGTGACCGAATATAACTTGAGGACTTTGTTCTTCTAGTGTGCCCCAAACACTAATCCCACTGCATGCGCCCCAATATTGTCATACAGTTGTGGCCAAAAGTATTGACACCCCTGCAATTCTGTCAGATAATCCTCAGTTTCCTCCTGAAAATGATTGCAATCACAAATTCTTTGCTATTATTATCTTCATTTAATTTGTCTTCAATGAAAAAACACAAAGAGAATTGTCCTAAAGCCAAATTGGATCTAATTCCACCAAACATAAAAAGGGGGTGGACAAAGTATTGGCAGTGTTAGAAAAATCATGTGATGCTTCTGTAATTAGTGTAATTAACAGCACCTGTAACTGACCTGTGGCACCTAACAGGTGTTGGCAATAACTAAATCACACTTGCAGCCAGTTGACATGGATTAAAGTTGACTCAACCTCTGTCCTGTGTCCTTGTGTGTACCACATTGAGCATGGAGAAAAGAAAGAAGACCAAAGAACTGTCTGAGGACTTGAGAAACCAAATTGTGAGGAAGCATGAGCAATCTCAAGGCTACAAGTCCATCTCCAAAGACCTGAATGTTCCTGTGTCTACCGTGCGCAGTGTCATCAAGAAGTGTAAAGCCCATGGCACTGTGGCTAACCTCCCTAGATGTGGACGGAAGAGAAAAATTGACAAGAGATTTTAACACAAGATTGTGCGGATGGTGGATAAAGAACCTCGACTAACATCCAAACAAGTTCAAGCTGTCCTGCAGTCCGAGGGTACAGCAGTGTCAGCCCGTACTATCCGCCGGCGTCTGAATGAAAAGGGACTGTATGGTAGAGACCCAGGAAGACCCCACTTCTTACCCCGAGACATAAAAAGCCAGGCTGGAGTTTGCCAAAACTTACCTGAGAAAGCCTACAACGTTTTGGAAGAATGTTCTCTGGTCAGATGAGACAAAAGTAGAGATTTATGGGCAAAGGCATCAACATAGAGTTTACAGGAGAAAGAAAGAGGCATTCAAAGAAAAGAACACGCTCCCTACAGTCAGACATGGCAGAGGCTCCCTGATGGTTTGGGGTTGCTTTGCTGCCTCTGGCACTGGACTGCTTGACCGTGTGCATGGCATTATGAAGTCTGAAGACTACCAACACATTGTGCAGCATAATGTAGGGCCCAGTGTGAGAAAGCTGGGTCTCCCTCAGAGGTCATGGGTCTTCCAGCAGGACAATGACCCAAAACACACTTCAAAAAGCACTAGAAAATGGTGTGAGAGAAAGCACTGGAGACTTGTAAGGTGGCAGCAATGAGTCCAGACCTGAATCCCATAGATCACCTGTGGAGAGATCTAACAATGGCAGATGGAGAAGGCGCCTTCACATATCAGGGACCTGGAGCAGTTTGCCAAAGAAGAATGGTGTAAAATTCCAGCAGAGCATTGTAAGAAACTCATTGATGGTTACCGGAAGCGGCTGATCGCAGTTATTTTGGCTAAAGGTTGTGCAACCAAGTATTAGGCTGAGGGTGCCAATACTTTTGTCCGGCCCATTTTTGGAGTTTTGTGTGAAATGATCAATGTTTTGCTTTTTGCTTCATTCTCTTTTGTGTTTTTTCATTGATGACAAATTAAATGAAGATAATAATAGCAAAGAATTTGTGATTGCAATCATTTTCAGGAGGAAACTGAGGATTATCTGACAGAATTGCAGAGGGGTCAATACTTTTGGCCAACACTGTACATCATGTGGGGCTTATAGCCTGAAGATTGTAGATTCACACTGAAGGCATCAAAACTATGAATTATCACATGTGGAATTATAGACTGAACAAAGAAGGGTGAAACAGCTGATAATATGTCTTATATTCTAGGTTCTTCCTTTTGCTGTGATTACTGTTTTGCACACTCTTGGCATTATCTGGATGAGCTTCAAAGCAGCAAAGCCCCTCCCTTCCCCCCACACCATCACACCTCCTCCTCCACACCCCACACCATCACACATCCTCCACACCCCCACACCATCACACCTCCTCCTCCACACCCCACACCATCACACCTCCTCCTCCACACCCCCACACCACCATCACACCTCCTCCTCCATACCATCACACCTCCTCCTCCATACCCCCACACCATCACACCTCCTCCACACCCCCACACCATCACACCTCCTCCACACCCCCACACCATCACACCTCCTCCACACCCCCACACCATCACACCTCCTCCACACCCCCACACCATCACACCTCCTCCACACCCCACACCATCACACCTCCTCCTCCACACCCCCACACCATCACACCTCCACACACCACACCATCACACCTCCTCCTCCACACCCCACACCATCACACCTCCACACCCCCACACCATCACACCTCCTCCTCCACACCCCACACCATCACACCTCCTCCACACCCCCTCACCATCACACCTCCTCCTCCACACCCCACACCATCACACCTCCTCCTCCACACCCCCACACCATCACACCTCCTCCTCCACACCATCACACCTCCTCCTCCATACCCCCACACCATCACACCTCCACACCCCCCACACCATCACACCTCCTCCTCCACACCATCACACCTCCTCCTCCATACCCCCACATCATCACACCTCCACACCCCCCACACCATCACACCTCCTCCTCCATGCTTCACGGTGGGCACCAGGCATGTAGAGTCCATCCATTCACCTTTTCTGCGTTGCACAAAGACTCGGTGGTTGGAACCAAAGATCTCAGATTTGGACTCATCAGACAAACCACAGATTTCCACTGCTCTAATGTCCGTTCCTTGTGTTCTTTAGCCCAAACGAGTCTCTTGTGTTTGTTGCCTGTCCTTAGCAGTGGTTTCCTGCAGCTATTTTACCATGAAGGCCTGCTGCACAAAGTCTCCTCTTATCAGTTGTTGTAGAGATGTGTCTGCTGCCTGAACTCTGTGTGGCAGTGACCTGGTCTCTAATCTGAGCTGCTGTTACCCTGCGATTTCTGAGGCTGGTGACTCGGATGAACTTATCCTCTGCAGCAGAGGTGACTCTTGCTCTTCCTTTCCTGGGGCGGTCCTCATGTGAGCCAGTGTCTTTGTAGCGCTTGATAGTTTTTGCACTTGGGGACACTTTCACAGTTTTCCCCATTTTTTGGACTGACTGACCTTCATTTCTTACAGTAATGATGGACACTCGTGTTTCTTAGCTGCTTTTTTCTTGCCATAATACAGATTCTCCCAGTCTATTCAGTAGGACGATCAGCTGTGTCTCCACCAGACTTCTGCACAACACAACTGATGGTCCCAACCCCATTTATAAGGCAAGAAATCCCGATTATTAACCCTGACAGGGCACCTGTGAAGTGAAGACCATTTCCGGTGACTACCTCTTGAAGCTCATCCAGAGAATGCCAAGAGTGTGCAAAGCAGTAATCACAGCACAAGGAAGAACCTAGAATAGAAGACATATTGTCAGTAGTTTCACACTTTTGTGTTCAGGCTATAATTCCACATGTGATAATTCATAGTTTTGATGCCTTCAGTGTGAATCTACAATGTTCATAGTCATGAAAATACAGAAAACTCTTTGAATGAGAAGGTGTGGCCAAACTTTTACTGTACATCATGTGGGGCTATGGCCTGGATCATGAGGAGACCAAGACCTGTCATACATCATGTGGGGCTATAGCCTGGATCATGAGAAGACCAAGACTTGTCATACATCATGTGGGGCTATAGCCTGGATCATGAGAAGACCAAGACTTGTCATACATCATGTGGGGCTATGGCCTGGATCATGAGAAGACCAAGACTTGTCATACATCATGTGGGGCTATGGCCTGGATCATGAAGAGACCAAGTCTTGTCATACATCATGTGGGGCTATGGCCTGGATCATGAGAAGACCAAGACTTGTCATACATCATGTGGGGCTATGGCCTGGATTATGAGAAACCCAAGTCTTGTCATACATCATGTGGGGCTATGGCCTGGATCATGAGGAGAACAAGACTTGTCATACATCATGTGGGGCTATGGCCTGGATCATGAGGATACCAAGACTTGTCATACATCATGTGGGGCTATGGCCTGGATCATGAGGAATCCAAGTCTTGTCATACATCATGTGGGGCTATAGCCTGGATCATGAGGAACCCAAGTCTTGTCATACATCATGTGGGGCTATGGCCTGGATCATGAGGAATCCAAGTCTTGTCATACATCATGTGGGGCTATAGCCTGGATCATGAGAAGACCAAGACTTGTCATACATCATGTGGGGCTATAGCCTGGATCATGAGGAACCCAAGTCTTGTCATACATCATGTGGGGCTATAGCCTGGATCATGAGGAACCCAAGACGTGACCACTATGTGTTGACATTAGTATGAGGGTGGCGGTCCTGTGGATAGGATTAGGAGGATGAATGTTACCATTGATGGTTTTGGGGTCTTCACCTTTATGCATGTTTATGGTTTCTATACCCGGCAGGTCGGGGAGAACGTGGACGCCTCTCGGAGAGAAGTCACCGCTCAGCATCTTCCATCCATTCGCAGATTCTTTAAGGTGAGGACCTTCGTTATGTGGTGGGTCCCATTATGGAGGACCTTTGCTAGGTGGTGGGTCCCATTACGGAGGACCTTTGCTATGTGATGGGTCCTATTATGGAGGACCTTTGCTATGTGGTGGGTCCCATTATAGAGGACCTTTGCTATGTGGTGGGTCCCATTATGGAGGACCTTTGCTATGTGGTGGGTCCCATTATGGAGGACCTTTGCTATGATGTGGTTCTCATTATGGAGGACCTTTGCTATATGGTGGGTCCCATTATGGAGGACCTTTGCTATATGGTGGGTCCCATTATGGAGGACCTTTGCTATGATATGGTTCTCATTATGGAGGACCTTTGCTATGTGGTGGGTCCCATTATGGAGGACCTTTGCTATGTGGTGGGTCCCATTATGGAGGACCTTTGCTATATGGTGGGTCCCATTATGGAGGACCTTTGCTATGTGGTGGGTCCCATTATGGAGGACCTTTGCTATGATGTGGTTCTCATTATGGAGGACCTTTGCTATGTGGTGGGTCCCATTATGGAGGACCTTTGCTATGTGGTGGGTCCCATTATGGAGGACCTTTGCTATGTGGTGGGTCTCATTATGGAGGACCTTTGCTATATGGTGGGTCCCATTATGGAGGACCTTTGCTATATGGTGGGTCCCATTATGGAGGACCTTTGCTATGATATGGTTCTCATTATGGAGGACCTTTGCTATGTGGTGGGTCCCATTATGGAGGACATTTGCTATGTGATTGGTCCCATTATGGAGGACCTTTGCTATGTGGTGGGTCCCATTATGGAGGACCTTTGCTATGTGGTGGGTCCCATTATGGAGGACCTTTGCTATGTGGTGGGTCCCATTATGGAGGACTTTTGCTATGTGATTGGTCCCATTATGGAGGACCTTTGCTATGTGGTGGGTCCCATTATGGAGGACCTTTGCTATGTGATTGGTCCCATTATGGAGGACCTTTGCTATGTGGTGGGTCCCATTATGGAGGACCTTTGCTATATGGTGGGTCCCATTATGGAGGACCTTTGCTATGTGGTGGGTCCCATTATGGAGGACCTTTGCTATGATGTGGTTCTCATTATGGAGGACCTTTGCTATGTGGTGGGTCCCATTATGGAGGACCTTTGCTATGTGGTGGGTCGCATTATGGAGGACCTTTGCTATGTGGTGGGTCTCATTATGGAGGACCTTTGCTATATGGTGGGTCCCATTATGGAGGACCTTTGCTATGTGGTGGGTCGCATTATGGAGGACCTTTGCTATGTGGTGGGTCTCATTATGGAGGACCTTTGCTATATGGTGGGTCCCATTATGGAGGACCTTTGCTATGATATGGTTCTCATTATGGAGGACCTTTGCTATGTGGTGGGTTCCATTATGGAGGACCTTTGCTATGTGGTGGGTCTCATTATGGAGGACTTTTGCTATGTGATTGGTCTCTTTATGGAGGACCTTTGCTATGTGGTGGGTCCCATTATGGAGGACCTTTGGTATGTGGTGGGTCTCATTATGGAAGACCTTTGCTATGTGGTGGGTCTCATTATGCTGACTTATTGGAGGACACCTAAGTGTGGGGTTCTTCTCGCTCACTTTATTATGATCCTCGCCCTGAAATGAGGGGTCTTACCCCATCATGACTTCTCTCTGCTCCTTTAGGAAGCAAATGTGCTACTGGGTGCTCAGAAGGTTGAAGATGTCACCCAGGAGCGGTGGCACAGGCTCTGAGCCGGGTCCCGCCACCTGCCAGGGCCTTCCAGAGACCCTGGATCCCCGGATCTCGTGAGGTGGTGGTAAGTCTTGGTTGGCTGGTCAGTATGCCCGGTCTGGTGTGACGGCATCTCTTGGTGATAAAATGCTTTATTCAGGGCACAAAGTATATGAAGACGAACCCGGAGGCCGAGATGAAGATCAGCAGGAGGGAGGCATTCTGGCAGAGGTCAGAGGTGAGCATCCATGGATGAGATCGGGCCCCTGCTGGGACCACTCTGGGGCCCTCAATAAATATAGAGGAAGCTGATCACACCTTTAGTACTGGGTGACCCTGGGGCCCCATGATGTAAAGGTGACCCTGGGGCCCCATGATGTAAAGGTGACCCTGGGGCCCCATGATGTAAAGGTGACCCTGGGGCCCCATGATGTAAAGGTGACCCTGGGGCCCCATGATGTAAAGGTGACCCTGGGGCCCCATGATGTAAAGGTGACCCTAATAACTGCAGAAAGAAGAGGAGCGGAGGAAGGAGATGGAGCGGATGAGGCAGCAAGAAGAGCGTCTGAGCCTGGAGCGAGACCGCATCCACCGAGAGAGACTGGAGGAAGAGGAGCGAGAGCGCCGCATCCAGGAGAAGGAGAGGCTGGTGGAGGAGCAGAGGTAACCGCTATGTGATGGGTACTGACCTCACCTGATCCCGCCATGGGCAACAATGTATCTAATCTTACCATAGACAACAGTGTATCTGCTGTATGTGATCCTATCACATGTACTACAGTGTCATGGGGGGCCTGGATTGATCAGTGTTACCCCGTGTCTATATAGGAAGGAGCAGGCGAGGATAGAGGCCGAGCGCCGGAGACATGAGAAAGAGCGATGGGTGAGAGGATCCAAGATGGGCAAATTCACCATTGCCCTATACCCGCTCTCCTCCTATACACTTCTCTATCCCTATCCTCCTGAAGGGGTTCCCTTCTCCTCCTATACACTTCTCTATGCCTATCCTCCTGAAGGGGTTCCCCTCTCCTCCTATACATTTCTCTATCCCTATCCTCCTGAAGGGGTTCCCCTCTCCTCCTATACACTTCTCTATCCCTATCCTCCTGAAGGGGTTCCCCTCTCCTCCTATACACTTCTCTATCCCTATCCTCCTGAAGGGGTTCCCGCTCTCCTCCTATACACTTCTCTGTGCCTATCCTCCTGAAGGGGTTCCCTTCTCCTCCTATACACTTCTCTATCCCTATCCTCCTGAAGGGGTTCCCCTCTCCTCCTATACACTTCTCTGTGCCTATCCTCCTGAAGGGGTTCCCCTCTCCTCCTATACACTTCTCTGTGCCTATCCTCCTGAAGGGGTTCCCCTCTCCTCCTATAGATTTCTCTATGCCTATCCTCCTGAAGGGGTTCCCTTCTCCTCCTATACACTTCTCTATGCCTATCCTCCTGAAGGGGTTCCCCTCTTCTCCTATACACTTCTCTATCCCTATCCTCCTGAAGGGGTTCCCCTCTCCTCCTATACATTTCTCTATCCCTATCCTCCTGAAGGGGTTCCCGCTCTCCTCCTATACATTTCTCTATGCCTATCCTCCTGAAGGGGTTCCCCTCTCCTCCTATACACTTCTCTGTGCCTATCCTCCTGAAGGGGTTCCCCTCTCCTCCTATACACTTCTCTATCCCTATCCTCCTGAAGGGGTTCCCCTCTTCTCCTATACACTTCTCTATCCCTATCCTCCTGAAGGGGTTCCCCTCTCCTCCTATACATTTCTCTATCCCTATCCTCCTGAAGGGGTTCCCCTCTCCTCCTATACATTTCTCTATCCCTATCCTCCTGAAGGGGTTCCCCTCTCCTCCTATAGATTTCTCTGTGCCTATCCTCCTGAAGGGTTTCCCCTCTCCTCCTATAGATCTCTCTATGCCTATCCTCCTGAAGGGGTTCCCCTCTCCTCCTATACACTTCTCTATGCCTATCCTCCTGAAGGGGTTCCCGCTCTCCTCCTATACACTTCTCTATGCCTATCCTCCTGAAGGGGTTCCCCTCTCCTCCTATACACTTCTCTATGCCTATCCTCCTAAAGGGGTTCCCGCTCTCCTCCTATACACTTCTCTGTGCCTATCCTCCTGAAGGGGTTCCCCTCTCCTCCTATACACTTCTCTATGCCTATCCTCCTGAAGGGGTTCCCGCTCTCCTCCTATACACTTCTCTATCCCTATCCTCCTGAAGGGGTTCCCGCTCTCCTCCTATACACTTCTCTATGCCTATCCTCCTGAAGGGGTTCCCGCTCTCCTCCTATACACTTCTCTGTGCCTATCCTCCTGAAGGGGTTCCCGCTCTCCTCCTATACACTTCTCTATGCCTATCCTCCTGAAGGGGTTCCCCTATCCTCCTATAGATTTCTCTATGCCTATCCTCCTGAAGGGGTTCCCCTCTCCTCCTATACACTTCTCTGTGCCTATCCTCCTGAAGGGGTTCCCCTCTCCTCCTATACATTCCTCTATGCCTATCCTCCTGAAGGGGTTCCCCTCTCCTCCTATACACTTCTCTGTGCCTATCCTCCTGAAGGGGTTCCCCTCTCCTCCTATACACTTCTCTGTGCCTGTCCTCCTGAAGGGGTTCCCCTCTCCTCCTATAGACTTCTCTATGCCTATCCTCCTGAAGGGGTTCCCCTCTCCTCCTATAGACTTCTCTATCCCTATCCTCCTGAAGGGGTTCCCGCTCTCCTCCTATAGACTTCTCTATGCCTATCCTCCTGAAGGGGTTCCCCTCTCCTCCTATACACTTCTCTATGCCTATCCTCCTGAAGGGGTTCCCCTCTCCTCCTATAGACTTCTCTATGCCTATCCTCCTGAAGGGGTTCCCGCTCTCCTCCTATACACTTCTCTATGCCTATCCTCCTGAAGGGGTTCCCCTCTCCTCCTATACACTTCTCTATGCCTATCCTCCTGAAGGGGTTCCCCTCTCCTCCTATAATTCTCTGTGCCTATCCTCCTGAAGGGTTTCCCCTCTCCTCCTATAGATCTCTCTATGCCTATCCTCCTGAAGGGGTTCCCCTCTCCTCCTATACACTTCTCTATCCTATCCTCCTGAAGGGGTTCCCCTCTTCTCCTATACACTTCTCTATGCCTATCCTCCTGAAGGGGTTCCCCTCTTCTCCTATACACTTCTCTATCCCTATCCTCCTGAAGGGGTTCCCCTCTCCTCCTATACATTTCTCTATCCTATCCTCCTGAAGGGGTTCCCCTCTCCTCCTATAGATTTCTCTGTGCCTATCCTCCTGAAGGGTTTCCCCTCTCCTCCTATAGATCTCTCTATGCCTATCCTCCTGAAGGGGTTCTCCTCTCCTCCTTACACTTCCCTATCCCTATCCTCCTGAAGGGGTTCCCCTCTCCTCCTATACACTTCTCTGTGCCTATCCTCCTGAAGGGTTTCCCCTCTCCTCCTATAGATCTCTCATGCCTATCCTCCTGAAGGGGTTCCCTTCTCCTCCTATATACTTCTCTATCCCTATCCTCCTGAAGGGGTTCCCCTCTCCTCCTATAGACTTCTCTATGCCTATCCTCCTGAAGGGGTTCCCGCTCTCTCCTATAGATTTCTCTGTGCCTATCCTCCTGAAGGGGTTCCCCTCTCCTCCTATACACTTCTCTGTGCCTATCCTCCTGAAGGGGTTCCCCTCTCCTCCTATACACTTCTCTATCCCTATCCTCCTGAAGGGGTTCCCCTCTTCTCCTATACACTTCTCTATCCCTATCCTCCTGAAGGGGTTCCCCTCTCCTCCTATACATTTCTCTATCCCTATCCTCCTGAAGGGGTTCCCCTCTCCTCCTATACATTTCTCTATCCCTATCCTCCTGAAGGGGTTCCCCTCTCCTCCTATAGATTTCTCTGTGCCTATCCTCCTGAAGGGTTTCCCCTCTCCTCCTATAGATCTCTCTATGCCTATCCTCCTGAAGGGGTTCCCCTCTCCTCCTATACACTTCTCTATGCCTATCCTCCTGAAGGGGTTCCCGCTCTCCTCCTATACACTTCTCTATGCCTATCCTCCTGAAGGGGTTCCCCTCTCCTCCTATACACTTCTCTATGCCTATCCTCCTAAAGGGGTTCCCGCTCTCCTCCTATACACTTCTCTGTGCCTATCCTCCTGAAGGGGTTCCCCTCTCCTCCTATACACTTCTCTATGCCTATCCTCCTGAAGGGGTTCCCGCTCTCCTCCTATACACTTCTCTATCCCTATCCTCCTGAAGGGGTTCCCGCTCTCCTCCTATACACTTCTCTATGCCTATCCTCCTGAAGGGGTTCCCGCTCTCCTCCTATACACTTCTCTGTGCCTATCCTCCTGAAGGGGTTCCCGCTCTCCTCCTATACACTTCTCTATGCCTATCCTCCTGAAGGGGTTCCCCTCTCCTCTATACACATCTCTGTGCCTATCCTCCTGAAGGGGTTCCCTTCTCCTCCTATACACTTCTCTATCCCTATCCTCCTGAAGGGGTTCCCCTCTCCTCCTATAGATTTCTCTATGCCTATCCTCCGGAAGGGGTTCCTGCTCTCCTCCTATACACTTCTCTGTGCCTATCCTCCTGAAGGGGTTCCCGCTCTCCTCCTATACACTTCTCTGTGCCTATCCTCCTGAAGGGGTTCCCCTCTCCTCCTATACACTTCTCTATGCCTATCCTCCTGAAGGGGTTCCCTCTCCTCCTATACACTTCTCTATGCCTATCCTCCTGAAGGGGTTCCCCTCTCCTCCTATACATTCCTCTATGCCTATCCTCCTGAAGGGGTTCCCCTCTCCTCCTATACACTTCTCTATGCCTATCCTCCTGAAGGGGTTCCCGCTATCCTCCTATAGATTTCTCTATGCCTATCCTCCTGAAGGGGTTCCCCTCTCCTCCTATACACTTCTCTGTGCCTATCCTCCTGAAGGGGTTCCCCTCTCCTCCTATACATTCCTCTATGCCTATCCTCCTGAAGGGGTTCCCCTCTCCTCCTATACACTTCTCTGTGCCTATCCTCCTGAAGGGGTTCCCCTCTCCTCCTATACACTTCTCTGTGCCTGTCCTCCTGAAGGGGTTCCCTCTCCTCCTATAGACTTCTCTATGCCTATCCTCCTGAAGGGGTTCCCCTCTCCTCCTATAGACTTCTCTATCCCTATCCTCCTGAAGGGGTTCCCGCTCTCCTCCTATAGACTTCTCTATGCCTATCCTCCTGAAGGAGTTCCCTCTCCTCCTATACACTTCTCTATGCCTATCCTCTGAAGGGGTTCCCCTCTCCTCCTATAGACTTCTCTATGCCTATCCTCCTGAAGGGTTCCCGCTCTCCTCCTATACACTTCTCTATGCCTATCCTCCTGAAGGGGTTCCCCTCTCCTCCTATAGACTTCTCTGTGCCTATCCTCCTGAAGGGGTTCCCCTCTCCTCCTATACACTTCTCTAGCCTATCCTCCTGAAGGGGTTCCCCTCTCCTCCTATACACTTCTCTATGCCTATCCTCCTGAAGGGGTTCCCCTCTCCTCCTATAACTTCTCTAGCCTATCCTCCTGAAGGGGTTCCCCTCTCCTCCTATACACTTCTCTATGCCTATCCTCCTGAAGGGGTTCCCCTCTCCTCCTATAATTCTCTATGCCTATCCTCCTGAAGGGGTTCCCCTCTCCTCCTATAATTCTCTGTGCCTATCCTCCTGAAGGGGTTCCCCTCTCCTCCTATACCTTCTCTATGCCTATCCTCCTGAAGGGGTTCCCGCTCTCCTCCTATAGACTTCCTATCCCTATCCTCCTGAAGGGGTTCCCCTCTCCTCCTATACACTTCTCTATCCCTATCCTCCTGAAGGGGTTCCCCTCTCCTCCTATACACTTCTCTATCCCTATCCTCCTGAAGGGGTTCCCCTCTCCTCCTATAGCACTTCTCTATCCTATCCTCCTGAAGGGGTTCCCCTCTCCTCCTATACACTTCTCTATCCCTATCCTCCTGAAGGGGTTCCCCTCTCCTCCTATACACTTCTCTATCCCTATCCTCCTGAAGGGGTTCCCCTCTCCTCCTATAGACTTCTCTATCCCTATCCTCCTGAAGGGGTTCCCCTCTCCTCCTATACACTTCTCTGTGCCTATCCTCCTGAAGGGGTTCCCCTCTCCTCCTATACACTTCTCTATCCCTATCCTCCTGAAGGGGTTCCCCTCTCCTCCTGTACACGTTCTCTATGCCTATCCTCCTGAAGGGGTTCCCCTCTCCTCCTATAGATCTTCTCTATGCCTTCCTCTGAGGTTCCTTCTCTATACACTTCTTATGATCTCCTAGGGTCCCTCTCCTAACTTTGGCATCTCCTAGGTCTTCTCTATCCTCTCTTCTTCTCCTGAGGGTCCTCTCCTCCTTAGACTTCTCTCATCCTCCTGAGGTCCCTCTCTAGATTTTTGTGCTATCCTCTAAGGTTCCTCTTCTCTATAACTTCTTGATCTCTGAAGGGGTCCTCTCCTCCTATACATTCTCTATCCTATCTCCTGAAGGGTTCCTCTCTCTATACATTCTCTATCCCTATCCTCCTGAAGGTTCCCCTCTCCTCCTATAGATTTCTCTGTGCCTATCCTCCTGAAGGTTTCCCCTCTCCTCCTATAGATCTCTCTATGCTATCCTCCTGAAGGGGTTCCCTCTCCTCCTATACACTTCTCTATCCCTATCCTCCTGAAGGGGTTCCCCTTCCTCCTATACTTTCTCTATCCCTATCCTCCTGAAGGGGTTCCCCTCTCCTCCTATAGATTTCTCTGTGCCTATCCTCCTGAAGGGGTTCCCCTCTCCTCCTATAGATCTCTCTATGCCTATCCTCCTGAAGGGGTTCCCTCTCTCTTCTATAGACTTCTCTATCCCTATCCTCCTGAAGGGTTCCCTCTCTTCCTATAGACTTCTCTGTGCCTATCCTCCTGAAGGGGTTCCCCTTTCCTCCTATACACTTCTCTGTGCCTATCCTCCTGAAGGGGTTCCCCTCTCCTCCTATAGACTTCTCTATGCCTATCCTCCTGAAGGGGTTCCCCTCTCCTCCTATACACTTCTCTATCCCTATCCTCCTGAAGGGGTTCCCCTCTCCTCCTATATGACTTCTCTATGCCTATCCTCCTGAAGGGGTTCCCCTCTCCTCCTATAGACTTCTCTATGCCTATCCTCCTGAAGGGGTTCCCGCTCTCCTCCTATAGACTTCTCTATGCCTATCCTCCTGAAGGGGTTCCCCTCTCCTCCTATAGACTTCCCTATCCCTATCCTCCTGAAGGGGTTCCCCTCTCCTCCTATAGACTTCCCTATCCCTATCCTCCTGAAGGGGTTCCCGCTCTCCTCCTATACACTTCTCTATCCTATCCTCCTGAAGGGGTTCCCTTCTCCTCCTATAACTTCTCTATCCCTATCCTCCTGAAGGGGTTCCCCTCTCCTCCTATACACTTCTCTATGCCTATCCTCCTGAAGGGGTTCCCCCTCTCCTCCTATAACTTCTCTATCCCTATCCTCCTGAAGGGGTTCCCCTCTCCTCCTATAGACTTCTCTATGCCTATCCTCCTGAAGGGGTTCCCGCTCTCCTCCTATAACTTCTCTATGCCTATCCTCCTGAAGGGGTTCCCGCTCTCCTCCTATAATTTCTCTATCCTATCCTCCTGAAGGGGTTCCCCTCTCCTCCTTACACTTCTCTATGCCTATCCTCCTGAAGGGGTTCCCCTCTCCTCCTATACATTCTCTATCCTATCCTCCTGAAGGGGTTCCCTCTCTCCTATAGACTTCTCTATCCCTATCCTCCTGAAGGGGTTCCCCTCTCCTCCTATACATTCTCTGTGCCTATCCTCCTGAAGGGGTTCCCCTCTCCTCCTATAGACTTCTCTATGCCTATCCTCCTGAAGGGGTTCCCCTCTCCTCCTATAGACTTCTCTATGCCTATCCTCCTGAAGGGGTTCCCGCTCTCCTCCTATACACTTCTCTATCCCTATCCTCCTGAAGGGGTTCCCCTCTCCTCCTATACACTTCTCTATCCTATCCTCCTGAAGGGGTTCCCCTCTCCTCCTTAGACTTCTCTATGCCTATCCTCCTGAAGGGGTTCCCCTCTCCTCCTATAGACTTCTCTATGCCTATCCTCCTGAAGGGGTTCCCCTCTCCTCCTATAGACTTCTCTATCCCTATCCTCCTGAAGGGGTTCCCCTCTCCTCCTATAACTTCTCTATCCCTATCCTCCTGAAGGGGTTCCCTCTCCTCCTATAGACTTCCTATGCCTATCCTCCTGAAGGGGTTCCCGCTCTCCTCCTATACACTTCTCTATGCCTATCCTCCTGAAGGGGTTCCCCTCTCCTCCTATAACTTCTCTATCCCCTATCCTCCTGAAGGGGTTCCCCTCTCCTCCTATACACTTCTCTATCCCTATCCTCCTGAAGGGGTTCCCCTCTCCTCCTATAGACTTCTCTATGCCTATCCTCCTGAAGGGGTTCCCCTCTCCTCCTATAGACTTCTCTATGCCTATCCTCCTGAAGGGGTTCCCGCTCTCCTCCTATAGACTTCTCTATGCCTATCCTCCTGAAGGGGTTCCCTCTCCTCCTATAGATTCCTATCCCTATCCTCCTGAAGGGGTTCCCCTCTCCTCCTATACACTTCTCTATGCCTATCCTCCTGAAGGGGTTCCCCTCTCCTCCTATACACTTCTCTATCCCTATCCTCCTGAAGGGGTTCCCTCTTCCTCCTATACACTTCTCTATGCCTATCCTCCTGAAGGGGTTCCCTCTCCTCCTATACATTTCTCTATGCCTATCCTCCTGAAGGGGTTCCCCTCTCCTCCTATAACTTCTCTATGCCTATCCTCCTGAAGGGGTTCCCTTCTCCTCCTATATACTTCTCTATCCCTATCCTCCTGAAGGGGTTCCCGCTCTCCTCCTATAGACTTCTCTATGCCTATCCTCCTGAAGGGGTTCCCGCTCTCCTCCTATAGACTTCTCTATGCCTATCCTCCTGAAGGGGTTCCCCTCCCTCCTATAGACTTCTCTATGCCTATCCTCCTGAAGGGGTTCCCCTCTCCTCCTATAGACTTCCCTATCCCTATCCTCCTGAAGGGGTTCCCCTCTCCTCCTATACACTTCTCTATGCCTATCCTCCTGAAGGGGTTCCCTTCTCCTCCTATACACTTCTCTATCCCTATCCTCCTGAAGGGGTTCCCCTCTTCTCCTATACACTTCTCTATGCCTATCCTCCTGAAGGGGTTCCCTCTCCTCCTATACATTTCTCTATCCCTCTCCTCCTGAAGGGGTTCCCGCTTTCCTCCTATACACTTCTCTGTGCCTATCCTCCTGAAGGGGTTCCCCTCTCCTCCTATACACTTCTCTATGCCTATCCTCCTGAAGGGGTTCCCGCTCTCCTCCTATACACTTCTCTATCCCTATCCTCCTGAAAGGGTTCCCCTCTCCTCCTATAGATTTCTCTGTGCCTATCCTCCTGAAGGGGTTCCCGCTCTCCTCCTATAGACTTCTCTATGCCTATCCTCCTGAAGGGGTTCCCGCTCTCCTCCTATAGACTTCTCTATGCCTATCCTCCTGAAGGGGTTCCCCTCTCCTCCTATAGACTTCCCTATGCCTATCCTCCTGAAGGGGTTCCCCTCTCCTCCTATAGACTTCCCTATCCCTATCCTCCTGAAGGGGTTCCCTTCTCCTCCTATACACTTCTCTATGCCTATCCTCCTGAAGGGGTTCCCTTCTCCTCCTATACACTTCTCTATGCCTATCCTCCTGAAGGGGTTCCCCTCTCCTTCTATAGACTTCTCTGTGCCTATCCTCCTGAAGGGGTTCCCCTCTCCTCCTATACATTTCTCTATCCCTATCCTCCTGAAGGGGTTCCCCTCTCCTCCTATACACTTCTCTATGCCTATCCTCCTGAAGGGGTTCCCTTCTCCTCCTATACACTTCTCTACGCCTATCCTCCTGAAGGGGTTCCCCTCTCCTTCTATAGACTTCTCTGTGCCTATCCTCCTGAAGGGGTTCCCGCTCTCCTCCTATACACTTCTCTGTGCCTATCCTCCTGAAGGGGTTCCCGCTCTCCTCCTATACACTTCTCTGTGCCTATCCTCCTGAAGGGGTTCCCGCTCTCCTCCTATACACTTCTCTGTGCCTATCCTCCTGAAGGGGTTCCCCTCTCCTCCTATAGATTTCTCTGTGCCTATCCTCCTGAAGGGGTTCCCGCTCTCCTCCTTTACACTTCTCTATGCCTATCCTCCTGAAGGGTTTCCCGCTCTCCTCCTATAGACTTCTCTATCCCTATCCTCCTGAAGGGGTTCCCGCTCTCCTCCTATACACTTCTCTATGCCTATCCTCCTGAAGGGGTTCCCCTCTCCTCCTATACACTTCTCTTTGCCCATCCTCCTGAAGGGGTTCCCCTCTCCTCCTATACACTTCTCTATGCCTATCCTCCTGAAGGGGTTCCCCTCTCCTCCTATACATTTCTCTATCCCTATCCTCCTGAAGGGGTTCCCGCTCTCCTCCTATAGACTTCTCTATCCCTATCCTCCTGAAGGGGTTCCCGCTCTCCTCCTATAGATTTCTCTATCCCTATCCTCCTGAAGGGGTTCCCCTCTCCTCCTATACACTTCTCTACGCCTATCCTCCTGAAGGGGTTCCCCTCTCCTCCTATAGACTTCTCTGTGCCTATCCTCCTGAAGGGGTTCCCGCTCTCCTCCTATACACTTCTCTATGCCTATCCTCCTGAAGGGGTTCCCCTTCCTTCTATACACTTCTCTATGCCTATCCTCCTGAAGGGGTTCCCCTCTCCTCCTATAGATTTCTCTATCCCTATCCTCCTGAAGGGTTTCCCGCTCTCCTACTGCAGGGGCTCTTACCTTCTCTACAGACTTCTCCATACCTTCCCTCTGGTGGGGTTTTCCTCTCTGAATCTTCAGGGGCTTTTCTTGCCTGTTCTCATCTGTCTGTAACTCCTGTGGGGTTCCCCTCTCTCCTTCTTCAGCGGTTCTTACCATCTGTACTCTTTAAACTTGCCTCTCCTGCATAGTTTCCCTCTCACCTCCATTAGGGGCTCTTTCCTCCTGTACACTCTTTTATCTTGCCTCTCCTGAAGTGTTTCCCTCTCTCCATCAGGGACTCTTTCCTCCTGTACACTCTTTAATCTTGCCTCTCCTGAAGTGTTTCCCTCTCTCCTCCATCAGGGGCTCTTTCCTCCTGTACACTCTTTAATCTTGCCTCTCCTGAAGTGTTTCCCTCTCTCCATCAGGGGCTCTTTCCTCCTGTACACTCTTTTATCTTGCCTCTCCTTAAGTGTTTCCCTCTCTCCTCCATCAGGGGCTCTTTCCTCCTGTACACTCTTTTATCTTGCCTCTCCTGAAGTGTTTCCCTCTCTCCTCCATCAGGGGCTCTTTCCTCCTGTACACTCTTTAATCTTGCCTCTCCTGCATAGTTTCCCTCTCTCCTCCATCAGGGGCTCTTTCCTCCTGTACACTCTTTAATCTTGCCTCTCCTGAAGTGTTTCCCTCTCTCCTCCATCAGGGGCTCTTTCCTCCTGTACACTCTTTAATCTTGCCTCTCCTGCATAGTTTCCCTCTCACCTCCATTAGGGGCTCTTTCCTCCTGTACACTCTTTAATCTTGCCTCTCCTGAAGTGTTTCCCTCTCTCCTCCATCAGGGGCTCTTTCCTCCTGTACTATTTAATCTTGCCTCTCCTGCATAGTTTCCCTCTCACCTCCATTAGGGGCTCTTTCCTCCTGTACACTCTTTTATCTTGCCTCTCCTGAAGTGTTTCCCTCTCTCCTCCATCAGGGGTCCTTTCCTCCTGTACTCTTTAATCTTGCCTCTCCTGAAGTGTTTCCCTCTCTCCTCCATCAGGGGCTCTTTCCTCCTGTACACTCTTTAATCTTGCCTCTCCTGAAGTGTTTCCCTCTCTCCTCCATCAGGGGCTCTTTCCTCCTGTACACTCTTATCTTGCCTCTCCTGAAGTGTTTTCCTCTCTCCTCCATCAGGGGTCCTTTCCTCCTGTACACTCTTTAATCTTGCCTCTCCTGCATAGTTTCCCTCTCACCTCCATTAGGGGCTCTTTCCTCCTGTACACTCTTTAATCTTGCCTCTCCTGAAGTGTTTCCCTCTCTCCTCCATCAGGGCTCTTTCCTCCTGTACACTCTTTTATCTTGCCTCTCCTGAAGTGTTTCCCTCTCTCCTCCATCAGGGACTCTTTCCTCCTGTACACTCTTTTATCTTGCCTCTCCTGAAGTGTTTCCCTCTCTCCTCCATCAGGGGCTCTTTCCTCCTGTACACTCTTTAATCTTGCCTCTCCTGAAGTGTTTCCCTCTCTCCTCCATCAGGGACTCTTTCCTCCTGTACACTCTTTAATCTTGCCTGTCCTGAAGTGTTTCCCTCTCTCCTCCATCAGGGGCTCTTTCCTCCTGTACACTCTTTTATCTTGCCTCTCCTGAAGTGTTTCCCTCTCTCCTCCATCAGGGGCTCTTTCCTCCTGTACACTCTTATCTTGCCTCTCGGTAGGAGACTGATGTAGAAAGTCGGTTTATATTGCAGGTGCAGCAACAGAAGGAATATGAAGAGGAGTTGAAGGGGCGCTTTAGGCGCAGTCAGTCCATTGAGATGGCCGCGGTGAGTGACCCCTCCCCCCCACCATAGTCACCAATCGCCCAACACAGAATTAGTTCATCCTGCTCATTGCTGTTACTATATGACGCCATAGCAGATGCTGTACTCCTCCCCTCCATATGTGCAGTTAGGCGGGGTGGGTATAACCCATGGTGATGTCCATGTTCTCCCTGCAGGAAGCTGCAGCTCTGGTGTCCGGACGATCGCTGCACCCTCGGGACGTCTTCCGTCAGCACGATCGTTCTGTGTCCACCTCCTTCTCGCCTCCATCCACACCCAGCTCCCCGTCCAAAGCCTCAGGTGAGAAACACGTGACTACAGAGACCCCTGCTACCCTCCGCAGTGAAGGGCCGGGTGACGTCGCTCTCTGCAGTGAAGGGCCGGGTGACGTCGCTCTCTGCAGTGAAGGGCCGGGTGACGCCGCTTTCCGCGGTGAAGGGTCGGGTGACGTCGCTCTCGTCAGTGAAGGGCCCGGTGACGTCGCTCACCCCAGTGAAGGGTCGGGTGACGTCGCTCTCCGCGGTGAAGGGCCGGGTGACGTCGCTCTCTGCGGTGAAGGGCCGGGTGACGTCGCTCTCTGCGGTGAAGGGCCGGGTGACGTCGCTCTCTGCGGTGAAGGGCCGGGTGACGTCGCTCTCTGCGGTGAAGGGCCCTGTGACGACGCTCTCTGCGGTGAAGAGCCAGGTGACGCCACACTCCGCAGTGAAGGGCCGGGTGACGCCGCTCTGTGCGGTGAAGGGTCGGGTGACGTTGCTCTCTGCGGTGAAGGGCCGGGTGACGTCGCTCTCTGCGGTGAAGAGCCAGGTGACGCCGCACTCCGCAGTGAAGGGCCGGGCGACGCAGATTACCGCAGTGAAGGGCCCAGTGACGCTGCTCTCAGCAGTGAAGGGCCGGGCCACGCCACTCTCCGCAGTGAAGGGCCCAGTGACCCTCGTGTCCCCTCCATTATTTGCCAGCATTATGCTCTTTGTGGAGACAGTGAGCCTTGGAGGGTGGTACGTTGCTTTCTGAGCCGGGTCCTGTAGCCTTTGCAGGACTCTTTGTGATAAGTCTTAATTTGCTTATTATTGTTTGTCTTCCAGGATTCTTCCACAGGACGACACCCCGCTATCAGCGCAGTGTGACAGAGTCCATCATCACCCCCCCGAGCAGGAGTCCAACCTTCTTCCAGGGATTCCAAAAACGAGATTCCTTCCGGTCCATTTCCCCCGGCATCCCGCAGCCGTGTTCCCCTGCCTTTATCTTCTCCAAGTCTCCCCTGCCTGGCACATCTCCGAAAGTGGACTCCTTACCTTCATTTATCCCCCCTCCGATAACTGCTTCTCGAGTAACTCCGACCCAAGTCCTAGGAGGTCCGCTACCTCCTCACACGTCCCCCAGACCCGGCTCCAATGATGCATCATTCAAAGCTGAATATGTGACCATCAGTCCAGTGGAGAACAACACTGCCACCCAGGTCAACAATGTACTGGAAAGACCCCACAATGAAGACCACCATAGTGGGGAATCTCCGGCCCGGTTAGGCGGTCTGTACCGAGCTGAGCTGGTACCGGTGGATTCTCCATCAACATCTCATCCTGAGGTGCAGGAATCCTCAAGTAAAGCAGTAAAATCTCCCCCAAACGTCACTGCCGAGAAACTGACCGCAATAAAGGCCACAGTGTCCGTGTCCTCTCCAGTGACCGAAATCGCATTCACCTATCCCTCGCCTGTTCCAGAGGCCAGAATATCATCGTCACCGTGGAGTACACAGACCGCAGTACCCATCCCTCCATCTGTTCGGGATACGCCGCCATCTGCTACACAAGTCCTATCACCAGCACCAACTGCACAGGTCTCGTCTTCTGCTCTGACCACTCAAGATAGGTCCTTAAATGTCGGTGTCCTCACCAGTGGAACCTCTCTGTCCATAGACTCAGTGCATGAGCCCAAACTGTCTACTGGAACAAGCACTCGGGTGTCCTTGTTAGCGCCAATTCCCTACACTCCCTATTCATCAACTAGAGCCTCAGTCTTGCCAGTATTGGCCCGCCCGCTTATTGACAGCGTTCCTGGGTATCAGCCATCTGTAACACAATCAATCCTCGCCTCCAACCATTCCGAAAAACCACCAAAACCTCAGCCTGCTCCGACTCACACAGAAGTCCCACTAGTAGACCCCGTGCCAATATTGACCTCGCAGCCGGTGTATAAGTCTTCTGCACCTCAGCCCAAGTATGACCAAATCGACCTTCCAGGGTCTTTAACTCAATGTATGGTTCTTCCTGTGACAGGCTCATCTGAAACTCAACCAAGCCCTGATATTCCTCTACCATTGTCTTCCTCCACATCCTCCAGCCTTCCCAGCAGGAGCCCACCACACTCTGAACCAAGCCCTGATATTGCTCTACCATTGTCTTCCTCCAGCCTTCCCAGCAGGAGCCCACCACACTCTGAACCAAGCCCTGATATTGCTCTACCATTGTCTTCCTCCACATCCTCCAGCCTTCCCAGCAGGAGCTCACCACACTCTGAACCAAGCCCCGATATTGCTCTACCATTGTCTTCCTCCAGCCTTCCCCGCAGGAGCCACCCCACCATCTGAACCAAGCCCCGATATTGCTCTACCATTGTCTTCCTCCACATCCTCCAGCCTTCCCAGCAGGAGCTCACCACACTCTGAACCAAGCCCCGATATTGCTCTACCATTGTCTTCCTCCAGCCTTCCCCGCAGGAGCCCACCACCATCTGAACCAAGCCCCGATATTGCTCTACCATTGTCTTCCTCCACATCCTCCAGCTTTTCCAGCAGGAGCCCACCACCATCTGAACTAAGCCCCGATATTGCTCTACCATTGTCTTCCTCCAGCCTTCCCCGCAGGAGCCCACCACACTATGAACCAAACCCTGATATTCCTCTACCATTGTCTTCCTCCACATCCTCCAGCCTTCCCAGCAGGAGCCCACCACACTCTGAGCCAAGCCCTGATATTCCTCTACCATTGCCTTCCTCCAGCCTTCCCAGCAGGAGCCCACCACACTCTGAACCAAGCCCCAATATTGCTCTACCATTGTCTTCCTCCAGCCTTCCCAGCAGGAGCCCACCACACTCTGAACCAAGCCCCGATATTCCTCTACCATTGTCTTCCTCCAGCCTTCCCAGCAGGAGCTCACCACACTCTGAACCAAGCCCCGATATTGCTCTACCATTGTCTTCCTCCGGCCTTCCCAGCAGGAGCCCACCACACTCTGAACCAAGCCCTGATATTGCTCTACCATTGTCTTCCTCCAGCCTTCCCCGCAGGAGCCCACCACACTCTGAACCAAGGCCCGATATTCCTCTACCATTGTCTTCCTCCAGCCTTCCCAGCAGGAGCTCACCACACTCTGAACCAAGCCCCGATATTCCTCTACCATTGCCTTCCTCCAGCCTTCCCCGCAGGAGCCCACCACACTCTGAACCAAGCCCCGATATTCCTCTACCATTGTCTTCCTCCAGCCTTCCCAGCAGGAGCCCACCACACTCTGAACCAAGCCCCGATATTCCTCTACCATTGTCTTCCTCCACATCCTCCAGCCTTCCCAGCAGGAGCCCACCACACTCAGAACCAAGCCCTGATATTCCTCTACCATTGTCTTCCTCCACATCCTCCAGCCTTCCCCGCAGGAGCCCACCACACTCTGAACCAAGCCCTGATATTGCTCTACCATTGTCTTCCTCCAGCCTTCCCCGCAGGAGCCCACCACACTCTGAACCAAGCCCTGATATTGCTCTACCATTGCCTTCCTCCAGCCTTCCCCGCAGGAGCCCACCACACTCTGAACCAAGCCCTGATATTGCTCTACCATTGTCTCCCTCCAGCCTTCCCAGCAGGAGCCCACCACACTCTGAACCAAGCCCTGATATTGCTCTACCATTGTCTTACTCCAGCCTTCCCCGCAGGAGCTCACCACACTCTGAACCAAGCCCCGATATTCCTCTACCATTGTCTTCCTCCAGCCTTCCCAGCAGGAGCCCACCACACTCTGAATCCACCAACAATCAAACCAAAGTGTTGTCCTCTGCCGAGAGTCAGCCCAATTACATAATTAGTGATATTCGACTACCAGAATCATTGCCAGTATCTCTACCCAATGCTTTTCAGTCCTCTTCTGAATTACAACCATGTAACATCCAAGTTGATAGTCCAAGCATAGACTCTGTACCAGAATGTTTGTTGCCCGGTGCTGAGAGCTCATCCACGTCTCCACACTCTCATCTTAGTATGGATCCTCCATTACTGGAGTATTCACCTGAATATCCATCTTGTGACATTGGAAGTTCAGCTGAGTCTGACCGTAAAGATATCCAATCAGATATCCTCCGACCGCAGTCTTCATCTTCTACCATTAATATTTCTGCTGAACTTCACTCAAATCCTTTACTAATACCCACTGGACCTACAGTGAGTAACATCCAGCATGATCCTCCATCAGTAGAGCCTCTGTCTTCATCCCTTATAACCGAGCGCTCAATAGAAGCACAATCACATGATATTCAATCTGATCATCCATTAATGCTGCCTCCATCCATTACCGCACTGGGGGCTTCAGAATCACAACTTATTCAGGATGATATTACTCCATTGATGGAGCCTGGATCTGGATCTCCTTCCCTCCATCCTGAAAACTCATCTGAACCGCAAGATTCTAAGATCCAGACTGAGTCTTCCCTGGATCCCCAATCGTCTACCTGTGAAGGCTACTCTGCAACCGTCACCCCAATAATACAGACTCCACCTGTATCTGCTCTGCTACCGGAGAACCTAACTGGACCTCCACTATCTGATGTGCAAGGAGAGTCTATACCAGAACCATCATCCGTCACCACCAGAGATGCTAATGGACATCGACTAAATGTCCAAACTGATATTCCGCACATAGAAGCCTTATCTGAACCTTCACCGCTTCCTCCAGAGGACGTAACTAAACCTCCATTGATAACCATCCAAGCTGAGCCTTCATGTAAACCCCTGTCCATTACCTCCGACATCTCCCCTGTACCTCAACTAAATACCCAAACCTTTGTGCCATTAACAGAGCCTCTTTCTGTATCTTCAACCATTTCTTCTGAGGACTTACCCTCACTGCAATCAAATGGTATTCAGTCCGAGTCTTCAGCTGAACCCATATCTGTTACCAACAAACTCAATGATGTCCAAGAAGAGATCCCATCAGTAGAGTCTTCAGTCCTCCCTACTGAGAAATCTTCAGATATTATTGAAGCTGATTCTTTATCCGACCCCTCATGTTGTACCACTGTTGACTCACCTGGACCTCAACTAAATAATGTCCAAGCTGAGCCTCTAACAGAACCATCATCTGTTACCAGTGAAGACTCTACTGGACCTCAACTAAATAATGTCCAAGCTGAGCCTCTAACAGAACCATCATCCATTACCAGTGAAGACTCACCTGGACCTCAACTAAATAATGTCAAAGCAGAACCTCTAACAGAACCATCATCCATTATCAGTGATGACTTGCCTGGACCTCAACTAAATAATGTCCAAGCTGAGCCTCTAACAGAACCATCATCAATTATCAGTGAAGACTCAACTGGACGTCGACTAAGTATGGTCCAAGCTGAGCCTCTAACAGAACCATCATCAATTATCAGTGAAGACTCAACTGGACGTCGACTAAGTATGGTCCAAGCTGAGCCTCTAACAGAACCATCATCAATTATCAGTGAAGACTGTACTGGACCTCAACTAAATAATGTGCAAGCTGAACCTCTAACAGAACCATCATCCGTTACCAGTGAAGACTCTACTGGACGTCGACTCAGTATGGTCCAAGCTGAGCCTCTAACAGAACCATCATCCATTACCAGTGAAGACTCTACTGGACCGCAACTAAATAATGTCCAAGCTGAACCTCTAACAGAACCATCATCCATTACCAGTGATGACTCACCTGGACCTCAACTAAATAATGTCCAAGCTGAACCTCTAACAGAACCATCATCCATTACCAGTGAAGACTCACCTGGACCTCAACTAAATAATGTCCAAGCTGAGCCTCTAACAGAACCATCATCCATTACCAGTGATGACTCACCTGGACCTCAACTAAATAATGTCCAAGCTGAGCCTCTAACAGAACCATCATCCATTACCAGTGAAGACTCACCTGGACCTCAACTAAATAATGTCCAAGCTGAACCTCTAACAGAACCATCATCCATTACCAGTGGAGACTCACCTGGACCTCAACTAAATAATGTCCAAGCTGAGCCTCTAACAGAACCATCATCCATTACCAGTGAAGACTCACCTGGATGTCGACTCAGTATGGTCCAAGCTGATTCTTCAGTGGAGGCTTCGCTTGTTTCTCCACCTTTACCAGCTGATGGCTCAGAAGAACCTAAGACTTCTGATCATCCAGTGTCCTCCTCCACCTGCTCCTCTCCTGAGGGCCCGGCAGATCCTCACGTGAATACTATCCAATCAAATATTCACTTACTGGAATCTTCACCAACTTTACTGTCTTACTCTAAACAGGACCATACTGCTTTTATCGCTCTATCTCCAGAGTCTTCTCTTCTCTCTCTTCAGACCACAAGGTCATCTGAGCCTCATCCAAATAATAGTCTAGCTGACAATCCCCTGACAGGATCTTCACCCCTATCCACTGAGGATTACCCCGAATCTCAACCCAATAGAGGGCAAACTGACATCCAACAAGCAGAAGTCATACCCAGATCTTTACCCCTACCACTGAGGATTACCCCGAATCTCAACCCAATAGAGGGCAAACCTGACATCCAACAAGCAGAAGTCATACCCAAATCTTCACCCCTACCCACTGAGGATTACCCCGAATCTCACCCAATAGAGGGCAAACTGACATCCAACAAGCAGAAGTCATACCCAGATCTTCACCCCTACCCACTGAGGATTACTCCGAATCTCAACCCAATAGAGGACAACCTGACATCCAACAAGCAGAAGTCATACCCAGATCTTCACCCCTACCCACTGAGGATTACCCCGAATCTCAACCCAATAGAGGACAACCTGACATCCAACAAGCAGAAGTCATACCCAGATCTTCACCCCTACCCACTGAGGATTACCCCGAATCTCAACCCAATAGAGGACAACCTGACATCCAACAAGCAGAAGTCATACCCAGATCTTCACCCCTACCCACTGAGGATTACTCCGAATCTCAACCCAATAGAGGACAACCTGACATCCAACAAGCAGAAGTCATACCCAGATCTTCACCCCTACCCACTGAGGATTACCCCGAATCTCAACCCAATAGAGGACAACCTGACATCCAACAAGCAGAAGTCATACCCAGATCTTCACCCCTACCCACTGAGGATTACCCCGAATCTCAACCCAATAGAGGGCAACCTGACATCCAACAAGCAGAAGTCATACCCAGATCTTCACCCCTACCCACTGAGGATTACCCCGAATCTCAACCCAATAGAGGGCAACCTGACATCCAACAAGCAGAAGTCATACCCAGATCTTCACCCCTACCCACTGAGGATTACCCCGAATCTCAACCCAATAGAGGGCAAACTGACATCCAACAAGCAGAAGTTGTACCCATATCTTCACCTCTACCCACTGAGGATTACCCCGAATCTCAACCCAATAGAGGACAACCTGACATCCAACAAGCAGAAGTCATACCCAGATCTTCACCTCTACCCACTGAGGATTACTCCGAATCTCAACCCAATAGAGGACAACCTGACATCCAACAAGCAGAAGTCATACCCAGATCTTCACCCCTACCCACTGAGGATTACCCGAATCTCAACCCAATAGGGGACAACCTGACATCCAACAAGCAGAAGTCATACCCAGATCTTCACCCCTATCCACTGAGGATCACGCTGAATTTCCACTCAATAGAGGGCAAACTGATGTACAGCAAGAAAAAGTCATTACCCACATTTTCACCCCTACCCACTGAGAATTACCCCGAATCTCAACCCAATAGAGGGCAACCTGACATCCAACAAGCAGAAGTCATACCTAGATCTTCACCCCTACCGACTGAGGATTACCCCGAATCTCAACCCAATAGAGGACAACCTGACATCCAACAAGCAGAAGTCATACCCAGATCTTCACCTCTACCCACTGAGGATTACTCCAAATCTCAACCCAATAGAGGACAACCTGACATCCAACAAGCAGAAGTCATACCCAGATCTTCACCCCTACCCACTGAGGATTACTCCGAATCTCAACCAATAGAGGGCAAACTGACATCCAACAAGCAGAAGTCATACCCAGATCTTCACCCTACCCACTGAGGATTACTCGAATCTCAACCCAATAGAGGACAACCTGACATCCAACAAGCAGAAGTCATACCCAGATCTTACCCCCACCAAACGAGGATCACTCCGAATCTAAACCCAATAATATCAAACTGACCTCCAGCTCGCAGAGTTCCTACCTATATCCTCAGTTTTGCCCAGTGAAGACTCCTCTACATCTCCGTTCAACAGTTTACAAAGTAACACACAGAATCCAGAGGACATACTTCTATCCTCATCCATTCCCTCAGGAGGTCCAGCTGAGCTGGAGGATTTCCAGTCTGACATTGTGACAGGACACTCTTTACCTTTTTCTAGTGAAAGCAAAGCTGAGTCTCACATCATCCAAACAGACATACCAGTGCTTGAAGGATCGTCTCCATCTTCCATCGTGACCAGTGTTCATTCCTCCGATCCATGCCCCAGTAATAACAGAAGAGATACTCTGTCACCAGAGGGTATGCTGCAGCAACGTCTACTGAAAACTCACCAGAATCTCAAGTCAGTGACAATCTGGTACAAGGTTTTTCATCCGTCCCCATCAATGGCTCCTGTGAGCTTCTATTGAATAATGTGGAAGTTGATGTTCCACCACAACAGCCTCTATCTACACCCCCAACAGAGGCTGAACCCCACCATGTCCAAGCTGACCACTCATCTATCAGCACTGGTGACTCCTCTGGAGCTTCACCACACGAGGTTCAGGAAGATATTCCATTCATAGACACTTCACCGGAATCTTCACCGTCTTCCACTGAGAATATCCCCGATGCCCAACTATGTAATGTTAATGAAAATGGCCCCTCATCCTGCACTCCCACCAGTGACGAGTCTCCCCCCGATAACCTAACAAGTGAGGAAGCAACGTCTGAAACCCCAGCGGTGATTGCCTGCCCTTCCGACAACACATCAGACTCTGATGGTAAACCCAATGAGGGACAGTCTATACCCGTCCCTATAAAAGAAGATGTTCTCCACAATCAGGTCCTTCCATCTGAGAGCTCACCCGCGTCCCCTAGAAGCCCGTCTCCCTTATCTGGAACCGTGTATGCCGAGAAAGTCATCCTGGTTGAAGACGCTCACCCGGTAGCCCACCAGTAAATGGAAATGTGATTACACTAGAGTCTGTACCAACAATCATTAGTCCTGGTGACCTTGAGGTGAAGCATTTAGGCCATGTGATAAATAATACAGAAGTCATAGCTGTCCATGATGTGCCGTCCTCTAGTAACCGCACTGCAGATGAAGACCCAGCATCGGACTCCACAATAATTCCCAGTTGTGAGCGGAGTCTCCACCAGCCGCTCTCCGGTGACTCTACTGAAGCTTTGTTGTGACCTCCATGACACTTAGGACGTGGAGCACAGTAGATGTAAGTGACCACTTCATTGTGGACTTCTCTCTCTTGTTAGGTCACGTTGAATATTTGTAAGCCAAAACCAGCAGTGGGTGATAGAAACACGTCACCACTTCTGTACCTATTTAACTTTTCCTCTGATTGTTCCACTCCTGGTTTTGGCCACAAATACGGAGGTCATGAACTCAACAAATGGTCAACGTGGCCTCGTGGCTTATTACCCTATTTACACAAGACATCATTGGAAAATTGACCGTAAGGATACTACAGTTGTGGCCAAAAGTATTGACACCCCTGCAATTCTGTCAGATAATCCTCCGTTTCTTCCTGACAATGATTGCAATCACAAATTCTTTGCTATTATTATCTTTATTTTATTTGTCTTCAATGAAAAAACACAAAAGAGAATGAAGCAAAAAGCAAAACATTGATTAGGCTGGACAAAAGTATTGGCACCCTCAGCCTAATACTTGGTGGCACAACCTTTAGCCAAAATAACTGTGATCAGCCGCTTCCGGTAACATCAATGAGTTTCTTACAATGCTCTGCTGGAATTTTACACCATTCTTCTTTGGCAAACTGCTCCAGGTCCCTGATATGTGAAGGCTGCCTTCTCCAAACTGCCATTGTTAGATCTCTCCACAGGTGATCTATGGGATTCAGGTCTGGACTCATTGCTGCCACCTTAGAAGTCTCCAGTGCTTTCTCTCACACCATTTTCTAGAGCTTTTTGAAGTGTGTTTTGGGTCATTGTCCTGCTGGAAGACCCATGACCTCTGAGGGAGACCCAGCTTTCTCACACTGGGCCCTACATTATGCTGCACAATGTGTTGGTAGTCTTCAGACTTCATAATGCCATGCACACGGTCAAGCAGTCCAGTGCCAGAGGCAGCAAAGCAACCCCAAAACATCAGGGAGCCTCCGCCATGTCTGACTGTAGGGAGCGTGTTCTTTTCTTTGAATGCCTCTTTCTTTTCTCCTGTAAACTCTATGTTGATGCCTTTGCCCTTTGCTCTACTTTTGTCTCATCTGACCAGAGAACATTCTTCCAAAACGTTTTAGTCTTTCTCAGGTAAGTTTTGGCAAACTCCAGCCTGGCTTTTTTATGTCTCGGGGTAAGAAGTGGGGTCTTCCTGGGTCTCCTACCATACAGTCCCTTTTCATTCAGACACGACGGATAGTACGGGGTGACACTGTTGTACCCTCGGACTGCAGGGCAGCTTGAACTTGTTTGGATGTTAGTCGAGGTTCTTTATCCACCATCCGCACAATCTTGCATTGAAATCTCTCGTCAATTTTTATTTTCCGTCCACATCTAGGGAGGTTAGCCACAGTGCCATGGGCTTTACACTTCTTGATGACACTGCGCACGGTAGACACAGGAACATTCAGGTCTTTGGAGATGGACTTGTAGCCTTGAGATTGCTCATGCTTCCTCACAATTTGGTTTCTCAAGTCCTCAGACAGTTCTTTGGTCTTCTTTCTTTTCTCCATGCTCAATGTGGTACACACAAGGACACAGGACAGAGGATGAGTCAATTTTAATCCATGTCAACTGGCTGCAAGTGTGATTTAGTTATTGCCAACACCTGTTAGGTGCCACAGGTAAGTTACAGGTGCTGTTAATTACACTAATTACAGAAGCATCACATGATTTTTCTAACAGTGCCAATACTTTTGTCCACCCCCTTTTTTTATGTTTGGTGGAATTAGATACAATTTGGCTTTAGGACAATTCTCTTTTTGTGTTTTTTCATTGAAGACAAATTAAATGAAGATAATAATAGCAAAGAATTTGTGATTGCAATCATTTTCAGGAAGAAACTGAGGATTATCTGACAGAATTGCAGGGGTGTCAATACTTTTGGCCACAACTGTATATGGTTATGTGCATAGAAACAGCATATTTGTGAGTCTTCTACACCAAGTCCAGTTGTGTACTGTATGTAGAAAATGATCCTCATTAATGGTGTGGAAAGATTGTGGAATAGTTCTGATTGGTGAATTGTCTTTCGTTCCAGATTTCATTGGTCAGGTGACAACGTCAAGAATAAGCTCCAAGTATTGTTTGTCTTTGAGGTGATTTTGGTATCACCAATGAATAAGATGCCTCAACTAAAGAAGGAGAAGCCTCAACTAACTACATGGAAATGTCTCCAAATCACTTCTCCTACTGTGACCAGCAATCAAGAAGACACATCTCGCCAGACAAGTCAGCGTCAATGACTAGAAAGGTCTATCGACCAAGAAAACATCCTCGATAATTGGCCACTCGTGAATCAGTATAAATAAATAATAATAATCAGAAGACACCACCAGTCACTGTCACTTATTAATAAAAAACATCCAACAACCAAGAAAACACCCCAATCCTTCACACCCAACAACCAAGAAGACACCCGCAATCCTTCACACCCAACAACCAAGAAGACACCCGCAATCCTTCACACCCAACAACCAAGAAGACACCCGCATCCCTTCAACAAAACACCCATCCTCCACCCAAAACCAAAACGCAATCCACACAACAAAGACACCTGCAATCCTTCACACCATAACAAGAGACCTACGTCCTTCACACCCAACAACCAAGAAGACCCCAATCCTTCACACCCATCAACCAAGAAGATACCGCAATCCTTTCCACACCCATCAACCAAAACTACTGTTCCTTCACACCCATCAACCAAGAGACCTACTGTCCTTCACACCCAACAACCAAGAAGACACCTGCAATCCTTCACACCCATCAACCAAGAGACTACTGTCCTTCACACCCAACAACCAAGAAGATGCCCACAGTCTTTCACACCCATCAACCAAGACGATACTTGCAGTCCTTTACACCCATCAACCAAGAAGACACCTTCACACCCATCAACCAAGAGATCTACTGTCCTTAACACACCAACAACTAAGACACCCACAATCCTTTTCACCCATCAGTTAAGATGACACCTACAGTCATTCACACCCATCAACCAAGACACCATTGTCCTTTACATCCATTAACTAAGAAGACACCCACAGGCCTTCACACCCATCGACCAAAAAGACACCCACAGTCCTTCACATCCATCAACCAAGACACCCTTTATCCATAACATCCATTAACTAAGAAGACACCCACACAGGCCTTCACACCCATCAACCAAGACACCCTTTATCCATAACATCCATTAACTAAGAAGACACCCACAGGCCTTCACACCCATCAACCAAGACACCCTTTATCCATAACATCCATTAACTAAGAAGACACCCACAGGCCTTCACACCCATCAACCAAGAACACACTCACAGTCCTTTTCACCCATCAACTAAGATGACACCCACAGTCATTCACACCCATCAACCAAGACACCCCTTGTCCTTTACATCCATGACACCCATTATCCTTTAACTAAGAAGACACCTGTAGTCCTTCACACCCATCAACCAAGAGACCTACTGTCCTTTTCACCCATCAACTAAGAAGACACCAACAGTCATTCACGGCTGTCAATCAAGAGGCCTCCAGTTCTTGACCACCATCGACAAAGTGGGCATTTCCAGTTATAGACACCCATCATTGAAGATGTCTCCAGTCTTTGATTACCCATCAATCAGGACATTTCCAGTTCATAACATCTAAGATCTATAGTCAACGACACTTATCAACCAAGAAATCCTCTTCACTGATTGGGTGCTCATGAGTCGTAAACACCTCCAGGCACTAAGGACCACAAAGACAGTCCAGTCATTGACATCCATCAATCAAGATGATGAATCCAGAATTTAGAAACTCCTTCATCCATCCATCAAGCAAGAAAAGATCTCTAGACTTTCTTCACCTATTAATCAAGAAGACTCCATGGTAGACTCCTCTAATCACTAAGTATCCAGTGAGAAGATGCTTCCAATCTATGTCCACTGCCTAAGAGGACTAATGGCTTAGCCCATTCAATCGATGATGATGATGAGACCTCCTCATGTCTTCTACTCTGTAGGCTGCGGTGGATCACAGGTGCTGGCGAACGTTCAACTTCAGGACTTACACCTCATCATGGCACAGCAAGTCCTTTTACCATCAACACCTCCTCTGCACCCGCATCTTCACTAATGTTTAATTTTCACATGGGTTAAGGAGATGGCGCCATCACACGGTCCCACAAGAGATGGCACAATCATGTCACCGAAGAGTGATGTCACCATCCCAGTCAGTTATCAGGGAATGATTGAGTCACATGATGATGGGCACGAACTGTAACACAGATGACGGGTTGGCACAGTCATGTGATTAGGGGATGGCACGGTCATACGAGATTTTTAACAGTCACAGGAGTTGACATGGTCACATGATTAGGGGACAGCACGGTCAATTGAGAGGTTGGCACATTCACATGATGGGCTGGTTCGGTCATGTGATGAGGGTATGGCATGATCACACGAGATTGGCATAGTCACATGAGAAGTTGGCACAGACACATGGCTAAGAGATTGCATTTCAGGTGATAGGTTTGCACGCTCACTTGAGAAGTTGGCACAGTCACGTTATGAGGGGATGGCGCAGTCACATGAGGTTGGCACCGTCACATAAAAGGTTAGCACAGTCATGTACAGAGGGGATGGCATAGTCATATGAGATTGGCATGTTTACATGATTAGGGGCTGGCACAGTCACATGAGAGGTTGGCAGGGTCACTTGAGAAGTTGGCACAGTCACGTGATGATGGGATAGCAGGTCACATGAACGTTTGCACGGTCACTGAGAAGGTGGCACAGTCACGTTATGAGGGGATGGCGCAGTCACATGAGAGGTTGGCACCGTCACATAAAAGGTTAGCACAGTCATGTAAGAGGGTATGGCATAGTCATATGAGATTGGCATGTTTACATGATTAGGGGCTGGCACAGTCACATGAGAGGTTGGCAGGTCACTTGAGAAGTTGGCACAGTCACGTTGATGAGGGATAGCATGGTCACATGAACGTTTGGCACGGTCACTGAGAAGGTGCATGGTCACATAATAAGGGGATGGCATGGTCACTTGAGATGTGGCAAGTACATAATGAGGGGATGGTATGTCACTTGATGAGAGGTTGGCAGGTCACTTGAGAAGTGGCACAGTCACTAATGAGGGGATGGTATGGTCACTTGATGAGAGTTGGCATGGTCACTTGAGAAGGTGGCACAGTCACATAATAAGGGGATGGCACGGTCGCTTGAGAATTGGGACAGTCACTTGAGGGATGGCACGGTTACTTAGGGAGTTGGCACAGTCACTTGATGAGAGGTTGGCATGGTCACATGAGAGATTAGGATGGTCATGTGCAGAGGGGATGGACACATGTATGGTGTGGCTGGTTCACACTAAGCTTTGTGAATATTTTGCGGAGCTGCCTCTGGGACAAGTTCTCTGTAGACCTCACGTTCTACGTCACATATATATATATATATCCTAGCACTAATCTTGTATAATCTGCCGGTATAGATGAATAAATTCACTGTGTGATATTGTTCTGACACTCGGATAAGTGATGTGTGAACCTCCATGTTCTGTAAACTGTCCATGAAGCGATGTGTGGGGTATAGTGAAGAACGAACCGAGGAAGCCTGAGGGCACTGAGGTCTCCAGGGCAGTGATGGGTCACAATGGAAGGGAGTGAGATGAATACAGCAGCATTACAAGAAGACACAATCTGCAGCTGGAGCTCATACACCATGAATCTTTACAAGCTGGACACTCGCTATTTATTGACATATAATACTCTGTTAGTAGATATTTGGTTAGGCTGTTTTCATCATAAAGCTTTCATCCCGCAAAGACCCCGGTACGAAGACTATTACGGGTCCAGTCACCCCAGAAGCAGCATCAAATGCACAACATAGATTAGAAGGTGCAGACTCCATGATCATGCCTCCCTCCCAGCGGTAGGACGGCCCCTGACCTCACACCTCCCTCCCTGCAGTAGGACGGTCCCTGACCTCACACCTCCCTCCCTGCAGTAGGACGGTCCCTGACCTCACACCTCCCTCCCTGCAGTAGGACGGTCCCTGACCTCACACCTCTCTCCCTGCAGTAGGACGGTCCCTGACCTCACACCTCCCTCCCTGTAGTAGGACGGTCCCCTGACCTCACACCTCCTCCCTGCAGTAGGACGGTCCCTGACCTCACACCTCCCTCCCTGCAGTAGGACGGTCCCTGACCTCACACCTCCCTCCCTGCAGTAGGACGGTCCCTGACCTCACACCTCCCTCCCTGTAGTAGGACGTCAAACCTGACTTCACACCTTTCTCCTATGCAGTAGGACGGTCCCTGCCTACACTCCCTCCCTTAGTAAGGACGTCATCTGACCTCACACCTCTCCCTGCATAGGACTGCCCTGACCTCACACTCCCTCCTTACAGAGGACGGCCCTGGCCTCACACCTCCCTCCCTGTAGTAAGGACGCCCCTGACCTCACATTCCCTCCCTGCTACAGGATGGCCCCTGACCTCATACCTCCCTTTTGCAGTAGCCTCCTTCCTCCCTTTATGCAGTAGGACGGCTCCTGGCCTCATACCTCCCTATAGAAGGAAGGCCACTGACCTCACACCTCCCTCTATGCAGTGGACGGCGCTGGGCCTCATACCCTTCTCCCTGCAGTAGGATGGCCACTGACCTCACACCTCCCTCCTCATAACAGGACGGCCCCTGACCTCACACCTCCCTTTAGTAGGACGCCCCTTGGCCTCCCACCTCCCTCATTGCAGTAGGACAGCCCTTGACCTCACCTCACACCTCCCTGCAGTAGGAGACCCCTTGGCCTCTCACCTCCCTCATTGCAGTAGGACATCTCTTGACCTCACACCTCCCTCATTGCAGTGGGATGGCCCCGGGCCTCACAACCTCCACCTGTAATAGGATGGCCCTTGGCCTCACACCTCTTTTCCTGCAGGATGGCCCTTGGCCTCACACCTCCCTCCCTGCAGTAGGACAGCCCTTGGCCTCACACCTCCCTCCCTGCAGTAGGACAGCCCTTGGCCTCACACCTCCCTCCCTGCAGTAGGACAGCCCTTGGCCTCACACCTCCCTCCCTGCAGTAGGACAGCTTCGAGTCTCATATTTTTCTCCCAGGAGGTGATGGTTCCAGGCCTCAAACATCCCTTTGGTAATACAAATACAGTATATAAATAATAGCCATGCTGTAGTGCTTTGCTCTGGGACTTGTAGCACCTCAGATCTGTAGTGTCGTCCTGCTTTGGGGGCAATGTATATATTGCACGGCCTGGTACCAGCTGCCATGTTTCAGAGTATGGCACAGTCAGTTTTCTTGCATTTCTCCCACACACTGTGGTCATTGTCTGCGACTGGTGACAGTTGTGGACACAGCAGCAGTGCACACAGGCCCCGTGTTAATCTCATTCATGCTTAGTATATATCGGAAGCAATAATATCCCAACCTCAATCGAGGAGAAGGGGCCGCTCCACCCAGTGCAGCAGTCCAGGTCACTCCGATAGCCGTCAAACATGGCGGCGCATGGCCACTCTTCTCCAGCAGTTTTTGGGCTTGTTAGTGGACAGTTCACACTTGACTTTGGAGCCAGTTTCGGGGGTCTAGCTTGGTTTTCAGGCTCTTCATGTTCTTGCGGGAGGGACGCCCTCTTTCTGTGTCGGGCGTGCTGCTGCCGCTGCTGCTGCTGCTGTTTCTCACCTCTGGACGAGGACTCTTCTCTCTGCTGTCTCCATGAACAGCCGGACTCTCGGCCAGTCTCAGGCCACGACTCTTCAGGGACGTTAGTTTGGCATCCAGGGAAAGCGTTCGAGGTCGGTGTTTGGAGGTCTGGGCTGGAGGACTGTCACAGTCCGAGGAGGAAGAACATGTGGTAAGTCCAGGGGAAGGACTGTGGAAGAAGGATGTCCATGGTGGGGGATCTATACCCCTCTGCAGCTCAAATTCCTTCATCCTCTGGGAAAGCAGGTCAGGAATGGGGCCCAGGCCCTCAATAGCTGCAGGAACAGAAGGACAAGGTTAGTATAGATGTCCCAGATCTGAAGACCGACATCACCTATATGGCCTTGGACATCGCTATATACCCAACCCTCAACCCATCCCAGGAGGAGACCTCATAACTAAAGTCCACGATGGAGGGGACGACCATCCCTGGGTGCAGGACTCTGCCTCAACTTCACCAGTCATTAAGTTTGTCCATGGGATTAATGATTCATTGTTCTAGCTGCACATCGGGCTCTCTCATGATATCTGTTAGGGGCCACACGTGCAAAGGGTCTCGTCTTACAAACCTTTCCGTGTAATAGGTGCACAGCAGTGATCGGATTTCAGCAGACACTGCGTTATCCTGCAGGAGCAGCCCCTCATCACTGGGTGCAGAGTGAGCTGAGCAGAGGAAGAGGAGGGACAGGAGTAGAGGAGGGACAGGAGTAGAGGAAGGACAGGGACAAAGGAAGAGGAGGGACAGGGACAAGGAAGAGGAGGGGCAGGGACAGAGGAAGAGGAGGGGCAGGGACAGGAAGAGGAGGGACAAAGGAAGAGGAGGGACAGGGACAAGGGAAGAGAAGGGGCAGGAGTAGAGGAGGGGCAGGGACAAAGGAAGAGGAGGGGCAGGGACAGAGGAAGGACAGGGACAAGGGAAGAGGAGTGGCAGGGACAGAGGAAGAGGGCAGGGACAGAATAAGGACAGGGACAAAGGAAGAGCAGGGGCAGGAGTAGAGGAAGGACAGAGACAAGAGGAGGGTCAGGGAGAGGAAGAGGAGGGGCAGGAGCAGAGGAAGGACAGGGACAAAGGAAGAGGAGGGATAAGCAGAGGAGGGACAAAAAAAAGAAGAGGCAGGGACAGAGGAAGAGGAGGAGCAGAGGAGGTAAAAGGACAAAGGAAGAGGAGGGGTAGGGATAAAAGAAGAGGAGGGACAGGAAGAAGAGGAGCAGGGACAGAGGAAGCACAGAAGTAGAGGAGGGACAGAGGAAAGAAAGGGACAAAGGAAGAGGAGAGGCAGGGACAGAGCAAGGTCAGGGACAGAGAAAGAGCAGAGACAGAGAAAGGGCAGAGACAGGAAGGGCAAAGACAGGAAGGGCAAAGACAGAGGAAGGGCAGAGACAGAGGAAGAGCAAAGACAGCAAGGGCAGAGACAGTGGAAGGACAGACAGGAAGGGCAGGAGCAGAGGAAGCACAAGGACAGGAAGGATGGGCAGGAGCAGAGAAAGGACAGAGCAAGGACAAGAACAGAGGAAGGGCAGGAGCAGAGGAAGGACGGGAGGGGCAGGAGCAGAGGAAGCGCACAGACAGAGGAGCGGCAGGAGCAGAGGAGGGGCAAGAACAGGAAGGGCAGGGACAGGAGGGGCAGGAGCAGAGGAGGGGCAAGAACAGGAGGGGCAGGGACAGAGGAAGGGCAAAGACAGAGGAAGGGCAAAGACAGAGGAAGGGCAAAGACAGAGGAAGGGCAAAGACAGAGGAAGGGCAGAGACAGGAAGGGCAGAGACAGGAAGGGCAGGAGCAGAGGAAGCACAAGGACAGAGGAAGGACGGACAGGAACAGAGAAGGGACAGAGCAAGGACAAGAACAGAGGAAAGAGCCGGAACAGGAAGGGCAGGAGCAGAGGAAGGACAGGGGAGGGGCAGGAGCAGAGGAAGGGCACGGACAGAGCAGCGGCAGGAGCAGAGAAGGGCAGGAACAGGAAGGGCAGGGACAGGAGGGCCAGGGGCAGAGGAGGGGCAGGAGCAGAGGAGGGACAGGGACAGGAGTGGCAGGAGAAGAGAAAGGGCAGGGAAAGAGGAGGGGCAGGAGCAGAGGAGGGGCAGGAACGGGAAGAGGAGGGGCAGGAGCAGAGGAGGGGCAGAGAAAGAGGAGAGGAGGGGCAGGAGCAGAGAAAGGGCAGGGAAAGAGGACGGGCAGGAGCAGAGAAAGGGCAGGGAAAGAGGAGGAAAGGCACCATGCAAGGCATGCAGAGACAGGAGAAAGAAAGTGTTATTCTGAATGTGACAGACAGATGAGGTTAGTCACAGAGGAGACAACATATCCTCAGCACTTGCACCAAAGGGAAGAATGACTACATCCCCAACATCTGCTTCTCATCAGACCACTCCTCATATCCTTACATCACACTTGACCCGTAACTCTGCAAATCAGTGTAATGTCCACAGATACTCACCCATCTCATGATAGAGGGAGCCCTGCTTGGCAAGGGCGGCTGCTGATCTCTTGGGTGGAGGAGTTTCTATTTTCATCAAGTCATCACAGCATTGCTTCCACTGACCTGAAGACGACGAGGAAGAAACATCAGAGCATCGCACGGCCTTCCACAGATGAGGAAAGACAGACGGAGTGGAGAAAGGAGAGAAAGGGACAGAAAAGTGGAGATAAGGACAGAACGAAAGGACAGACTGAGCAGAGAGAAGGCAGAAAGAGGGAAGAAAGGACAGAAAGTGGAGAAAAGTGACGGAGGGGAGAAGGGACAGAAGGGGGGAGAAGGACAAAAAGAGGTGAAAAAGGAAAAGAAAGAGGGAAGAAAGGAATGAAAGGGGGAGAAAGGAAATAAAGAGCGGAGAATGACAGAAAGGACAGACAGAACAGAGAAAGGACAGAAAGAGGAGAAAGGACAGAAAGAGGGAACAAAGGACTGGAAGGGGGGAGAAAGGAAAGAAAGAGAGGAGAAAGGACAGAGAGAAGAGAGAAAGACAGAAAGGACAGACGGAGCAGAGTAAGGACAGACAGAGGAGAAAGAGCGGAGAAAAGTAAAAGGACAAACAGAGTGGAGAAAGGGGTGAGGGGAAAGGACTGAGGGGAGAAGAAAGCAAAGAAAGAGAAAGGACAGACAGAACAGAGAAAGGACAAAAAGAGGAGAAAGGACAGAGAGGGGAGAAAGAAAGCACAGACGGAGCGGAGAAATGACAGAACGTGGGAAGAAAGGGACAGAAAGAGGGGAGAAGGATAGATGGAGTGGAGAAAAGGACAAAAAAAGCAGAGAAAGGACAGAAATAGGTGTATGACAAAAGGAGAGGCGAAAGGAAAGGATAGAGCAGACAAAAGACAGTGGAGAAGAGACAGATGAAGAGGAGAAAGGACAGACCAAGAGAATCAAAGACAGAGAGGAAGAAAGGACAGAGGGGTAAAAGGACATCACAAAGTATTCACTGATCTCAGGGAGACCAGTCCAAGAAAACACTGCGGGCAGCCGGCTAAAGCGCTCAACACAGAGAATTGCTAGGCGCATTGCCTCCTGGGAATTATGAATATGCAAATAAGTCTGTGGAGCCTCGGTTAGGAGTCTCAAACACAGGACTAAAAGGGCCACTTCATTTGGTGGTTATGGTGTTCTCCGCAAGGAGCCACCCCTTGGCTGGGTCCTTCCCTGGAGGGATATCTGGCTAGTCCTGTGTTTAAGACTCCAAACCGAGGCTCCACAGACTCTATTTGCATATTCATAATTCCCAGGAGGCAATGCGCCTAGGAATTCACTGTGTTGAGCGCTTTAGCCAGCTGCCCGCAGTGTTTTCTTGGACTGGTCTCCCTGAGATCAGTGAATACTTTGTGTTCTTGGTCTAACAGGCCTTGCTCCCACCTAGCCAGAATCCTACTCCACACTGATGAGGGGCAACACCCCGAAACAGCTGTCTGTGGATGGATACCTGGTCTCGGTATTCCCTTGTCATATCTCTAAGCTTGTAAAAGAGCTGGATATTGACTGAAAGGGCCACTTAACATGGTGGTTATGGTGGTCTCCACAAGGAGCCGCCCCTTGGCTGGGTCCTTCCCTGGAGGGATATCTGGCTGGTCCTGTGTTTGAGACTCCTAACCGAGGCTCCACAGACTCTATTTGCATAGAGGGGTAAAAGGGGCAGAGAAGAGAAAGGTCAGAAAGAAAACAGAGTGGAGAAAGGACAGAAAGATGAAAGGACAAAAAGAAAAGAAAGACAGAGGAGAAAAGACAGGAACAGAAAATGAAAGAAAAGGGAGAAATGGACAGATGGAGAGAAGGTACACAAAGCGGAGATACAGAAGAGAAAGGACAGAAAGAGGAGAAAGGCACAGAGGAGGAGATAGGAACACAAAGAGGGGGAAAGTGACAGAGAGAAGAAAGGAAATAAAGAGAAAGTGACAGAAACGGAGGAGAAAGGAACATAGAGAAGTCAGAAAAAGGGAGAAAAAAAACAGAGGAGAAAGGAATAGAGAGGAGAAAGGACAGAAAGAGAGGAGGAAGGAACAGAAAGTGTGGAGAAAGGAGTAAAAAAGAGAAGAAAGGAACAGAAAGAGAGGAGAAAGGGACAGAACAGAGAAAGGAACAGAAAGAGAGGAGAAAGGTACAGAAAGAAGAGAACGGACAGAAGAAGAGATTGGACAGAAAGAGGGAGAAAGGAGAGAAAAAAGGAGAAAGGAACAGAAAGAGGGAGAAAAGGACAGAAGAAGAGAAGGGACAGAAAAGAGCAGAAAGGAGAGAAAAAAAGAGGAGAAAGGAACAGAAAGAGGGGAGAAAAGGACAGAAATAAGAGAAGGACAGAAAGAAGAGAAGGACAGAAAGAGCAGAGAAGGAGAGAAAAATGAGAAAGGAACAGAAAGAGGGGAGAAAAGGACAGAAAGAGCAGAGAAAGGAGAAAAAAGGAGAAAGGAACAGAAAGAAGAGAAGGGACAGAAGAAGAGAAGGGACAGAAAAAAGGCAGAAAGGAGAGAAAAACAAAAGAGGAGAAAGGAACAGAAAGATGGGGAGAAAGGGACAGAAAGAAGAGAAGGGACAAATGGAGGAGAATGTAAGAGAGGAGACAGGAACAGAAAGTAAAAGGGATAGAAAGAGGAGAAAGAAATATAGAGGAGAAAGAAACAGAGAGAAGGGACAGAAAGGAGAAAGTGACAGAAACAGAGGAGAATGATATAGAGGAGAAAGGAAAAGAAAAAGAGAAAGAAAAACGAAAAGGAGAAAGGAAAGAAAAAGGGTTGAAATGTACAGAAAGAGGGGAAAAGGGGACAGCAAGAGGGGAGAAAGGGACAGAATGAAGAGAAGGGTCAGAAAGAAGAGAAGGGACAGAAAGAGGAGAAAAAGGAGAAAAAAAGAGAAAGGAACAGAAAGATGGGGGAAAGGACAGACGAAGCAGAAAAAGGTCAGACGGAGTGGAGAAAGGGCAGGAAGATCGAGAAAGGGCAGAAAGCGGAGACAGGCGGAGCGGAGACAGGACAGGCGGAGCGGAGACAGGACAGGCGAAGCGGAGACAAGACAGGCGGAGCGGAGACAGGACAGGCGGAGCGGAGACAGGACAGGCGGAGCGGAGACAGGACAGGCGGAGCGGAGACAGGACAGCGGAGCGGAGATAGGACAGGCGGAGCGGAGACAGGACAGGCGGAGCGGAGAGAGGACAGACGGAGCGGAGACAGGACTGACGGAGCGGAGACAGGACAGACGGAGAGGAGACAGGACAGACGGAGAGGAGACAGGACAGACGGAGAGGAGACAGGACAGACGGAGAGGAGACAGGACAGACGGAGAGGAGACAGGACAGACGGAGCGGAGACAGGACTCACGGAGCGGAGGACAGGACAGACGGAGCGGAGACAGGACAGGCGGAGAGGAGACAGGACAGGCGGAGAGGAGACAGGACAGGCGGAGCGGAGACAGGACAGGCGGAGCGGAGACAGGACAGGGAGAGCGGAGAAGGACAGGCGGAGCGGTGACAGGACAGAAGGAGCGGAGACAGGACAGGCGAGAGGGAGAGAGGACAGGCGGAGCGGAGACAGGACAGACGGAGAGGAGACAGGACAGGCGGAGCGGAGACAGGACAAGACGGAGAGGAGACAGGACAGACGGAGAGGAGACAGGACAGACGGAGCGGAGACAGGACAGACGGAGCGGAGACAGGACAGACGGAGCGGAGACAGGACAGGACGGAGCGGAGACAGGACAGACGGAGCGGAGACAGGACAGACGGAGCGGAGACAGGACAGACGGAGCGGAGACAGGACAGACGGAGAGGAGACAGGACAGGCGAGAGAGGAGACAGGACAGGCGGAGCGAAGACAGGACAGAGCACGAAAGGGGGAAGGCAGAGCACGAAAGGGGGAAGGGCAGAGCACGAAAGGGGAAGGGCAGAGCACGAAAGGGGGAAGGGCAGAGCACGAAAGGGGGAAGGGCAGAGCACGAAAGGGGGAAGGGCAGAGCACGAAAGGGGGAAGGGCAGAGCACGAAAGGGGGAAGGGCAGAGCACGAAAGGGGAAGGGCAGAGCACGAAAGGGGGAAGGGCAGAGCACGAAAGGGGAAGGGCAGAGCACGAAAGGGGGAAAGGCAGAGCACGAAAGGGGGAAGGGCAGAGCACAAAGGAGGAAGGGCAGAGCACAAAAGGGGAAGGGCAGAGCACAAAAGGGGGAAGGGCAGAGCACAAAAGGGGGAAGGGCAGAGCACAAAAGGGGGAAGGGCAGAGCACAAAAGGGGGAACGGCAGAGCACGAAAGGGGGAAGGGCAGAGCACAAGAGAGGTTTGGGCAGAGCACGAGACGGGTTTGGTCAGAGCACGAGAGGAGTTTGGTCAGAGCACGAGAGGGGTTTGGGCAGAGCACGAGAGGGGGAAGGGGCAGAGCACGAAAGGGGAAAGGGCAGAGCACGAGAGGGGGAAGGGCAGAGCACGAGAGGGGGAAGGGCAGAGCACGAGAGGGGGAAGGGCGAGAGACGAGAGGGGAAGGGCAGAGCAGAGAGGGGAAAGGGCAGAGCACGAGAGGAGGAAGGGCAGAGCACAGAGGGGGAAGGGCAGAGCACGAGAGGGGGAAGGGCAGAGCACGAGAGGGGGAAGGGCAGAGCACGTAGGGGGAAGGGCCAAGAGCACGAGAGGGGAAAGGGCAGAGCACGAAAGGGGCAAGGGCAGAGCACAAAGGGGAAGGGCAGAGCACGAAAGGGGGAAGGGCAGAGCACGAAAAGGGGGGAAGGGCAGGAGCACGAAGGGGGAAGGGCAGAGAAAGAAGAGAAAGAAGGGGGAAGGGACAGACACGAAGGGGGAAGGGACAGAAAAAAGGCAAAGACAGACAAAAGGGAGGAGGGCAGAGAGAAGGAGGGGTAAGAACAGAGAACGAAGGGGGAAGGACAGAGAACAAAAAGGTGTTAGGACAGAGAACAGAACAAGGAGGAGGAGGAGACAGTAGAAGAGAAGAAGGGAGGAGGAAAGTTGGACAGAGAACAGAGAGGGGAGAAGGACAGAGAAGAGGGGGAAAGGACAGGAAGAAGGAAAGGGAGATGGGAAGACAGAGAACGAAGAGGAGATGGAGGAAGGGGGACAGACAACGAGAGGGGGAAGGACAGACAACGAGAGGGTGAAGGACAGACAACAAGAGGGGGAAGGACAGACAACAAGAGGGGGAAGGACAGACAATGAGAGGGGGAAGGACAGACAACAAGAGGGGGAAGGACAGAGAATGAAAGGGAGATGGACAGAGAGCAAGAGGGAGGGGGAAGGACAGACAACGAGAGGGGGAAGGACAGACAACGAGAGGTGGAAGGACAGACGAGAGGGGGAAGGACGGACAGACGAGAGGGGGAAGGACAGAGAATGAAAGGGAGATGGACAGAGAGCAAGAGGGAGGGGGAAGGACAGACAACGAGAGGGGGAAGGACAGACAACGAGAGGTGGAAGGACAGACGAGAGGGGGAAGGACGGACAGACGAGAGGGGGAAGGACGGACAGACGAGAGGGGGAAGGACAGACAACGAGAGGGGGAAGGACAGACAACAAGAGGGGGAAGGACAGACAACAAGAGGGGGAAGGACAGACAACAAGAGGGGGAAGGACAGACAACAAGAGGGGGAAGGACAGACAACGAGAGGGGGAAGGACAGACAACGAGAGGGGGAAGGACAGCACGAGGGGAAAGCACAGAGAACAAGAGTAAAGGACAGAGAACAAGATGTTTGGACAGAAAACAAGAGGAAGGGGAGGAGGACAGAGAATGAGAGGGGAAAGGACAAAGAAAGAGAGGGTTTCGACAGAGAATGCGAGGGGAAAGGACAGAGAATGAGAGGGGGAAGGACAGAGAACGAGAGGGTGAAGGACAGAGAACGAGAGGGTGAAGGACAGAACAAGAGGGGGAAGGACAGAGAACGAGAGGGGGACGGACAGAGAACAAGTGGGGAAAGGACAGAGAACGAGTGTTGGGAAAGGACAGAGAACGAGTGTTGGGGAAGGACAGAGAACGAGTGTTGGGGAAGGACAGAGAACGAGTGTTGGGGAAGGACAGAGAACGAGAGGGGGAAGGACAGAGAACGAGTGTTGGGGAAGGACAGAGAACGAGAGGGGGAAGGACAGAGAACGAGTGTTGGGGAAGGACAGAGAACGAGTGTTGGGGAAGGACAGAGAACGAGAGGGGGAAGGACAGAGAACGAGTGTTGGGGATGGACAGAATCGGAAGAGAAAGGACAGAGAATAAGAAAGGTAAAGTCAGAGGGAAGGAAAGAAGGGCAGAAAACAAAAAGAGAAAGGACAAAGAGAGAGAAGAGGAAGACACAGACACAAGATGGAAACCAGGGCACAGTCCAGACAGAAAGACAAAACCAAACAGAATGATAAAGGAAAAGAAGAAGGAACAAAAGGAGAAAGACATCAGGGCATCACAGGGAGGAAGAACAGAAATAAGATAAGAAGGGAATGCACATACTCATGTCATAGAAGTGCTGCCAGAAGGCCTCCATCCAACGCCGCAGATCATCCCGAGTGTCCGCCCGCGCCACGTGTGTCACCTCCTCACACCCATAACGGTTACTGATAGACAAGGTGTGAACAAGGCTCTGACTGTCCCGATCACTGCACCGGATCCTGGTGTCCTGAGGAGCAGAACTAAGCAATGAATACACTGTCCACATATATGTCACAGCCCCCGTGTAACATCACACGTGTAATACAGACACTACCCCATGTAACATCACACGTGTAATACAGACACTACCCCATGTAACATCACACGTGTAATACAGACACTCCCCATGTAATATCACATGTGTAATACAGACACTCCCCCGTGTAACATCACACGTGTAATACAGACACTCCCCCGTGTAATATCACATGTGTAATACAGACACTCCCCCCGTGTAACATCACACGTGTAATACAGACACTCCCCCGTGTAACATCACATGTGTAATACAGACACTCCCCTGTGTAATATCACATGTGTAATACAGACACTCCCCTGTGTAATATCACACGTGTAATACAGACACTCCCCTGTGTAATATCACACGTGTAATACAGACACCCCCCTGTGTAATATCACATGTGTAATACAGACACTCCCCCCTGTGTAATATCACATGTGTAATACAGACACTCCCCCGTGTAATATCACACGTGTAATACAGACACTCCCCCCTGTGTAATATCACACGTGTAATACAGACACCCCCCTGTGTAATATCACACGTGTAATACAGACACTCCCCCCTGTGTAATATCACATGTGTAATACAGACACTCCCCGTGTAATATCACATGTGTAATACAGACACTCCCCCGTGTAATATCACATGTGTAATACAGACACTCCCCCCGTGTAATATCACATGTGTAATACAGACACTCCCCCTGTGTAATATCACATGTGTAATACAGACACCCCCCTGTGTAATATCACACGTGTAATACAGACACCCCCCTGTGTAATATCACATGTGTAATACAGACACTCCCCCCTGTGTAATATCACATGTGTAATACAGACACTCCCCCGTGTAATATCACACGTGTAATACAGACACTCCCCCCCGTGTAACACCACACGTGTAATACAGACACTCCCCCGTGTAACATCACGTATAATACAGACACTCCCCCGTGTAACATCACGTATAATACAGACACTCCCCCGTGTAACATCACGTATAATACAGACACTCCCCCGTGTAACATCACATGTGTAATACAGAAACTCCCCCGTGTAATATCACATGTGTAATACAGACACTCCCCCCGTGTAATATCACACGTGTAATAGACACTCCCCCGTGTAATATCACACGTGTAATACAGACACTTTCCCATGTAATATCACACGTGTAATACAGACACTCCCCCGTGTAACATCACACGTCTAACAGACACTCCCCCCGTGTAATATCACACGTGTAATACAGACACTCCCCCGTGTACTATCACACGTCTAATAGACACTCCCCCCGTGTAATATCACACGTGTAATACAGACACTCCTCCCGTGTAATATCACACGTGTAATACAGACACTCCCCGTGTAATATCACACGTGTAATACAGACACTCCCCCGTGTAATATCACACGTGTAATACACACTCCCCCGTGTAATATCACACGTGTAATACAGACACTACCCCGTGTAATATCACATGTCTAATAGACACTCCCCCGTGTAATAGCACACGTGTAATACAGACACTCCCCCCGTGTAATATCACACGTGTAATACAGACACTCCCCCCCGTGTAATATCACACGTGTAATACAGACACTTCCCTGTGTAATATCACACGTGTAATACAGACACTCCCCCCGTGTAATATCACACGTGTAATACAGACACTCCCCCCCGTGTAATATCACACGTGTAATACACACACTCCCCCCGTGTAATATCACACGTGTAATACAGACACTTCCCTGTGTAATATCACACGTGTAATACAGACACTCCCCCCGTGTAATATCACACGTGTAATACAGACACTCCCCCCCGTGTAATATCACACGTGTAATACACACACTCCCCCCGTGTAATATCACACATGTAATACAGACACTCCCCCGTGTAATATCACACGTGTAATACAGACACTCCCCAGTGTAATGTCACACGTGTAATACAGACACTCCCCGTGTAATATCACACGTGTAATACAGACACTCCCCTGTGTAATATCACATGTGTAATACAGACACTCCCCCCTGTGTAATATCACACGTGTAATACAGACACCCCCCTGTGTAATATAACAGGTGTAATACAGACACCCCCCTGTGTAATATCACACGTGTAATACAGACACTCCCCCCCCGTGTAATATCACACGTGTAATACAGACACTCGCCCGTGTAATATCACACGTGTAATACAGACACTCTCCCTTGGTAATATCACACGTGTAATACAGACACTCCCCCGTGTAATATCACACGTGTAATACAGACACTCCCCCGTGTAATATCACACGTGTAATACAGACACTCCCCCGTGTAATATCACACGTGTAATACAGACACTCCCCCCGTGTAATATCACACGTGTAATACAGACACTCCCCGTGTAATATCACACATGTAATACAGACACTTCCCCCGTGTAATATCACACGTGTAATACAGACTCCCCCGTGTAATATCATATTTGTAATACAGACACTCCCCGTGTAATATCACACGTGTAATACAGACACTCTCCCATGTAATAGCACACGTGTAATACAGACACTTCCCCGTGTAATACAGACACCCTCCATGTAATATAACACGTGTAATATCATACATGTCATACATATGTTCTTACCTTGTTCACAGACACTGTCAGTTCAGGTTCAGTTTTAGGTTCTGGATGACATTTTTCTTGGTAGCAGAGCAGCCGGCAGCCATGTAACACGCAGAACATGCGCTGCCAGCACTTCTTTCCCCACGCCTGGAACAGTTATGCATTCTGGTTAGTATTCAGCCATGTAACGTGATATTACCTGAGCTGACCGCACATTAGCAAACTACCTGGATGTGCAGCTCCCCGGACATCATGTCCTGATTCATACAGTCCGGCTGTGCGGTGAGGCGGCAGCACACGCTTCCATATAACGGCAGCCAACATGAACTCTCATCTGTAAGGACAGCAGCCTCGAATCAGCCAAAAATGTCTTCACCTATCACCATGAACAATCAGAAGCATGGCATCTCCTCAGCCACATCTACACAGGTCCCGCCATGGGGTTCCACCACACGCCTATTCTGCCTCAGCTAGTGTAAAGAGTTGGACATGGACTAGTGACTATCAGACTTTTCCAACCCGGATCTCTAGTTACGTTGATTCTATTGTTCACTAGTTGAAGGGGGAGGGGGATGTTACAGAGTGTCACTTCCAGCCTGTTTTCATAGACCATAATGCTATTAGGTCTATATTACCATTCAATGTCCTGCATCTGGTGGGGGTGGTGCATCTTTTCTCCTCTCTACAGAGGGTTTCCCTAATACACATCCTACAGATAGGGCAAGAGACTGGGCTTCTGGAACAACAAGTGACATGTTTAGGTTAGTCAGTTGGTGCTGTGAATTGTTAGTGAGAGGATCTATTTCTAGGCCATGTCCTTAAACCTATGGATGGACTAGAGCTGGATACATGTGCTACAGTTGTGATATCTACCATCTGGATTTGAGGAACTATCCTAACGACTATTCTTTTGACCAGGACTGGCTACACGGGCAATGGTCATGATATCTACCGTCTAGATTGAGGAACTATCCTAAGGACTATTCTTGCCAACTGAACCTGGATACACGTGCTACAGTCATGATATCTACTTTCTGGATTGAGTTATTATCCTAACGACTCTTCTTGCCAACCGCAGCTGGATACACATGCAATGGATGTGATATCTACCATCGGGATTTTAGTAACTAACTTAAGGACTATTGTTGCCGGCTTGTTTCTGATCTTGTGGACTGGGGCCATTGCATTGCGACCATCTACCTTCAGTTGCTGTAATACCAAGTACGGATACAAATTAAAATTGTACATCGTTATCTTGCCTAGGGTTAATACAACACACAACCTCAGATCCTCACAGCATCATAAAAAAAACCCTTACGCTGCAGAAAGATCTCTTACATCTCTGATTGTCATGTAAGAGGCATAATATCCAGAGTTTCTTGATTTGAGTGAAGAACGTTTTGGGGAGGATATATAATGTAGATATTTGCGATACGGCCTGATTTCTTAAATCCTTCCTTACCAGGGTACCGCAATGGGGTCTATCTAAGTACCTTATCTGCTTCAGCTGTATAACAATATACATACAGGGATTCCTGTAATATGGATTGGATTATTATGATCCAAACTAGTAGGCACAATCTACAGCTTTCCCTTTCCAGAAGGAAAAATAATTTTTTGAGGTAGAACAGTACAAGGGAGTTCATACATCATTAGTCTCAGGACAGAAAAGCGAGGTGTGACTGTGAAGAATTTGCCACTGAACCGGCAGCTCTATAGCACCTCCTCAATGCTCAGGCCAGTCAGAGAACTGCCTGAGGGTAAAAGAAGGGCCGCAGCTGCCCTGTCAGTGCTGGATTATTAAGGTGCCCCTCAGTGAGTGTGGTATATGTCTTCCAGGCCAGAAGTACATATAATACCCACCACTCTGTCACTGATAGGTTCTGAATAACAAGAGCACCATTAGCTGCCACCAGTTTCTTGTATCATACAAATCCGGTCCGTGAACAGGATTATAGCGATCAGAAATCAACCCAGGTAGCGTTAACATTAAATGAGCACACGGATGTGGGGATTCGTGATCGAGATAAAAATAGCAACTCAAGATTAAATTTATAGATTTAATCGCCTCAGGAGCACACTAGATATTAATATTTAGAAATTATTTATAAAGATATTACAGATGTTACAATCAGTTATGCAAATAAAAGATACATGGAAATACACACAGATATACAGACAAATGTGATCAGTTTACGGTTCCTTGATGCTTGTGGCCACCTGGAGGCAGTGTGGAGCCACCGATCTGCCATGTGGTGTAATGGGGGGTCCTCCTCAAAGTAATACAAAAGTCCAGCAGAGGTTGGCATTCTTATTCTGTAAGTTGCCAAGCCCCTCTCCTGCCCATAGGATGTCCTGCAGTTCCCACCCTCTGAGTTGTGATACGAAATACTCAAAAGCTACTATGTCATAACTTTATCTAGGAGCATCGTAGGTGGAAGATAATGCTCTCGTGTTTTTGGTTATTATTTTAGCTTTGCAATTTTAGGACACACAACCTGTTTGCGGTCGTCCCACTGGCCAATATTAAGTTTGGGGTAGTTAGGAAGGTTGCACAATTATGCAGAAATATGTGTTATGATCATGTAGCTCTCTAGATGTCATATTTATAATTGTCATATTTAGGGAGTGATGTGTAGTGAAATATTAAAACTTCTCTCCCTGGCTCCAAAGCGTTTGCCACAATTCTGAGACCTCCTGGAAGTAGGAAATACGTTCTCACCTATCTCTGCAGGTTCGTGGTGGGGTCTTCCTTTTGTATAATTGTCTCTGGTCCCAATGTGTCACCTAGCTCCATTCGTCATTGAGTCTTCTTTGTGTGGCAACAGTTGACCAGGAAATTAATTTCCTCAGGTTAATTAACAGATCCAGTAGATTAAGTAACCCTGATGTTGACAGCTGAACAAAATGGCTGCTATAGGAATATGGCTTGATAGGTCAGAATATATCCCTTATTCCTTACAGTGACATCATAGTCAAAGGATCTGTAACATCATTATCAGTCCACTACGAACAGTACAAGATATCTATGACATCATCACCAGTATAAGAAGAGGAGACCTGTGACATCACTATCCACAATACATCATTGCCAGTCTCAAAATAGTTCAGGGAATCTGTGACACAATCACCAGTCTAAGAATAGTACAAGAGAGCTGTGACATCATCAATACAAAGACGCTGTAAAATTGTCTCACAACAGTAGAAGATAGTTATGACATCATTGTTGCCAGACTAAAAACAGTACAAGTGACCTGTGACATCATTATTGGTTTAAGAACAAAACAAGGGAGCTGTGACATCACTTCCAATCTATGATGAGTAAAAAAAAGCTGCGACATCATCATTGGCCTCAGAACAGTACTAGGTAGCTGTGGCATCATCATCACCAGTTTGAGAACAATACAAGGAGCTGTGGCATCATCAGTTTGAGAACAATACAAGGGAGCTGTCACCTCACCACCAGTCTAAGAAGAGTACAAAAAAAAAAAGCGACATCATCATCAGTCTAAGAGCAGTACAAGGGAGTGATGAGAATCCCCCAGTGTCAGGAACATATAATAAAAATATGTCTTCCAGTGTCTTAGAGCTGACACCTAACTCTGAGACCATGAACCCCCCCCCCCTCCACTCCGCTCCGCCTCACTTTTGTAAATCATCACTGACCAAAGAGCTCACCCTCAGACACCCCCCTGAACCCCCCTCCTCTTGGCAGGGAAACTAAGTCCTTATATGACCCTAAAGAATGCATCTAAGGTCCCCGTTACATGTAGCAATACTCCAGTGATCCCGATAACGATCCGACCTGGCCGGGATCGCTGGTGCGTTGCTACGTGGTCGCTGGTGAGATGCCAGACAGGCAGAGTTACCAGCGATGACCCAGCGATGCGCCGACACCCAACGATCTGTTGGGATCTGTCAGGTTCTCGGCCGCAGAAGGAGGATCGCTGGTCGTTGCCCCTGTCACACACCACGATGCAGCATGCCCAGCGGGAGATCACCGATCGAAAAATGATCCATGCCATTCGTTAACGATCAGCGATCTCACAGTGGGGGACCGCTCGCTGGTGTGTTTCACACACAGCAATATCGCAGGCAAGGTCACTGCTACGTCACAAAACCTGTGATGTTGCAGCGATATCGCAAGCTATATTGCAGTGTGTGAAGTACCCCTAAGGGTACCTTTACACGCCGCTACAACATGGTGGAAACAACCAGGTTGATGAGACAAATGTATCTTGCACCGCCAAATCAACCCGAGGTAGCGGCGTGTAAAGGCGGTTGTTTCCACCCGTCACTTGCGGCACCTGTTTCAGAGCCAAGCTCTAAAACAGGTTGATATCAACCCGGTAGTAATGGCATGTAAATACGGTAGGGTAAGGTTTATTCGTCACTAGATAACTCCCCGGGGCATGACACAGCCTCTGGGAAACCGCACCTCTTCAGCGATCATTGGTGGAAGCTCCTGCGTTACGATTGGTTGTCGCTGCATAGGGCGGCATAATTAAGGAGCTGACCAGTCACACTACACAATTGCTCGAGCGTCATGTATTACTCAGCCTCCTGCACTGTCTGCCCAATCATGATGTTATTGCTTTGTCCAATCACCATACGAGCGTCTCGTAATCCACAACTCTGGCACGCCTATGTGCTGTCCCTGCTGCACCAGGTCCGCCCATATTACCTTCTGTAGCGGCGTGTAAATGAGGGACGGTGCTCTGCAGAAGGTAACTTTAGGCACCCGGCGGTGCATCCAGAGATAGATTCAACCTTCTGTAGTGCACCTTATAGCGGCGTGTAAAGGCGGTGCGGTACCGTTTGTAACCGTTGGTGCGTGCTCGTACACGTGAAGCACCCGGTTGTTTCCACCATGTTGTAGTGGCGTGTAAAGGTACCCTTAGAGATAAGAATTCTTTGGAGGGAAAAAGCAATTCAAAGTTTCTTTGTTAGGTCATCTAAAACACTTCAAGTCAGATTTCATACACCACATTAATATTGGAATTATGAAATTCATATTTTCAGAATCCATACAACATGGTGGACGCAAAACACCGTTTTGCTTTGTTGGGTAATGGCCGAAACCATAGCAAATGGATTCCTGTGAGTTAGATACTCGCAGCAATGTCGTGTTTCCTGTCTACCAATAGGTAAATTCATGAGGGCAATACGACGCTGGAGACGACAAGCTGGGGGGTTGAAAGACGCCTGGAGATCGACAGACGCCAGGGATCTTTCCTTACCTGAGCTGCTGATGGTGAGATCGTGCGTCCTGAACCCGTCCTGCACGTGGGCCAGTGTCAGTTTGGTGTGGGCCAGCAGCTGAAATTTCGGACCCCTGAGATAGAAGCAGCAGAGGATGAGATACACGCTCAGCATGGGGGAGAGCAGAATAGTAAGTCATAATTACACAGAATGGCCTGTGCAGGTTCTTATCAGTACTCACGGGACACTGGGAGGGGGCAGCAGGATGGGGCTTCCTCCCCCGTTATTGCAGGACCCATCCATGGCCGCTCGCAGTCTGCGCCCTGAAGATCTTCCTATAGAGGTGCTTAGTCTGGTGGATAATCTCCGTGGGGTTCCTGAGAGCGAGAAGTCTTCATCCACCGCACAACTGTACAGCTGCAGGCTGAGCTCGAAGCCGGGATCCACGTCAGAGCTGGGGAGGACACGGCAGAGGGGGAGTCACACTGAGGAAAGACCCCGGTATATAGGCCGAAACACAGGGAAAATCAGGAGGTGGCACTCACAAGACGATGGCGTTCTCAAAACAGAGGTCTGTGGCCGTGCGATCTACAAAGACCATCTCCGTGTCGCACACCTCTCCGCGGATCTGCAGAGCGCAGAACACGGCACAGCGGTGCAGCTCTGCAGAGACCAAGAAGAAAGGCATCTATGTGGAAAGTATGTGAACTCCTGTGGTAGCGGTCCCAGTATATCACACAGACAGTAGTGAGCGCGCTCCTTGCATGTCCTGAGGTGAGTGTGCGTTTCGCGTGTTCTGTAGTGGGCGCGCTTCATGCATCTGCTGTAGTGAGCGCACTCCATATGTGTTCTGTAGTGAGCATGCTCTGTGTGTGCTGTAGTCAGTGTACATCGTGCAGGTACTGTAGTGAGCACGCTTTGTGCGTGTTCTGTAGTGAGCATTCTCCGTGTGTGTTCTGTAGTGAGTGTGCATCATGCGCGTGCTGGAGTGAGCGTGCTCTGTACGTGTTCTGTAGTGCGCATGCTCTGTATGTGTTCTGTAGTGAGCATGCTTCGTACATGTTTTGTAGTGCGCATGCTCTTTACGTGTTCTGTAGTGAGCATGCTTCGTACGTGTTCTGTAGTGAGCGCGCATCGTGCAGATGCTGTAGCAAGCGTGGTACGTGAGTGTTCTGTGGTGAGCGTACATTGTGCAGGTGCTGTAGTGAGCATGCTTCGTGCAGGTTCTGTAGTGAGCGTGCATTGTGCGTGTTCTGTAGCGAGCGTGCATTGTGCGTGTTCTGTAGCGAGCGTGCATTGTGCGTGTTCTGTAGCGAGCGTGCATTGTGCGTGTTCTGTAGCGAGCGTGCATTGTGCGTGTTCTGTAGCGAGCGTGCATTGTGCGTGTTCTGTAGCGAGCGTGCATTGTGCGTGTTCTGTAGCGAGCGTGCATTGTGCGTGTTCTGTAGCGAGCGTGCATTGTGCGTGTTCTGTAGCGAGCGTGCATTGTGCGTGTTCTGTAGCGAGCGTGCATTGTGCGTGTTCTGTAGCGAGCGTGCATTGTGCGTGTTCTGTAGCGAGCGTGCATTGTGCGTGTTCTGTAGCGAGCGTGCATTGTGCGTGTTCTGTAGCGAGCGTGCATTGTGCGTGTTCTGTAGCAAGCCTTTTGACCCGGCGGGGTTTGTGGCTTCCATGACTAGTTTGTACTCACCGCCTTTATTCTTGAAGTATTCACTGTCCTTCCACATGAGGGGGATCCGCAGATCTGAGGGAGTAAGAAAGATGGCGATAAATGAATGTACAGAGCAGCGCCCTCCGGAGGCCCAAAAATATCACCCCCTCCCCTGACATTACCACAGACCCCCATATACAGACCTGACATTGACAGCTTCCCTTTGCAAGGAACACGATCGTCAACAAAACCCCCGACAGAAGGCCTGAAAAGAACAAACGTGAAGATACCGGAGGCCGGCTGTGACCACTCGTGTCATGTGTAGCATGGGATACATTTCTCAAATTAGCCAGACTGCTGTCTCATGTTTGCAGGGACATTGTTTCTACCAGACTCTTAGGAGTCTGCCAGTATGTAAAGGTCGTGTTTACTAATGTAACTATCTCACCCCTCTGTCAGATACTCCTGACTCACAGGGATATTATGTATGCAGGTTGAAATCTAGCCAATGAGAACACAGTCTTATTTCACCAATCCTGAAGTCCCCAATGTTCTGAAATGAGTGCTCGGAGTATATAAAGAGGTCCTGTTCTGTAACCAGGAGTCTTATGCTAGATGGCTCCAATCTGGGATCTGCGGATCCGGCTGGAAGGCCAAAGTCCCGGCCTAGTCACTTCGGCACCGGCAGAGAATCAGAACCTGGATTATGTTACTACATGGACTTCAGCATCAAATGCTTTGGTGCGGCTGGAGACTACATAAGGAAGATCCCCAGGTTGGAATAATTCAGTCACCTGGCGACAGACGTGATTACTTTGTTAGGTCTTGATTTACCTGTATTACTTTGATTTTGGACTGTATATATTGAAAGTGTGTAACAAAGATGATGATACGATTTTTGCTATATCTTGACATATAGATAACCCTTGATGAAAGCCAGAATGTGGCTGAAACATCGGCATTGATATGAACTGATACTTTATTACTAAGTGCTGATACTTTACAATAACACGGACATTCTGTTGAATAACCCATCTTGTCTCATTTTTTGGTGTGCCAGGGTGCTACATATATACTGGTCAACAATGTTTTACCCCTGAGCACCCACATGAGTGGTGAGCCCAGCTTAACTCCCTACAGCTTCCTAAGCTTGTCACTATTCCTTTCTCAGTGGGAGCCCACCAAAAGCGGGGGGCAGCTGGATTAGGGTAAAAGGCCCTGGAAGACCCGAGACACAAACATTCAAATCCCCGGTGAGTCAGCGGAAGGGCGAGACTCTGCTGCCTGCTACATTGTTTTGTGCTTGTGTTATGTGTTATATGTCTTTAGTTTTTAAGGATCCAATAAAGTCTTACCATTGTGTGGTAAGGAGTTCAGGTGTTCAGTGCGATGAGCCCTGGTCCATGCAGTCTTTTTAAAGGCGGCTGGGCCAGAGGAGATCACCCACTGACCCCCGTGTCTCCACAGAGGAGAGCACCCACTGACCCCCGTGTCTCCACAGAGAGATCGCCCACTGACCCGTGTCTCACAGAGGAGAGCACCCACTGACCCCCGTGTCTCCACAGAGGAGAGCACCCACTGACCCCCTTGTCTCCACAGAGGAGAGCACCCACTGACCCCCATGTCTCCACAGAGGAGAGCACCCACTGACCCCCATGTCTCCACAGAGGAGAGCGCCCACTGACCCCCGTGTCTCCACAGAGGAGAGCACCCACTGACCCCCGTGTCTCCACAGAGGAGAGCACCCCTGACCCCCGTGTCTCCACAGAGGAGAGCACCCACTGACCCCCGTGTCTCCACAGAGGAGAGCCCCACTGACCCCCGTGTCTGCACAGAGGAGAGCACCCACTGACCCCCGTGTCTCCACAGAGGAGAGCCCCGCTGACCCCCGTGTCTCCACAGAGGAGAGCCCCCGCTGACCCCCGTGTCTGCACAGAGGAGAGCACCCACTGACCCCCGTGTCTCCACAGAAAAGAGCCCCACTGACCCCCGTGTCTCCACAGAGGAGAGCACCCACTGACCCCTGTGTCTCCACAGAGGAGAGCACCCACTGACCCCCGTGTCTCCACAGAGGAGAGCCCCACTGACCCCCGTGTCTCCACAGAGGAGAGCCCCCACTGACCCCCGTGTCTCCACAGAGGAGAGCCCCCACTGACCCCCGTGTCTCCACAGAGGAGAGCACCCACTGACCCCCGTGTCTCCACAGAGGAGAGCCCCACTGACCCCCGTGTCTCCACAGAGGAGAGCCCCCACTGACCCCCGTGTCTCCACAGAGGAGAGCCCCCACTGACCCCCGTGTCTCCACAGAGGAGGAAGAGAGCACCCACTGACCCCCGTGTCTCCACAGAGGAGAGAGCACCCACTGACCCCCGTGTCTCCACAGAGGAGAGCCCCCACTGACCCCCGTGTCTCCACAGAGGAGAGCCCCCACTGACCCCCGTGTCTCCACAGAGGAGAGCCCCCACTGACCCCCGTGTCTCCACAGAGGAGAGCCCCCACTGACCCCAGTGTCTCCACAGAGGAGAGCACCCACTGACCCCTGTGTCTACACAGAGGAGAGCCCCCACTGACCCCCGTGTCTCCACAGAGGACAGCCCCCACTGACCCCCGAAGTCTCCACAGAGGAGAGCACCCACTGACCCCCGTGTCTCCACAGAGGAGAGCACCCACTGACCCCCGTGTCTCCACAGAGGAGAGCACCCACTGACCCCCGTGTCTCCACAGAGGAGATCACCCACTGACCCCCGTGTCTCCACAGAGGAGAGCCCCCACTGAACCCGTGTCTCCACAGAGGAGAGCCCCCACTGACCCCCGTGTCTCCACAGAGGAGAGCCCCCACTGACCCCCCCCCGTGTCTCCACAGAGGAGAGCACCCACTGACCCCCGTGTCTCCACAGAGGAGAGCACCCACTGACCCCCGTGTCTCCACAGAGGAGATCACCCACTGACCCCCGTGTCTCCACAGAGGAGAGCCCCCACTGACCCCCGTGTCTCCGCAGAGGAGAGCACCCACTGACCTCCGTGTCTCCACAGAGGAGAGCACCCACTGACCCCCGTGTCTCCACAGAGGAGATCACCCACTGACCCCCGTGTCTCCACAGAGGAGAGCCCCCACTGACCCCCGTGTCTCCGCAGAGGAGAGCACCCACTGACCTCCGTGTCTCCACAGAGGAGAGCACCCACTGACCCCCGTGTCTCCACAGAGGAGAGCCCCCACTGACCCCCGTGTCTCCACAGAGGAGAGCCCCCACTGACCCCCGTGTCTCCACAGAGGAGAGCACCCACTGACCCCCGAGTCTCCACAGAGGAGAGAGCACCCGCTGACCCCCGTGGTATACGAATATTCATGCCTTCGGGGCTTCCAGAGCCACTTACCCCAATCCAGCAGCACCCCACTTTCGGCAGACACCCAGCAAAAGAGGAATAGTGGCAAGATTAGGAAGCTGACTGAGCACAGCAAAGTCTGTAGCCAGGTGACCGGATTGTCCACACCTAGGTATCCTCCTAATGTAGTCTCTAATATTTCAGCCGAATCCTAGAATCTGATGCTGAAGTACAGGTGATAATATAATCTAGGTCACACAGAGCATGTCCCCCGGCCTCCAGCATAGAATACTGAGGAGTGGAGGTCACAGAAGGCATGTCCTCCGGCCTCCACCATACAATACCGAGGAGTGGAGGTCACATAGATCACGTCGTCCGGCCTCCACCATACAATACTGAGGAGGGGAGGTCACACAGAGCACGTCCTCCGGCCTCCACCATACAATACAGTGGAGGGGAGGTCACACAGAGCACGTCCCCTGGCCTCCATCATATAATGCTGAGGAGTGGATGTCACACAGAGCATGTCCCCCGGCCTCCACCATACAATACCGAGGAGTGGAGGTCACACAGAGCACGTCCCCCGGCCTCCACCATATAATGCTGAGGAGTGGAGGTCACACAGAGCACGTCCCCCGGCCTCCACCATACAATACTGAGGAGCGGAGGTCACAGAAAGCACATCCTCCAGCCTCCACCATACAATACCGAGGAGGGGAGGTCACATAGAGCAAGTCCTACGGCCTCCACCATACAATACCGAGGAGCGGCGGTCACACAGAGCACATCCCCTGACCTCCACCATACAATACTGAGGAGTGGAGGTCACACAGAGCATATCCCCTGACCTCCACCATACAATACTGAGGAGCGGAGGTCACACAGAGCACGTCCCCTGACCTCCACCATACAATACTGAGCGGAGGTCACACTGAGCACGTCCCCAGGCCTCCACCATACAATACTGAGGAGCGGAGGTCACACTGAGCACGTCCCCAGGCCTCCACCATACAATACTGAGGAGCGGAGGTCACACAGAGCACGTCCCCTGACCTCCACCATACAATACTGAGCGGAGGTCACACTGAGCACGTCCCCAGGCCTCCACCATACAATACTGAGGAGCGGAGGTCACACTGAGCACGTCCCCTGACCTCCACCATACAATACTGAGGAGCGGAGGTCACACTGAGCACGTCCCCAGGCCTCCACCATACAATACTGAGGAGCGGAGGTCACACTGAGCACGTCCCCTGACCTCCACCATACAATACTGAGGAGCGGAGGTCACACAGAGCACGTCCCCTGACCTCCACCATACAATACTGAGCGGAGGTCACACTGAGCACGTCCCAGGCCTCCACCATACAATACTGAGGAGCGGAGGTCACACTGAGCACGTCCCCTGACCTCCACCATACAATACTGAGGAGCGGAGGTCACACTGAGCACGTCCCCTGACCTCCACCATACAATACTGAGGAGCGGAGGTCACACTGAGCACGTCCCCTGACCTCCACCATACAATACTGAGGAGCGGAGGTCACACAGAGCACGTCCCCTGACCTCCACCATACAATACTGAGCGGAGGTCACACTGAGCACGTCCCCAGGCCTCCACCATACAATACTGAGGAGCGGAGGTCACACTGAGCACGTCCCCTGACCTCCACCATACAATACTGAGGAGCGGAGGTCACACTGAGCACGTCCCCAGGCCTCCACCATACAATACTGAGGAGCGGAGGTCACACTGAGCACGTCCCCTGACCTCCACCATACAATACTGAGGAGCGGAGGTCACACTGAGCACGTCCCCTGACCTCCACCATACAATACTGAGGAGTGGAGGTCACACAGAGCACGTCCCCTGGCCTCCATCATAGAATAATGAAGAGGGGAGGACACAGAGATCACAGAGAGCACGCCCCGGCCTGTCCTCACCTGCGCGCGCTGTGCTGTAGGACCTGCTCCTCCTTGCGGTGCTGCATCTCGGACAGGTAGGTCATGATGCGGCTGTTACAGACCAGCAGAGTCTTGGCCGCCTCCAGCGCTTGCTCTTTCTGAGTACAGGCTCCCAGAAGCTTCACCGCTCCCTCGCGGATCCGGACCTCGTGGTCTATGCGTTTCTGGATGTCAGTGTCCTGTAACAAAGCAAAGTGGATGTCAGAAGTGTTCATAGTGCCACAGACCAGCAATCGTGGCCACAGACCTCCCTCCTCACCAGCAAAAAACCCATGCCCATACCCCGCCACTGAACCGGAGGGGGCTCAGGCTGTAAGCGGTCAGTATCAGACATCGAGGAGGGCGGCCCTGGTAGCTGATTTCACCACCCACCCACTGGTTCCATAGAGACATATACACACAAGCTTGTCACTACTGTATAGACACACAGTATGTATGCACGCCAGGTGATCACTGCTATATACAGTGGAGCTTGAAAACTTATGAAACATTCAGAATTTTCCAAAATTCTGCATAAATTTGACCTAAAACTGAACAAATCTTTGACTAGTAAAAGTATGTGATCCTCCTTGTAATACTCCATCATCAGTCACAGCCTCATCTCACCATCTTCTCCAGGACTTCTCCTGTACTACACCTCCATCAGTCACAACCTCAGCTCATCATCTTCTCTAGGACTTCTCCTGTACTACACCTCCATCAGTCACAGCCTCGTCTCACCATCTTCTCCAGGACTTCTCCTGTACTACACCTCCATCAGTCACAACCTCATCTCCCCATGTTCACCAGGACTTCTCCTGTACTACACCTCCATCAGTCACAGCCTCAGCTCACCATCTTCTCCAGGACTTCTCCTGTACTACACCTCCATCAGTCACAACCTCATCTCCCATGTTCTCCAGGACTTCTCCTGTACTACACCTCCATCAGTCACAGCCTCAGCTCACCATCTTCTCCAGGACTTCTCCTGTACTACACCTCCATCAGTCACAACCTCAGCTCATCATCTTCTCTAGGACTTCTCCTGTACTACACCTCCATCAGTCACAACCTCGTCTCACCATCTTCTCCAGGACTTCTCCTGTACTACACCTCCATCAGTCACAACCTCATCTCCCATGTTCACCAGGACTTCTCCTGTACTACACCTCCATCAGTCACAGCCTCATCATCAGTCACAACCTCATCTCACCATCTTCTCCAGAACTTCTCCTGTACTACACCTCCATCAGTCACAACCTCATCTCCCCATGTTCACCAGGACTTCTCCTGTACTACACCCCCATCAGTCACAGCCTCAGCTCACCATCTTCTCCAGGACTTCTCCTGTACTACACCTCCATCAGTCACAACCTCATCTCACCATCTTCTCCAGGACTTCTCCTGTACTACACCTCCATCAGTCACAACCTCAGCTCATCATCTTCTCTAGGACGTCTCCTGTACTACACCTCCATCAGTCACAACCTCGTCTCACCATCTTCTCCAGGACTTCTCCTGTACTACACCTCCATCAGTCACAACCTCAACTCCCATGTTCACCAGGACTTCTCCTGTACTACACCTCCATCAGTCACAGCCTCATCATCAGTCACAACCTCATCTCACCATCTTCTCCAGAACTTCTCCTGTACTACACCTCCATCAGTCACAACCTCATCTCACCATGTTCACCAGGACTTCTCCTGTACTACACCTCCATCAGTCACAACCTCAGCTCATCATCTTCTCTAGGACTTCTCCTGTACTACACCTCCATCAGTCACAGCCTCTCCACCATCTTCTCCAGGACTTCTCCTGTACTACACCTCCATCAGTCACAACCTCATCTCCCCATGTTCACCAGGAGTTCTCCTGTACTACACCTCCATCAGTCACAGCCTCAGCTCACCATCTTCTCCAGGACTTCTCCTGCACTACACCTCCATCAGTCACAGCCTCAGCTCACCATCTTCTCCAGGACTTCTCCTGCACTACACCTCCATCAGTCACAGCCTCGTCTCACCATCTTCTCCAGGACTTCTCCTGTACTACACCTCCATCAGTCACAACCTCATCTCCCCATGTTCACCAGGACTTCTCCTGTACTACACCTCCATCAGTCACAACCTCATCTCACCATCTTCTCCAGGACATCTTCTGTACTACACCTCCATCAGTCACAGCCTCATCTCACCATCTTCTCCAGGACTTCTCCTGTACTACACCTCCATCAGTCACAAGCCTCATCTCACCATCTTCTCCAGGACTTCTCCTGTACTACACCTCCATCAGTCACAGCCTCATCTCACCATCTTCTCCAGGACTCCTCCTGTACTACACCTCCATCAGTCACAACCTCATCTCACCATCTTCTCCAGGACATCTCCTGTACTACACCTCCATCAGTCACAACCTCATCTCACCATCTTCTCTAGGCCTTATCCTGTACTACACCTCCATCAGTCACAGCCTCATCTCACCATCTTCTCCAGGACTTCTCCTGTACTACACCTCCATCAGTCACAACCTTGTCTCACCATCTTCTCCAGGACTTCTCCTGTACTACACCTCCATCAGTCACAACCTCATCTCACCATCTTCTCCAGGACTTCTCCTGTACTACACCTCCATCAGTCACAGCCTCATCTCACCATCTTCTCCAGGACTTCTCCTGTACTACACCTCCATCAGTCACAGCCTCATCTCACCATCTTCTCCAGGACTTCTCCTGTACCACACCTCCATCAGTCACAACCTCATCTCACCATCTTCTCCAGGACTTGTACTATTAAGACTTCTTATGTGGGCTTGGCACTCTCTTGAATGTAAGGACCATATTAGATTGCTACCTCTACAGCTAATTTACCATTGTCTAAACTTTCCACTCATCACACGTGGCGATTTCAGTGTTTTTATCATTACACAGATAATAGTCATAATCTGTCGGGAGTGTCCGGGTGGAGCACACCCATCACAGCAATGTCCAGAGCGTCCACTCTGCTTCTAGGAAGGTCTCGTATCGGATGCAGCAATGAAGCATTTTCTGAAATATTCTGTGTGCTCAGTAGGACATTATGTTCCTCCACAATCTGCTCTTCTCTCCATTAGAATTCATGAAAGGGTTAATATTGTGACATTAGCAGCGTGGGGACACAACAGACCCCAATGTCCTCTGAAAATGTCAGGACACAACAGACACAGAAATCATTGTGTGATCAGCATCTGAGACAGAGCCTGGCCGCCCCTAATATAATCCTACAGATGTCTGCAGGGACCCGTCATCCCGACCTCCCCGTACAGTGCACATCCATACACTGCAGAGCAGGGAGTGTGGGGGCCTGTGCTGCCTCTAACATAATCCTACAGATGTCTGCAGGGACCCGTCATCCCGACCTCCCCGTACAGTGCACATCCATACACTGCAGAGCAGGGAGTGTGGGGGCCTGTGCTGCCTCTAACATAATCCTACAGATGTCTGCAGGGACCAGTCATCTCGACCTCCCCGTACAGTGCACATCCATACACTGCAGAGCAGGGAGTGTTGGGGCCTGTGCTGCCTCTAACACAATCCTACAGATGTCTGCAGGGACCAGTCATCCCGACCTCCCCAAACAGTGCACATCCATACACTGCAGAGCAGGGAGTCTGGGGGCCTGTGCTGCCTCTAACATAATCCTACAGATGTCTGCAGGGACCATCATCCCGACCTCCCAGTACAGTGCACATCCATACACTGCAGAGCAGGGAGTGTGGGGGCCTGTGCTCCCTCTAACATAATCCTACAGATGTCTGCAGGGACCCGTCATCCCGACCTCCCAGTACAGTGCACATCCATACACTGCAGAGCAGGGAGTGTAGGGGCCTGTGCTGCCTCTAACATAATCCTACAGATGTCTGCAGGGACCCATCATCCCGACCTCCCAGTACAGTGCACATCCATACACTGCAGAGCAGGGAGTGTGGGGGCCTGTGCTCCCTCTAACATAATCCTACAGATGTCTGCAGGGACCCGTCATCCCGACCTCCCAGTACAGTGCACATCCATACACTGCAGAGCAGGGAGTGTGGGGGCCTGTGCTGCCTCTAACATAATCCTACAGATGTCTGCAGGGACCCGTCATCCCGACCTCCCAGTACAGTGCACATCCATACACTGCAGAGCAGGGAGTGTAGGGGCCTGTGCTGCCTCTAACATAATCCTACAGATGTCTGCAGGGACCCGTCATCCCGACCTCCCAGTACAGTGCACATCCATACACTGCAGAGCAGGGAGTGTGGGGGCCTGTGCTGCCTCTAACATAATCCTACAGATGTCTGCAGGGACCCGTCATCCCGACCTCCCCGTACAGTGCACATCCATACACTGCAGAGCAGGGAGTGTGGGGGCCTGTGCTGCCTCTAACATATCCTACAGATGTCTGCAGGGACCAGTCATCTCGACCTCCCCGTACAGTGCACATCCATACACTGCAGAGCAGGGAGTGTTGGGGCCTGTGCTGCCTCTAACACAATCCTACAGATGTCTGCAGGGACCAGTCATCCGACCTCCCCATACAGTGCACATCCATACACTGCAGAGCAGGGAGTTTGGGGCCTGTGCTGCCTCTAACATAATCCTACAGATGTCTGCAGGGACCATCATCCCGACCTCCCAGTACAGTGCACATCCATACACTGCAGAGCAGGGAGTGTTGGGGCCTGTGCTCCTCTAACATAATCCTACAGATGTCTGCAGGGACCCGTCATCCCGACCTCCCAGTACAGTGCACATCCATACACTGCAGAGCAGGGAGTGTAGGGGGCCTGTGCTGCCTCTAACACAATCCTACAGATGTCTGCAGGGACCCTCATCCCGACCCTCCCAGTACAGTGCACATCCATACACTGCAGAGCAGGGAGTCTGGGGGCCTGTGCTGCCTCTAACATAATCCTACAGATGTCTGCAGGGACCCGTCATCCCGACCTCCCAGTACAGTGCACATCCATACACTGCAGAGCAGGGAGTGTAGGGGCCTGTGCTGCCTCTAACATAATCCTACAGATGTCTGCAGGGACCCGTCATCCCGATCCTCCCAGTACAGTGCACATCCATACACTGCAGAGCAGGGAGTGTGGGGGCCTGTGCTGCCTCTAACATAATCCTACAGATGTCTGCCAGCTGGCATCCTCAATTCCATTCCCGACCCTCACCGATCCAAGTGCACATCCATACACTGCAGAGCAGGGAGTGTGGGGGCCTGTGCTGCCTCTAACATAATCCTACAGATGTCTGCAGGGACCCGTCATCCCGACCTCCCCGTACAGTGCACATCCATACACTGCAGAGCAGGGAGTGTGGGGGCCTGTGCTGCCTCTAACATAATCCTACAGATGTCTGCAGGGACCAGTCATCTCGACCTCCCGTACAGTGCACATCCATACACTGCAGAGCAGGGAGTGTTGGGGCCTGTGCTGCCTCTAACACAATCCTACAGATGTCTGCAGGGACCAGTCATCCCGACCTCCCCATACAGTGCACATCCATACACTGCAGAGCAGGGAGTCTGGGGGCCTGTGCTGCCTCTAACATAATCCTACAGATGTCTGCAGGGACCCATCATCCCGACCTCCCAGTACAGTGCACATCCATACACTGCAGAGCAGGGAGTCTGGGGGCCTGTGCTGCCTCTAACATAATCCTACAGATGTCTGCAGGGACCCGTCATCCCGACCTCCCAGTACAGTGCACATCCATACACTGCAGAGCAGGGAGTGTGGGGGCCTGTGCTCCCTCTAACATAATCCTACAGATGTCTGCAGGGACCCGTCATCCCGACCTCCCAGTACAGTGCACATCCATACACTGCAGAGCAGGGAGTGTAGGGGCCTGTGCTGCCTCTAACACAATCCTACAGATGTCTGCAGGGACCCATCATCCCGACCTCCCAGTACAGTGCACATCCATACACTGCAGAGCAGGGAGTCTGGGGGCCTGTGCTGCCTCTAACATAATCCTACAGATGTCTGCAGGGACCCATCATCCCGACCTCCCAGTACAGTGCACATCCATACACTGCAGAGCAGGGAGTGTGGGGGCCTGTGCTCCCTCTAACATAATCCTACAGATGTCTGCAGGGACCCGTCATCCCGACCTCCCAGTACAGTGCACATCCATACACTGCAGAGCAGGGAGTGTAGGGGCCTGTGCTGCCTCTAACATAATCCTACAGATGTCTGCAGGGACCCGTCATCTCGACCTCCCCGTACAGTGCACATCCATACACTGCAGAGCAGGGAGTGTGGGGGCCTGTGCTGCCTCTAACATAATCCTACAGATGTCTGCAGGGACCAGTCATCTCGACCTCCCAGTACAGTGCACATCCATACACTGCAGAGCAGGAGTGTGGGGGCCTGTGCTGCCTCTAACATAATCCTACAGATGTCTGCAGGGACCCGTCATCCCGACCTCCCAGTACAGTGCACATCCATACACTGCAGTGCAAAAGTGTGGGGGCCTGTGCTGCCTCTAACATAATCCTACAGATGTCTGCAGGGACCCATCATCCCGACCTCCCCATACAGTGAACATCCATACACAGCAGAGCAGGGAGTGTGGGGGGCCGTGGTTTCGAGTCCAAATTCCCTTTTGTAACCTGTTTCTATGTGGGTCACACAGGGCCACATACCTGCAGGCTGAGGCCGATCTGGCGGATGTACAACATGTTCATATCTTGTAGGATCCACAACTTCTCCTCCATATCCGACCACAAATCCGGGGCTCCCCAGGGCGACCCTTGTCCTGTGCCATCACCACACCCTGGCGCCCTGTAAAACTATCATCTGTCAACTCAACAACCGAGACCCAAATTCAGAAGACACTCAACCCCAGAGAAAAAAAAACAACCCTAGAGGCAACACAAAAAAGGCCCGACCCCAGAGGAAAAAGGCCGACCCCAGAGGAAAAAGGCCCGACCCCAGAGGAAAAGAGGCCCAGAAAACCCCCCAGAGGAAAATAGACCCGGCCCCAGAGGAAAAAGACCCGGCCCCAGGAAGACCCCAGGGAAAAAGACCCGGCCCCAGAGGAAAAAGACCCGCCCCAGAGAAAAAGACCGCCCAGAGGAAAAAGACCCGACCCAGGGACTGGAAAAAAGACCCGACCCAGGGAAAAAGACCCGACCCAGTAAAAAAGACCCGACCCCAGAGGAAAAAAGACCCGACCCAGAAACAACGAAAGGAAAAGACCCGACCTCAGAGGAAAACCCGACCCAGAGGAAAGACCCGACCCAGAGGAAAACCCGACCCAGAGAGAAGACCCGACCCCAGAGGAGAAGACCCGACCCAGAGGAGAAGACCTGACCACAGAGGAGAAACCCGACCCAGGGGAAGGAAGAGAAGACCCGACCCAGAGGAGAAGACCCGACCCCAGAGGAGAAGACCCGACCCAGAGGAGAAGACCCGACCCCCAGAGGAGAAGACCCGACCCCAGAGGAGAAGACCCGACCCAGAGGAGAAGACCCGACCCCAGAGGAGAAGACCCGACCCAGAGGAGAAGACCCGACCCAGAGGAAGACCCGACCCCAGAGGGAAGACCCGACCCCAGAGGTGAAGACCCGACCCCAGAGGGAAGACCCGACCCCAGAGGAGAAGACCCGACCCCAGAGGAGAAGACCACCCAGAGAAAGACCGACCAGAAAGAAGACCCGACCCCAGAGAAGAAGACCCGACCACAGAGGAGAAGACCCGACCCAGAGGAGAAGACCCGACCACAGAGGAGAAGAACCCGACCCCAGAGGAGAAGACCCGACCCAGAAGGAGAAGACCCGCCCAGAGGAGAAGACCCAGCCCCAGAGGAGAAGACCAGCCCAGAGGAGAAGACCCAGCCCAGAGGAGAAGACCCAGACCCCAGAGGAGAAACCCAGCAGAGGAGAGACCCACCCAGAGGGAAGACCCAGCCCAGGTGTAAACAGAGGATGCCGAACCAGCATAAGATCGAGCTGAACATGACAACGTAAACCAGAGGATATTATAATGACGCAGATGCAGTATAAGAGGCGGATATTAATAGTGTATAATGAGAGGAGCGTTAACCGGGGGCAGTATATAGTGTTATAATGAGAGGAGCGTATACCGGGGCAGGATATTATAGTGTTATAATGAGAGGAGCGTATACCGGCAGTATTATAGTGTATAATGAGAGAGCGGATATAGGGGGCCAGGATATTATAGTGTTATAAGAGAGGAGCGTTATACCGGCAGATTAATGTTTAATGAGAGGAGCGTTATACCGGGGGCGAATTATACGTATACATGAGAGTATACGGGCAGTATATAGTTTATAATGAGAGAGCGTTTATACCGGGGGCAGATATTATAGTGTTATAATGAGAGGAGCGTTATACCGGGGGCAGGATATTATAGTGTTATAATGAGAGGAGCGTTATACCGGGGCGGATTTCATAGTGTATAATAAGAGCGTATAAGCGGGGCAGAATAGGTTAATGAGGCTATACCGGGGGCAGGATTTATAGTGTTATATGAGAGGAGCGTTATACCGGGGGCAGGATATTATAGTGTTATAATAGAGGCGTTTACCGGGGCAGGATATTATAGTGTTATAATGAGAGGAGCGTTATACCGGGGCAGGATATTATAGTGTTATAATGAGAGGATGCGATTATTTACCGTATCCGGGGGCAGGATATTATAGTGTTATAATGAGAGGAGCGTTATACCGGGGGCAGGATATTATAGTGTTTATAATGAGAGGAGCGTTATAACCGGGGGCAGGATATTATAGTGTTATAATGAGAGGAGCGATATACCGGGGGCAGGATATTATAGTGTTATAATGAGAGGAGCGTATATACCGGGGGCAGGATATTATAGTGTTATAATGAGAGGAGCGTTATACCGGGGGCAGGATATTATAGTGTTATAATGAGAGGAGCGATATACCGGGGGCAGGATATTATAGTGTTATAATGAGAGGAGCTATACCGGGGGCAGGATATTATAGTGTTATAATGAAGGAGCGTTATACCGGGGGCAGGATATTATAGTGTTATAATGAGAGGAGCGTTATACCGGGGGCAGGATATTATAGTGTTATAGGAATAGAGAGGAGAAAAGACGTATACCGGGGGCAGGATATATAGTGTTATAATGAGAGGAGCGTATACCGGGGGCAGAAGGATAATAACCCAGGTATAGTGTTATAATGAGAGGAGCGATATACCGGGGCAGGATATTATAGTGTTATAATGAGAGAGCGTATACCGGGGGCAGGATATTAAGTGTTTAATGAGAGGAGCGTATACCGGGCAGGATATATAGTGTTATAATGAGAGGAGCGTTATACCGGGGGCAGGATATTATAGTGTTATAATGAGAGGAGCGTTATACAGGGGGCAGGATATTATAGTGTTATAATGAAGGAGCGTATACCGGGGGCAGGATATTATAGTTTATAATGAGAGGAGCGTATACCGGGGCAGGATATTATAGTGTTATAATGAGAGGAGCGTATACGGGGGCAGGATATTATAGTGTTATAATGAGAGGACGTTATACCGGGGGCAGGATATTATAGTGTTATAATGAGAGGAGCGTATACCGGGGGCAGGATATTATAGTGTTATAATGAGAGGAGCGTTATACGGGGGCAGGATATTATAGTGTTATAATGAAGGACGTTATACCGGGGGAGGATATTATAGTGTTATATGAGAGGACGTTATACCGGGGAGATATTATAGTGTTATAATGAGAGGAGCGTTATACCGGGGGCAGGATATTATAGTGTTATAATGAGAGGAGCGTTATACCGGGGCAGGATATTATAGTGTTATAATGAGAGGAGCGTTATACCGGGGGCAGGATATTATAGTGTTATAATGAGAGGAGCGTTATACCGGGGCAGGATATTATAGTGTTATAATGAGAGAGCGTTATACCGGGGGCGGATATATAGTGTTATAATGAGAGGAGCGTTATACCGGGGGCAGGATATTATAGTGTTATAATGAGAGGAGCGTTATACCGGGGCAGGATATTATAGTGTTATAATGAGAGGAGCGTTATACCGGGGCAGGATATTATAGTGTTATAATGAGAGGAGCGTTATACGGGGGCAGGATATTATAGTGTTATAATGAGAGGAGCGTTATACCGGGGGCAGGATATTATAGTGTTATAATGAGAGGAGCGTTATACCGGGGGCAGGATATTATAGTGTTATAATGAGAGGAGCGTTATACCGGGGGGCAGGATATTATAGTGTTATAATGAGAGGAGCGTTATACCGGGGGCAGGATATTATAGTGTTATAATGAGAGGAGCGTTATACCGGGGGCAGGATATTATAGTGTTATAATGAGAGGAGCGTTATACCGGGGGCAGGATATTATAGTGTTATAATGAGAGGAGCGTTATACCGGGGGCAGGATATTATAGTGTTATAATGAGAGGAGCGTTATACCGGGGGGCAGGATATTATAGTGTTATAATGAGAGGAGCGTTATACCGGGGGCAGGATATTATAGTGTTATAATGAGAGGAGCGTTATACCGGGGGCAGGATATTATAGTGTTATAATGAGAGGAGCGTTATACCGGGGGCAGGATATTATAGTGTTATAATGAGAGGAGCGTTTATACCGGGGGCAGGATATTATAGTGTTATAATGAGAGGAGCGTTATACCGGGGGCAGGATATTATAGTGTTATAATGAGAGGAGCGTTATACCGGGGGGCAGGATATTATAGTGTTATAATGAGAGGAGCGTTATACCGGGGGCAGGATATTATAGTGTTATAATGAGAGGAGCGTTATACCGGGGGCAGGATATTATAGTGTTATAATGAGAGGAGCGTTATACCGGGGGCAGGATATTATAGTGTTATAATGAGAGGAGCGTTATACCGGGGGCAGGATATTATAGTGTTATAATGAGAGGAGCGTTATACCGGGGGCAGGATATTATAGTGTTATAATGAGAGGAGCGTTATACCGGGGGGCAGGATATTATAGTGTTATAATGAGAGGAGCGTTATACCGGGGGCAGGATATTATAGTGTTATAATGAGAGGAGCGTTATACCGGGGGCAGGATATTATAGTGTTATAATGAGAGGAGCGTTATACCGGGGGCAGGATATTATAGTGTTATAATGAGAGGAGCGTTATACCGGGGGCAGGATATTATAGTGTTATATGAGAGGAGGTTATACCGGGGGAGGATATTTCGGTTATAATGATGAGGAGCGTTATCCCGGGGCCAGGTCATTATGGTGTCTTCTAATCAGACTTTCCTTCCGGCCATGCCTTTACGCTGTCAAATGAGAGACCGTTATAGGCAGGCATATCCAGTGTTATTAACGCCCTCATACACGGGCACGATATTCCAAAAATAATCGAAGGACTGCCAGAATATTATAGGTAATAAGGGAGACACACAGAGGAATAAGGGGACACAAGAGGAATATACGGGGGACACACAGAGTATTAAGGGACACACAGAGGAATAGGGGGGACACACGAGGAATAGGGGGACACACAGAGGAATAGGGGGACACAGAGGAATAAGGGGGGACACAGAGGAATAAGGGGGACACAGAGGAATAAGGGGGACACAGAGGAATACGAGGGGGACACAGAGGAATAAGGGGGACACAGAGGAATAAGGGGGACACAGAGGAATAAGGGGAGACACAGAGGAATAAGGGGGACACAGAGGAATAAGGGGGACACAGAGGAATAAGGGGGGACACAGAGGAATAAGGGGGGACACAGAGGAATAGGGGGGACACAGAGGAATAGGGGGGACACAGAGGAATAAGGGGGGACACAGAGGAATAGGGGGGACACAGAGGAATAAGGGGGGACACAGAGGAATAAGGGGGGACACAGAGGAATAAGGGGGGACACAGAGGAATAGGGGGGACACAGAGGAATAGGGGGGACACAGAGGAATAAGGGGGGACACAGAGGAATAAGGGGGGACACAGAGGAATAAGGGGGGACACAGAGGAATAAGAGGGGGACACAGAGGAATAAAGGGGGGAAAGACAGAGGAATAAAGGGGGACACAGAGGAATAAAGGGGGGACACAGAGGAATAAAGGGGGGACACAGAGGAATAAAGGGGGGACACAGAGGAATAAAGGGGGGACACAGAGGAATAAAGGGGGACACAGAGGAATAAAGGGGGGACACAGAGGAATAAAGGGGGGACACAGAGGAATAAAGGGGGGACACGAGGAATAAGGGGGGACACAGAGGAATAAGGGGGGGACACAGAGGAATAAGGGGGGACACAGAGGAATAAGGGGGGGGGGAGAGGGGAGGAATAAAAGGGGGGGAGACTGGGAAGGAATAAAGGGGGGGATACGGAGGAATAAGGGGGGGATACGGAGGAATAAGGGGGGGAGACGGAGGAATAAGGGGAGGAGATGGAGGAATAAGGGTGGACACACGGAGGAATAAGGGGACCACACGGAGGAATAAGGGGGGACACACGGAGGAATAAGGGGGGACACACGGAGGAATAAGGGGGGACACACGGAAGAATAAGGGGGGACACACGGAGGAATAAGGGGGACACACACGGAGGAATAAGGGGAGGGACACAAAGGACACAGTGGTACTGCACCTAATCCACAGGTGTGGTGTCATTGCTCTCAGGTAAGACAGGGACACAAACCTGAGACGCACATCTTACACCCAACAGCATTCCAGGAGATGATGGGGATAAGAAACTCACCCAGAGCAAACCCCATCTGCTGGCTGGAGGAAGGAGTAGGCTAGAAGGGGGTGGGAACACAGTTGGTGAACAGTGTGCAGGAGAGTGAGGAGGAAGCGGCAGCAAGATGGAGTTCTAGGGGAAACGAGCTGGGGCGGAGTGGGACCAGTGGGTAGGTCGTCACGGAACCCCAGGCCAGATGGACCCCGAATCTACAGCCGGCTTTCAGGTCGTGGTAGAGGAACTAGCTGCATGAGGGGACCGGCCCCAATCTAGTATGAAAAGTGTATGTTCAAGCCAGGAAACCAGAGGCTACCGGACTGCAAGTGCAATGGCCAACACTGTGTACTCTGCCAGGCACAGTGACTACAGAGGGTCAAGAGGAGCTGCTGGCCGTCACTCAGCAGGGCCCGGAGTCGCCTGCCTTGGGACTCGTAGCACGAAGGCACAGGGGAAGGAAGGAGGAAAGATCAGCGCAGAGAGAAAGGCAGCAGAGAAAGTCTTAGGAAAGGTGTCTCAGTGAAGTGCTCCTGAACTGAGGGCTGGCCAAGCTGCAGACTGGAAGAGCACGGTGCCCTGGCTGGATCCGCACTGAACTAAGGCTGCCTTCACATATGCATTTGTGTCTGCATGCGTATGGCACGCAGACGTAAACGCAGCCCATGCTGATGTGAACGCAGCAGAGAATCTCAGCATGCGTTCACATTAGTATGCAGCACAGACAGCCAATCAGCTCTCTCGGGGGCGGCCGGAAGGAGGAGATCAGCGGTGGAGATCTCCTCCTCCCGGCCACCGCTGATCTCCGGCTGGTGTTGGGGCGGGAGATTTGAAGATATAGCTGATCTGACAGCTGTTTACATCTTCCGCGATGACACTGAATAGGTGATATCGGTGCAGGAGATAAGAAACAGCTTATGTGACATCACCTCTTCGGTGTCAGCGCGGGAGATTTAAACAGCTGTCAGATCAGCTGTTTCTTCAAATCTCCCGCGCTGACACTGGCGGCAGATCAGTGGAGGCTCTAGCTGATCACCGGCGGCCACCGGGAGAGATTTCAATGAGATCCACAGTGTTCTCCTGCGCTCTCATGCGGAGGACACTGCGGACCCATTGACTTCAATGCGGGGTTTGTGCGCTTGTGGACGCTTGCAGTTTAAACAAATGTCCGCGACCACACAAAAAATGCAGCATGCTGCGTTCAGAGTGCGCTCGGAGGGTGCACAAATTGTGCGAATCCGAACGCAAACGCAACCAAACGCAGGCACGTGTGTTCCCATGGTAAATATAGGAACGCAGTGCGCAAGCGTTTGCCTGCGTTTGGTACGCTGCGCTTGCAAGCGCAAATGTGAAGGCAGCCTAAGGACTGCAAGTAAAGAACCCTGGTAAGAACTGCAGCCCCTGTGTGTCCTTCTGTGCTTCCCTGAACCCACAACTACCACCATCATCTACACTGATTCTAATGTCAAACCTTGGGGATCCGCTCCATACGTGGGGGGGATACAATATCTATACCCCACGGTCACTACAAGCAGCGCTGGTCATCCTGACCAGAATCCATGGATGGCATCACGTTAAACTTTACTTATCCTCTGTAAATTACCCTTTGTCATGCTCAGTCAGGGCCATGACCACCGGGACTGCCACCGTGACATCCCCCTGACTGAGCCCAGCTGGTTGAGTACACCCAGTCCTTATGACCAATGCAGGGGACGCACAGAGGAATAAGGGGGGACGCAGAGAGGAATAAGGGGGGACGCAGAGAGGAATAAGGAGGGATGCAGAGGAATAAGGGGGGACGCACAGAGGAATAAGGAGGGACGCACAGAGAAATAAGGAAGGATGCAGAGGAATAAGGGGGGACGCACAGAATAAGAAAGGATGCACAGAGGAATAAGAGGGGACATATGGAGAAATAAGGGGTGTGAGGTAGCGCTTGCCTAGGGGACTCGCTTGGCAACGAAATTACACCAACAACCGTGTTTTTTTTAACGATAACACAATGCAGCAGTTTATTAAAATGTCATAACCTGCTGATAACATACAATACACATTACATCTCACATATAATACTCTATTCCCATAGTCACATTACAGGACATTACTCTATTCCCATAGTCACATTACAGGACATTACTCTATTCCCATAGTCACATTACAGGACATTACTCTATTCCCATAGTCACATTACAGGACATTACTCTATTCCCATAGTCACATTACAGGACATTACTCTATTCCTATAGTCACATTACAGGACATTACTCTATTCGCATAGTCACATTACAGGACATTACTCTATTCCCATAGTCACATTACTCTATTCTCATAGTCACATTATTGGACATTACTCTATTCCCATAGTCACATTACAGGACATTACTCTATTCCCATAGTCACATTACAGGACATTACTCTATTCCCATAGTCACATTACTCTATTCTCATAGTCACATTATTGGACATTACTCTATTCCCATAGTCACATTACAGGACATTACTCTATTCCCATAGTCACATTACAGGACATTACTCTATTCCCATAGTCATATTACAGGACATTACTCTATTCCCATAGTCATATTACAGGACATTACTCTATTCCCATAGTCACATAACAGGACATTACTCTATTACCATAGTCACATTACAGGACATTACTCTATTCGCATAGTCACATTACAGGACATTACTCTATTCCCATAGTCACATTACTCTATTCCCATAGTCACATTATTGGACATTACTCTATTCCCATTGTCATATTACTCTATTCCCTTAGTCACATTACAGGACATTACTCTATTCCCATAGTCACATTACAGGACATTACTCTACTCCATAGTCACATTACAGGACATTACTCTATTCCCATAGTCACATTACAGGACATTACTCTATTACCATAGTCACATTACAGGACATTACTCTATTCCCATTGTCATATTACTCTATTCCCTTAGTCACATTACAGGACATTACTCTATTCCCATAGTCACATTACAGGACATTACTCTATTCCCATAATCACATTACAGGACATTACTCTATTCCCATAGTCACATTACTCTATTCCCATAGTCACATTATTGGACATTACTCTATTCCCATAGTCACATTACAGGACATTACTCTATTCCCATAGTCACATTACAGGACATTACTCTATTCCCATAGTCATATTACAGGACATTACTCTATTCCCATAGTCACATTATTGGACATTACTCTATTCCCATAGTCACATTACAGGACATTACTCTATTCCCATAGTCACATTACAGGACATTACTCTATTCCCATAGTCACATTACAGGACATTACTCTATTCCAATAATCTTATTACAGGACATTACTCTATTCCCATAGTCACCTTACAGGACATTACTCTATTCCCATAGTCACATTACAGGACATTACTCTATTCCCATAGTCACATTACAGGACATTACTCTATTCCAATAGTCACTTTTCAGGACATTACTCTATTCCCATAGTCATATTACAGGACATTACTCTATTCCCATAGTCACATTACAGGACATTACTCCATTCACATAGTCACATTACAGGACATTACTCTATTCCCATAGTCACATAACAGGACATTACTCTATTACCATAGTCACATTACAGGACATTACTCTATTCCCATAGTCACATTACAGGACATTACTCTATTCCCATTGTCATATTACTCTATTCCCATAGTCACATTACAGGACATTACTCTACTCCCATAGTCACATTACAGGACATTACTCTATTCCCATAGTAACATTACAGGACATTACTCTATTCCCATAGTCACATTACAGGACATTACTCTATTCCCATAGTCACATTACAGGACATTACTCTATTCCCATAGTCACATTACAGGACATTACTCTATTCCCATAGTCACATTACAGGACATTACTCTACTCCCCTAGTCACATTACAGGACATTACTCTATTCCCATAGTCACATTACAGGACATTACTCTATTCCTATAGTCACATTACAGGACATTACTCTATTCGCATAGTCACATTACAGGACATTACTCTATTCCCATAGTCACATTACTCTATTCCCATAGTCACATTATTGGACATTACTCTATTCCCATAGTCACATTACAGGACATTACTCTATTCCCATAGTCACATTACAGGACATTACTCTATTCCCATAGTCATATTACAGGACATTACTCTATTCCCATAGTCATATTACAGGACATTACTCTATTCCCATAGTCACATAACAGGACATTACTCTATTACCATAGTCACATTACAGGACATTACTCTATTCGCATAGTCACATTACAGGACATTACTCTATTCCCATAGTCACATTACTCTATTCCCATAGTCACATTATTGGACATTACTCTATTCCCATAGTCACATTACAGGACATTACTCTATTCCCATAGTCACATTACAGGACATTACTCTATTCCCATAGTCACATTACAGGACATTACTCTATTCCAATAATCTTATTACAGGACATTACTCTATTCCCATAGTCACCTTACAGGACATTACTCTATTCCCATAGTCACATTACAGGACATTACTCTATTCCCATAGTCACATTACAGGACATTACTCTATACCCATAGTCACATTACAGGACATTACTCTATTCCCATAGTCATATTACAGGACATTACTCTATTCCCATAGTCACATAACAGGACATTACACTATTACCATAGTCACATTACAGGACATTACTCTATTCGCATAGTCACATTACAGGACATTACTCTATTCCCATAGTCACATTACTCTATTCCCATAGTCACATTATTGGACATTACTCTATTCCCATAGTCACATTACAGGACATTACTCTATTCCCATAGTCACATTACAGGACATTACTCTATTCCCATAGTCATATTACAGGACATTACTCTGTTACCATAGTCACATTACAGGACATTACTCTATTCCCATAGTCACATTACAGGACATTACTCTACTCCCATAGTCACATTACAGGACATTACTCTATTCCCATAGTCATATTACAGGACATTACTCTATTACCATAGTCACATTACAGGACATTACTCTATTCCCATTGTCATATTACTCTATTCCCTTAGTCACATTACAGGACATTACTCTATTCCCATAGTCACACTACAGGACATTACTCTATTCCCATAGTCACATTACAGGACAATACTCTATTCCCATAGTCACATTACAGGACTTTACTCTATTCCCATAGTCACATTACAGGACATTACTCTATTCCCATAGTCACATTACAGGACATTACTCTATTCCCATAGTCACATTACAGGACATTACTCTATTCACATAGTCACATTACAGGACATTACTCTATTCCCATTGTCATATTACTCTATTCCCATAGTCACATTACAGGACATTACTCTATTCCCATAGTCACATTACAGGACATTACTCTGTCCACATAGTCACATTACAGGACATTACTCTATTCCCATAGTCACATTACAGGACATTACTCTATTCCCATAGTCACATTACAGGACATTACTCTATTCACATAGTCACATTACAGGACATTACTCTATTCCCATAGTCACATTACAGGACATTACTCTATTCCCATAGTCACATTACTCTATTCCCATAGTCACATTACAGGACATTACTCTATTCCCATAGTCACATTACAGGACATTACTCTATTCCCATATTCACATTACAGGACATTACTCTATTCCCATAGTCATATTACAGGACATTACTCTATTCCCATAGTCACATAACAGGACATTACTCTATTCCCATAGTCACATTACAGGACATTACTCTATTCCCATAGTCACATTACAGGACATTACTCTATTCCCATAATCACATTACAGGACATTACTCTATTCCCATAGTCACATTACAGGACATTACTCTATTCCCATAGTCACATTACAGGACATTACTCTATTCCAATAATCTTATTACAGGACATTACTCTATTCCCATAGTCACCTTACAGGACATTACTCTATTCCCATAGTCACATTACAGGACATTACTCTATTCCCATAGTCACATTACAGGACATTACTCTATTCCCATAGTCATATTACAGGACATTACTCTATTCCCATAGTCACATAACAGGACATTACTCTATTACCATAGTCACATTACAGGACATTACTCTATTCGCATAGTCACATTACAGGACATTACTCTATTCCCATAGTCACATTACTCTATTCCCATAGTCACATTATTGGACATTACTCTATTCCCATAGTCACCTTACAGGACATTACTCTATTCCCATAGTCACATTACAGGACATTACTCTATTCCCATAGTCACATTACAGGACATTACTCTATACCATAGTCACATTACAGGACATTACTCTATTCCCATAGTCACATTACAGGACATTACTCTATTCCCATATTCACATTACAGGACATTACTCTATTCCCATAGTCATATTACAGGACATTACTCTATTCCCATAGTCACATAACAGGACATTACTCTATTCCCATAGTCACATTACAGGACATTACTCTATTCCCATAGTCACATTACAGGACATTACTCTATTCCCATAATCACATTACAGGACATTACTCTATTCCCATAGTCACATTACAGGACATTACTCTATTCCCATAGTCACATTACAGGACATTACTCTATTCCAATAATCTTATTACAGGACATTACTCTATTCCCATAGTCACCTTACAGGACATTACTCTATTCCCATAGTCACATTACAGGACATTACTCTATTCCCATAGTCACATTACAGGACATTACTCTATTCCCATAGTCATATTACAGGACATTACTCTATTCCCATAGTCACATAACAGGACATTACTCTATTACCATAGTCACATTACAGGACATTACTCTATTCGCATAGTCACATTACAGGACATTACTCTATTCCCATAGTCACATTACTCTATTCCCATAGTCACATTATTGGACATTACTCTATTCCATAGTCACCTTACAGGACATTACTCTATTCCCATAGTCACATTACAGGACATTACTCTATTCCCATAGTCACATTACAGGACATTACTCTATACCCTAGTCACATTACAGGACATTACTCTATTCCCATAGTCACATTTCAGGACATTACTCTATTCCCATAATCACATTAACAGGACATTACTCTATTCCCATAGTCACATTTCAGGACATTACTCTATTCCCATAATCACATTACAGGACATTACTCTATTCCCATAGTCACATTACAGGACATTACTCTATTCCCATAGTCACATTACAGGACATTACTCTATTCCCAAAATCTTATTACAGGACATTACTCTATTCCCATAGTCACATTACAGGACATTACTCTATTCCCATAGTCACATTACAGGACATTACTCTACTCCCATAGTCACATTACAGGACATTACTCTATACCCATAGTCACATTACAGGACATTACTCTATTCCCATAGTCATATTACAGGACATTACTCTATTACCATAGTCACATTACAGGACATTACTCTATTCCCATTGTCATATTACTCTATTCCCATAGTCACATTACAGGACATTACTCTATTCCCATAGTCACATTACAGGACATTACTCTATTCCCATAGTCACATTACAGGACAATACTCTATTCCCATAGTCACATTACAGGACATTACTCTATTCCCATAGTCACATTACAGGACATTACTCTATTCCCATAATCACATTACAGGACATTACTCTATTCCCATAGTCACATTACAGGACATTACTCTATTCCCATAGTCACATTACAGGACATTACTCTATTCCCATAGTCACATTACAAGGACATTACTCTATACCCATAGTCACATTACAGGACATTACTCTATTCCCATAGTCACATTACAGGACATTACTCTATTCCCATAGTCATATTACAGGACATTACTCTATTCCCATAGTCACATAACAGGACATTACTCTATTCCCATAGTCACATTACAGGACATTACTCTATTCCCATTGTCATATTACTCTATTCCCATAGTCACATTACAGGACATTACTCTATTCCCATAGTCACATTACAGGACATTACTCTTTTCCCATAGTCACATTACAGGACATTACTCTATTCCCATAGTCACATTACAGGACAATACTCTATTCCCATAGTCACATTACAGGACATTACTCTATTCCCATAGTCACATTACAGGACATTACTCTATTCCCATAGTCACATTACAGGACATTACTCTATTCCCATTGTCATATTACTCTATTCCCATAGTCACATTACAGGACATTACTCTATTCCCATAGTCACATTACAGGACATTACTCTATTCCCATAGTCACATTACAGGACATTACTCTATTCCCATAGTCACATTACAGGACAATACTCTATTCCCATAGTCACATTACAGGACATTACTCTATTACCATAGTCACATTACAGGACATTACTCTATTTCCATAGTCACATTACAGGACATTACTCTATTCCCATAGTCACATTACAGGACATTACTCTATTCCCATAGTCACATTACAGGACATTACTCTATTCCTATAGTCACATTACAGGACATTACTCTATTCGCATAGTCACATTACAGGACATTACTCTATTCCCATAGTCACATTACTCTATTCCCATAGTCACATTACAGGACATTACTCTATTCCCATAGTCACATTACAGGACATTACTCTATTCCATATTCACATTACAGGACATTACTCTATTCCCATAGTCATATTACAGGACATTACTCTATTCCCATAGTCACATACAGGACATTACTCTATTCCCATAGTCACATTACAGGACATTACTCTATTCCCATAGTCACATTACAGGACATTACTCTATTCCCATAATCACATTACAGGACATTACTCTATTCCCATAGTCACATTACAGGACATTACTCTATTCCCATAGTCACATTACAGGACATTACTCTATTCCAATAATTCATTACAGGACATTACTCTATTCCCATAGTCACCTTACAGGACATTACTCTATTCCCATAGTCACATTACAGGACATTACTCTATTCCCATAGTCACATTACAGGACATTACTCTATTCCCATAGTCAATTACAGGACATTACTCTATTCCCATAGTCACATTAACAGGACATTACTCTATTACCATAGTCACATTACAGGACATTACTCTATTCCATAGTCACATTACAGGACATTACTCTATTCCCATAGTCATCAACATTACTCTATTCCCATAGTCACATTAATGGACATTACTCTATTCCCATAGTCACATTACAGGACATTACTCTATTCCCATAGTCACATTACAGGACATTACTCTATTCCCATAGTCACATTACAGGACATTACTCTATTACCCATAGTCACATTACAGGACATTACTCTATTCCATAGTCACATTACAGGACATTACTCTATTCCCATAATCACATTACAGGACATTACTCTATTCCCATAGTCACATTTCAGGACATTACTCTATTCCCATAATCACATTACAGGACATTACTCTATTCCCATAGTCACATTACAGGACATTACTCTATTCCCATAGTCACATTACAGGACATTACTCTATTCCATAATCACATTACAGGACATTACTCTATTCCCATAGTCACATTACAGGACATTACTCTATTCCCATAGTCACATTACAGGACATTACTCTACTCCCATAGTCACATTACAGGACATTACTCTATTACCATAGTCACATTACAGGACATTACTCTATTCCCATAGTCAATTACAGGACATTACTCTATTCCATAGTCACATTACAGGACATTACTCTATTCCCATTGTCATATTACTCTATTCCCATAGTCACATTACAGGACATTACTCTATTCCCATAGTCACATTACAGGACATTACTCTATTCCCATAGTCACATTACAGGACAATACTCTATTCCCATAGTCACATTACAGGACATTACTCTATTCCCATAGTCACATTACAGGACATTACTCTATTCCATAATCACATTACAGGACATTACTCTATTCCCATAGTCACATTCAGACTTACTCTATTCCCATAGTCACATTACAGGACATTACTCTATTCCCATAGTCACATTACAGGACATTACTCTATTCCCATAGTCACATTACAGGACATTACTCTATTCCCATAGTCACATTACAGGACATTACTCTATTCCCATAGTCAATTACAGGACATTACTCTATTCCCATAGTCACATACAGGACATTACTCTATTCCCATAGTCACATTACAGGACATTACTCTATTCCCATGTCAATTACTCTATTCCCATAGTCACATTACAGGACATTACTCTATTCCCATAGTCACATTACAGGACATTACTCTATTCCCATAGTCACATTACAGGACATTACTCTATTCCCATAGTCACATTACAGGACATTACTCTATTCCCATAGTCACATTACAGGACATTACTCTATTCCCATAATCACATTACAGGACATTACTCTATTCCCATAGTCACATTACAGGACATTACTCTATTCCCATAGTCACATTACAGGACATTACTCTATTCCCATTGTCATATTACTCTATTCCCATAGTCACATTACAGGACATTACTCTATTCCCATAGTCACATTACAGGACATTACTCTATTCCCATAGTCACATTACAGGACATTACTCTATTCCCATAGTCACATTACAGGACATACTCTATTCCCATAGTCACATTACAGGACATTACTCTATTCCCATAATCACATTACAGGACATTACTCTATTCCCATAGTCACATTACAGGACATTACTCTATTCCCATAGTCACATTACAGGACATTACTCTATCTCCCATAGTCACATTACAGGACATTACTCTATTCCCATAGTCACATTACAGGACATTACTCTATTCCATAGTCACATTACAGGACATTACTCTATTCCCATAGTCACATTACAGGACATTACTCTATTCCCATAGTCACATTACAGGACATTACTCTATTCCCATAGTCACATTACAGGACATTACTCTATTCCCATAGTCACATTACAGGACATTACTCTATTCCATAGTCACATTACAGGACATTACTCTATTCCCATAGTCACATACAGGACATTACTCTATTCCCATAGTCATTAGATTACTCTATTCCCATAGTCACATTACAGGACATTACTCTATTCCCATAGTCACATTACAGGACATTACTCTATTCCCATAGTCACATTACAGGACATTACTCTATTCCCATAGTCACATTAAGCATATATTTCCCATAGTCACATTACAGGACATTACTCTATTCCCATAGTCACATTACAGGACATTACTCTATTCCCATAGTCACATTATAGGACATTACTCTATTCCCATAGTCACATTACAGGACATTACTCTATTCCCATAGTCACATTACAGGACATTACTCTATTCCATAGTCACATTATGGGACATTACTCTATTGATATTCTATTACTCTATACTCATTACTCATTGTTATTACTCAGTACTCTATTGATGCTGGTGTGGGTAGATGTGGATGATGATGGTGGTGTGGGTAGATGTGGACGATGGTGGTGGTGGTGTGGGTAGATGTGGATGGTGGCGGTGGTGTGGGTAGATGTGGATGATGATGCTGGTGTGGGTAAATGTGGATGATGATGGTGGTGTGGGTAGATGTGGATGATGATGGTGGTGTGGGTAGATGTGGATGATGATGGTGGTGTGGGTAGATGTGGATGATGATGGTGGTGTGGGTAGATGTGGTGATAGATGATGGTGGTGGTGTGGGTAGATGTGGATTGATGGTGGTGTGGTAGATGTGGATGATGGTGGTGGCGGTGTGGGTAATGTGGATGATGATGGTGGTGTGGGTAGATGTGGATGATGTGGTGGTGTGGTAGATGTGGATGATGGTGGTGTAGGTAGATGTGGATGATGGTGGTGGCGTGTGGTATAGGTGGATGATGGTGGTGGTGGTGTGGGTAGATGTGGATGGTGATGATGATGGTGGTGTGAGTAGATGTGGATGATGGTGGTGGCGGTGTGAGTATAGGTGGATGATGGTGGTGGTGGTGTGGGTAGATGTGGATGGTGATGATGATGGTGGTGTGAGTAGATGTGGATGATGGTGGTGGCGGTGTGGGTATAGGTGGATGATGGTGGTGGTGGTGTGGGTAGATGTGGATGGTGATGATGATGGTGGTGTGGGTAGATGTGGATGGTGGCAGTGGTGTGGGTATAGATGGATGATGGTGGTGGTGTGGGTATAGGTGTGATGATGGTGGTGGTGTGGATGGATGTGGATGGTGGCGGTGGGTGTGGGTATAGGTGGATGATGGTGGTGGTGTGGATAGATGTGGATGGTGGCGGGTGGTGTGGGTATAGATGGATGATGGTGGTGGTGTGGGTATAGGTGGATGATGGTGGTGGTGTGGATAGATGTGGATGGTGGCGGTGGGTGTGGGTATTAGGTGGATGATGGTGGTGGTGTGGATAGATGTGGATGGTGGCGGTGGTGGTGGGTAGATGTGGATGGTGATGATGATGGTGGTGTGGGTAGATGTGGATGGTGGCGGAGGTGTGGGTATAGGTGGATGATGGTGGTGGTGTGGGTATAGGTGGATGATGGTGGTGGTGTGGGTATAGGTGGATGATGGTGGTGGTGTGGATAGATGTGGATGGTGGCGGTGGTGTGGGTATAGGTGGATGATGGTGGTGGTGTGGGTAGATGTGGATGGTGGCAGTGGTGTGGGTATAGATGGATGATGGTGGTGGTGTGGGTATAGGTGGATGGTGGGAGTGGTGTGGGTATAGATGGATGATGGTGGTGGTGTGGGTATAGGTGGATGATGGTGGTGGTGTGGATAGATGTGGATGGTGGCGGTGGTGTGGGTAGATGTGGATGATGGTGGTGTAGGTAGATGTGGATGATGGTGGTGGTGTGGGTATAGATGGATGATGGTGGTGGTGTGGGTATAGGTGGATGATGGTGGTGGTGTGGGTAGATGTGGATGGTGGCGGTGGTGTGGGTATAGGTGGATGATGGTGGTGGTGTGGGTAGATGTGGATGGTGGCGGTGGTGTGGGTATAGGTGGATGATGGTGGTGGTGTGGGTAGATGTGGATGGTGGCGGTGGTGTGGGTATAGGTGGATGATGGTGGTGGTGTGGGTATAGGTGGATGATGGTGGTGGTGTGGATAGATGTGGATGGTGGCGGTGGTGTGGGTAGATGTGGATGATGCTGGTGTAGGTAGATGTGGCTTCTAATAATGGCGCTTTGGGCAGACGTAGTGATAGGAGTGAGTGGATCCAGGACAGTATTAAGAGCAGTGGAGTGGTAGTCCCGCTGTCTGATGGGGGTAGTTGTGACCTCATTGTTGGTCACGTGGGGTGGATGAGCCGTTTTGTATACACAGGTGTGTGACTGATGGGAGGGAAGTAACAGGAATAACCGGAGTATGATGTGTGGGTGACAAGCTGGAGCAGGTCCCACCACACGAGGAGCCAGAGCTCCAACATCGGGGCAAGACCCGACTGGAGGAGTGTGATCAGGAATCTGTGGGCACCAGTGTGAGGGCGGCTCTGACCCTGCGCGGTACCTGTATGGTGCTGAGCCTCATGGAGAACATTCATACACTGCACCCACATGGATGAGCAGCATCACACAAATCCTACTGGCACATCACACCTGGAGCACAGCGCCAACCAGAGGCCTATAGGCACATCACAGCTGGAGCACAGCGCCAACCAGAGGCCTATAGGCATATCACACCTGGAGCACAGCGCCAACCAGAGGCCTATAGGCACATCACACCTGGAGCACAGCGCCAACCAGAGGCCTATAGGCATATCACACCTGGAGCACAGCGCCAACCAGAGGCCTATAGGCACATCACACCTGGAGCACAGCGCCAACCAGAGGCCTATAGGCACATCACACCTGGAGCACAGCGCCAACCAGAGGCCTATAGGCATATCACACCTGGAGCACAGCGCCAACCAGAGGCCTATAGGCACATCACACCTGGAGCACAGCGCCAACCAGAGGCCTATAGGCATATCACACCTGGAGCACAGCGCCAACCAGAGGCCTATAGGCACATCACACCTGGAGCACAGCGCCAACCAGAGGCCTATAGGCATATCACACCTGGAGCACAGCGCCAACAAGAGGCCTATAGGCACATCACACCTGGAGCACAGCGCCAACCAGAGGCCTATAGGCACATCACACCTGGAGCACAGCGCCAACCAGAGGCCTATAGGCACATCACACTTGGAGCACAGCGCCAACAAGAGGCCTATAGGCACATCACACCTGGAGCACAGCGCCAACCAGAGGCCTATAGGCACATCACACCTGGAGCACAGCGCCAACCAGAGGCCTATAGGCATATCACACCTGGAGAACAGCGCCAACCAGAGGCCTATAGGCACATCACACCTGGAGCACAGCGCCAACCAGAGGCCTATAGGCACATCACACCTGGAGCACAGCGCCAACCAGGGGCCTATAATCACACAACAGCCGGAGCACAGCGCCAATCAGAGGCCTATAGGCACATCACACCTGGAGCACAGCGCCAACTAGAGGCCAATAAGCACACAACAGCATGAGCACTGTGCCAACCAGAGGCCTATAGGCACATCACACCTGGAGCACAGCGGCAAATAGAAGCCCATAGACACCTAACACCTACAGCACAGTGCAAACCAGAGGCCTAAAGGCATATCACACCTGGAGAACAGCGCCAACCAGAGGCCTATAGGCACATCACACCTGGAGCACAGCGCCAACCAGAGGCCTATAGGCTCCTAATACCTGGAGCACAGAGTCAGCTAGAGGCCTATAGGCACATCACACCTGGAGCACAGCGCCAACCGGAGGCCTATAGGCACCTACCACCTGGAGTACAGCGCCAACCAGAGGCCTATAGGCATATCACACCTGGAGCACAGTGCCAACCAGAGGCCTATAGGCACATCACACCTGGAGCACAGCACCAACCAGAGGCCTATAGGCACATCACACCTGGAGCACAGCGCCAACCAGAGGCCTATAGGCACATCACACCTGGAGCACAGCGCCAACCGGAGGCCTATAGGCACCTACCACCTGGAGTACAGCGCCAACCAGAGGCCTATAGGCATATCACACCTGGAGCACAGTGCCAACCAGAGGCCTATAGTCACATCACACCTGGAGCACAGCGCCAACCAGAGGCCTATAGGCACATCACACTTGGAGCACAGCGCCAACTAGAGGCCTAAAGGCAACCAACACCTGGAGCACAGCGCCAACTAGAGGCCTATAGGCACATCACACCTGGAGCACAGCGCCAACCAGAGACCTATAGGCACATCACACCTGGAGCACAGCGCCAACCAGAGGCCTATAGGCACATCACACCTGGAGCACAGCGCCAACTAGAGGCCAATAAGCACACAACAGCATGAGCACTGTGCCAACTAGAGGCCTATAGGCACATCACACCTAGAGCACAGCGGCAAATAGAAGCCCATAGGCACCTAACACCTGGAGTCAGCTCCAACTAGTGCCTATAGACACCTAACACCTACAGCACAGTGCAAACCAGAGGCCTAAAGGCACATCACACCTGGAGCACAGCGCCAACTAGAGGCCTATAGGCTCCTAACACCTGGAGCACAGCACCAACCAGAGGCCTATAGGCACATCACACCTGGAGCACAGCGCCAACCAGAGGCCTATAGGCACATCACACCTGGAGCACAGCGCCAACCGGAGGCCTATAGGCACCTAACACCTGGAGTACAGCGCCAACCAGAGGCCTATAGGCATATCACACCTGGAGCACAGTGCCAACCAGAGGCCTATAGTCACATCACACCTGGAGCACAGCGCCAACCAGAGGCCTATAGGCACATCACACCTGGAGCACAGCGCCAACCAGAGGCCTATAGGCACATCACACCTGGAGCACAGCGCCAACCAGAGGCCTATAGGCACATCACACCTGGAGCACAGCGCCAACCGGAGGCCTATAGGCACATCACACCTAGAGAACAGCGCCAACTAGAGGCCAATAAGCACACAACAGCATGAGCACTGTGCCAACTAGAGGCCTATAGCACATCACACCTGGAGCACAGCGCAAATAGAAGCCCATAGGCACCTAACACTGGAGTCAGCTCCAACTAGTGGCCTATAGACACCTAACACCTACAGCACAGTGCAAACCAGAGGCCTAAAAGGCACATCACACCTGGAGCACAGCGCCAACCAGAGGCCTATAGGCACATCACACCTGGAGCACAGCGCCAACCGAGGCCTATAGGCACCTAACACCTGGAGTACAGCGCCAACCAGAGGCCTATAGGCACATCACACCTGGAGCACAGCGCCAACAAGAGGCCTATAGGCATATCACACCTGGAGCACAGCGCCAACCAGAGGCCTATAGGCACCTAACACCTGGAGCACAGCGCCAACCAGAGGCCTATAGGCACATCACACTTGGAGCACAGCGCCAACCAGAGGCCTATAGGCACATCACACCTGGAGCACAGCGCCAACCAGAGGCCTATAGGCACATCACACCTGGAGCACAGCGCCAACAAGAGGCCTATAGGCACATCACACCTGGAGCACAGCGCCAACCAGAGGCCTATAGGCACCTAACACCTGGAGCACAGCGCCAACCAGAGGCCTATAGGCACATCACACTTGGAGCACAGCGCCAACTAGAGGCCTAAAGGCACCCAACACCTGGAGCACAGCGCCAACTAGAGGCCTATAGGCACATCACACCTAGAGAACAGCGCCAACCAGAGCTTGTAGGCACATCACCCCTGGAGCACAGCGCCAACCAGAGGCCTATAGGCACATCACACCTGGAGCACAGCGCCAACTAGAGGCCAATAAGCACACAACAGCATGAGCACTGTGCCAACTAGAGGCCTATAGGCCACATCACACCTGGAGCACAGAGTCAACCAGAGGCCTATAGGCTCCTAACACACTGGAGCACAGAGTCAGCTAGAGGCCTATAGGTTATTCAGTTACACACAACGACGCACTAACGATGTTGTTTCAAATTGTTGTACATGTCACTTTTCATTGATGTTGTGCCGTGTAAAGGTACCTTTAGAGAGCTCACTACTATCCTATTACCAGACCCCACTGATCTGATACTGATGACCCAACCTAAGAGACCTCATCACTATCATACAACCAGACCCACCGATCTGATACTGATGACCCAACCTAAGAGAGCTCACACTATTATACAACCAGACTCACCGATCTGATACTGATGACCCAACCTAGAGAGCTCATCACTATCATACAAACCAGACCCCACCGATCTGATACTGATGACCCAACCTAAGAGAGCTCATCACTATCATACAACCAGACCCCACCGATCTGATACTGATGACCCAACCTAAGAGAGCTCATCACTATATACAACCAGACCCACCGATCTGATACTGATGACCCAACCTAAGAGAACTCATCACTATTATACAACCAGACCCCACCGATCTGATACTGATGACCCAACCTAAGAGACCTCATCACTATCATACAACCAGACCCACGATCTGATACTGATGACCCAACCTAAGAGAGCTCATCACTATCATACAACCAGACCCCACCGATCTGATACTGATGACCCAACCTAAGAGAACTCATCACTATTATACAACCAGACCTCACCGATCTGATACTGATGACCCAACCTAAGAGAGCTCATCACTATTCATACAACCAGACCCCCCCGATCTGATACTGATGACCCAACCTAAGAGAACTCATCACTTTTATACAACCAGACCCCACCGATCTGATACTGATGACCCAACCTAAGAGACCTCATCACTATCATACAACCAGACCTCACCGATCTGATACTGATGACCCAACCTAAGAGACCTCATCACTATCATACAACCAGACCCCACCGATCTGATACTGATGACCCAACCTAAGAGACTCATCACTATTATACAACCAGACCTCACCGATCTGATACTGATGACCCAACCTAAGAGAACCTCATCACTATATACAACCAGACCTCACCGATCTGATATGATGACCCAACAAGAGACTCATCACTATCATACAACCGACCTCACGATTGATACTGATGACCAACTAAGAACTCATCACTATCATACACCAGACCCACCGATCTGATATGATGACCCAACCTAAGAGACTCATCATATCATACACCAGACCTCACCGATTGATATATGACCCAACTAAGAGAGATCACTATTATACAACAACCCACCGATCTGATACTATGACCAACCTAAGAGACTCTCACATCATACAACAGACCCACCGATCTGATATGATGACCCACCTAAGAGACTCATCACTATCATAAACCAGACTCACCGATCTGATACTGATGACCCACTAAGAGAGCTCATACTATTATACAACCAGACCCACCGATCTGATACTGAGACCCAACCTAGAGGCTCATCACTATATACAACCAGACCCACGATCTGATACTGAAGACCCAACTAAGAGAGCTCATCACTATTATACAACAGCCCCACCGATCTGATACTGATGACCCAACCTAAGAGACTCATCACTATATACAACAGACCCACCGATCTATACTGATGACCCAACTAAGAGAGCTCATCACTATATCAACCAGACCCACCGATCTGATACTGATGACCCAACCTAAGAGAACTCATCACTATCATACAACCAGACCCCACGATCTGATACTGATGACCAACTAGAGAGCTCATCACATCATACAACAGACCCACGATCTGATACTGATGACCCAACCTAAGAGAGCTCATCACTATTATACAACCAGACCCACGATCTGATACTATGACCCAACCTAAGAGAACTCATCACTATATACAACCAGACCCACCGATCTGATACTATGACCCAACCTAAGAGAGCTCATCACTATATACAACCAGACCCACCGATCTGATACTGATGACCCAACCTAAGAGAGCTCATCACTATTATACAACCAGACCCCACCGATCTGATACTATGACCCAACCTAAGAGAGCTCATCACTATATACAACCAGACCCACCGATCTGATACTATGACCCAACCTAAGAGACTCATCTATCCCTAAGGATCATTTACACACCAGATGTATGGACACTAGAGCTCATACTATATACAACAGCCCCGATTGATATGATGACCATAAAGACTCTATCACACCAGACCCGATCTGATATGAGACCACAGACTCACTTATAAACAGACCACGATTGATACTGATGACCCAACCTAAGAGACTCATCACTATATACAACCAGACCCCGATCTGTACTGATGACCCAACCTAGAGACATCACTATATCAACCAGACCCCACATCTATACTGATGACCCACCTAGACTCATCACTATATACAACAGACCACGATTGTACTGATGACCCAACCTAAGAGACTCATCACTATCATAACAACCCACCGATCGATATGATGACCCAACCTAAGAGATCATCACTTATACAACCAACCCACCGATTGTACTGATGACCCAACCAAGACTCATCACTATATACAACCAGACCCGATCTGATATGATGACCCAACCTAAGAGACTCATCACTATATACACAGACCACCGATTGATACTGATGACCACCTAAGAGACTCATCACTATATACAACAGACCCCACCGATCTGATATGATGACCAACAAGAGACTCATCACTATATACAACCAACCCACCGATCTGATACTGATGACCCAACCTAAGAGAGTATCACTATATACAACCAGACCCCACCGATTGATACTGATGACCAACCTAAGAACTCATCACTATTATACAACAGACCCACCGATCTGATACTGATGACCAACCTAAGAGACTCATCACTATATACACCAGACCCCACCGATCTGATACTGATGACCCAACTAAGAGACTCATCACTATATACAACAACCACGTCTATATGACACAAGACCATCACTATTAAGACCCGATTGTACTTACCAAGACTTACATTACAACAGACCACGATCTGATACTGAGACACCTAAGATCATCACTAACACAACCACGACGAACTAACCAACCAGAGACTCTATATAACACCACGTCTATACGATGACCAACAGAGATCATCATTAACAACCACCATTATACTATGCATAGACACACTACAACCAACCCGATTGTATATACCCACAGAGACATCACTAACCAGACCCGACTATATCCACTAGAGACACTATAAACCAACCCATCTATTGCCACCTAGAGCTCTCTTACACCAGACACCGATTGATCGGACCCACTAAGCTCTCACTATACAACCAGACCACCGATCTATACCACCAGGACATATATACACACCACCGATTGATAGAACAACTAACCTATATATACAACACCACGTCTACTGAGACCACTAGATCATATATACACCAACCACGATCGATAGAACAACCTAAGCCACACTATACACCAACCACATATAGACCCAACTAGACTCATATATACACCAACCCACGATTATACATACCACAGAGCTCAATCATACACAGACCAGATTGATACTGGACCACTAAGACTATAATACACCAACCACATGATATGAGACCACAGAGTCACAATCACCGACCACGATTGATGAGACACTAGAGATCTCACTATTACAACCAGCCCGATTATATGACCAACCTAGAGACTTCACTATATACACAGACCACATCTATACAACCTAAGACCACATACACGACCACGATCTATATATGACCAACTAGAACTCATATCATAACCAACCCGATCTGATCTATGACCCAACCAGAACTATCAAAAACAGACACGACTGTATAGACCCACCAAGAGACTCACACTATCAACCAACCAGATTTCTAGACCACTAGGACTACTATATACACAACCCGATTGATATGTGACCAACTAGAGATATATCAACACAGACCACCGATTGATGATGACCACAAGAATCAATAACAACCGACCACCATATATAGCCACAGAGACTCACATATACACAGACCACGATGAATACAACTAGAGATTCATATTATACACCAACCACGATCTGTACTATACCACTAAGAGACTCATCACTATATACAACCAGACCTCACCGATCTGATACTGATGACCCAACCTAAGAGACTCATCACTATTATACAACCAGACCCCACCGATCTGATACTGATGACCCAACCTAAGAGACTCATCACTATATCATACAACCAGACCCACCGATCTGATACTGATGACCCAACAAGAGACTCATCACTATCATACAACCAGACCCACCGATCTGATACTGATGACCCAACCTAAGAGAACTCATCACTATATACAACCAACCACCGATCTGATACTGATGACCCACCTAAGAGAACTCATCACTATATACAACCAGACCCACCGATCTGATACTGATGACCCAACCTAAGAGACTCATCACATCAACAACCAGACCACCATCTGATACTGATGACCCAACCTAAGAGAACTCATCACTATTATACAACCAGACCCACCGATCTGATACTGATGACCCAACCTAAGAGAGCTCATCACTATCATACAACCAGACCCCACGATCTGATACTGATCACCCAACCTAAGAGACCTCATCACCATCATACAACCAGACCCCACCGATCTGATACTGATGACCCAACCGAAGAGAACTCATCACTATTATACAACCAGACCCCACCGATCTGATACTGATGACCCAACCTAAGAGAACTCATCACTATCATACAACCAGACCCCACTGATCTGATACTGATGACCCAACCTAAGAGAGGTCATCACTATCATACAACCAGACCCACCGATCTCATACTGATGACCCAACCTAAGAGAACTCATCACTATTATACAACCAGACCTCACCGATCTGATACTGATGACCCAACCTAAGAGAGCTCATCACTATCATACAACCAGACCCCACCGATCTGATACTGATGACCCAACCTAAGAGAGCTCATCACTATTATACAACCAGACCCCACCGATCTGATACTGATGACCCAACCTAAGAGAGCTCATCACTATCATACAACCAGACCCCACCGATCTGATACTGATGACCCAACCTAAGAGAGCTCATCAGTATTATACAATCAGACCCCACTGATCTGATACTGATGACCCAACCTAAGAGAGCTCATCACTATCATACAACCAGACCTCACCGATCTGATACTGATGACCCAACCTAAGAGAGCTCATCGCTATCATACAACCAGACCCCACTGATCTGATACTGATGACCCAACCTAAGAGAACTCATCAGTATTATACAACCAGACCCCACTGATCTGATACTGATGACCCAACCTAAGAGAGCTCATCACTATCATACAACCAGACCCCACTGATCTGATACTGATGACCCAACCTAAGAGAGCTCATCACTATTATACAACCAGACCCCACCGATCTGATACTGATGACCCAACCTAAGAGAGCTCATCACTATTATACAACCAGACCCCACCGATCTGATACTGATGACCCAACCTAAGAGAACTCATCACTATTATACAACCAGACCTCACCGATCTGATACTGATGACCCAACCTAAGAGAACTCATCACTATCCTACAACCAGACCCCACCGATCTGATACTGATGACCCAACCTAAGAGAGCTCATCACTATTATACAACCAGACCCCACCGATCTGATACTGATGACCCAACCTAAGAGAGCTCATCACTATTATACAACCAGACCCCACCGATCTGATACTAATGACCCAACCTAAGAGACCTCATCACTATCATACAACCAGACCCCACCGATCTGATACTGATGACCCAACCTAAGAGACCTCATCACTATCATACAACCAGACCCCACCGATCTGATACTGATGACCCAACCTAAGAGAGCTCATCACTATCATACAACCAGACCCCACCGATCTGATACTGATGACCCAACCTAAGAGAGCTCATCACTATCATACAACCAGACCCCACCGATCTGATACTGATGACCCAACCTAAGAGAGCTCATCACTATCCTACAACCAGACCTCACTGATCTGATACTGATGACCCAACCTAAGAGAGCTCATCACTATTATACAACCAGACCCCACCGATCTGATACTGATGACCCAACCTAAGAGAACTCATCACTATCATACAACCAGACCCCACCGATCTGATACTGATGACCCAACCTAAGAGAGCTCATCACTATTATACAACCAGACCCCACCGATCTGATACTGATGACCCAACCTAAGAGAACTCATCACTATCATACAACCAGACCCCACCGATCTGATACTGATGACCCAACCTAAGAGACCTCATCACTATCATACAACCAGACCCACCGATCTGATACTGATGACCCAACCTAAGAGACCTCATCACTATCATACAACCAGACCTCACCGATCTGATACTGATGACCCAACCTAAGAGAGGTCATCACTATTATACAACCAGACCCCACCGATCTGATACTGATGACCCAACCTAAGAGACCTCATCACTATCATACAACCAGACCCCACCGATCTGATACTGATTACCCAACCTAAGAGAACAATATGTTATAGCATCAATATACAGGAGGTTACTCTACAGTATCTGGGGCGTAATAAATGCAGGGTCCCTGCAGCTTCTCCCTGGCCAGCGAGTAGGACTACTCCACTACTATGTAACATCCAGTGTGAGTTGTAGTGATCCTAGATGTGATCTTTCCCATGATCCTCCAGGTTTCTGCCTCCGAGGGGTAATTAGTGCTCGGTATTATTAGTAAGCCTCTGCTATAATTACCAGATGATATTATTAGTAACAACTACTCCACCCATCAGGTATAGAGAGTAGCAGCCGCATGACATGACGGTGATGTCCATTGGGGGCCCCAGGCTCCTGCATCTACAACAAGCCACTGTCATGAGGGCAAGAGGGGCCCCAGCGCCTCTATCACCCGAGTACAGGGACCAAGCCCAAAATCATCACTGCTGTGTATCTAATCCCCTCAGGTACGATACTGTGAATTCCCAGCCTCGTCATGTGATATGCTCCACTGCTGTATCTCAGTCTGAGTGTTGATTCAGTCATCTGCTGTATCTCAGCCTGTGCTGTGTGATATGCTCCACTGCTATATCTCAGCCTGTGCTTTGTGACATGACCTGCTGCTATTTCTCAGCCTGTGCTGTGTGATATGCTCCACTGCTGTATCTCAGCCTGTGCTGTGTTATATGCTCCACTGCTGTATCTCAGCCTGTGCTGTGATACTTCTCTGGTAGGTAGTACCAAAATGGGACTGGCGTGGGGCATCACGAATGAGTCATGTGAGCGGTTTTGCGCCTCGTGTGCGGTGACCCTGGGGCGAGCGCTTCCTGCACAGACCCTGGGATTGTTCTGTAAATCACATGACGAGAGCCAACCGGGAAAGGGTTAATGGCAGTCGCTGTGCGGCTGTGACGGGGTTAATGTTTTGGTTAATAATACATTATAAAGTCCTTGAATGTCCAGACCCTGCCTCAGACCGCACCTCTGAGCCCCGGACCCTGTTTCGGACCTTGCATCAAAGCCCCGGACCCTGTCTCGGAGTACCGGACCTTGTTTCGGACCCCACCTTAGAGCCCCAGACCCTGCCTCGGAGCCCCAGACCCTGCCTCGGAGCCCCGGACCCTGCCTCGGAGACCTGGATCCTACCCTGGACCCCGCCTCGGAGGCCTGGACCCTGCCCGCAGCGCTCATCTCATCAGTACCTGGCCGCACACTTACCTGCGGGGTGTCGAGCAGAACGCTCCTCCGCAGCCGCCCCCTCCGGATCTCCATCTCCAGCGCAGAACATCGCGCCACCGTCACCCGACTGCGATGATTGCGGCAGAACATGATGAGGGCGAGGAACGATCAGGATCCAAACTTGTGTGACAGATTCCCGGGAATTCCTGAGGGGATTACAGCCTGAGAATGAGCGAGCGAGAGCGAGCGGCCGCCTCCACCCCTCCCATCATCCTGTCACTACTCCTCCTACACCACTCACCTCTTACCTGCGGCACAGGCGGGGACAGGACCACCATGTACTACATATCCAACCGGAACACAGGAGAGGGCAGGAGAGGACCACCGTATACTACATATGTAACCGTAACACGGGAGACGGCAGGAGAGGACCACCATGTACTACATATCCAACCGGAACACGGGAGAGGGCAGGAGAGGACCACCATGTACTACATATCAAACCGGAACACGGGACAGGGCAGGAGAGGACCACCGTATACTACATATCCAACCGGAACACGGGACAGGGCAGGACAGGACCACCATGTACTACATATCCAACCGGAAACACAGGGGAGGGCACGAGAGGACCACCATGTACTACATATCCAACCAGAACACGGGAGAGGGCAGGAGAGGACCACCATGTACTACATATCCAACCAGAACACGGGAGAGGGCAGGAGAGGACCACCATGTACTACATATCCAACCGGAACACAGGAGAGGGCAGGAGAGGACCACCGTATACTACATATGTAACCGTAACACGGGAGACGGCAGGAGAGGACCACCATGTACTACATATCCAACCGGAACACGGGAGAGGGCAGGAGAGGACCACCATGTACTACATATCAAACCGGAACACGGGACAGGGCAGGAGAGGACCACCGTATACTACATATCCAACCGGAACACGGGACAGGGCAGGACAGGACCACCATGTACTACATATCCAACCGGAACACAGGGGAGGGCAGGAGAGGACCACCATGTACTACATATCCAACCGGAACACGGGAGACGGCAGGAGAGGACCACCATGTACTACATATCCAACCGGAACCCAGGACAGGGCAGGAGAGGACCACCATGTACTACATATCCAACCGGAACACGGGAGAGGGCAGGAGAGGACCACCATGTACTACATATCCAACCGGAACCCAGGACAGGGCAGGAGAGGACCACCATGTACTACATATCCAACCGGAACACGGGAGAGGGCAGGAGAGGACCACCATGTACTACATATCCAACCGGAACACGGGAGAGGGCAGGAGAGGACCACCATGTACTACATATCCAACCGGAACACGGGAGAGGGCAGGAGAGGACCACCATGTACTACATATCAAACCATAACACGGGACAGGGCAGGAGAGGACAACCATGTACTACATATCCAAATGGCCACGGGCGAGGGCAGGAGAGGACAACCATGTACTACATATCCAACCGGAACACGGGACAGGGCAGGAGAGGACCACCGTATACTACATATCCAACCGGAACACGGGACAGGACAGAAGAGGACCACCGTATACTACATATCCAACCAGAACACGGGACAGGGCAGGAGAGGACCACCATGTGCTACATTTCAAACCGGAACACGGGAGGAGGGCAGGAGAGGACCACCATGTACTACATATCAAACCATAACACGGGAGAGGGCAGGAGAGGACCACCATGTACTACATATGTAACCGGAACACGGGAGAGGGCAGGAGAGGACCACCATGTACTACATATCAAACCATAACACGGGACAGGGCAGGAGAGGACAACCATGTACTACATATCCAAATGGCCACGGGCGAGGGCAGGAGAGGACAACCATGTACTACATATCCAACCGGAACACGGGACAGGCAGGAGAGGACCACCATATACTACATATCCAACCGGAACACGGGACAGGACAGAAGAGGACCACCGTATACTACATATCCAACCAGAACACGGGACAGGGCAGGAAGAGGACCACCATGTGCTACATATCAAACCGGAACACGGGAGAGGCAGGAGAGGACCACCATGTACTACATATCAAACCGGAACACGGGAGAGGGCAGGAGAAGACCACCATGTACTACATATCAAACCATAACACGGGACAGGGCAGGAGAGGACAACCATGTACTACATATCAAACCGGAACACGGGACAGGGCAGGAGAGGACCACCATGTGCTACATATCAAACCGGAACACGGGGACAGGGCAGGAGAAGACCACCATGTACTACATATCCAACCATAACACGGGACAGGGCAGGAGAAGACCACCATGTACTACATATCCAACCATAACACGGGACAGGGCAGGAGAGGACCACCATGTACTACATATCAAACCGGAACACGGGAGAGGACAGGAGAAGACCACCATGTACTACATATCAAACCAGAACACGGGAGAGGGCAGGAGAGGTCCACCATGTACTACATATCAAACCGGAACACGGGACAGGGCAGGAGAAGACCACCATGTACTACATATCCAACCATAACACGGGACAGGGCAGGAGAGGACAACCATGTACTACATATCAAACCGGAACACGGGAGAGGGCAGGAGAAGACCACCATGTACTACATATCAAACCAGAACACGGGACAGGGCAGGACAGGACCATCATATACTATATATTCAACCAAAACACGGGACAGGGCAGAAGAAGACCACCATGTACTACATATCCAACTGGCAATGGTCGAGTGTCTGTATCACAAGTGTTATTACACAGGAGGAGTATCTGTATTACATGTGATAATACACGGGAGGGGAGTGTCTGTATTACACGGGGGGGGGAGTGTCTGTATTACACATGTGATATTTCACGGCAGGAGTTTTTGTATGAAACGTGTGATACTGCACGGGGGGAGTGTCTATTAGACGTGTGATATTACACAGGGGGAGTGTCTACTACACGTGTGATATTACACGGGGGGGGGGGGAGTCTGTATTACACGCGTGATATTACACGGGGGGAGTGTCTGTATTACACGTGTGATATTACACGGGGGGAGTGTCTGTATTACACGTGTGATATTACACGGGGGAGTGTCTGTATTACACGCGTGATATTACACGGGGGGAGTGTCTGTATTACACGCGTGATATTACACGGGGGGAGTGTCTATTACACGTGTGATATTAACACGGGGGGAGTTTCTGTATTACACGTGTGATATTACACGGGGGAGTTTCTGTATTACACGTGTGATATTACACGGGGGGAGTGTCTGTATTACACGTGTGATATTACACGGGGGGAGTGTCTGTATACACGTGTGATATTACACGGGGGGAGTGTCTGTATTACACGTGTGATATTACACGGGGGGAGTGTCTGTATTACACGTGTGATATTACACGGGGGAGTGTCTGTATTACACGTGTGATATTACACGGTGGAGTGTCTGTATTACACGTGTGATATTACACGGGAGAGTGTCTGTATTACACGTGTGATATTACACGGGAGAGTGTCTGTATTACACGTGTGATATTACACGGGAGAGTGTCTGTATTACACGTGTGATATTACACGGGGGAGGTTCTGTATTACACGTGTGATATTACACGGGGGAGTGTCTGTATTACACGTGTGATATTACACGGGGGAGTGTCTGTATTACACGTGTGATATTACACGGGGGAGTGTCTGTATTACACGTGTGATATTACACGGGGGGAGTGTCTGTATTACACGTGTGATATTACACGGGGGGAGTGTCTGTATTACACGTGTGATATTACACGGGGGGAGTGTCTGTATTACACGTGTGATATTACAGGGTGAGTGTCTGTATTACAAGTGTGATATTACACGGGGGAGTGTCTGTATTACAAGTGTGATATTACACGGGGGAGTGTGTTGTATTACACGTGTGATATTACACAGGGGAGTGTCTGTATTACACGTGTGATATTACACGGGGGAGTGTCTGTATTACACGTGTGATATTACACAGGGGAGTGTCTGTATTACACGTGTGATATTACACGGGGGAGTGTCTGTATTACAGTGTGATATTACACGGGGGTGTCTTGTATTACACGTGTGACATTACACAGGGGGAGTGTCTGTATTACACGTGTGATATTACACGGGGGAGTGTCTGTATTACACGTGTGATATTACACGGGGGAGTGTCTGTATTACACATGTGATATTACACGGGGGAGTGTCTGTATTACACGTGTGATATTACACGGGGGAGTGTCTGTATTACACGTGTGATATTAGACGGGAGGGAGTGTCTGTATTACACGTGTGATATTACACGGGGGGAGTGTCTGTATTACACGTGTGATATTACACAGGGGAGTGTCTGTATTACACGTGTGATATTACACGGGGGAGTGTTCTGTATTACACGTGTGATATTACACGAGGGAGTGTCTGTATTACACGTGTGATATTACACGGGGTGTCTCTGTATTACATGTGTGATATTACACGGGGGAGTGTCTGTTATTACACGTGTGATATTACACGGGGGAGTGTCTGTATTACATGTGTGATATTACACAGGGGAGTTTCTGTATTACACTTGTGATTTTACACAGGGGAGTGTCTGTATTACACGTGTGATATTACACGGGGGAGTGTCTGTATTACACGTGTGACATTACACAGGGAGTTGTCTGTATTACACGTGTGATATTATCACAGGGGAGTGTCTGTATTACATGTGTGATATTACACGGGGGGTGTCTGTATTACACGTGTGATATTACACGGGGAGTGTCTGTATTACATGTGTGATATTACACGGGGGGAGTGTCTGTATTACACGTGTGATATTACACAGGGGAGTATCTGTATTACACGTGTGATATTACACAGGGGGGTGTCTGTATTACACGTGTGATATTACACGGGGGAGTGTCTGTATTACACGTTGTGATATTACACAGGGGAGTGTCTGTATTACATGTGTGATATTACACAGGGAGTGTCTGTATTACACGTGTGATATTACACGGGGGGAGTGTCTGTATTACACGTGTGATATTACACGGGGGAGTGTCTGTATTACACGTGTGACATTACACGGGAGGGAGTGTCTGTATTACACGTGTGATATTACACGGGAGGGAGTGTCTGTATTACAAGTGTGATATTACACGGGGGGGAGTGTCTGTATTACACGTGTGATATTACACGGGGGGGAGTGTCTGTATTACACGTGTGATATTACCACAGGGGGAGTGTCTGTATTACACGTGTGATATTACACGGGGGGAGTTGTCTGTATTACACGTGTGATATTACACGGGAGGGAGTGTTCTGTATTACACGTGTGATATTACACGGGAGGGAGTGTCTGTATTACATGTGTGATATTACACGGGGGGAGTGTCTGTATTACATGTGTGATATTACACGGGGGGAGTATCTGTATTACACGTGTGATATTACACGGGGGAGTGTCTGTATTAACACGTGTGATATTACACGGAGGGAGTGTCTGTATTACATGTGTGATATTACACGGGGGGAGTATCTGTATTACACGTGTGATATTACACGGGGGGGTGTCTGTATTACACGTGTGATATTACACGGGAGGGAGTGTCTGTATTACATGTGTGATATTACACGGGGGGAGTGTCTGTATTACACGTGTGATATTTACACGGGAGGGAGTGTCTGTATTACATGTGTGATATTACACGGGGGGGAGTGTCTGTATTACACGTGTGATATTACACGGGGGGGAGTGTCTGTATTACACGTGTGATATTACACGGGGGGAGTTGTCTGTATTACACGTGTGATATTACACAGGGGGAGTGTCTGCATTAACGTGTGATATTACACGGGGGGAGTGTCTGTATTACACGTGTGATATTACACGGGGGGAGTGTCTGTATTACACGTGTGATATTACACGGGAGGGAGTGTCTGTATTACACGTGTGATATTACACGGGAGGGAGTGTCTGTATTACATGTGTGATATTACACAGGGGAGTGTCTGTATTACACATGTGATATTACACGGGGGATGTGTCTGTATTACACATGATGTTACACGGTCCCCAGCATTGGTGCAGATGGCTGATATTCGGTACATTTGTATCTGACGGTCTCTGTATTTTCCGCCCCCGACGTCTGTTACATCAGAACATTGGAAAGCGCGGCCAAGACACAGGAAGCCACAAGACATGAAGATCCTGGGCCCCCGCCAGCTCCAGATGGCGACAATCACACTACCGGGAAACACGGGCGCTGTAACCTCATCATCACCGGATAATACTGGACACTGCCACAGTCACATACTGTGACCACAGCTGGAGACCGCAACACCACTGTGTGCAGGGAGTCTGTACATACAGGATTATCAGGAGTTGTCAGTTGTCACAGTGGGTCGGTCAGGTGTCAGGAGGAGTTGTCAGGTGTTACAGTGGGTCGGTGAGGTATCAGGAGGAGTTGTCAGGTGTCACAGTGGGTCGGTCAGGTGTCAGGAGAAGTTGTCAGGTGTCACAGTGGGTCGATCAGGTGTCAGGAGAAGTTGTCAGGTGTCACAGTGGGTCGGTCAGGTGTCAGGAGGAGTTGTCAGGTGTCACAGTGGGTCGATCAGGTGTCAGGAGGAGTTGTCAGGTGTCACAGTGGGTTGATCAGGTGTCAGGAGGAGTTGTCAGGTGTCACAGTGGGTCGGTCAGGTGTCAGGAGAAGTTGTCAGGTGTCACAGTGGGTCGGTCAGGTGTCAGGAGAAGTTGTCAGGTGTCACAGTGGGTCGGTCAGGTGTCAGGAAAAGTTGTCAGGTGCCACAGTGGGTCGGTCAGGTGTCAGGAGAAGTTGTCAGGTGTCACAGTGGGTCGGTCAGGTGTCAGGAGGAGTTGTCAGTTGTCACAGTGGGTCGGTCACGTGTCAGGAGAAGTTGTCAGGTGTCACAGTGGGTCGATCAGGTATCAGGAGGAGTTGTCAGGTGTCACAGTGGGTCGGTCAGGTGTCAGGAGGAGTTGTCAGTTGTCACAGGGGGTCGGTCAGGTGTCAGGAGGAGTTGTCAGGTGTCACAGTGGGTCGATCAGGTGTCAGGAGGAGTTGTCAGGTGTCACAGTGGGTCGGTCAGGTGTCAGGAGAAGTTGTCAGGTGTCACAGTGGGTCGGTCAGGTGTCAGGAGGAGTTTTCAGGTGTCACAGTGGGTCGGTCAGGTGTCAGGAGAAGTTGTCAGGTGTCACAGTGGGTCGATCAGGTGTCAGGGGAGTTGTCAGGTGTCACAGTGGGTCGGTCAGGTGTCAGGAGGAGTTGTCAGTTGTCACAGTGGGTCGGTCAGGTGTCAGGAGGAGTTGTCAGGTGTTACAGTGGGTCGGTGAGGTGTCAGGGGAGTTGTCAGGTGTCACAGTGGGTCGGTCAGGTGTCAGGAGGAGTTGTCAGGTGTCACAGTGGATTGATCAGGTGTCAGGAGGAGTTGTCAGGTGTCACAGTGGATTGATCAGGTGTCAGGAGGAGTTGTCAGGTGTCACAGTGGGTCGGTCAGGTGTCAGGAGAAGTTGTCAGGTGTCACAGTGGGTCGGTCAGGTGTCAGGAGTAGTTGTCAGGTGTCACAGTGGGTCGGTCAGGTGTCAGGAGAAGTTGTCAGGTGTCACAGTGGGTCGGTCAGGTGTCAGGAGAAGTTGTCAGGTGTCACAGTGGGTCGGTCAGGTGTCAGGAGGAGTTGTCAGGTGTCACAGTGGGTCGGTCACGTGTCAGGAGAAGTTGTCAGGTGTCACAGTGGGTCGATCAGGTATCAGGAGGAGTTGTCAGGTGTCACAGGGGGTCGGTCAGGTGTCAGGAGAAGTTGTCAGGTGTCACAGTGGGTCGGTCAGGTGTCAGGAGGAGTTGTCAGGTGTCACAGTGGGTCGATCAGGTGTCAGGAGGAGTTGTCAGGTGTCACAGTGGGTCGATCAGGTGTCAGGAGGAGTTGTCAGGTGTTACAGTGGGTCGGTCAGGTGTCAGGAGAAGTTGTCAGGTGTCACAGTGGGTCGGTTCAGGTGTCAGGAGGAGTTGTCAGGTGTCACAGTGGGTCGGTCAGGTGTCAGGAGAAGTTGTCAGGTGTTACAGTGGGTCGGTCAGGTGTCAGGAGAAGTTGTCAGGTGTCACAGTGGGTCGGTCAGGTGTCACAGTGGGTCGTCAGGTGTCAGGAGGAGTTGTCAGGTGTCACAGTGGGTCGGTCAGGTATTACAGTGGGTCGGTCAGGTGTCAGGAGAAGTTGTCAGGTGTCACAGTGGGTCGGTCAGGTGTCACAGTGGGTCGATCAGGTGTCAGGAGGAGTTGTCAGGTGTCACAGTGGGTCGGTCAGGTGTCACAGTGGGTTGGTCAGGTATCAGGAGGAGTTGTCAGGTGTCACAGTGGGTTGATCAGTTGTCAGGAGGAGTTGTCAGGTGTCACAGTAGGTCGGTCAGGTGTCAGGAGGAGTTGTCAGGTGTCACAGTGGGTTGATCAGGTGTCAGGAGGAGTTGTCAGGTGTCACAGTAGGTCGGTCAGGTGTCAGGAGGAGTTGTCAGGTGTCACAGTGGGTCGGTCAGGTATCAGGAGGAGTTCTCAGGTGTCACAGTGGGTCGATCAGGTATCAGGAGGAGTTGTCAGGTGTCACAGGGGGTCAGTCAGGTGTCAGGGGGAGTTGTCAGGTGTCACAGTGGGTCGATCAGGTGTCAGGAGAAGTTGTCAGGTGTCACAGTGGGTCGGTAAGCTGTCAGGGGGAGTTGTCAGGTGTCACAGTGGGTCGGTCAGGTGTCAGGAGGAGTTGTCAGGTGTCACAGTGGGTCGGTCAGGTGTCAGGAGGAGTTGTCAGGTGTCACAGTGGGTCGGTCAGGTGTCAGGAGGAGGAGTTGTCAGGTGTCACAGTGGGTCGGTCAGGTGTCAGGGGGAGTTGTCAGGTGTCACAGTGGGTCGGTCAGGTATCAGGAGGAGTTGTCAGGTGTCACAGTGGGTCGGTCAGGTATCAGGAGGAGTTGTCAGGTGTCACAGTGGGTCAGTCAGTTGTCAGGAGGAGTTGTCAGGTGTCAGGAGGAGTTGTCAGGTGTCACAGTGGGTCGGTCAGGTGTCAGGAGGAGGAGTTGTCAGGTGTCACAGTGGGTCGGTCAGGTATCAGGAGGAGTTGTCAGGTGTCACAGTGGGTCGGTCAGGTGTCAGGAGGAGGAGTTGTCAGGTGTCACAGTGGGTCGGTCAGGTATCAGGAGGAGTTGTCAGGTGTCACAGTGGGTCGGTCAGGTGTCAGGAGAAGTTGTCAGGTGTCACAGTGGGTTCGGTCAGGTGTCAGGAGGAGTTGTCAGGTGTCACAGTGGGTCGGTCAGGTGTCAGGAGAAGTTGTCAGGTGTTACAGTGGGTCGGTCAGGTATCAGGAAGAGTTGTCAGGTGTCACAGTGGGTCGGTCAGGTGTCAGGAGAAGTTGTCAGGTGTCACAGTGGGTCGGTCAGGTGTCAGGAGAAGTTGTCAGGTGTCACAGTGGGTCGGTCAGGTGTTAGGAGAAGTTGTCAGGTGTCACCGTGGGTCACTCAGGTGTCAGGAGGAGTTGTCAGGTGTCAGGAGGAGTTGTCAGGTGTCACAGTGGGTCGGTCAGGTGTCAGGAGGAGTTGTCAGGTGTCACAGTGGGTCGGTCAGGTGTCAGGAGGAGTTGTCAGGTGTTACAGTGGGTCGGTCAGGTGTCAGGAGGAGTTGTCAGGTGTCACAGCGGTCGGTCAGGTGTCAGAAGAAGATGTCAGGTGTCACAGTGGGTCGGTCAGGTGTCAGGAGGAGTTGTCAGGTGTCACAGCGGTCGGTCAGGTGTCAGAAGATGTCAGGTGTCACAGTGGGTTGATCAGGTGTCAGGAGGAGTTTCAGAGCGCGGGCACAAGAAGGCTATCCCAGAGAGAGCAGGCACAAGAAGGCTATCCCAGAGAGCGGGCACAAGAAGGCTATCCCAGGGGCGGGCACAAGAAGGCTATCCCAGAGAGCGGGCACAAGAAGGCTATCCCAGAGAGGAGGCACAAGAAAGCTATCCCAGAGAGCGGGCACAAGAAGGCTATCCCAGAGAGAGTCGGCACAAGAAGGCCATCCCAGAGAGAGCAGGCACAAGAAGGCTATCCCAGAGAGAGCGAGCACAAGAAGGCCATCCTGGACAGACCGGGCACAAGAAGGCTATCCCAAAGAGACCGGGCACAAGAAGGCTATCCCTAAGAGACCGGGCACAAGAAGGCTATGCCAGAGAGAGCTGGCACAAGGCTATCCCGGATAAACTGGGCACAAGAGGGCTATCCGCGACAAACCAAGCACAAGAAAGCCATCACGAGAGAGACTGGACACAAGAGGGCTATCCCGAGAGAGACCAGGCACAAAAAGGCCATTCCAGACCGGGCACAAGAAGGCCATTCCAGACCGGGCACAAGAAGGCCATTCCAGACCGGGCACAAGAAGGCCATTCCAGACCGGGCACAGGAGGGCCATCCAGGAGGCAGAATTTTAGTTTTAGTTTTTAATTTTGACTTTACATAAGGGCTTAATTTTTTCAATATCATGAAGCGAGGGTGCAGATCATTTACAGGGGCAGTCCCGTATGAAAGATTGTTACTTGATAAAAGGGTTGTAGTGTCGGATTCAGGGAAATTGAGGAATTGGAGGTTTGGCTTCCTGACTCCACAGCCCTGGTCCACAGCTCAGGGACAGAAGAGGGAGGATGGTGGGGTGGAAAAGAGGGTGGTGAGATGGAGGACAGGAAAGGGTGGTGGGGTTGTGGAGGACAGAAGAGGGTGGTGGGGTGGAGAACAGGAGAGGGTAGTGAGGTTGTCGAGGAGAAGGTGGTGGGGTGGAAGACAAGAGAGGGTGATGGGGTGGTGGGAGAAGAGAGGGTAGTGGGGTGGTGGACAGGTGGACAAGAGAGGGTGATGGGGTGGTGGACAAGAGAGGGCGATGGGGTGGAGGTAAGGAAAGGGGGATGGGGTGGAGGACAGGAGAGGGCGGTGGGGTGGAGGACAGGAGAGGGCGGTGGGGTGGAGGACAGGAGAGGAGAGGGCGGTGGGGTGGAGGACAGGTGAGGAGAGGGCGGTGGGGTGGAGGACAGGGGAGGGCGGTGGGGTGGAGGACAGGAGAGGGTGATGGGGTGGTGGACAAGAGAGGGTAGTGGGGTGGTGGACAAGAGAGGGTGATGGGGTGGTGGACAAGAGAGGGTGATGGGGTGGTGGACAGGAGAGGGTGGAGGATAGGAGAGGGTGGTGGGGTGGAGGATAGGGGAGGGTGGTGAAGGTAAGGAGAGGGTGGTGGGGTGGAGGATAGGAGAGGGTGGTGGAGGATAGGGGAGGGTGGTGGGGTGGAGGATAGGAGAGGGTGGTGAAGGTAAGGAGAGGGTGGTGGGGTGGAGGATAGGGGAGGGTGGTGGGGTGGAGGATAGGAGAGGGTGGTGGGGTGGAGGATAGGAGAGGGTGGTGAAGGTAAGGAGAGGGTAGTGGGGTGGAGGATTGGAGAGGGCGGTGGGGTGGAGGACGGGAGAGGGAGGTGGGGTGGAGGACCGGAGAGGGCGGTGGGGTGGAGGACGGGAGAGGGCGGTGGGGTGGAGGACGGGAGAGGGCGGTGGGGTGGAGGACGGGAGAGGGCGGTGGGGTGGAGGACGGGAGAGGGTGGTGGGGGTGGAGGATGGGAGAGGGCGGTGGGGTGGAGGATAGGAGAGGGTGGTGGGGTGGAGGATAGGGGAGGGTGGTGATGGACAGGAGAGGGTGCTCAGGTGTCGTCAGACAAGAGGGTCATCGGGTGTTGGCACACAGGTGGGATTTCAACACACGGGGGGGATGTCGGGTGTCGGCACACAGGGGGGATGTCGGGTGTCGGCACACGGGGGGGGATGTCGGGTGTCGGCACACGGGGGGGGATGTCGGGTGTCGGCACACGGGGGGGATGTCGGGTGTCGGCACACGGGGGGGATGTCGGGTGTCGGCACACGGGGGGGATGTCGGGTGTCGGCACACGGGGGGGATGTCGGGTGTCGGCACACGGGGGGGATGTCGGGTGTCGGCACACGGGGGGGATGTCGGGTGTCGGCACACGGGGGGGATGTCGGGTGTCGGCACACGGGGGGGATGTTGGGTGTCGGCACACGGGGGGGGATGTCGGGTGTCGGCACACGGGGGGGATGTCGGGTGTCGGCACACGGGGGGGGGGGGATGTCGGGTGTCGGCACACAGGGGGATGTCGGGTGTCGGCACACAGGGGGGATGTCGGGTGTCGGCACACAGGGGGGATGTCGGGTGTCGGCACACAGGGGGGATGTCGGTGTCGGCACACAGGGGGGATGTCGGGTGTCGGCACGCAGGGGGGATGGATGTACGGGTGTCGGGGCGGCACACAGGGGGGATGTCGGGTGTCGGCACACAGGGGGATGCGGGATGTCGGGGTGTCGGCGCACAGGGGGGGATGTCGGGTGTCGGCACACAGGGGGGATGTCGGGTGTCGGCACACAGGGGGGGGTTGTGCAGGGGTGTCGGGTCGGCACACAGGGGGGATGTCGGGTGTCGGCACACAGGGGGGATGTCGGGTGTCGGCACACAGGGGGGATGTCGGGTGTCGGCACACAGGTGGGATTCGGGTGTGGCACACAGGGGGATGTCCGGGGTGTGTTCGGCACACAGGTGGGATGTCGGCACACAGGGGGGATGTTGGGTGTCGGCACACAGGTGGGATGTCGGCAGTTGGCACACAGGTGGGATGTCGGCAGTTGGCACACAGGTGGGAAGTCGGTTGTGGGCACACGGGGGGATGTCGGGTGTCGGCACCAGGGGGGATGTCGGGTGTCGGCACACAGGGGGGATGTCGGCACACAGGGGGGATGTTGGGTGTCGGCACACAGGTGGGATGTCGGCACACAGGGGGGATGTTGGGTGTCGGCACACAGGTGGGATGTCGGCAGTTGGCACACAGGTGGGATGTCGGCAGTTGGCACACAGGTGGGATGTCGGGTGTCGGCACACAGGTAGGAAATCGGCACACGGGGGATGTCGGCACACAGGTCTATTTTCAGGTTTAAGGGCCGCTTTACACACACCAAGTTCTGTGACCAACTTCTGAACAACTTACTGGTTGCAGTGAAATCATGGACACATTGCTCCATTTTGTGGCTGTGTACAAATGTAACAATGTGTCCGTGATTTCACTGCAACCAGTAAGTTGTTCAGAAGTTGGACACAGAAGTTGGTGTGTGTGAAGCGGCCATTAGGTCTCGCTCACAAGGGCATATGAATCGGATAAGTGCAAGAAGAGACAATCTCACACTGCACCCAGACCTGTCATCAATGAGTCCGAGCAGATGAGACATTTTGGGGACATTTTTTCTCATCCAGATCCTGGACGACAAAAAAAAAAGATGCAACATTCTGTGAGTGGATCCGATAATCGTGTGAGACTCATCAATACAAGACAAGGGGTGCGAGAAAAAAAAAACAGAACAGGGACAGCACACAGACGTCACACGGACAATACACGAACAGAACAGGGACAGCACACAGACATCACATGGACAGCACACAGACATCACATGGACAGAACAGGGACAGCACACAGACATCACATGGACAGCACATAGACATCACACAGACAATACACGAACAGAACAGGGACAGCACACAGACGTCACATGGACAGCACACAGACATCACATGGACAGAACAGGGACAGCACACAGACATCACATGGATAGCACATAGACATCACACAGACAATACACGAACAGAACAGGGACAGCACACAGACATCACATGGACAGCACACAGACATCACACAGACAATACACGAACAGAACAGGGACAGCACACAGACATCACACGGACAATACACGAACAGAACAGGGACAGCACACAGACATCACACGGACAATACACGAACAGAACAGGGACAGCACACAGACATCACACGGACAGCACACAGACATCACACAGACAATACATGAACAGAACAGGGACAGCACACAGACATCACATGGACAGCACACAGACATCACACAGACAATACACGAACAGAACAGGGACAGCACACAGACATCACATGGACAGCACACAGACATCACACAGACAATACACGAACAGAACAGGGACAGCACACAGACATCACACGGACAATACACGAACAGAACAGGGACAGCACACAGACATCACACGGACAATACACGAACAGAACAGGGACAGCACACAGACATCACACGGACAGCACACAGACATCACACAGACAATACATGAACAGAACAGGGACAGCACACAGACGTCACATGGACAGCACACAGACATCACACAGACAATACATGAACAGAACAGGGACAGCACACAGACATCACATGGACAGCACACAGACATCACACAGACAATAAACGAACAGAACAGGGACAGCACACAGACATCACACAGACAATACACGAACAGAACAGGGACAGCACACAGACATCACACGGACAATACACGAACAGAACAGGGACAGCACACAGACATCACACGGACAATACACGAACAGAACAGGGACAGCACACAGACATCACACGGACAGCACACAGACATCACACAGACAATACATGAACAGAACAGGGACAGCACACAGACGTCACATGGACAGCACACATACATCACACAGACAATACAGAACAAACAGGGACAGCACACAGACATACATTGGACAGCACACAGACATCACACAGACAATACACGAACAGAACAGGGACAGCACACAGACATCACATGGACAGCACACAGACATCACACAGACAATACCACGAACAGAACAGGGACAGCACACAGACATCACACGGACAATACACGAACAGAACAGGGACAGCACACAGACATACACACGGACAATACACGAACAGAACAGGGACAGCACACAGACATCTTACGGACAGCACACAGACATCACACAGACAATACACGAACAGAACAGGGACAGCACACAGACATCACACAGACAATACACGAACAGAACAGGGACAGCACACAGACATCACACGGACAATACACAAACAGAACAGGGAAGCACACAGACGTCACATGGACAGCACACAGACATCACACAGACAATACATGAACAGAACAGGGACAGCACACAGACATCAATGGACAGCACACAGACATCACACAGACAATACACGAACAGAACAGGGACAGCACACAGACATCACATGGACAGCACACAGACATCACATGGACAATACACGAACAGAACAGGGACAGCACACAGACATCACACGGACAATACACGAACAGAACAGGACAGCACACAGACATCACACGGACAATACACGAACAGAACAGGGACAGCACACAGACATCATTACGGACAGCACACAGACATCACACAGACAATACACGAACAGAACAGGGACAGCACACAGACATCACACAGACAATACACGAACAGAACAGGGACAGCACACAGACATCACACGGACAATACACGAAACAGAACAGGGACAGCACACAGACGTCACATGGACAGCACACAGACATCACACAGAGAATACACGAACAGAACAGGGACAGCACACAGACATCACACGGACAATACACGAACAGAACAGGGACAGCACACAGACATCTTACGGACAGCACACAGACATCACACAGACAATACACGAACAGAACAGGGACAGCACACAGACATCATACGGACAATACACAAACAGAACAGGGACAGCACACAGACATCATACGGACAATACACGAACAGAACAGGGACAGCACACAGACGTCACATGGACAATACACGAACAGAACATGGACAGCACACAGACATCATACGGACAATACACGAACAGAACAGGGACAGCACACAGACATCATACGGACAATACACGAACAGAACAGGGACAGCACACAGACGTCACATGGACAATACACGAACAGAACATGGACAGCACACAGACATCACATGGACAATACATGAACAGAACAGGGACAGCACACAGACATCACACGGACAATACACGAACAGAACAGGGACAGCACACAGACATCACATAGACAGCACACAGACATCACACAGACAATACACGAACAGAACAGGGACAGCACACAGACATCACACAGACATCACACAGACAATACACGAACAGAACAGGGACAGCACACAGACATCACATAGACAGCACACAGACATCACACAGACAATACACGAACAGAACAGGGACAGCACACAGACATCACACAGACAATACACGAACAGAACAGGGACAGCACACAGACAGCACACGGACAATACACGAACAGAACAGGGACAGCACACAGACATCACATAGACAGCACACAGACATCACACAGACAATACACGAACAGAACAGGGACAGCACACAGACATCACATAGACAGCACACAGACATCACACAGACAATACACGAACAGAACAGGGACAGCACACAGACATCACACAGACAATACACGAACAGAAACAGGACAGCACACAGACAGCACACGGACAATACACGAACAGAACAGGGACAGCACACAGACATCACATAGACAGCACACAGACATCACACAGACAATACACGAACAGAACAGGGACAGCACACAGACATCACACAGACAATACACGAACAGAACAGGGACAGCACACAGACATCACACAGACAATACACGAACAGAACAGGGACAGCACACAGACATCACATGGACCACCCTAGTGGAATTATCATTCTGCAGATTGAACACTGTACATGGTCCTGGAAATGATTGGAGAATAACAGCTGAAGAGAAAAAAAAAACACGTCATACACACAACACAATCGCACACATGGACGGCACAATCACATGCTTACACGATACAATCGCACGATCACATGCTCACACGACACACGGACAGCCATGCGGATGTCACTCGTCTACTCTCCTGGATGAATATTGGTCGGGTTATTTGTGTGAGATTCTCTGATGACGAGTGGGAGAATCAGAACAGATGGAGGAGAGAAAAGAACCGATCTGTGCAGGAGGAGAAATACTCTGCAGGAGGAGGAGGGGGGGGGGTGAATACTCTGCAGGAGGAAGGGGAATACTCTGCAGGAGGAGGGGGGGGAATACTCTGCAGGAGGAGGAGGGGGGGGAAACACTCTGCAGGAGGAGGAGGGGTGGTGAATACTCTGCAGGAGGAAGGGGAATACTCTGCAGGAGGAGGAGGGGGGGAACACTCTGCAGGAGGAGGAGGGGGGGTGAATACTCTGCAGGAGGAAGGGGAATACTCTGCAGGAGGAGGAGGGGGGGATACTCTGCAGGAGAAGGAGGGGGGGAATACTCTGCAGGAGGAGGGGGGGTGAATACTCTGCAGGAGGAAGGGGAATACTCTGCAGGAGGAGGAGGGGGGGGGGAATACTCTGCAGGAGGAAGGGGAATACTCTGCAGGAGGAGGAGGGGGGGAATACTCTGCAGGAGAAGGAGGGGGGGGAATACTCTGCAGGAGGAGGAGGGGGGGGAATACTCTGCAGGAGGAAGGGGAATACTCTGCAGGAGGAGGGGGGGGAATACTCTGCAGGAGGAGGAGGGTGGGGAACACTCTGCAGGAGGAGGAGGGGGGGTGAATACTCTGCAGGAGGAAGGGGAATACTCTGCAGGAGGAGGAGGGGGGGAATACTCTGCAGGAGGAGGAGGGGGGGAATACTCTGCAGGAGGAGGAGGGGGAATAGTCTGCAGGACGAGGGGGAATACTCTGCAGGACGAGGGGGGGGTGAATACTCTGCAGGAGGAAGGGGAAGGGGAATACTCTGCAGGAGGAGGAGGGGGGGTGAATACTCTGCAGGAGGAAGTGGAAGGGGGAATACTCTGCAGGAGGAGGGGGAATACTCTGCAGGAGGAGGGGGGGAATACTCTGCAGCAGGAGGGGGGGATACTCTGCAGGAGGAAGGGGAAGGGGAATACTCTGCAGGAGGAGGGGGGAATACTCTGCAGGAGGAGGGGGAAGGGGAATACTCTGCAGGAGGAGGAGGGGGGAATACTCAGCAGGAGGAGGGGGAGGGGAATACTCTGCAGCAGGAGGGGGAATACTCTGCAGGGAGGAGAGATGGGGTGAATACTCTGCAGGAGGAGGGGGAATACTCTGCAGGAGGGAGGGGTGAATACTCTGCAGGAGGAGGAATACTCTGCAGGAGGGGGGGTGAATACTCTGCAGGAGGAGGGGGAATACTCTGCAGGAGAAGGAGGAGGGGGAATACTCTGCAGGAGGAGGAGGGGAAGGGGAATACTCTGCAGGAGGAGGAGGGGGAAGGGGAATACTCTGCAGGAGGAGGAGGAGGAGGGAGAATACTCTGCAGGAGGAGGGGGGGAATACTCTGCAGGAGGAGGGGGGGAATATTCTGCAGGAGGAGGGGGGGAATACTCTGCAGGAGGAGGGGGGGAATACTCTGCAGGAGGAGGGGGAATACACTGCAGGAGGAGGGGGAAGGGGAATACTCTGCAGGAGGAGGGGGAAGGGGAATACTCTGCAGGAGGAGGGGGAAGGGGAATACTCTGCAGGAGGAGGAGGGGGAATACTCTGCAGGAGGAGGAGGGAGGGAATACTCTGCAGGAGGGGAGGAGGGGAATACTCTGCAGGAGGAGGGGGGAATACTCTGCAGGAGGAGGGAATGGGGAATACTCTGCAGGAGGAGGGGGGAATACTCTGCAGGAGGAGGGGAGGGGAATACTCTGCAGGAGGAGGGGGAGGGGAATACTCTGCAGGAGAGGAGGGGGAATACTCTGCAGGAGGAGGGGAAGGAGGGGGGGAATACTCTGCAGGAGGAGGGGGAATACTCTGCAGGAGGAGGGGGGGAATACTCTGCAGGAGGAGGGGGAATACTCTGCAGGAGAGGAGGGGAATACTCTGCAGGAGAGGAGGGGGAAATACTCTGAGGAGGAGGAGGGGGAATACTCTGCAGGAGGAGGGGGGAATACTCTGCAGGAGGAGGGGGGGAATACTCTGCAGGAGGAGGGGGAGGGGAATACTCTGCAGGAGGAGGGGGAATACTCTGCAGGAGGAGGGGAGGGGAATACTCTGCAGGAGGAGGGAGGGGGGAATACTCTGCAGGAGAGGAGGGGGAATACTCTGCAGGAGGAGGGGGGGAATACTCTGCAGGAGGAGGGGAGGGGAATACTCTGCGAGGAGGAGGGGGGAATACTCTGCAGGAGGAGGAGGGGAATACTCTGCAGGAGGAGGAGGGGGGGAATACTCTGCAGGAGGAGGAGGGGGGAATACTCTGCAGGGAGGGGAGGGGAATACTCTGCAGGAAAGGAGGGGAATACTCTGCAGGAGGGGGGGAATACTCTGCAGGAGGAGGGGGAGGGGAATACTCTGCAGGAGGAGGAGGGGGAATACTCTGCAGGAGGAGGGGGGGGAATACTCTGCAGGAGGAGGGGAAGGATACTCTGCAGGAGGAGGAGGGGGGGTGAATACTCTGCAGGAGAGGGGAGGGGGAATACTCTGCAGGAGGAGGGGGGAATACTCTGCAGGAGGAGGAGAGGGGAATACTCTGCAGGAGGAGGGGAGGGGGAATACTCTGCAGGAGGAGAGGGGGGGTACTCTGCAGGAGGAGGGGGAAGGGGAATACTCTGCAGGAGGAGGGGGAGAATACTCTGCAGGAGGAGAGGAGGGGGGGAATACTCTGCAGGAGGAGGGAGGGGAATACTCTGCAGGAGGAGGGGGAATACTCTGCAGGAGGAGGGGGAGGGGAATACTCTGCAGGAGGAGGGGGAATACTCTGCAGGAGGAGGGGGGAATACTCTGCAGGAGGAGGGAATACTCTGCAGGAGGAGGAGGGGGAATACTCTGCAGGAGGGGGAGGGGGGGAATACTCTGCAGGAGGAGGGGAATACTCTGCAGGAGGAGGGGAATACTCTGCAGGAGGAGGGGAGGGGAATACTCTGCAGGAGGAGGGGGAGGGGGAATACTCTGCAGGAGGAGGGAGGGGAATACTCTGCAGGAGGGAGGGGAATACTCTGCAGGAGGAGGGGAATACTCTGCAGGAGGAGGGAATACTCTGCAGGAGGAGGGGTGAATACTCTGCAGGAGGAGGGGAGAGGGGAATACTCTGCAGGGAGGGGGAGGGGGAATACTCTGCAGGAGGAGGGAATACTCTGCAGGGGGGAGGGGGAATACTCTGCAGGAGGAGGGGGAATACTCTGCAGGAGGAGGGGGAATACTCTGCAGGAGGAGGGGGGAATACTCTGCAGGGAGGGGGAGGGGAATACTCTGCAGGAGGAGGGGGAGGAATACTCTGCAGGAGGAGGGGGAGGGGGAATACTCTGCAGGAGGAGGGGAGGGGGAATACTCTGCAGGAGGAGGGGGAGGGGAATACTCTGCAGGAGGAGGGGGGGGAATACTCTGCAGGAGGGGAGGGGGAATACTCTGCAGGAGGAGGGGGAATACTCTGCAGGAGGAGGGGGAATCTCTGCAGGAGGGGGTGGAATACTCTGCAGGAGGAGGGGGAGGGGAATACTCTGCAGGAGGAGGGGAATACTCTGCAGGAGGAGGGGGGGGGAATACTCTGCAGGAGGGGAGGAAGGGGAATACTCTGCAGGAGGAGGGGGAGGAGGAATACTCTGCAGGAGGAGGGGGGTGGAATACTCTGCAGGAGAGAGAGGGGAATACTCTGCAGGAGGGAGGGGGAATACTCTGCAGGAGGAGGGGGAATACTCTGCAGGAGGAGGAGGGGAATACTCTGCAGGAGGAGAGGGGGGTAATACTCTGCAGGAGGAGGGGAGGAGGAATACTCTGCAGGAGGAGGGGGAATACTCTGCAGGAGGAGGAGGGGGGGAATACTCTGCAGGAGGAGGGGGAGGAGGAATACTCTGCAGGAGGAGGAGGGGGGTGAATACTCTGCAGGAGGAGGGGGAGGGGGGAATACTCTGCAGGAGGAGGAGGGGAATACTCTGCAGGAGGAGGGGGAATACTCTGCAGGAGGAGGGGAGGGGAATACTCTGCAGGAGGAGGAGGGGGGGTGAATACTCTGCAGGAGGAGGGGGAAGTACTCTGCAGGAGAGAGGGGGAATACTCTGCAGGAGGAGGGGGAAGGGGAATACTCTGCAGGAGGAGGGGGAATACTCTGCAGGAGGGAGGGGAAGGGGAATACTCTGCAGGAGGAGGGGGGAAGGGGGAAATACTCTGCAGGAGGAGGGGGAAGGGGAATACTCTGCAGGAGGGAGGGGGGAATACTCTGCAGGAGGAGGGGGAATACTCTGCAGGGAGGAGGGGGGGAATACTCTGCAGGAGGAGGAGGGGGAATACTCTGCAGGAGGAGGAGGAGGGGGGGAATACTCTGCAGGAGAGGGAGGGGGAATACTCTGCAGTTTGGCCTCTCACTTTCTGACGTGTCGCACTCGGCGATTGAGGTATTTGAGACACGCCCCCTTTCACGTGACGTACATGACGTCATTCCTGGCAGCCGCTCTTACCTTCCAGCATGTTCCGTCTGTGCCTCCACATATATGGCGCTCAGCCCTCGCTTCCTGTCCGCTATCATTATCCTCCCCCGGAAGTGTAATGTTAGTAAGTGGTTCCGGGGAGGTTGTGGTCGGACGGTTTATCGGGTGCACTGACAGGAAGTGCCGGATCTACAGGGCGAGAACATGGAAGGAACAGGTGAGAAAATGTCACAGAGAAGAGACCCCTGAATGAGAACTAGACCCCCCCCAGAATAAGAACTAGACCCCCCCAGAATAAGAACTAGACCCCCCCCCCAGAATAAGAACAAGACCCCCCCAGAATGAGAAGCTAGACCCCCCCCAGAATGAGAACAAGACCCCCCCAGAATGAGAACTAGACCCCCCCAGAATGAGAACAAGACCCCCCCAGAATGAGAACAAGACCCCCCCAGAATGAGAACTACACCCCCCAGAATGAGAACAAGACCCCCCCCAGAATGAGAACTAGACCCCCCCAGAATGAGAACAAGACCCCCCCAGAATGAGAACTAGACCCCCCCAAATGAGAACAAGACCCCCCCAGAATAGAACTAGACCCCCCCCAGATTAAGAACTAGACCCCCCCCCAGAATGAGAACGACCCCCCCAGAATGAGAACTATACCCCCCAGAAGAGAATAGACCCCCCCAGAATGAGAACAGACCCCCCCCAGATTAAGAACTAGACCCCCCCCAGATAAGACTAGACTCCCCCAAGATAGATAGACCCCCCAGAATAAACGACCCCCCCAGAATGAGAACTAGACCCCCCAGAATGAGAACTAGACCCCCCCCAATGAGAACTAGACCCCCCCCAAATGAGAACTAGACCCCCCCAAATAGAGACTAGACCCCCCCCGAATGAGAGAACTAGACCCCCCCAGAATGAGAACAGACCCCCCCAGAATAACAAGCCCCCAGAATGAGAACAAACTAGACCCCCCCCAGAATGAGAACAGAGTCCCCCCCAATATAGACAGACCACCAGAAGAGAATGATCCCCCCCAGATGATGAACTATAGACCCCCCCAGAATGAGGAACAAGTATCCCCCAGATGAGAACATAACCCACCCCAAATGAGAACAGACCGCCTCATCAGAGAGATATACCCCCCAGAATGAGAACTAGACCCCCTATAATGAGAACAAGACCCCCCCCAGAGAGAACATTACCTCCGATGAACAGAGACCCCCCCAGAATGAGAACTAGACCCCCCCGAAGAGAATACATGCCACAAGTCCCCCAGAATGGATATACCCCCGATAAGAGAACTAACCCCCGACAGAGATATACCGCCCCTGATACAGAGAGATATAACCCCGCCGAACAGAGAGCTATACCTGCCTCCAGATGAGACTATAACCCCCCCCCTACAGAAATAGCTACCACCCCCTGTATAAGAGCTATGACTCCGTAACAGAGAGTAACCGCCCCATGAATAAGAGAACTATACCCCCCCCCCCTGAATGAGAACTACACCCCCCCAAGAGACTATACACGCCGCATGAGAACACGCCCCCCCTGAATAAGAGAGACTAACCCCCCCAGAATAAGAAAACTAACCCCCAGAGAGATAAGCTAGACCCCAGAATAGAATCTACACCCTCGAATAAGAGACTAGACACCCAACCCCTCCCCTCAGAATAGAACAAGCCCTGTCACCAGAATAGAATAACCCCCCCTAATCAGAGAACTAGACACCCCTCACATGATGACACACTGCTGTATACAAGAGCTAGACCCCTGCACAGAGATTATACACTGACTTCACAAAGATTATACCTGCCTGAATAGAGAGACTAACACCCGTATACAGAAGTCTTACACTGCTGAACAAGAGACTATACACCCTGTATACAGAGAGTATACACCCTTTACAGAGAGATTAGTACACCCTGTATACAGAGAGATATTACCCTGCCTGTATAAGAGAGACTTTAACTGCCGTATACAAGTTATTACACTCCTGTATCGAGAGATTATGACACTCCTGTATCGGGATACTGCCTGTATACAGAGAGACTATTACACTGCCTGTATACAGAGAGCTACAGAGAGAATATTACACTGCCTGTATACAGAGGATTATTACACTGCCTGTATACAGAGAGATGATTACACTGCCTGTATACAGAGAGATGATTACACTGCCTGTATACAGAGAGATTATTACACTGCCTGTATACGAGGAGATTATTACACTGCCTGTATACAGAGAGATTATTACACATGCCTGTATACAGAGATTATTACACTGCCTGTATACAGAGAGATTATTACACTGCCTGTATACAGAGAGGTTATTACACTGCCTGTATACAGAGAGATATTACACTGCCTGTATACAGAGAGATGATTACACTGCCTGTATACAGAGAGGTTATTACACTGCCTGTATACAGAGAGATTATTACACTGCCTGTATACAGAGAGTTATTACACTGCCTGTATACAGAGAGATTATTACACTGCCTGTATACAGAGAGATTATTACACTGCCTGTATACAGAGAGATTATTACACTGCCTGTATACAGAGAGATGATTACACTGCCTGTATACAGGAGAGATTATTACACTGCCTGTATACAGAGAGATTATTACACTGCCTGTATACAGAGAGATTATTACACTGCCTGTATACAGAGAGATTATTACACTGCCTGTATACAGAGAGATTATTACACTGCCTGTATACAGAGAGATTATTACACTGCCTGTATACAGAGAGATTATTACACTGCCTGTATACAGAGAGATTATTACACTGCCTGTATACAGAGAGATGATTACACTGCCTGTATACAGAGAGTTATTACACTGCCTGTATACAGAGAGATATTACACTGCCTGTATACAGAGAGATATTACACTGCCTGTATACAGAGAGATTATTACACTGCCTGTATACAGAGAGATTATTACACTGCCTGTATACAAGAGAGTTATTACACTGCCTGTATACAGAGAGATTATTACACTGCCTGTATACAGAGAGATTATTACACTGCCTGTATACAGAGAGATATTACACTGCCTGTATACAGAGAGTTATTACACTGCCTGTATACAGAGAGATATTACACTGCCTGTATACAGAGAGATATTACACTGCCTGTATACAGAGAGATGATTACATCTGCCTGTATACAGAGAGAGTATTACACTGCCTGTATACAGAGAGATTATTACACTGCCTGTATACAGAGAGATATTACACTGCCTGTATACAGAGAGACTATTACACTGCCTGTATACAGAGTTACACTGCCTGTATACAGAGGACTATTACACTGCCTGTATACAGAGAGATTATTACACTGCCTGTATACAGAGAGTTATTACACTGCCTGTATACAGAGAGGATTATTACACTGCCTGTATACAGAGAGATTATTACACTGCCTGTATACAGAGAGATTATTACACTGCCTGTATACAGAGAGATATTACACTGCCTGTATACAGAGATATTACACTGCCTGTATACAGAGAGTTATTACACTGCCTGTATACAGAGAGATTATTACACTGCCTGTATACAGAGAGATATTACACTGCCTGTATACAGAGAGATTATTACACTGCCTGTATACAGAGAGATTATTACACTGCCTGTATACAGAGAGATTATTACACTGCCTGTATACAGAGAGATTACACTGCCTGTATACAGAGAGATTATTACACTGCCTGTATACAGAGAGATTATTACACTGCCTGTATACAGAGAGATTATTACACTGCCTGTATACAGAGAGACTATTACACTGCCTGTTACAGAGAGATATTACACTGCTTTGCCTTGTATACAGAGGTATTACACTGCCTGTATACGAGAGTATTACACTGCCTGTATACAGAGAGATTATTACACTGCTGTATACAGAGAGTTATACACTGCCTGTATACAGAGAGATTATTACACTGCCTGTATACAGAGAGATTATTACACTGCTGTATACAGAGGATTACATGCTGTATACAGAGAGATATTACACTGCCTGTATACAGAGAGTTATACACTGCCTGTATACAGAGAGATTATTACACTGCCTGTATACAGAGAGATATTACACTGCCTGTATACAGAGAGATATTACACTGCCTGTATACAGAGAGATTATTACACTGCTGTATACAGAGAGATTATTACACTGCTGTATACAGAGAGATTATTACACTGCCTGTATACAGAGAGATTATTACACTGCCTGTATACAGAGAGTTATTACACTGCCTGTATACAGAGAGATATTACACTGCCTGTATACAGAGTTATTACACTGCCTGTATACAGAGAGATATACACTGCCTGTATACAGAAGATTTACACTGCCTGTATACAGAGAGATTATTACACTGCCTGTATACAGAGAGATTTACACTGCCTGTATACAGAGAGATATTACACTGCCTGTATACAGAGAGGTTATTACACTGCTGTATACAGAGAGATATTACACTGCCTGTATACAGAGAGATGATTACACTGCCTGTATACAGGAGATTATTACACTGCCTGTATACAGAGATATTACACTGCCTGTATACAGAGAGGTTATTACACTGCCTGTATACAGAGAGATATTACACTGCCTGTATACAGAGAGATTATTACACTGCCTGTATACAGAGAGATATTACACTGCCTGTATACAGAGAGGTTATTACACTGCCTGTATACAGAGAGTTATTACACTGCCTGTATACAGAGAGATTATTACACTGCCTGTATACAGAGAGATTATTACACTGCCTGTATACAGAGAGATTATACACTGCCTGTATACAGAGAGATATTACACTGCCTGTATACAGAGAGATTATTACACTGCTGTTACGAGAGATTTACATGCCTGTATACAGAGAGATATTACACTGCCTGTATCAGAGAGTTATTACACTGCCTGTATACAGAGAGTTATTACACTGCTGTATACAGAGAGACTATTACACTGCCTGTATACAGAGATTACACTGCTGTATACAGAGAGATATTACACTGCCTGTATACAGAGAGATTTACACTGCCTGTATACAAGAGATTATTACACTGCTGTATACAGAGGATTATTACACTGCCTGTATACAGAGAGATTATTACACTGCCTGTATACAGAGAGATTTACACTGCCTGTATACAGAGAGTATTACACTGCCTGTATACAGAGAGACTATACACTGCCTGTATACAGAGAGATATTACACGCCTGTATACAGAGAGATTATTACATGCCTGTATACAGAGAGATTATTACACTGCCTGTATACAGAGAGATATTACACTGCCTGTATACAGAGAGTTATTACACTGCCTGTATACAGAGAGATTACCTGCTGTATACAGAGAGATTTTACACTGCCTGTATACAGAGAGGTTATTACACTGCCTGTATACAGAGAGATTATTACACTGCCTGTATACAGAGAGATTATTACACTGCCTGTATACAGGAGATTATTACACTGCCTGTATACAGAGAGATTATTACACTGCCTGTATACAGAGAGACTATTACACTGCCTGTATACAGAGAGGTTATTACACTGCCTGTATACAGAGAGGTTATTACACTGCCTGTATACAGAGAGATGATTACACTGCCTGTATACAGAGAGGATTATTACACTGCCTGTATACAGAGAGGTTATTACACTGCCTGTATACAGAGAGATTATTACACTGCCTGTATACAGAGAGTGATTACACTGCCTGTATACAGAGAGGTTATTACACTGCCTGTATACAGAGAGGTTATTACACTGCCTGTATACAGAGAGATTATTACACTGCCTGTATACAGAGAGACTATTACACTGCCTGTATACAGAGAGATATTACACTGCCTGTATACAGAGAGACTATTACACTGCCTGTATACAGAGAGTTTATTACACTGCCTGTATACAGAGAGGTTATTACACTGCCTGTATACAGAGAGATTATTACACTGCCTGTATACAGAGAGATTATTACACTGCCTGTATACAGAGAGATTATTTACATTACACTGTTACCTGCAGCATGGTGTTACTACACTAGCTGTAGAGCCCGGCGTTGCCCTATGTTATACATATACACCACACTAGCTGCAGAGCCCGGCGTTGCCCTATTATAATATAATATTATATGCTATTATATACATATACACACACTAGCTGTAGAGCCCCGCGTTGCCCTATATATATATATATATATATATATATTATATATATACACACTAGCTGTAGAGCCCAGTGTTGCCCTATGTCTATACATATACACTAGCTGTAGAGCCCGGCGTTGCCCTATGTCTATACATGTACACTAGCTGTAGAGCCCGGCGTTGCCCTATGTCTATACATATACACTAGCTGTAGAGCCCGGCGTTGCCCTATGTCTATACATATACACTAGCTGTAGTATGACCCCGGCGGGTTGCCCTATGTCTATACATATACACTAGCTGTAGAGCCCGGCGTTGCCCTATATATATATATACACACTAGCTGTAGAGCCCGGCATTGCCCTATATATATATACATATACACTAGCTGTAGAGCCCAGTGTTGCCCTATGTCTATACATGTACACTAGCTGTTGAGCCCGGCGTTGCCCTATGTCTATACATGTACACTAGCTGTAGAGCCCGGCGTTGCCCTATGTCTATACATGTACACTAGCTGTAGAGCCCGGCGTTGCCCTATGTCTATACATATACACTAGCTGTAGAGCCCGGCATTGCCCTATATATATATATACACACTAGCTGTAGAGCCCGGCATTGCCCTATATATATATATATACACTAGCTGTAGAGCCCAGTGTTGCCCTATGTCTATACATGTACACTAGCTGTTGAGCCCGGCGTTGCCCTATGTCTATACATGTACACTAGCTGTAGAGCCCGGCGTTGCCCTATATATATATATATACACACTAGCTGTAGAGCCCGGCGTTGCCCTATGTCTATACATATACACTAGCTGTAGAGCCCGGCGTTGCCCTATGTCTATACATATACACTAGCTGTAGAGCCCCGCGTTGCCCTATACATCTATCTAATATATAAAGCTGAATGTATGTGTGTATATCCGGGATTGGCATCTGCACCGTCACAACTACAGTCACAAAATTTTGCACAGTCACACGTCTGGACCCCGGGAGCGTCATAGGCTATGTTGTGAGGTGAAATTTAACCCCGCGCGTTCCAATTCACCAAACAATTTTGCTCCTATCTACATAATGGGGAAAAAGTGACAGTTACCAGTTGACAGTTGTGAATGAGAGGGGCTTAATGATAGCGCCAAATACTAACAGCATAACCAGCATATAGTCACTAAGGAGGGGCCCCAACATGAGATATTCACCACACACAGGGACATGTATACACAACACACGCACACAAAGAGTAACAGCAAGTGAATAGTCGCTAAGCTGCAGCCCCAACATTGGATACTCACTATGCACCCGAACACAACACACATCACAAAGAGACACACACAACACAGACACCCCCCACAGGGACACACACACATACACACCCTATAGGGACACATGCACTCACCCCACAGGAACACACAGACCCCATAGGGATGGACACACACCACAGAGACACCCCTCCCCCCAAAAGGACACACACCACAGGGACTCCCCCACAGGGACACACACACACCCCAGGGACACACACACCACACAGACAGACACAGATGTGCACAAATCACCTCACACAACTCGCCTCATACGTCTGCTATCTTTAATTTCCAAACATAAACATCTGATTAAAAACAGCCAATGTGCAACACATGTGTCATATAGGGAATTAAGGCAGATGTCAGTCACATGAGCCGTCTATTATGTGTATGTGTGAGGTAACATATACTGCCCGGCCAGGGGGAGGGTTTACTGTTGGCTGGAGATTTATTAGGCTGCCTATAGCAACCAATCACAGCTCAGCTTCTATTTTCTTACAGGTCATTAATATGACATATTCAAATTCTATTTTGTTATAGCTAACAGCAGTTATTTATTAACCCGGGAAATTGTAACAAAGTCTACTGCTTCAGTTTTTCTAATGGCAATTTGCATATACTCCAGAATGTCATAAAGAGTGATCAGCTTAACAGCAATTACTTGCAAAGTCAATATTTGCCTAGAAAATGAACTTTAACCCCCAAAACACATTTCAACATCATTGCAGTCCTGCCTTAAAAGGAGCAGCTAACATGTTTTAGTGATTGTTCCATTAACACAGGTGTGGGTGTTGATGAGGACAGGGCTGGCGATCAATCAGTCATGATTAAGTAAGAATGACACCACTGGACACTTTAAAAGGAGGCTGGTGCTTGGTATCATTGTTTCTCTTCAGTTAACCATGGTTATCTCTAAAGAAACACATGCAGCCATCATTGCACTGCACAAAAATGGCCTAACAGGAAGAGTATCGCAGCTAGAAAGATTGCACCTCAGTCAACAATCTATCGCATCATCAAGAAAGGCTCCAGGGCACCTAAGAAAGACCAGCAAGAGCCAGGATCGTATCTTAAAACTGTTTCAGCTGCAGGATGGGACTCTCAGCAGTGCGGAGCTTGCTCAGGAATGGCAGCAGGCTGGTGTGAGGCTTCTGCACATTGCACTGTGAGACTGCGGAGACTCTTTGAGCAAGGCCTGGTTTCAAGGAGGGCAGCAAAGAAGCCACTTCTCTCCAGAAAAAACATCAGGGACCGACTGATATTCTGCAAAAGGTACAGGGAGTGGACTGCTGAGGACTGGGGGAATGGTACAGGGAGTGGACTGCTGAGGACTGGGGGAAAGGTACAGGGAGTGGACTGCTGAGGACTGGGGAAAGGTCCAGGGAAATGGACTGCTGAGAACTGGGGAAAGGTACAGGGAGGGACTGCTGAGGACTGGGGGAAAGGTACAGGGAGTGGACTGCTGAGGACTGGGGGAAAGGTCCAGGGAGTGGACTGCTGAGGACTGGGGAAAGGTCCAGGGAGTGGACTGCTGAGGACTGGGGAAAGGTCCAGGGAGTGGACTGCTGAGGACTGGGGGAAAGGTCCAGGGAGTGGACTGCTGAGGACTGGGGGAAAGGTACAGGGAGTGGACTGCTGAGGACTGAGGGAAAGGTACAGGGAGTGGACTGCTGAGGACTGGTGGAAAGGTACAGGGAGTGGACTGCTGAGGACTGGGGGAAGGTCCAGGGAGTGGACTGCTGAGGACTGGGGAAAGGTACAGGGAGTGGACTGCTGAGGACTGGGGGAAAGGTACAGGGAGTGGACTGCTGAGGACTGGGGGAAAGGTACAGGGAGTGGACTGCTGAGGACTGGGGATAGATACAGGGAGTGGACTGCTGAGGACTGGGGGAAAGGTACAGGGAGTGGACTGCTGAGGACTGGGGGATAGATCAGGGAGTGGACTGCTGAGGACTGGGGGAAAGGTACAGGGAGTGGACTGCTGAGGACTGGGGGAAAGGTACAGGGAGTGGACTGCTGAGGACTGGGGAAAGGTACAGGGAGTGGACTGCTGAGAACTGGGGGAAAGGTACAGGGAGTGGACTGCTGAGAACTGGGGGAAAGGTACAGGGAGTGGACTGCTGAGGACTGGGGGAAAGGTACAGGGAGTGGACTGCTGAGGACTGGGGGAAAGGCATTTTCTCTGATGAATCCCATTTTCGATTATTTGGGACATCTGGAAAACAGCTTATTCGGAGAAGAAGAGGTGAGCGCTACCACCAGTCTTGTCTCATGCCAACTGTAAAGCATCCTGAAACCATTCATGTGTGGGGCGGCTTCTCAGCCAAGGGAATCGGCTCACTCACAGTCTTGCCATGAATAAAGAATGGTACCAGAATGTCCTCCAAGAGCAACTTCTCCCAACCGGGCCAAGAGCAGTTTGGCGCCCAACAATGCCTTTTCCAGCATGATGGAGCACCTTGCCATAAAGCAAAGGCGATCACTAAATGGCTCAGGGAACAAAACATAGAGATTTTAGGTCCATGGCCTGGAAACTCCCCAGATCTTAATCACATTGAGAACTTGTGGTCAATCATCAGGAGACGGGTGGACAAAAAAAACCAACACATTCTGCCAAAATGCAGCATTGATTATGCAATAATGGAAGAATGGAAGAATGGAGGAATGGAAGAATGGAGGAATGGAAGAATGGAGGAATGGAAGAATGGAGGAATGGAAGAATGGAAGAATGGAGGAATGGAAGAATGGACGGCGATCAGTCAGGATTTGCTCCAGAAGATGATTGAGAGCAGCCAGGGAGAATTGCAGAGTCCTGAAGAAGAAGGGGCAACACTGCACATATTCACTTGCTGCATTACCTCATTCTGTCAATAGAACCTTCTGGTGTCATAATATTATTAATTATATTTCTGTATGTGATAGAAACATCAGACAAACACAAAGAAAAACCAGAGGGAGCAGATCATGGGAAAATAGCATTGTGGTGTCATTCTCAAAACATTTGGCCATGACTGTGTGTGTATATATATATATTACAGGGCAACACCGGGTTAGTTATGGAACAAAAGTGTGATGTCACGATAGGATTTGCCTATAATCTTCAGAGTCCGTCACTGTATCTGTGCGGGCTTGTATTTCTTGAGTTCTACTTGTGGATTTGTATTTGATTCATTCTATTGTGACATACACACACACACACACACACCTGTTAAGGTTTGGGATCACCCAGACAAGTTTGTGTTTTCCATAAAATCTCAGACTTTTATTTATCAAATGAGTTGCAAAATGATTAGAAAATCTAGTCCAGACATTGACAAGGTTAGAAATAATGATTTTCTCCTTCACACTTTGCTCTCGGCACAGAACGCTCCTCTGCAGCAATTCCAGCATTGCAGACCTTTGTTGTGCCCTATATAATGAAGCTGCCGGATGAGGAGCTATGAGGTGTCGATTTCTCACACTACAGACTCTAATGTACTTTTCTTGTTGCTCAGTTGTGCAGCGGGGCCTCCCACTTCTCTTTCTACTCTGGTTACAGCCTGTTTGTGCTCTCCTCTGAAGGGAGTAGGACGCACCGTTGTAGGAAATCTACAGGTTCTTGGCAATTTCTCACATGGAATCACCTTCATTTCTAAGAACAAGAATAGACTGTCGAGTTTCACATCAAAGTTCTCTTTTTCTGGCCATTTTGAGAGTTTCATAGAACAAACAAATGTAATGCCCAGATTCTCAACTAGCTGAAAGGAAGGTCAATTTTATAGCTTCTCTAATCAGCCAAACCATTTTAGCTGTGCTAACATACCGTACAAGGTTTTCTAGGTTTCCTACACATCCATTAGCCTTCTTAGGCCCCTTTCACATCAGTGTTATTACAAAAATGCTGCAGTTGCAGTGAAAAAACGCATCTTCCGCCTAACCGCCACACGTGCAGTTCACTGCGGAAGCCCCATGCAATGCATGGGGCTTGCCACAAGTGCCGCCGTTATGCGGTAAATGCAGCAATTGCTTTTTTTTCACTGCAACTGCCGCATTTTGTAATAACGTGCTGTGAAAGGGCCTTGCACAGTTTGCAAACATAATGTCCCATTAAAACACTGGAGTGGTGGTTGTTGGAAATGGGCCTCTATACACCTATGTAGATATTGTATAAAAACCAGATGTTTGGTGCTAGAACAGTCATTTACCACATTAACAATGTATAGAGTGTGTTTCTGAATCATTTAATGTTACCTTCATTGAAAAGAAATGTGCTTTTCTTTAAAAAATAAGCAATTTCTAAATGACCCCAAATGTTTGAACACTAGTGTACATGCATAGACATACATACTCTGCTTTATATATTAGATAGTGAAGGCTATGAGGCTGCATTATACAGTATAGATGGCCACGCCTCTTTAGAGGCATGATTATGTGGAGTGGGCGTGGCTTGATACAGCATTATATATTGGATTTTAGGAGTCGGAGTCGCTTCATTTATACCGACTCCAACTCCACAGCCCTGGTCCCCCTCTCCATCACAACATGCAGAGTCGCCCCTCTCTCGTCACAATGTCATAGAGTCCCCCCCCCCTGTAATTACACCGCCCAGCACCCCCCATCCTCCTGAGGGTCTGGTCTGGGGGGCTCACTGATCTTATGTTTGCGGTTTCAGGGGACGAGGACGATGTCGGATCTCACGTTCTTCACAAGAAGAAACATAAGAAGCACAAGAAGCATAAGAAGAAACATCACCATGATGACAGCGCCCCGTCCGCCCACCTACAGAGCCGCCCCGCCGATCCGAAGACCACCCAGAAACCGCAGCTTCGCCTCAAGATCAAGCTGGGGGGACAAGTGCTGGGGACCAAGAGGTGAGTGCCCCCCGCCAGTCCTGGGTGCGTCCTCCGGGCAGCGCCACCCACCAGCCGACGCCCTCTATGCACTGAATGATCAGGGTCCTCTCCCCGCAGTGTGCCCACATTCACGGTCATTCCGGAGCAGTCCCGCTCACAGTCCCCTCTCATGGTGGTGGATGAAGACGACGAGCCGCTGGAGGGGTCCCCATCGAGCAGTACCGCGCATGGCTAGGTACGGGGAGAATACTACTACTGCAGGGAGATGCTGGGGGTGGTAGTGCCAGAATCTACTGTGGGATTCTCTCTCTGTCAGAAGGGTGAGGATGATTGTGTGGTACTCGGAGGCGTCATGATGGCAGCTGAAGGGTCCGTACATTCCGGTGGGTGATGACAGTCGATGGATGGCGGCTGTGATAGCCAGGGGAGACACCTTCCATACAGTGAAAAGTTTCTGTGCCGTGTCTCCCCTGTGCAGTGTCAGGTTTGTGCGCTGTGTCTCCTGTATTGTGTGTTTTCTGCGCCGTGTCTCCTGTGTCATGTGCTTCCGCTCTGTGTCTCCCGTGTCATTTGTCTCCTGTGCCCTGCATTGTTTCTGCGCCGTGTCTCCAGTGTGGTTTCTCCCCTTTCTTGTTGTGCCGCTGTGCCTCCCGTGCCCTTTCTATGCCACCTGCACCATGTTTCCGTGTTGTTGAGCCTGTGCCCTGTGTGTGTTACTTGTGCGGTCTTTCCATGTCGAGTGTCTTCTCATCTCCTGTGATTTCTCTGCTGTATTAGTACAGTAAAGACTTGGTGATCTCTCCACTCGCTGACACTGCTATATACCTGTTACTCTTCCGGCAGGCATGTGACATGTTGGGTCTCTGTGTCTCTAGATGAGGACAGTAACATGGACCCGCTGCCTTCGCCCGTGGCGGCTCCGGTGTCGGAGCAGGATGAGGAGATGCGCTGGTTGGAAGCTCTTGAGAGGGGAGATCTGGATGTCAATGGAGATCTGAAGAGAGAAACTGACGAGACGCTGCTGACAGCTCGCCAGGTGGGTGCGGGGTGCTGATATCTGGGTGGGGGGACGGGATTGTGGATGTGTGGGGGGTGCTAGTGTCAGGGGTGGGTGTGAGGAAGAGGTGGTAGTGTGGAGGGTGCTGTTGTCTGGGAGAGGCAGGATTGCGGATGTGTGAGGGGTGCTAGTGTCAGGGTGAGTGTGTAGGAGAGGTGGTAGTGTGGAGGGTGCTGGTGTTGGGGTGGGTGCTTGCGTCTGGGAGGGGCGGGATTGCGGATGCATGGGAGGTGCTAGTGTCGGGTAGGTGCTGGTGTCTGGGAGGAGTGTTGGTATCTGGGGGGCAGGATTGTGGATGTTTAGGCAGGGTGCTCCTTCCTCCCGCCACTGTTGAGTGTTGTCACCTGCTGTCTGACTTGCTGATCTCTCTCAGAGAGCCCTCCTCCAGAAGCAGCAGACCCCCGCCGCCCCCTGTACCCGCCGGCCGTGTACTCTCACCCCCCCAGGAGATGTCTCAGGAGATGTTGGTGAAGAGAGAGGAGAAGGCTCGAAAGAGGAGACTGCAGGCGGCAAAGAAAGCGGAGGAAAGCAAGAAGCAGACCATAGAGAGACTAACCAAGACGTCCAAATCCCGGGGCGCCAAGCCGGCAGCCTCCGGAAGAAGAGGAGGGCGCCAGCCTCCGTGCCCCACCATCCGCTACCAGGACAATGCACATAGTATCACCATGTCCTACCCCCCAGGAGTGCCCCACCCCGTCCCCACAGAACCACAAGCCGCACTGCCGGCCCCACAGCTCTGCGGAGCTCCCGGCTGCTCCAACCCAAAAAAATACTCCTGTTCTAGGACTCATGTCCCGCTCTGCAGCCTGCAGTGTTATCACAGGAACCTGGAGGGCCACAATCACAAGAACTCTCACCCCAACGTGGGGTGCCGAAACCCTGACCGGAGACCCCCAGGAATCGGCCTCAAGGATCCATGTGTAGATTGTACCACATCGCCACAACTGAGATATGTGCTGCCCCAATATGTGTAATAAATGTCATAGAGTGCAAAAATGGTCACAGGACAGTATGTTACCACAGGGCAGTATTATAGAAGTTATATTATTGTACATAGGAGAGGAGCAGTATTATAGTAAATAAAAAAGCCAAGAAGCCAGCGCTGCCTGTGCTTAGCACGCAATACAAAAAGTGCATGTGCACATATTAATTTCTAACTGTACTTTAAACTGAGACATTTGGCAAACAATTGATCAGTTCTTTGAGCTACCCCGCCCCGTCACGGCATTCTCAGATGGGGCAGTAATACTCTACGTTTTTTTAATAAGCTGTGCCATTACGGCCTCTTGAATGCATTAAAAGCAGAACCATATTAAATGCACACGTACCTGAAGCATTTCTGAACTACTTCCACTGCGCCAGAAAAGCAGCGCAGATAAAGGACCTGGTCTACCCTCTTATCTAGCTCTCTGGCGCCCTCTTATCTTGCAGGCCTATCAGGATATTGACAGAGGATAAGAAAATGAGCGCAGTTGCACTGATTTATGCCGAATATTGTGGCATATGATTGACGGGATGTATATATACAACCGTTTCCAGCTAGGAATATATACCTTGGTCCGGTCACCACCACGCCCACAATATCCCATAAATACAATAATTATGCTGCCACCACCAACCAATTGCAGGTGGATTGGACACCCATTTGGTAATGTGAAGTGTGCACAGGGGTCGTGGGGTTTTGTTCATAGAGCAAGAAGAAAACTTTATAGATTTAATCTGAACAATTGGCAGTGTTTACAAAAGAGACAATTTACAAAATGGTATAAACAGTAAGGAATTAAAATATGAAACAAATCTGTGCCCCGGGGATGGCTTCCAGACAGGAGGGAAGGACTTTAATTTGGATTCAGCCTCACAGTATGGGTCTTAGCTGGCTTTCCAAGGTCTGAACACTCCCAATCAAGTGTGTGGTCTTCTAAGTTCTGCTCCCACCCTGCTGATCTCACATCAATGGGCCGTCTCTGGGAGGTTCACGTGATTTTGGAAGTGATCAATACCTAATTTTGTCCATATGGTTGGCCTTGAGGGTCACAGGACAAAAACATTAGCATCATCTTTCTTCTTATAATTTTATCTTTTGAGTGAGACTAAACATGATATGTCTGTGACTTGCTGATGGGCACACATTCATTTCCCAGGTTTCTGACACTCCTCAGGAAAGCAAAATGATGCTGCACGATCCCCAAGGTGTGTGCATTCTGGAAGTCTAACTCATGTTTCTGTGATTAATGTGACAAGCTACCTTCACCTTGGAGGGTTTATGCTCAGCAGACAAAGGATTCTTTAGACTGGTTTTAGAGGGAAAAGTGCACATTCAGCTCTGCTGATGGCAGGACTATAAGGGTATGTGCAGACTGGCCGGGTTAGGGTCGGATTAGGTGTGTAAACCGCCGGTCGGTTTACATACATTTCATGTAAATTTATGTTAATCCAAACCGGCGTTTGGATTAACATTGAAACCTATGTAAACCGACACCCGGAGTCCATACACCGGCGGTTTACACATGCTCATCCGTTGCTAACCCGCTGGGTTCCCAGCCGGTTAGCAAAGAATGAGCATGTTCTATAATCCGGCCGGTTCTGCAGCGGCTGCAAGCAGAATCATGTACTGCTTCCAGCCGCCGCTAACCCGCTGGCCACCCGCCCGGCACCCGCCGCACATACCCGCCAGGATGCCGGTGGACGGCTCCGGAGCTTCCTGGCGGGTCCGCCCAGCCGCCGCCGACCAACTCGCCGGCCAGTGTGCACCTACCCTAAGACTAGAATTCTTCCAAGTCATAAATTGCATACTTTGGGCTACTAAAATACCTGAAGGGAATGGGAACAGGTAGAAACTGTTCTACAGAAATACAAAAGGAGGCAGAGTAGATTGTCAGCTCTTAGGAAAATTAAAAACATTTTAGGAGTATTTTCCGGACAAATCTATATTGTATTATGCTAGTTATAGGCTGGTTTAACATCATGGCCTGATCAGGTTCGGGGCTGTCCACCAGGAGGAGGGACATATCCACCAGGAAGAGGAGGGGGGACATACCGTATATACTTGTGTATAAGCCGACCCGTGTATAAGCCGACCCCCCCCTACTTTTGCCCCCAAAAACAGGGAAAACCTATTGACTCGTGTATAAGCCGAGGGTGGACAATGCAGCAGCTACCGGTACTGAAAAATTTTAAAAATGAAAATAGATACGAATAAAATGTTGAACTTTTATTTTAAATAGAAACAGTAAACTACCAATGCAGCAGACCACTGTCCTGTTATAAAGCCCCCTATCACTGGTATATAGCCCACCATCCCTGTATATAGCAGCCATAACTAGTATACAGTTGCCGCCAGCAGGGGTAATACAGGCCCCCCAGCAGGGGTAATGCAGGCCCCCCCCCCCACAGGGGTAATGCAGGCCCCCCCCCACAGGGGTAATGCAGGCCCCCCCCCCCACAGGGGTAATGCAGCCCCCCTTCCCGCAGGGGTAATGCAGGCCCCCCCAGCAGGGGTAATACAGCCCCAGCAGGGGTAATCTCACCCCCTCGGCTCGGTCTGCAGGCACCCGGGTCCCCCAGCTGCTCCGTCTGCGTGCGCGGCTTCTAATTCCGGCGTCCTCCCCGCTCTTCCTGTTTGAATGCGATCATGTGACCGCGGTCACATGATCGCATTCAAACAGGAAGAGCGGAGAGGACGCCGGAATTAGAAGCCGCGCACGCAGACGGAGCAGCTGGGGGACCCGGGTGCCTGCAGACCGAGCCGAGGGGGTGAGATTACCCCTGCTGGGGGGGCCTCTGTATACATGGGGTGGGGAGGCTATATTGTGCAGGGGAGCTGCAATGTACTATGCGCTGCTCCCCATGCATAATTAATGAGCGGCACCACGTGACGTGCCGCTCATTCTGCAGCCTCCCCCCGCCTCCTCCTGTGCCCGGACACAGCCCCCACCACACCAAACAGACCTCAGACAGTATATGACTCGTGTATAAGCCGAAGGGGGACTTTTCAGCCCAATTTTTGGGCTGAAAAAGTCGGCTTATACACGAGTATATACGGTATCCACCAGGAAGAGGGACATATACAGGAGGAGGAGGGACATATCCACCAGGAAGAGGAGGGGGGACATATCCACCAGGAAGAGGAGGGGGGACATATCCACCAGGAAGAGGAGGAGGGATATATCCACCAGGAAGAGGAGGGGGGACATATCCACCAGGAAGAGGAGGAGGGATATATCCACCAGGAAGAGGAGGAGGGATATATCCACCAGGAAGACGAGGGGGGGCATATCCACCAGGAAGAGAGGGGGGGCATATCCACCAGGAAGAGGAGGGGGGACATATCCACCAGGAGGAGGGGGGATATATCCACCAGGAAGACGAGGGGGATATATCCACCAGGAAGACGAGGGGGGGGCATATCCACCAGGAAGAGAGGGGGGGCATATCCACCAGGAAGAGGAGGGGGGACATATCCACCAGGAGGAGGGGGGATATATCCACCAGGAAGAGGAGGGGGGATATATCCACCAGGAAGAGGAGGAGGGACATATCCACCAGGAAGAGGAGGAGGGACATATCCACCAGGAAGACGAGGGGGGGGCATATCCACCAGGAAGAGGAGGGGGGACATATCCACCAGGAAGAGGAGGGGGGACATATCCACCAGGAGGAGGGGGGGACATATACACCAGGAGGAGGGATATATCCACCAGGAAGAGGAGGAGGGATATATCCACCAGGAAGACGAGGGGGGGGCATATCCACCAGGAAGAGAGGGGGGGCATATCCACCAGGAAGAGGAGGGGGGACATATCCACCAGGAGGAGGGGGGATATATCCACCAGGAGGAGGGGGGATATATCCACCAGGAAGAGGAGGGGGGATATATCCACCAGGAAGAGGAGGAGGGACATATCCACCAGGAAGAGGAGGAGGGACATATCCACCAGGAAGACGAGGGGGGGGCATATCCACCAGGAAGAGGAGGGGGGACATATCCACCAGGAGGAGGGGGGGACATATACACGAGGGGGGGGGGGACATATCCACCAGGAGGAGGAGGGGGGGGGGGGGACATATCCACCAGGAGGGGGGGGGGGGGACATATCCACCAGGAAGAGGAGGGGGGGACTTATCCACCAGGAAGAGGAGGGGGGGGGGGACTTATCCACCAGGAAGAGGAGGGGGGACATATATACTGACGTAAGCAGTACGTGCCGACACATGCCGGAGGCACGGACATATGGGGAACATGTTCCCCTGTGGACCCATGCAGACGTCCGTGTGCTCCACACGGCGACAAGTCAGCTTTTATGCAGAACCACAGACCGCATTTACGTCCAAACGTCCTGCACACGGATGTTCACAGTGTGACATCCGTGTGCACGGACCACGGACAAAAGTGAAAAACCTGAAAATAAAGAATTTCATACTCCCCTCGCTCCAGCGGTGTCTGCTCCTCTCACGTCCGGTGCCACTCATTAGGGCTCATGAATATTCACTTCACTGAGCCCAAGAGCGAACCGGAAGAGAGAGGAACTGTCAGCGCTGGAGGGAGGTGAGTATGCGGTGACAGCCTGTCCGTGTGCTATCCACGGCCCCACAGATAGCACATGGACAGCACCCATCGTGTCACACGGCCGTGACACATGGGTCTATTCCCCACCCCTAAACGGAACAGCCTTGTTCTACACGTCCATGGTGACACGGATGTGTGAAACCGGCCTTATAAAGTGAAGGATACTATTATTATTTATTTATATAGCGCCATAATATTCCATGGCGCTTTACATGTTAAGAGGGCAGACTAGGACAAGTAACATAGAAACAATGGCTGTGGACAATTCTAACGTACAGATACAATAGGGGAGAAGATCCTGTCCGCGAGGGCTCACAGTCTATGAGGGGCGGGTGGGGATACAGTAGGAGGGGGAAGTGTCGGTCGTGAGGCGGTGCGGTGGACTGGGTCTCACTGCAGGTGGTAGGCTTGGCGGAAGAGGTGGGTCTTCAGGCCTCTTTTGAAGGTTCCCAGGGCAGGGGAATGTCTGATGTGTTGGGGCAGCGAATTCCAGAGTGTGGGTGAAGCACGGGAGAAGTCCATTATGCGGTTCTGTGAATAGGAGATGAGGGGGTGAGTAGAGGAGAAGCTCTTGGGAGGATCGCAGGTTGCGTGAGGGTAGGTATCGGGAGACCATGTCAGAGATGTATGGAGGGGACAGGTTGTGAATGGCTTTGTATGTCATGGTTAGCGTTTTAACCATGACGTTCTGGGAAGCAGGGAGCCAGTGAAGGGCTTGGCAGAGGGGGGAGACAGGGGAGTAGCTGGGAGACAGATGGATTAGGTGGGCAGCGGAGTTCAGGATAGATTGGATAGCTGAAACGGAGGTAGCGGGGAGGCCGGTGAGCAGGAGGTTGCAGTAGTCGAGGCGGGAGATGATGAGAGCGTGAATAAGGGTTTTAGCAGTGTCGTGGTCAAGGAAAGTGCGGATCTGGGAGATATTTTTGAGCTGGAGTCGGCAGGAGGTGACGAGGGCTTGGATGTGGGGCTTGAAGGAGAGGGAAGAGTCAAGGATAACCCCGAGGCACTTGGCATGGGGGAGAGAGAGCAGTCATTGACGACTATGGATAGGTCAGGTAGTGAGGGGGGGAGCGTCTTGGGGGGGAAGACGAATTCGGTTTTGTCCATGTTCAGCTTAAGGAAGCGAGCAGAGAAGAAGGAGGAGATGGCGGACAGGCAGTGTGGAATTTTGGATAGTAGGGAGGCGAAGTCCAGTCCAGACAGGTAGATTTGGGTGTCGTCAGCGTAGAGGTGGTACTGGAGGCCATGGGACTCAATGAGTTGCCTTAGGCCGAGAGTGTAGATTGAGAACAGTAATGGTCCTAGCACTGAGCCTTGGGGACCCCGATAGGGAGTAGGCAGAGGATGAGGTATGGGAGTGGGTGACGCTGAAGGTCCGGTCCGTTATATATGAGGAGATCCAGGAGAGGGCAAGGTCCGTGATGCCAAGAGATTCCAGGATCTTAAGTAGAAAGGAGTAGTCAACAGTGTTGAAGGCGACAGACAGGTCAAGGAGGAGGAGGACAGAGTACTGGCACTTGCTTATGGCAGTCAGTAGGTCATTGGTGACTTTGGTTAGTGATGTTTCCGTGGAGTGGTCTGAAGCCGGATTGCAAGCGATCAAAGAGGGAGCAGGAGGAGAGGTGAGAGGACAGCTCAGAGTGGACATGCTGTTCAAGTAGTTTAGAGGCGAAGGGGAGGAGAGATATAGGGCGGTAGTTGGAGACAGCCGTGGGGTCAAGGGAGGGTTTTTTGAGGATGGGTGTGATCAAGGCGTGTTTGAAGGCTGAGGGGAAGGTGCCGATGGTGAGTGATAGGTTGAAAAGATGAGACAGGGCTGGGATGATAACGGAGGTGAGGTTGGGAATGAGGTGGGATGGGAGCGGGTCGTGGGCGCTGGTGGTGAGGTGTCATTTTGACAGGAGGGAGGAGAGCTGGTCTTCAGTTATGGAGGGGGGGAAGCAGTTGATGGAAGTAGAGGGCAGTATAGGTGAAAGGGGAGGCTGTGGGGACAGTGGATCAAAGCTGCCTCTGATTCGGTCAATGTTTTCTTTGAAGTAGGAGGCAAAGTCTTCAGCAGAGATAAGGGGAGATGGAGGGGGAGCGGGCGGGCGGAGTAAGGAATTGAAGGTTTTGAAAAGTTGTTTGGAATTGTGGGCCAGGGAGGTTATTAGGGATGAGAAGAAGGTTTATTTGGCGGTAGCAAGAGTATTCTTGAAGGCGATGAGGGACTGTTTGAACAGCGCAAAGTGCTCAGCGGAATGTGATTTTTTTTCCATCACCTTTCGGCCACCCTGGATGCCCGTCTCAGGTCTTTAGTGAGGGTGGTGTGCCAGGGTTGCCTGTTAGTGCGTGGAGCGTGGTGTGTGAGGGGGGCTGCTAGGTTGAGGGCCTTGGTTAGCGTAGTGTTGAAGAGGGTGGTGGCAGTGTCTGTGTCGCGTATGGATGTTATGTTGGTCAGAGGGAGGAGGGATTCAGAGAGTGAGTGTAGATCAATGTGTTTTAGGTTTCTGCGGGGGTGATCGAGTTTGCGGAAAGGAGGTGGTAGTAGGGGAGGAGAAGGTCAGTAGATTGTGGTCAGAGATGGGGAGGGTTGAGTTTGTGAGGTTAGTAAGGGAGCAAAGACGGGTAAAGATAAGGTCCAGCGTGTGGCCACCTTCGTGAATGATGGAGGAGGACCATTGGGAGAGCCAGAAGGAGGAGGTCAGGGAAAGAAGTTGAGAGGTGGATGGGTGGGCGGTGTCGATGGGGATATTGAAGTCACCCATAATGATGGTGGGGATATAAGCAGAGAGGAAGTAGAGTAGCCAGGTGGTGAAGTGGTCAAGGAAGGTGGGGATGGATCCAGGGGGGCGGTAGATGACGGCCAGCTGGAGGTTACAGAGGGAGAAGATGCAGAGTGGGCTTCGAAAGAGGGAAGAGTAGCAGAGGGGGGTAGTGGAATAGGGGCAAAGGAGCAGGTGTTGGACAGGAGTATGCAGACACCTCCGCCATGTTTGTTAGAGGGGCGGGGGGCGTGGGAAAGACTGAAACTGCCGTAGGATAGGGCAGCAGGGGAGGCTGTGTCGGAGGGGTTGAGCCAGGTCTCTGTGATGCCAAGGAATGAGAGTTTATTAGAAATAAAGAGTTGTGGATATGTGAGTTTATTACAGACTGAGCGGGCGTTCCAGAGTGCGCCTCGCAGGGAGATTGGGGGAGCAGAGGATGGGTCTAAGGTTGGTCAGGTTGCGAGGGAGGGTGATGGTGAGGTTATGGGGTTGGTGGTGGGTTGTGGGGGTGGGGTGTAGGTGACTGTGGGAATGTGGTGGGGGGAGGCCGGGATTAGGGGAAATGTCGCCAGCGAGTAGGAGGAGCAGGTGAGAGCAGGAGAGTTTACGTGGTGGGCGTGCCTGTTTGGAGATGGAGGATTGAAAGTGAAGGAATAATTCGGAGAAATGGGTGAGGTGGTTAGGTAGGATGGAGGGTGAGAGAAGTACTGTGTTGCTGGGTGATAGGATGAGCGGGGGGTAGCAGGAAGTGGAGGAGGATGGGAGTGAGAGTGCGAAGGAGCAGAAACATTGTGGATGGTGGGTGGGGGCAGGGGTTACAGGGGTCGGACGCAGGGGGAGAGCTGTAGTGATGGACGAGTGGTCAGTGGTGAAGAGCAGTCCGGGGTGGGATGCCACCAAGGGATGAGCTACTGTCCAGGGGAGATGTGGCTGGGGACGAGATCTAGCAGTCCGGGACAAGATGGTGGAGCCGGGAATGAGAAGGTGCAGCGGTGATCGAGGGTTGAGATGCAGACCAGGGGGCATGTAGCTGGGGATCAGATGGGGCATTCAGGAACTAGATGATGCACCCGGGGTGAGGTAGATTGGCCGGGGACGAGATGATGGGATGCTGCAGCCAGAGGATGAAATGATGTGACCGGAGGATGTGGTGATGCAGCCAGTATGTGGAGGAACAGTAGTCAGGAGCCGGGAAGATGGCTAGTTCCTTACTTGTTGGAGGGATTTAAGGAATTAATAAGAAATGAAGTAGTAAGGCTGGTTTCACACTACGATTTTAGCATTTCCAATGCTGTCCGATAAAAATCGGACAGCATCGGAACGGTTTTTGCCCCCATGCAGCCCTATGGGCATCGGACCGAATCGGATGTACACTAAATGGCATCCGATTTGGTCCGATCCGAGTTTGTCCGATTATTTTATCGGCATGCTCTGATTTTTGCACCGAAAATAAAATCGGAAAAACTCGGATCGGACCAAATCGGATGCTATTTAGTGCACATCCGATGTGGTCCGATCAATTTAACATGGGGCCCTATATTTTATCGGACAGCATCGGCTCCCTTCAAAATCGTAATGTGAAGGTAGCCTGATGGCCACTTTACACGTTTCAATATTGTTGCGATATCGCAATTCAATGGCGCGGGAGCGCGCATTTCGTGCTCGTTTCTCCCGCATCGCATCGGAGGTTTACACGTTGCGATTTCTGGATCCAACGTCCGTGCGATGTCTACGCCCCCCAACCCAGGAACGACCATTTAACATGGGAGTGAATGGGTGACGTAGAACTTCACATCGGAGTTGGGCTGTCACACAGCACGATCCGGCTCCAATCTCCCTTCAATATCGGAGCATTGAATAGCACGCTCATTCAATCCCCGATATCGCATTGACATCGTTCCTGCATCGTATTGGACGTTCACACCATACAACGCAGGAACGATATCGGCTCCAACGATCGAACCACGTGACTTTTCATTGAAATTGGACTCCGATATCGCAACGTGTAAACCCGCCATAAGGGGTGGTAGAGATTAGAAGGGAAACATTGTGGCGGCTTTCTATTCCTTTACCTGCCAGTCTTTTCCAGTCCATTTCTCGTCTATTTCTAAGTATCGTACTTACAAAATGTACTGTGAAAGATGTACTTTGAAAGATACATGGATCAGACAAGTCTGGATCAGACTAGTGGTTCTGAATATATCTGCAGCCAAGATGAGTCAGGTGTGGATGAGGGGCTGGGGGATGAACTGACCACATACTCAGAGTTCAACAAAAGGTAATAAAAAGTGGGGAGGGGTTGGAGTAGCCAGTCCAAGTCATGGAAGAGTGATCATGAGGAATGAGAAAAAGCAAAGACATGATAGGTAAGAAAATATAAACATATATAGAGATTATATGCACAGTACAGACTGTCAGGGTCCAGGAGAGCGGAGTAGATCACAATGCATACCCTACACAGATTATATACACAGCACACAGACAGTCAGGGTCCAGGAGAGCGGAGTAGATCACAATGCATACCCTACACAGATTATATACACAGCACACAGACAGTCAGGGTCCAGGAGAGCGGAGTAGATCACAATGCGTACCCTACACAGATTATATACACAGCACACAGACGGTATGGCGAGGATACAGCAGATCTCCGCTTTAATGGTTTAAGGGTATGTGCACATTGGAAGTTTTGTGGGCTGTTTTTTAGCGGTTTCCGCTAAGTTTTATGTTAATTTGTTAATCCTAGCCACCGGTTGGCTTAACATGCTAGTCAATGGTTTTCAGAAAACGCTGTGCACATTAGAACGGTTTTTTTTTGTCTCCTTTCCACTTTCTTCACCGGTTTTCATAGATAGAGCAAGTGACTTGTTTTGAGCGTTTTTCCAGCGGATCTAGCAAGATTTGGGGCTCAAAAACGCTGTATAAACGCTAGTAACCCGCACACAAAATGTTAGAAAAACGCTAACAAAACGAATTTGAGCTGTAATTTAACACCGGTTTTCTGACGGTCTGCAATGATGCAGAACCGTCCAATGTGCACATACCCTAAAACTGTCAACAAAATCTCCATTTTTCCCTGTAATAAACGCAGACGACGACGTCGTGAACTGACGAGGGCCAACATGTCCCCGGGGCCCGGGGAGGCTCCAGAGTCACCTCATAGAGGAGCACTGGGCAGAACCGAGGAAGATACCTCCCGCTCAGGCCGTGGTACTGCGCTCATGTGCGCTGATCTCCTGTGTATGGTCCTCCCCGTTATTACCTCACGATATTTATACCCATCCTTACTCCCGCCCCCTCATAATCTGGACCAATCACTGCTCTGCTTTCTCGTGTCCCACTTGCCACCTTCTCCCATTGGTCACATATCGCACGTGACGTAGCGTACAACTTCATTGGACGGTCTTATTGTCAATCACTCTGTTATCCGTTACTGTACCGCCTACTTCCTGTAAAGCGCTAGTCCGGGGATAGACGTCAGGCAGCCAATCAGCGAGCCAAGTGTCCAGCTGTATGCGCTGATTGGTTCGTAGCAGCCAGTGGGCGGAGTTACAGCTGTTGCTATGCGATTGTCTGCCGGGTGGAAAAAGATGGCGGCCGTGGAGCCGGGGCCCGGGAGAAGAGCCGGGGCCGGCGGGTGTGACGGTATGGAGGAGGCCGGAGCAGGAGGGAGATCCCCGACAGCCGGTAATTATCATCTGTGTGACTGGAGGGACCCCCGAAAGTGAGGAGTGCGTGTATCAGGGCCCTGAAATGAGCACCTCTGTGTACGAGGGGCCCCCAGAAGTCAGGGGCTGTGTGTACGTGAGGGGCCCCAGAAGTCGGGGACTGTGTGTACGAGAGGGGACCCCAGAAGTCAGGGGCTCTGTGTACGTGGGGGACCCCCAGAAGTCAGGGCTCTGTGTACGTGGGGGACCCCCAGAAGTCAGGGCTGTGTGTACGAGGGGGGACCCCAGAAGTCAGGGGCTGTGTGCACGTGGGGGGGGCCCCAGAAGTCAGGGGCTCTGTGTACGTGGGGGGACCCCCAGAAGTCAGGGGCTGTGTGTACGAGGGGGACCCCCAGAAGTCAGGGGCTCTGTGTACGTGGGGGGACCCCCAGAAGTCAGGGGCTCTGTGTACGTGGGGGGACCCCCAGAAGTCAGGGGCTCTGTGTACGTGGGGGGCGCCAGAAGTCAGGGCTCTGTGTACGTGGGGGACCCCCAGAAGTCAGGGCTCTGTGTACGTGGGGGGACCCCCAGAAGTCAGGGGCTCTGTGTACGTGGGGGGACCCCCAGAAGTCAGGGGCTCTGTGTACGTGGGGGGACCCCCAGAAGTCAGGGGCTCTGTGTACGTGCGGGGACCCCTTGATGTTACCAGGGGTCTTTGATGACCATTGTTCCGGTCTCTTTGGCTCGGGTCTCCTCTCGCTTCCAGTCGGTTCTGCTCCAGGCGTCTCTTCTTTCGGTTTTGGCTTGGGTCGGTTCTGCTCCAGGTGTCTCTTCTCTCGGTTCTGCTTCGGGCGTCTCTCCTTTCGGTTTTGGCTTGGGTCGGTTCTGCTCCGGGCGTCTCTCCCTCGGTTTTGGCTTGGGTCGGTTCTGCTCCGGGCGTCTCTCCTCTCGGTTTTGGCTTGGTCGGTTCTGCTCCGGGCGTCTCTCCTCTCGGTTTTGGCTTGGGTCGGTTCTGCTCCGGGCGTCTCTCCTCTCGGTTTTGGCTTGGGTCGGTTCTGCTCCGGGCGTCTCTCCTCTCGGTTTTGGCTTGGGTCGGTTCTGCTCTGGGCGCTCTGCTCCAGGCGTCTCTTCTCTCGGTTTTGGCTTGGATCAGTTTTGCTCCTGGCGTTTCCCTCATGGTGTTGCTCGGGTCACCTGCCTTTCTCGGCTTTGGTTCGGGCTGCCTGTCCTCCCGGTCAGTAGTGCTCCAGGCATCTCTCCCTCTTGATGTTGCTCGGGCCGGTTTTCCTCTTGGTTGCTTCTCTTCTGGTCGGTTCTGCTGCATGCGTCTCTCCCTTTTGGTGTTGCACAAGTTGGTTCTACTCTGGGCAGTTCAGGCCGGTCCTGGACCTGTCGAGCTGTTACTTTCTGTTGTCTGTACACATGGGGGTTGGGCCGGTGACATTCTTGATGGTGACAAAACAGTAGAGATCTTGTGCAGGGACAGACACCATGTACGACACTCTGCACTGGCCGGCAGACAATGGCCAGGCACTGGTAAGAGGCAGGGGCGGCCGAGGTGGTCTCAGGCCGAGCACATGGGAGGGGGGAAGATGGCGGCCCGGAGGAGTTGTATGGGGTGCTCTGAGGCCGAGCACATGTGGTGGGGGATGTTTGATAGGAGAAGGTGTATGGGGAGGTCTGAGGCTTAGCACATTCAATAGTGGGATGGCAGACAGGAGGGGGTATATGAGGTGGTCTGAGGCTGAACACACTGGGGGAAGATGGCAGACAGGAGGGGGTATATGAGGTGGTCTGAGGCTGAACACACTGGGGGAAGATGGCAACAGGAGGGGGTGTATGGGGTGGTCTGAGGCTGAACACACTGGGGGGGATGGCAGACGGGAGGGGGTGCATGGGGTGGTCTGAGGCTGACACTGGGGGGGGATGGCAGACGGGAGGGGGTGTATGAGGTGGTCTGAGCTGAGCACACTGGGGGGGATGGCAGACGGGAGGGGGTATATGAGGTGGTCTGAGGCTGAACACACTGGGGAAGATGGCAGACAGGAGGGGGTATATGAGGTGGTCTGAGGCTGAACACACTGGGGGAAGATGGCAGACAGGAGGGGGTAATGAGGTGGTCTGAGGCTGAACACACTGGGGGAAGATGGCAGACTAGGAGGGGTGTATGGGGTGGTCTGAGCTGAACACACTGGGGGGGATGGCAGACGGGAGGGGTGCATGAGGTGGTCTGAGGCTGAAACACTGGGGGGGGGGGAGATGGCAGACGGGAGGGGGTGTATGAGGTGGTCTGAGGCTGAGCACACTGGGGGGGATGCGCAAGAGGGTAGGGTGCATGGGGTGGTCTGAGGCTGAGCACACTGGGGGGGGGGGGATGGCAGACGGAGGGGGTGTATTGAGGTGGTCTGAGGCTGAGCACACTGGGGGGGATGGCAGACGGGAGGGGGTGCATGGGGTGGTCTGAGGCTGACACACTGGGGGGGATGGCAGACGGGAGGGGGTGTATGAGGTGGTCTACTTGACCTGGATCACTGGAGGGGTGTATGATTGCTGCACCTGGATCAGGAGGGGTGTATTGGTTGGCTGAGTGAGCCCATACGGGGTGGCGACTGAGCGTGTAGTTCTTACCTCTGGTGCTGTGTAGGTCGTGTGTGACACTGTCGAGGCATGTGCATCAAGAGCGTATCTGTGTGACCGCCAGTGTGGCTCATACTGGGCTGACTGACTCACATCTACTGAGTGTGGTGCACTATTGATAGCACGTGCTGCACTCTGTCTGACTATCCCTGCCATCACCTGTCTCCTGTCTGCCTACCTACTGCATGCCTCGGTCTGCACTGTCCTCCTGCGGTCGACACTCCCACTCATACTGTCTTCTCTGTTGTTGCTATCTCCATCTCCACACCTGCTGTCTGTGGTGCACTATCCTCCATCATGTTCCGTCTGCAACTCTCCATCCTCATCACTGTTCCTCTGTGCACGTGTCCTCCTGCATTCTCTCCACCTGTTCGGTCTGCACTACTCCTCCCATCCTCCATCACCTGTCTTCCTCTGTCTGCACTACTCCTCCCATCCTCCATCACCTGTCTTCCTCCTGTCTGCACTACTCTCCCATCCTCCATCACCTGTCTTCCTCTGTCTGCACTACCTCAGCCCATCACTGTCTTCCGTTCTGCACTACTCCTCTCCATCACCTGCTGTCTGCACTATCTATCTCATCACTGTCTCCTTGTCTGACATACTCCTCCATCCTCCATCACCTGTCTTCCTCTGTCTGCACTACTCTCCCATCTCCATCACCTGTCTTCTCTTGTCTGCACTACTCCTCCCCTCTCATCACTGTCTCTCTGTCTGCCTCTCCCCACTCCTCACCTCTCTCTCTGTCTTCACTACTCCTCCATAGTTCTCGTCTGCACTACTCCTCCCATCCTCCATCACCTGTCTTCCTTTTGTCTGCATACTCTCCCATCCCATCCCTGTCTTCTTGTGCACATCCTCCCATCCTCCATCACCTGTCTTCCTCTGTCTGCACTACTCCTCCATCCTCCATCACCTGTCTTCCTCTGTGCTGCACTACTCCTCCCATCCTCCATCACCTGTCTTCCTCTGTCTGCACTACTCTCCCATCTCCATCACCTGTCTTCCTTGTCTGTTCTCCTCTACTCCTCTCCTCTTCCATCACCTGTCTTCCTCTTGTGTCTGCACTACTCCTCCATCCTCCATCACCTGTCTTCCTCTGTCTGCACTACTCCTCCCATCCTCCATCACCTGTCTTCCTCTGTCTGCACTACTCCTCCCATCCTCCATCACTGTCTTCTCTGTCTGCACTACTCCTCCCATCCTCCATCACCTGTCTTCCTCTGTTGTCTGCACTACTCCTCCCATCCTCCATCACCTGTCTTCCTCTGTCTGCACTACTCCTCCATCCTCCATCACCTGTCTTCCTCTGTCTGCATCTCCTCCCATCCTCCATCACCTGTCTTCCTCTGTTGTCTGCACTACTCCCCATCCTCCATCACCTGTCTCCTCTGTCTGCACTACTCCTCCCATCCTCCATCACCTGTCTTCCTCTGTCTGCACTACTCCTCCATCCTCCATCACCTGTCTTCCTCTGTCTGCACTACTCCTCCCATCCTCCATCACCTGTCTTCCTCTGTCTGCCTCTACTCACTCCTCCATCTCCATCACCTGTCTTCCTCTGTGCTGCACTACTCCTCCCATCCTCCATCACCTGTCTTCCTCTGTTGTCTGCACTACTCCTCCCATCCTCCATCACCTGTCTTCCTCTGTCTGCACTACTCCTCCATCCTCCATCACCTGTCTTCCTCTGTTCTGCACTACTCCTCCCATCCTCCATCACCTGTCTTCCTCTGTTGTCTGCACTACTCCTCCCATCCTCCATCACCTGTCTTCCTCTGTTGTCTGCACTACTCCTCCATCCTCCATCACCTGTCTTCCTCTGTCTGCACTATCCTCCCATCCTCCATCACCTGTCTTCCTCTGTTGTCGACTACTCCTCCCATCCTCCATCACCTGTCTCCTCTGTTGCACTACTCCTCCATCCTCCATCACCTGTCTTCCTCTGTCTGCACTACTCCTCCCATCCTCCATCACCTGTCTTCCTCTGTGTCTGCACTACTCCTCCCATCCTCCATCACCTGTCTCCTCTGTCTGCACTACTCCTCCCATCCTCCATCACTGTCTTCCTCTGTGTCTGCACTACTCCTCCCATCCTCCATCACCTGTCTTCCTCTGTTTCTGCACTACTCCTCCCATCCTCCATACCTGTCTTCCTCTGTTGTCTGCACTCTCCTCCATCCTCCATCACCTGTCTCCTCTGTTGCTGCACTCTCCTCCATCCTCCATCACCTGTCTTCCTCTGTGTGCACTATCCTCCATCCTCCATCACCTGTCTTCCTTGTCTGCACTACTCCTCCCATCCTCCATCACCTGTCTCCTCTGTTCTGCACTACCCTCCCATCCTCCATCACCTGTCTTCCTCTTTTCTGCACTCTCCTCCCATCCTCCATCACCTGTCTTCCTCTGTCTCACTACTCTCCCATCCTCCATCACCTGTCTTCCTCTGTCTGCACTACTCCTCCCATCCTCCATCACCTGTCTTCCTCTGTTGTCTGCACTACTCCTCCCATCCTCCATCACCTGTCTTCCTCTGTTGCACTACTCCTCCATCCTCCATCACCTGTCTTCCTCTTTTCTGCACTACTCCTCCATCCTCCATCACCTGTCTTCCTCTGTTGCACTACTCCTCCCATCCTCCATCACCTGTCTTCCTCTGTCTGCACTACTCCTCCCATCCTCCATCACCTGTCTTCCTCTGTCTGCACTACTCCTCCCATCCTCCATCACCTGTCTTCCTCTGTCTGCATACTCCTCCCATCCTCCATCACCTGTCTTCCTCTGTCTGCACTACTCCTCCCATCCTCCATCACCTGTCTTCCTCTGTCTGCACTCCTCCTCCCATCCTCCATCACCTGTCTTCCTCTGTTTTCTGCACTACTCCTCCCATCCTCCATAACCTGTCCTCCTCTGTTGTCTGCACTCCTCCTCCCATCCTCCATCACCTGTCTTCCTCTGTTGTCTGCACTACTCCTCTCATCCTCCATCACCTGTCTTCCTCTGTTGTCTGCACTCCTCCTCCCATCCTCCATAACCTGTCCTCCTCTGTTGTCTGCACTACTCCTCCCATCCTCCATCACCTGTCCTCCTCTGTTGTCTGCACTCCTCCTCCCATCCTCCATCACCTGTCTTCCTCTGTTGTGTGCACTACTCCTCCCATCCTCCATCACCTGTCTTCCTCTGTTGTCTGCACTACTCCTCCCATCCTCCATCACCTGTCTTCCTCTGTCTGCACTACTCCTCCCATCCTCCATCACCTGTCTTCCTCTGTTGTGTGCACTCCTCCTCCCATCCTCCATCACCTGTCTTCCTCTGTTGTCTGCACTACTCCTCTCATCCTCCATCACCTGTCTTCCTCTGTTGTCTGCACTCCTCCTCCCATCCTCCATAACCTGTCCTCCTCTGTTGTCTGCACTACTCCTCCCATCCTCCATCACCTGTCTTCCTCTGTTGTCTGCACTACTCCTCCCATCCTCCATAACCTGTCTTCCTCTGTTGTCTGCACTACTCCTCCCATCCTCCATAACCTGTCTTCCTCTGTTGTCTGCACTACTCCTCCCATCATCCATCACCCGTTTTCCTCCGCAGGGTTCTGGCTCCTGTGGACGGTTCTCATTCTGCTGAGTTGCTGTTGTGCCTACCGCCATCGCCGCGCAAAGCTCCGCCTCCAGCACCAGCAGAGGCAGCGGGAGATCAACCTGATTGCCTACCACCGTGCCTGCCACTACCCGCCCTCCATGCTGGACCTCAGTAAGTGTCTCATCCACCGAGATGTCATCGCTCCTCATCTAGATAAAGCTTCACTTGTGACTTCTGTTCTGCCTTTATATCTGTATCATTAGTTTTGGGTTCTCTCCGTACATCTGTTTTGTCGCTGCATCTGTCTGTGTTGTACCGCACTATGTCATAGTGACATAGTGCGGGCACCCCTGCAAGTCGCAGAGCGGTGGGAGGGATTAGGAGGAATAATACATACAGCAGACATAGTGCGGGCACCCCTGCAGGACGCAGAGCGGTGGGTGGGATTAGGAGGAATAATACATACAGCAGACATAGTGCGGGCACCCCCTGCAGGACGCAGAGCGGTGGGAGGGATTAGAAGGAATAATACATACAGCAGATATAGTGCGGGCACCCCTGCAGGACGCAGAGCGGTGGGAGGGATTAGGAGGAATAATACATACAGCAGACATAGTGCGGGCACCCCTGCAGGACGCAGAGCGGTGGGAGGGATTAGGAGGAATAATGCATACAGCAGACATAGTGCGAGCACCCCTGCAGGACGCAGAGCGGTGGGTGGGATTAGGAGGAATAATACATACAGCAGACATAGTGCGGGCACCCCCTGCAGGACGCAGAGCGGTGTGGAGGGATTAGGAGGAATAATACATACAGCAGATATAGTGCGGGCACCCCTGCAGGACGCAGAGCGGTGGGAGGGATTAGGAGGAATAATACATACAGCAGACATAGTGCGGGCACCCCTGCAGGACGCAGAGCGGTGGGAGGGATTAGGAGGAATAATATATACAGCAGACATAGTGCGAGCACCCCTGCAGGACGCAGAGCGGTGGGAGGGATTAGGAGGAATAATACATACAGCAGATATAGTGCTGGCACCCCTGCAGGACGCAGAGCGGTGGGAGGGATTAGGAGGAATAATATATACAGCAGACAGTGCGGGCACCCTGCAAGTCGCAGAGCGGTGGGAGGGATTAGGAGGAATAATGCATACAGCAGACATAGTGCGAGCACCCCTGCAGGACGCAGAGCGGTGGGAGGGATTAGGAGGAATAATATATACAGCAGACAGTGCGGGCACCCCTGCAGGACGCAGAGCGGTGGGAGGGATTAGGAGGAATAATGCATACAGCAGACATAGTGCGGGCACCCCTGCAGGACGCAGAGCGGTGGGAGGGATTAGGAGGAATAATGCATACAGCAGACATAGTGCGGGCACCCCTGCAGGACGCAGAGCGGTGGGAGGGATTAGGAGGAATAATGCATACAGCAGACATAGTGCGGGCACCCCTGCAGGACGCAGAGCGGTGGGAGGGATTAGGAGGAATAATGCATACAGCAGACATAGTGCGGGCACCCCTGCAGACGCAGAGCGGTGGGAGGGATTAGGAGGAATAATACATACAGCAGACTAGTGCGGGCACCCCTGCAAGGCGCAGAGCGGTGGGAGGGATTAGGAGGAATAATCATACAGCAGACATAGTGCGGGCACCCCTGCAGGACGCAGAGCGGTGGGATGGGATTAGGAGGAATAATACATACAGCAGACATAGTGCGGGCACCCCTGCAGGACGCAGAGCGGTGGGAGGGATTAGGAGGAATAATACATACAGCAGACATAGTGCGGGCACCCCTGCAGGACGCAGAGCGGTGGGAGGGATTAGGAGGAATAATACATACAGCAGACATAGTGCGGGCACCCTGCAGGACGCAGAGCGGTGGGAGGGATTAGGAGGAATAATACATACAGCAGACATAGTGCGGGCACCCCTGCAGGACGCAGAGCGGTGGGAGGGATTAGGAGGAATAATAATACAGCAGACATAGTGCGGGCACCCCTGCAGACGCAGAGCGGTGGGAGGGATTAGGAGGAATAATATCATACAGCAGACATAGTGCGGGCACCCCTGCAGGACGCAGAGCGGTGGGAGGGATTAGGAGGAATAATACATACAGCAGACATAGTGCGGGCACCCCTGCAGGACGCAGAGCGGTGGGAGGATTAGGAGGAATAATACATACAGCAGACATAGTGCGGCACCCCTGCAGGACGCAGAGCGGTGGGAGGGATTAGGAGGAATAATACATACAGCAGACATAGTGCGGGCACCCCTGCAGGACGCAGAGCGGTGGGAGGGATTAGGAGGAATAATATATACAGCAGACATAGTGCGGGCACCCCTGCAGACGCAGAGCGGTGGGAGGGATTAGGAGGAATAATACATACAGCAGACATAGTGCGGGCCACCCTGCAGGACCGCAGAGCGGTGGGAGGGATTAGGAGGAATAATACATACAGCAGACATAGTGCGGGCACCCCTGCAGGACGCAGAGCGGTGGGAGGGATTAGGAGGAATAATACATACAGCAGACATAGTGCGGGCACCCCTGCAGGACGCAGAGCGGTGGGTGGATTAGGAGGAATAATACATACAGCAGACATAGTGCGGGCACCCTGCAGGACGCAGAGCGGTGGGAGGGATTAGGAGGAATAATACATACAGCAGACATAGTGCGGGCACCCCTGCAGGACGCAGAGCGGTGGGAGGGATTAGGAGGAATAATACATACAGCAGACATAGTGCGGGCACCCCTGCAGGACGCAGAGCGGTGGGAGGGATTAGGAGGAATAATCATACAGCAGACATAGTGCGGGCACCCCTGCAGGACGCAGAGCGTGGTGAGGGATTAGGAGGAATAATACATACAGCAGACATAGTGCGGGCACCCCTGCAGGACGCAGAGCGGGTGGGGATTAGGAGGAATAATACATACAGCAGACATAGTGCGGGCACCCCTGCAGGACGCAGAGCGGTGGGGATTAGGAGGAATAATATATACAGCAGACATAGTGCGGGCACCCCTGCAGGACGCAGAGCGGTGGGGGGATTAGGAGGAATAATACATACAGCAGACATAGTGCGGGCACCCCTGCAGGACGCAGAGCGGTGGGAGGGATTAGGAGGAATAATACATACAGCAGACATAGTGCGGGCACCCCTGCAGGACGCAGAGCGGTGGGAGGGATTAGGAGGAATAATACATACAGCAGACATAGTGCGGGCACCCCTGCAGGACGCAGAGCGGTGGGGGATTAGGAGGAATAATACATACAGCAGAATAGTGCGGGCACCCCTGCAGGACGCAGAGCGGTGGGAGGGATTAGGAGGAATAATACATACAGCAGACATAGTGCGGGCACCACTGCAGGACGCAGAGCGGTGGGAGGGATTAGGAGGAATAATACATACAGCAGACATAGTGCGGGCACCCCTGCAGGACGCAGAGCGGTGGGAGGGATTAGGAGGAATAATACATACAGCAGACATAGTGCGAGCACCCCTGCAGGACGCAGAGCGGTGGGGAGGGATTAGGAGGAATAATACATACAGCAGACATAGTGCTGGCACCCCTGCAGGACGCAGAGCGGTGGGAGGGATTAGGAGGAATAATACATACAGCAGATATAGTGAGGGCACCCCTGCAGGACGCAGAGCGGTGGGAGGGATTAGGAGGAATAATATATACAGCAGACAGTGCGGGCACCCCTGCAGGACGCAGAGCGGTGGGAGGGATTAGGAGGAATAATACATACAGCAGACATAGTGCGGGCACCCCTGCAGGACGCAGAGCGGTGGGAGGGATTAGGAGGAATAATACATACAGCAGACATAGTGCGAGCACCCTGCAGGACGCAGAGCGGTGGGAGGGATTAGGAGGAATAATATATACAGCAGACAGTGCGGGCACCCTGCAAGTCGCAGAGCGGTGGGAGGGATTAGGAGGAATAATGCATACAGCAGACATAGTGCGAGCACCCCTGCAGGACGCAGAGCGGTGGGTGGGATTAGGAGGAATAATACATACAGCAGACATAGTGCAGGCACCCCTGCAGGACGCAGACGCGGTGGGAGGGATTAGGAGGAATAATGCATACAGCAGACATAGTGCGGGCACCCCTGCAGGACGCAGAGCGGTGGGTGGGATTAGGAGGAATAATGCATACAGCAGACATAGTGCGGGCCCCCCTGCAAGTCGCAGAGCGGTGGGAGGGATTAAGAGGAATAATACATATAGCAGACGTAGTGCGGGCACCCCTGCAGGACGCTGAGCGGTGGGTGGGATTAGGAGGAATAATATATACAGCGGGCATAGTGCGGGCACCCCTGCAGGACGCAGAGCGGTGGGAGGATTAGGAGGAATAATATATACAGCGGACATAGTGCGGGCACCCCTGCAGGACGCAGAGCAGTGGGAGGGATTAGGAGGAATAATACATACAGCAGACATAGTGCGGGCACCTCTGCAGGACGCAGAGCGGTGGGAGGGATTAGGAGGAATAATACATACAGCAGACATAGTGCGGGCACCCCTGCAGGACGCAGAGCGGTGGGTGGGATTAGGAGGAATAATGCATACAGCAGACATAGTGCGGGCACCCCTGCAGGACGCAGAGCGGTGGGTGGGATTAGGAGGAATAATACATACATCAGACATAGTGCGGGCACCCCTGCAGGACGCAGAGCGGTGGGTGGGATTAGGAAGAATAATGTTGGGGCACCCCTGCAGGACGCTGAGCGGTGGGTGGGATTAGGAGGAAATATATACAGCGGCATAGTGCGGGCACTCCTGCAGGACGCAGAGCGGTGGGTGGGATTAGGAGGAATAATACATACAGCAGACATAGTGCGGGCACCCTGCAGGACGCTGAGCGGTGGGAGGGATTAGGAGGAATAATACATACAGCAGACATAGTGCGGGCACCCCTGCAGGACGCAGAGCGGTGGGAGTGATTAGGAGGAATAATACATACAGCAGACATAGTGCGGGCACCTCTGCAGGACGCAGAGCGGTGGGTAGGGATTAGGAGGAATAATTATAGTGCGGGCATAGTGTGGGCACCCCTGCAGGACGCTGAACGGTGGGAGGGATTAGGAGGAATAATACATACAGCAGACATAGTGCGGGCACCTCTGCAGGACGCAGAGCGGTGGGTGGGATTAGGAGGAATAATATATACAGCAGACATAGTGCGGGCACCCCTGCAGGACGCAGAGCGGTGGGAGGGATTAGGAGGAATAAAAATAATAGTGCGGGCACCCTGCAGGACGCAGACGGTGGGAGGGATTAGGAGGAATAATGTATACAGTGGGCATAGTGTGGGCACCCCTGCAGGACGCAGAGCGGTGGGTGGGATTAGGAGGAATAATACACACAGCAAACAGTGTGGGCACCCCTGCAGGACGCTGAGCGGTGGGTGGGATTAGGAGGAATAATATATACAGCAGACATAGTGCGGGCACCCCTGCAGGACGCTGAGCGGTGGGTGGGATTAGGAGGAATAATATATACAGCAGACATAGTGCGGGCACCCCTGCAGGACGCAGAGCGGTGGGAGGGATTTGGAGGAATAATGTATACAGCGGGCATAGTGCGGGCACCCCTGCAGGACGCAGAGCGGTGGGAGGGGTATTAGGAGGATAATACATACAGCAGACATAGTGCGGGCACCCCTGCAGGACGCAGAGCGGTGGGTGGGATTAGGAGGAATAATACATACAGCAGACATAGTGCGGGCACCCCTGCAGGACGCAGAGCGGTGGGTGGGATTAGGAGGAATAATACATACAGCAGATATAGTGCGGGCACCCCTGCAGGACGCAGAGCGGTGGGTGGGATTAGGAGGAATAATACATACAGCAGATATAGTGCGGGCACCCCTGCAGGACGCAGAGCGGTGGGAGGGATTAGGAGGAATAATACATACAGCAGACATAGTGCGGGCACCCCTGCAGGACGCAGAGCGGTGGGAGGGATTAGGAGGAATAATACATACAGCAGACATAGTGCGGGCACCCCTGCAGGACGCAGAGCGGTGGGTGGGATTAGGAGGAATAATACATACAGCAGACATAGTGCGGGCACCACTGCAGGACGCAGAGCGGTGGGTGGGATTAGGAGGAATAATACATAACAGCAGACATAGTGCGGGCACCCCTGCAGGACGCAGAGCAGTGGGAGGGATTAGGAGGAATAATACATACAGCAGACATAGTGCGGGCACCCCTGCAGGACGCAGAGCGGTGGGAGGGATTAGGAGGAATAATACATACAGCAGACATAGTGGGGCACCTCTGCAGGACGCAGACGGTGGGAGGGATTAGGAGGAATAATACATACAGCAGACATAGTGGGGCACCACTGCAGGACGCGAGCGGTGGGAGGGATTAGGAGGAATAATTATACAGCAGATATAGTGCGGCACCCTGCAGGACGCTGAGCGGAGGTGGGATTAGGAGAATAATATATAGGCATAGTGCGGGCACCCCCTGTTCTCAGGTTCTGCTAGAAGCTGAATCTGCTCTTTGACCTATTGTCCCATACTGGAGGGGTGAGCACAGATAATTTATTAATCCATGAAATAGTATCTAAACATCCTAGACCTGCAGTGGGCGCTCTGCTTTATCGTTAGGAGGGCAGGGATAGTAGAAAGTTTTATCTCCTTTAATTAGCCTTTTTCAAGTCCTGGAACTGAAGGGATGAGAATGACTGGTCCCACCGAGCTCGTGTGATCGTTTGTAAAACCTGGACCAAAAATCCAGATCCATTGGAAAAACCCTGTGCACCCTCCGAGCTGCACCTCACGAGGCCGGCACCTCAATGTTATACCTCAGCTCCAGTACTGTCCACCTGCCGCCCTGCAGGGAGCTGTTGTAGTGGTAGTATTATTACTCCTGGGATTTGATACTAGTCTGTGTTTTTTCTTCACTCTTGGGTTTTTATACTATAGTACAGTTAATTGGAGCATCCATTGTATGTTGCAGTGTTAATACTTTGGGGAGCTGTCACATGGAGATTTGCACAAGCTTCATGGCAGGCATTGGACTCTGTTTAGATTCAGATTCTGACATCCTGAGGGTTATCCTGGTGTCCTGGGATCAACACGGGCAGAAAAGGCTAGCAAGAGTTAATGTCTGCTGTCTGCTTGCCCCAGTTATCACATGTTATGGGGGGACCTATCACAGCGGCTCCCCTCCTATTTATGCTGGAGGAATCCATTACCCAGGCCAGCTGTAGCTTATTTTCTGTTGGTCTGTGAGGTGCGGTGTCCCAGACTCTGACTATTTCTTGGTTTTACTGTCTGCTTGTTTTATGTTTTACTTGTTTTAGTCTTTGTGCTGATGGTCTCCTGTTCATCTCATTGGTTACTTTCAATCTCGGGATTCTTCCTCATTAATTTGGTCCTGTTTATGTCATGGTGAAATCTGATACTAACCTGTTTCATTGGTCTCTTAGGTGTAGTATTGGGGATTGTGTGTGTTGTACTAATACTCATGGGATCTGATATTAATCTCTCCCTTCATTGGTCTATCCTGGAGTTGTGTCCTGTAGTATTGTTACTCTGGGTGTACTGTGTTGTACAATATTGTCATTCAGGGAGGATCCTGTGTGTTGTACATAAGTATTAATACTCACAGGATCTGATACTAACCTGATTATTATTATTTTGTGTCTTTTTAGGGGTGTTATCATCCTTCAAGCTCCCGGCCTATGAGGAGGTGGCTTACCGTCCCACCACCCCTCCGCCTCCATACAGCTCTGTCCTCACCCCGCTGGGCCTCCCGTCATCATCTGTACCTCCATCGGCCCCGCCATCCTTCTCCCCCAGCTCCGATCATTCCAGCAGCTGCTCCTGTACCTCCGGCTGTATGTTATCTGGGAGCAGCTCCTTCTCCGTCCAGGTGACAGATGAGACCGGCACCAGCCTGGGGAGTGCAGCCAGCGATGGCCGGAGCTGGGATCAGACCCCGGACGAGGAGGAAGAGGAGCAGGGCGCTTGTGGCCAGGAACCCTCCCTTCAAAAGCAGACGGCTTTCTCCTCCTATGTGGATTTCTTTGACTCTCATCAGTGCTGGGATATTGAGGAGGAGGATGAGGAGGCTGAGGAGGAGCATTACCGGCAGAGGAGACTGACTGGAGATTCGGGGATTGAGGTTTGCCTCTGCCAGGTGCAGGGTGAGGAAGAGGATGGTAGTGGCCAGCTGCACGATGATCCCGCCTGTGCGCAGAGAAGGAAATCCCCTGAATCCCCTGTGGAGAAGGGAGACACAGAACCAAACTCCCCCATCCAACCCGTGTAAGCCCAGGAGCCAAAGAACAGAGCACCGCTAATTACCAGCCTAGGGAAAGGGATCACGGACCGGCCCAATCGTGGGGAGGGTATACACTGTATGGACTAGCCAGGTGGTGGGGTGGGTCTACTCTGCACAGACCAGCCCGATGGTTGGGAAGGGTTTACTCTGCGCAGACTGGTCCAGTGGCGGGGAGGGTCTGCTCTGTACAGACCAGCCCGATGGTGGGGTGGGTCTACATTGTGAGGACCGGCCCGATGGTGGGGAGGGTCTACTCTGCACAGACCGGCCTGATGGTTGGGAAGAGTCTACTCTGCGCAGACTGGTCCAGTGGTAGGAGGGGCCTACTCTATACGGACCAGTCCGATAGTGGGGAGGGTCTACACTGTACGGACCGGACCAATGGTGGGGAGGGTCTACACTCTATGGACCGGCCTGATTGTGGGGAGGGTCTATTCTGCGCAGATCGGCCAGATGGTGGGGACGGTCTACTCTATGCGGACCGGCCTGATGGTTGGGAAGAGTCTACTCTGCGCAGACTGGTCCAGTGGTAGGGAGGGCCTACTCTATATGGACCAGTCCTATAGTGGGGAGGGTCTACTCTGTACGGACCGGATCAATGGTGGGGAGGGTCCACACTGTATGGACTGGCCTGATTGTGGGGAGGGTCTACTCTGCACAGAGATTGTCCCGATGGTGGGGAGGGTCTACAATGTGTGGACTGGTCTGATAGTGAAGGGGGGGAGGTCTATTCTAGGGTGGAGCTTATTAGGCAAGTGTCTTAAAATCACATTCTTATCCCGTAATTTTGTACCTACATATGAAGAAATAATTAGATCAAAATTTGAGCTAAGTTTGGAAATATTTACTGGTAGCTCAATTACATTGGATTTTGCACACATCAGCTGAAACAAGGTTTTTGCTGACATTGGTAATTTTCAATGGGCACTAGGCCTGGCTGCTGAGTGCTGACTGCAGACTCCTCAGTGAGGCATGTCCATCGTCACCAGGCCGTGCATAGCCCTTGTGCTGATGTCTTCACTTGAAGGCTGTATACATAGCACAGATGTGTAAGTGTAACTGCTAGACAGTAAACAGTGTAAACCTGCATATCATTGAGGGATGGCTTACAGTGGTACATACAGTTAAAGGCTTACTGTCAGGTCATTTTTCAGTATGACACTAACATTACCCTTGAACATTGCCTGGGCAGAGCTTTCACAAGATGTAAAAGATCATTACTGGACCGTCTAGTTCTCTTGCTATAATCAGGCAGCTGCTTCACTAGTCCGACACATTACTCTCACTGCTGAATAGTCCGTAGTATGTAAATGTTCATGTTATTCACTTCCTTTCCCCTGTTTTGTGTCTGACATCTACGTATGGTTGTATGTTTGCAGAGAAGGCAGTGATGTGACTACATGAATATTCATTCTTGGGAGTGGGCAGCACAGACAAGGTCACTCACTGTGATTGACAGGTGGAATGGATCTCGTTATTTGCAGTTTACAGGATTTTTGACCTGACAGATTCCCTTTAAATATTACCGTATATACTCGTGTATAAGCCGACCCGTGTATAAGCCAACCCCCCTACTTTTGCCCCTAAAACCTGGGAAAATCTATTGACTCGTGTATAAGCCGAGGGTGGACCCTAGCACAAGTATACAGCCCCCAGCAGTGTGGTATACACCAGTCCCAGAGGTAGATACAGCAGCCCCAGTGGTAGTATACACGCAGCCCCAGTAGTATATACAGCCCCAGTGGTAGTATACAGGGCCCCAGAGGTATATACAGCCCCAGTGGTAGTATATACAGCCCCAGTGGTAGTATATACAGCCCCAGTGGTAGTATATACAGCCCCAGTGGTAGTATATACAGCCCCAGTGGTAGTATACAGGGCCCCAGAGGTATATAGCAGCCCCAGTGGCAGTATACAGGGCCCCAGAGGTATATAGCAGCCCCAGTGGTAGTATACAGGGCCCCAGAGGTATATAGCAGCCCCAGTAGTAGTATACAGGGCCCCAGAGGTATATACAGCCCCAGTGGTAGTATATACAGCCCCAGTGTTAGTATACAGGGCCCCAGAGGTATATAGCAGCCCCAGTGGTAGTATACAGGGCCCCAGAGGTATATAGCAGCCCCAGTAGTAGTATACAGGGCCCCAGAGGTATATACAGCCCCAGTGGTAGTATATACAGCCCCAGTGTTAGTATACAGGGCCCCAGAGGTATATAGCAGCCCCAGTGGTAGTATACAGGGCCCCAGAGGTATATAGCAGCCCCAGTGGTAGTATACAGGGCCCCAGAGGTATATAGCAGCCCCAGTGGTAGTATACAGGGCCCCAGAGTCATATACAGCCCCAGTGTTAGTATACAGGGCCCCAGAGGTATATAGCAGCCCCAGTGGTAGTATACAGGGCCCCAGAGGTATATAGCAGCCCCAGTGGTAGTATACAGGGCCCCAGAGGTATATAGCAGCCCCAGTGGTAGTATACAGGGCCCCAGAGGTATATAGCAGCCCCAGTGGTAGTATACAGGGCCCCAGAGGTATATAGCAGCCCCAGTGGTAGTATACAGGGCCCCAGAGGTATATAGCAGCCCCAGTGGTAGTATACAGGGACCCAGAGGTATATACAGCCCCAGTGGTAGTATATACAGCCCCAGTGTTAGTATACAGGGCCCCAGAGGTATATAGCAGCCCCAGCGGTAGTATACAGGCAGCCCCAGTAATGCAGGCCCCCCCCAGCGTCTCTCCGGTCACCTGTAAAGCAAGCTATACTTATCAGTGTCCCGATGTCCGCGCCCGCCGCTGCCGACATCGCGATCCTCCATCTTCATGCGACTCCTTCCTGTTTCCTGTGCGCGTCGCCGGGAATGACGTCATTGCCGGCGACGCGCACAGAAACAGGAAGAGGAGTCGCATGAAGATGGAGGATCGCGGATGTCGGCAGCGGCGGGTGCGAGCGGGACACTGATAAGTATAGCTTGCTTTACAGGTGACCGGAGAGACGCTGGGGGGGCCCTGCATTACTGGGGATGCGGGGGCTGCTGTATACCGATGTATACATCGGTATACAGCACTGACTCGCGTATAAGCCGAGGGGGGTACTTTTCAGCCCAATTTTTGGGCTGAAAAACTCGGCTTATACGCGAGTATATACGGTAAGTGAAGAGATATGGAAAGAGCAACTGGATCTCAGACAGAAGTGTATCTCATTGGTGGTGCTGAAACAGAATGAATAGGTAGCGAATTGCCTTCCATGTCCATCGCTCTCAGATTGTTTCTGCATCATCTGGAAATGCATGAAACTATAAGACATGAAGTCAGTGTTCAGCTGCTACCATTGAAGAGAGAGGGAAATACTAATAAGAGATGTACAGAACTATCAATCAAAATTAGAGCGAACATTCAGAGAATGGTGTCAGCTGAAGAAGAGTAAAGGTAGACTGTCTGCAAGAGGAGTAAAGGTAGACTGTCTGCGAGGAGAAGAATAAAGGTAGACTGTCTGCAAGAGGAGTAAAGGTAGACTGTCTGCGAGGAGAAGAATAAAGGTAGACTGTCTGCGAGGAGAAGAATAAAGGTAGACTGTCTGCGAGGAGAAGAATAAAGGTAGACTGTCTGCGAGGAGAAGAATAAAGGTAGACTGTCTGCGAGGAGAAGAATAAAGGTAGACTGTCTGAGTAGGGAGAAGAATAAAGGTAGACTGTCTGCGAGGAGAAGAATAAAGGTAGACTGTCTGTTACACAGCAATCGAGAGGCTGACTTTATTCCCAGACTGGATGATCTCTTTGACATTGTCATCCAGTGCTCGCAGTATGAAGGCTATTGCTCAGGACATGGGGTGGCTCTTATGTGAGAATTCAGTGGGCTGTTCCCTAAAGCGGGGTCCTCTTCAATTGTTACTGCAGATTGTGGCGCGGCAGGAGACGTGCTGGAGTCTCTGCTGATTTGCTGTGAACAGATGGAGACTGATGACAGTGAAGAGATGTATTTTTTTAATGCTAAACAGGAGTTTGGCTGCGAGTTCTTTGGAAAAAATTGAGTTTACGAGATTAATAAGACTATAGTCGGCTCCAGCTGAACCTTTCAAATACTTGTTATTGTTGCCGAGTTTCCATCACTTGCTTCCTTACCTTTGATGTGATTGAGCTACCTGTAAATATAACAGTAACAGATTGAAACTTATTTATTGATAGTTTTATGTAAGGATGAATAAATGTAGAGGGTAAGATGATTGAAAATCGCACAAAAATTTTTAGTGCCATATAAACTCCACCCTAGTCTACCCTGTATGGACCAGCCCAATGGTGGGGGGTCTGCTCTGTATGGACTGGCCCGAGGGTGGGGAGGTTCTACTCTATGCAGACTGGCCCGAAGGTGGGGGGTTTACTCTGCACGAACCAGCCCAATGGTGGGAAAGGTCTACTCTGCACAGGCCGGCCTGACTGGGTGGAGGGTCTACTCTGCCCAGACCAGTCCAAGATTGGGGAGGGTCTCTGTACGGACTGACCCGAGTGTGGAGAGGGTCTGCTCTGCATGGACTGGCCCGATGGTGGGGAGGGTCTACTCTGCACAGATCGTCCCGATGGTGGGGGTCTATATCATAGCTTATATAATCACAGGTAGAACCATATAGTTAGCCAGTCTAACGAGGGGCGGAGCAGCAGATGAATACGTGTAGCGATGCTGAATACCCGCCATCAGGGGGTGACATTGGACAGTTATTTGTTGCTGCCCAGCCAACTCTACTAGTCTCTATCATGGAACATCCCGGCCGGTAACGGATCAGCTGTAACCAGGTTGGGCTGGAGCCCATGGTCTCCACTTCTAAGGATTTGGGGTCACTGCAATGAGCTTTGTCGTAGATTCATCCTAGTACATTCTTCATATGGCCAGTGACGAGGCAGCTACACTTGCTGAGCGGAGTGTGGGGGTCAATATATACAATCGTATACGATGGAGTGTGCGTTACCACCAAATAAAGCTGTTTACAGTAAGGAGGGACTGGAGCAGCACTTTCTGGTACACAGCACAAGTAATGCTGAGGCCCCTTCTTCCGGGCTGTTGTGTGAGATACACATCAGTCACTTAGCGGTGGGTTGCAGACATCTCACTCCAGATAGTATCATTGCACCTCTGTGATCGCTGGGAGCACAGTTCATCCAGATGAGTCCATCAGGTTCCTCGGGCCGGGCCATTCTGCTGGGCATGTTAGGACGGTCTGATAAGCAGTCGCCTTCCAATCATTCCATAGGTGATAGATGAGGATAAAAAGGATCCTCTGCATGCAAGCCCCCATCTGTATTCCCTAATATCACATAGAGTACCGTCACACCTGGCGATGTCTGCAGCGATTTTATAGGCGACGCTCGGGCGTGGCCTATCGTTGCCAACATCGCCGATGCGTTGCCTAATGTGAATAGGTGAGGGCAACTCATTTGAGTGGTCGCCTGGTTTCACAGCATCGCTGTGAAACCAGGCGACCACTCTGAGGTGATGTGTACACATCGCCCCATGTAAACGGGGGATGGCGATCTCACAGGCGATGGGAGCCATAGGCTCCCATGTTATGGCATCGCCGCTGGGGTTTTTAGACACCCCATCGGCGCCGCCGCCTATAAGATCGCCAGTGCGTCGCGGGAGTTGTCGCTGCATGTAAACATGCGACGACAACGCTGGCGGGGCGCCAAAAACCTGCACGCTCCCGCCTGTTGCTGCCCACATCTTCAGCTACGTCAACTGGTGTGACGTGGCCCATACTTTTTGAAGGTGATCCACTCTGAACCCATTCTGGACAACTCAAGCCACCCTTGTAGAGACAGCCATACACCTGAGCCACATCTCTCCTGGAATGGCTGGATGCGTACTAAGTGTGAGCAAGGCTTGTAGTGTCCGCTGGGCGTATACTCCCCTCAGAAGTGTCCTACGTGTGAGGTCTGAGGGTGCGTTCACACGCTGCGTATTTTAACGCGAGTGCTCTTGCAGTTTTTGTAGCCAATTGTAGCTGATTAAAACCAGCAGTGGGTGATAAATACAGAAGTGGAGCACTTGTTTCTATTAGACTTTTCCTCTGATTGTTCCACTCCTGGTTTTAGCTACAAAAACTGCAAGAGCACTCGCGTAAAAATACGCAGCGTGTGAACGCACCCTGAAGTGTCCGCTGGGTTTATATTCCCCTCAGAAGTGTCCTTACGTGTGCGTGAAACCTGTAATGTCTCCTATAGAAGTGTCCTACGTGTGAGGCCTGTAGTGTTTGCTGGGCGTATACTCCTTTCAAGAAAACTTAGGACCTACAGCTCTCTGGCGCCCTCTCCAGCTGCCCTAATTTATGTTGTCTACTGCGGCACGTGATGTGACGGGATGTATATATACCACCAGTTCCTGCTAGGAACATATATATACCTCGATCCAGTCACCCTCAGGCCACAATATCACGTAAGTACAAAAATGATGCTGCCACCACTGATCTCTTCCAGGTGGGTCGGTCACCTGTTTGGTAACGTGAAATAGCGGGGATCTGTATCAGCTCGTCATAGAACAGGAAGAACGAAACTAAGCAAATTATTAACGTTTACTCCAAATAGTTGGCAATGTTTACAAAAAGATATACAACATGTTACAAAAGACACAAATTACATATATGCATAAACAGTTATTAAAATAAAAAAAGGGATTAAAATAAGAGACTAAAACCTGTGCCACTCGGTGGCCGCGCAGATTTGGGGGGGGGGGAGGCCCCCCGGAGATGGGTTATGATTCCAGCCTCACAGCGTAGTGTTGCTATGTCCTTCATTAAGCTGAAATGAGTCCAAAATGGTGTCACGCTTCCGGGGGAAGGCGCCCTAGAGTGGACCCACTGGGCCGTGGTACCAAACTCCCCTGGGTGAGCTGATCCTAGTTTACCCAACCCCTATACAGGGATTGTCAGGGGCAAGCCCAGGGGGCCTGAATACCACAGCTGCTAGTACCAGGGGGGCGGCTCGTAAGGTTAGCCTATACTAAGGAGCAGAGAAGTATTCCAGGTAACAGAGTACAAGGCTGGAGGGCAGGAATGGTGCTACCGGGGAAGAGCACAGCAAGGGTTCCAGGACACAGAGTACAAAGAGGACCTGACCAACAGCCAGCAAAGCAGAAGCAAACTGACTTAATAATCAGGCACCTCCCATCAGAGGAGGTGGCCTGATGTACCAGGGAAAGAGCAGCTATAGGTCAAGGGGAGTGTCAGGTTGGACCGTGCCAGCCCCTAGTCACAGGGGAGGAGTGCACCTAGTGCGCCGCTGATTGGTTACATGAATACGACCATAGTAGTGTGCGAATCCGGTGGTCAGCTGACAGGAAGGGAACATGGCGACGGCTCCGAACCACGGCACGCTTGGATGCCCGGTCGGCAGAGGAGCAGGAGATGTCGACCCGGGAGAGGTGAGCTAGGAAGCGGTGCCAGGGGACCTAACAAATGGTCACTTTGATTTTATGTACTGAGATGGTAACAATAGCATAGATAAAATAGAGAAGTTCAAATATAACTTTTAAAAAACTCAAATGTTAAAAAGACCTAGTTGTCTAGACTAACAAAAACAGAAAGTCGTGCAAAAGTGACAGTGCAAAAAACTGTGAGTAGTCCCCTTTACTCTTTACCAAGAGGTTAATAGAGTCAAATCCAGATTCCATCTATATACCTAGGAATACCGGCTGATGAACCTTGTGGGGCCAGACTGGACACCATAGCCATCATCTACATAAGGGTGGGTGTATCCTATGATTACCAACCCTGATGTGTGTACCATGACTCCCCTGATGAAGAGGGATCTGAAACGCGTCGGGAGGAACGCATCAGATGACATAAAGTACTGAGCCCTGAGCAGCCTGGACAACATCAATGAAAGGTTGACTCACTTCATGTGAAGCGGTGGAGTAACTGGGTGACATCGCTCCGATTTGGAGAGCATACTTTGTTTTTTTCCACCTATACATGTGGTCTGTGTACCAGGAGGGGAGTGTATGAACCTTGATATAGCACTTCCTGTAGGTAGGCAGACGCGACTGGAGACATCAGCCAGTATTCCTAGGTTTATGGACGGAATCTGGATTTGACTCTATTAACCCCTTGGTAAAGAGTAAAGGGGACTACTCACAGCAATACACAGTTTTTTGCACTGTCACTTTTGCACGACTTTCTGTTTTCGTTAGTCTAGACAACTAGGTCTTTTTAACATTTGAGTTTATTAAAATTATATTATAACTTCTCTTTTTTATCTATGCTATTGTTATGATTTGACCTGACCTGTATGAGAACCATTGGTCTGAGCAGGAGGTAACCTGACCCGTTATTGATATACTGAGATAGAAAACTCCCGCTTTGTTCACCTCACAGGTGGGCCGGGTTCTGTAACCCCCCAGCTGCATCAGTCTCAAAAACCTCCATTTTTCCATATCTTTGGATTGGACGCTCCCACGTCCCAGATATGTACATCATGTTTACCCTCGCTAATATACATGTGTGATAACAAATATATATCTGGGATGTGGGGAAGGTCAGAACTCATTTCCCAGGTTTCTGACCCGATTCCAGAAATATCAGATATAGCATTAAAACCGAAAAAAGGTAAACATTCCAAAAATATGATTTATGTATTTGTGGTATGAACGGGTCTTATTAAATATGACGCTAAACGTTTGTAACTTCAGACACAGGAATATCACGTGGATGCTCCAGTTAGCTTAGCTTAGCTCAGGTTTATGGCTAGTCGTAAAAATACCTGGTTGGGGGAAGCAAGGAGTAGATCTATGCAGCTTCCTACCAACGGAGAAGTGACGGCTCTGGCTGTCTTTTCAAACATTTAAAACCATGAAATGAATTCATATTTTCCTGACCACTCCCCTCAGAAGTATCCTACATGTGCGTGAGGCCTGTAGTGTCTGCTGTGTGTATACTCCCCTCAGAAGTATCCTACATGTGCGTGAGGCCTGTAGTGTCTGCTGTGTGTATACTCCCCTCAGAAGTATCCTACATGTGCGTGAGGCCTGTAGTGTCTGCTGTGTGTATACTCCCCTCAGAAGTATCCTACATGTGCGTGAGGCCTGTAGTGTCTGCTGTGTGTATACTCCCCTCAGAAGTATCCTACATGTGCGTGAGGCCTGTAGTGTCTGCTGTGTGTATACTCCCCTCAGAAGTATCCTACATGTGCGTGAGGCCTGTAGTGTCTGCTGTGTGTATACTCCCCTCAGAAGTATCCTACGTGTGAGTGAGGCCTGTAATGTCTGCTGTGTGTATACTCCCCTCAGAAGTATCCTACATGTGCGTGAGGCCTGTAGTGTCTGCTGTGTGTATACTCCCCTCAGAAGTATCCTACATGTGCGTGAGGCCTGTAGTGTCTGCTGGGCGTATACTGTCCTCAGAAGTGTCCTCTGTGTGAGTGAGGCCTGTAATGTCTGCTGTGCGTATACTCCCCTCAAGTATCCTACGTGTGAGTGAGACCTGTAATGTCTGCTGCGCGTATACTCCCCTCAGAAGTGTCCTACGTGTGAGGCCTGTAGTGTCTGCTGGGCACATACTCCCCTCAGATGTGTTCCTACTTGTGAGTGAGGCCTGTAGTGTCTGCTGTGCGTATACTCCCCTCAAGTATCCTACGTGTGAGTGAGGTCTGTAATGTCTGCTGCGCGTATACTCCCCTCAGACGTATCCTACGTGTGAGTGAGGCTTGTGGTGTCTGCTGGACGTATACTCTCAGAAGTGTCCTACGTGTGAGTGAGGCCTGTAGTGTCTGCTGGGCGTATACTGTCCTCAGAAGTGTCCTCTGTGTGAGTGAGGCCTGTAATGTCTGCTGTGCGTATACTCCCCTCAAGTATCCTACGTGTGAGTGAGGTCTGTAATGTCTGCTGCGCGTATACTCCCCTCAGAAGTGTCCTACGTGTGAGGCCTGTAGTGTCTGCTGGGCACATACTCCCCTCAGATGTGTTCCTACTTGTGAGTGAGGCCTGTAGTGTCTGCTGTGCGTATACTCCCCTCAAGTATCCTACGTGTGAGTGAGGTCTGTAATGTCTGCTGCGCGTATACTCCCTCAGACGTATCCTACGTGTGAGTGAGGCTTGTGGTGTCTGCTGGACGTATACTCTCAGAAGTGTCCTACGTGTGAGTGAGGCCTGTAGTGTCTGCTGGGCACATACTCCCCTCAGAAGTGTTCCTACTTGTGAGTGAGGCTTGTAGTGTCTGCTGGACGTATACTCTCAGAAGCGTCCTACGTGTGAGTGAGGTCTGTAATGTCTGCTGCGCGTATACTCCCCTCAGAAGTGTGTACGTGTGAGGCCTGTAGTGTCTGCTGGGCACATACTCCCCTCAGAAGTGTCCTACGTGTGAGTGAGGCTTGTAATGTCTGCTGGGCACATACTCCCCTCAGATGTGTTCCTACTTGTGAGTGAGGCTTGTAGTGTCTGCTGGACGTATACTCTCAGAAGCATCCTACGTGTGAGTGAGGTATGTAATGTCTGCTGGGTGTATACTCCCCTCAGAAGTATCCTACTTGTGAGTGAGACCTGTAGTGTCTGCTGTGCGTATACTCCCCTCAAGTATCCTACGTGTGAGTGAGGTCTGTAATGTCTGCTGCGCGTATACTCCCCTCAGAAGTATCCTACGTGTGAGTGAGGCTTGTGGTGTCTGCTGGAGGTATACTCTCAGAAGTGTCCTACGTGTGAGTGAGGCTTGTGGTGTCTGCTGGAGGTATACTCTCAGAAGTGTCCTACGTGTGAGTGAGGCCTGATGTGTCTGCTGGGTGTATACTCCCCTCAGAAGCGTCTTTGTGAGTGAGACCTGTAGTCTGCTGGGCGTATATGTCCCTCCGAAGTATCCTACATGTGAGTAAGGCCTGTGGTGTCCGCTTGGCGTATTTTCCCCTCAGAAGTGTCCTATGTGTGAATGAAAAATAGGATACACTGTACTTCTGGTACCTATTCGGTGCACTGCTAAGTTCCAAAACCGTAGTAACAAAAATATAACCAGGCACTCCACAAGCTGATCAGTTGTGATATTAATGACAATGGTGAGGACCAGGTCACAAACAAGATGTTTAGGTCTAAACAGAAAACCATCTTTAACTGACTGGAATGAAATGGGACTGCAAGCGAGTAGAGCAGTATCCACCTCTGCCTGAAGATCACACCCTTGCCTGTAGAACGGTATCTACTGCTGTCTGAAGATGGAGCCCTCGCCTGTAGAGCAGTATCCACTGCTATCGTGCCCTTGCCTGTAGAGTGGTATCCATCTGTCTGAAGATCACACCCTCGCCTGTAGAACAGTATCCACTACTGTCTGCAGATCGCACCCTCACCTGTAGAGCAGTGTGCACCGCTGTCTGAAAATCTAGCCTGTAGAGTGGTGTCTACTGCGGTCTGAAGATCGCACCCTCACCTGTAGAGCGGTATCTTCTGCTGCCTGAAGATCGCACCCTCACCTGTAGAGCAGTGTGCACCGCTGTCTGAAAATCTAGCCTGTAGAGTGGTGTCTACTGCGGTCTGAAGATCGCACCCTCACCTGTAGAGCGGTATCTTCTGCTGCCTGAAGATCACACCCTCACCTGTAGAGCGGTATCTACTGCTGTCTGAAGATCGCATCCTCACCTGTAGAGCGGTATCTACTGCTGTCTGAACATCACACCCTCGCCTGTAGAGTGGTGTCTACTGCTGTCTGAACATCACACCCTTACCTGTAGAGTGGTGTCTACAGCTCTCTGAAGATCGCACCCTCACCTGTAGAGTGGTGTCTACTGCTGTCTGAACATTGCACCCTTACCTGTAGAGTGGTGTCTACTGCTGTCTGAACATTGCCACCTTACCTGTAGAGTGGTGTCTACTGCTCTCTGAAGATCGCACCCTTACCTGTAGAGTGGTGTCTACTGCTGTCTGAACATTGCACCCTTACATGTAGAGTGGTGTCTACTGCTGTCTGAACATTGCACCCTTACCTGTAGAGTGGTGTCTACTGCTCTCTGAAGATCGCACCCTTACCTGTAGAGTGGTGTCTACTGCTGTCTGAACATTGCACCCTTACATGTAGAGTGGTGTCTACAGCTCTCTGAAGATCGCACCCTTACCTGTAGAGTGGTGTCTACTGCTGTCTGAACATTGCACCCTTACCTGTAGAGTGGTGTCTACAGCTCTCTGAATATCGCACCCTTACCTGTAGAGTGGTGTCTACTGCTCTCTGAAGATTGCACCCTCACCTGTAGAGCGGTGTCTACTGCTCTCTGAAGATCACACCCTTACCTGTAAAGTGGTGTCTACTGCTCTCTGAAGATTGCACCCTTGCCTGTAGAGCGGTGTCCACCGCTGTCTGAGGATCATGCCCTTGCCTGCAGTCCATACAGTTTCATACCATAGGACCGATCAACTGAAGAAGGTCTTCTGTTTAGACCGAAACGTCTATATGTGAATGAGGCCTGTAGTGTCCGCTGGGCATTTACTACCCTCAGAATTGATCATGGGAGATTTCATCTACCCAGACATTCATAGGAAACCCTCACAGGTAAGGGTAAAGGCTCCATCCAATTTTTATCCTCCCTTGAAGACAACTTAATCTCCCAGCTGGTAGAAGAAAATACGAGAACAGCCATCTTGAACCTAGTAACCAACAAAGAATATGTAGGCAAGGGACAGAGGGGAGAGGGGGACTCCTTGATTATGCTATCTTTGAATTTGGGGTTGCAAGAGGAGGAAGACCTGAGAAGACACAGACTTCAAGGTCTTAAAGGCAAGGGTTGGTAGAATTCCATGGGGCATAATTTTAAAGCACAAAACTACACAAAGGTACAAATCCTTAATGTACAAGAACTAACAATACTGAAAAGAAAGAAAAATGGGAAAGACCAAAGGAAATCTGGATGGATGACAAAAAAATTACCTCAATAAATAAAAAATAAATAAAAAAAGAAATATACAAGTAGAAGATGAAGATTATACCTATGGAAGAATACAAAAGAGTAAGGTAAAAGGATTTTGGGGGTATGTTAAAAGCATAAGAAAAGTGATGGGAGACGAGTAAAGTCCCACAGAATGAAAAAAGTGAAACAGTCAACAAGGTGGAGTGACTAAAGTCATTTGCCTTCTCCCAGAAAACTAATACAAGCATCAACAACAATAATAAAAATGAGGCCAGGAGGAATTCACGTTGACAAGCAAAGGATTGAACAGAGGAGAACTCTTAGCTAAGCTAAAGGAAACTAAGTCCCCAGGAGCAGATGATTTACACCCCAGAGTCCCAAAAGAGATAGCGGAGGAAATAAAAGAGCCACGCGCCATGATCTTCAATAAGTCGTGGGGAACAGGAGTGGTCTCTCTAGAATGGAAAAGGGCAAATGTGAGCCCTGTCTACAAAAAGGGGTTAACAGGAGGATCCAGGAAACTACAGGCCAGTAAGCCCGACCTCTGAAATCTTCCAGCAGATTGTTAAGGAACATTTAGGTACCTGGATGTGAAGGAATGAATTACTCAGAGCCCACATGTCAGACCAACCCGATCTCCTACAACTAAGTCACTGAAAGGTTGTACTAGGGGAATACCTGTATACCTTGACCTCAATAAGGCATTAGATAAAGTATCACATAATCATTTTTTTCAATGATGATGTTAAGTACAGAATTGACAAAAAAATCAGATGGATTTACAACAGAGGAGTGGAGTCTGTACCAACAACTCCGACTCCTCAATTTCCCTGAATACAGCTCCTTCACACATGGCTCATTTTTAAGTGGTCAGTTTATTGTAGTACAATGGTAACATCAGGCTTTTAATAATTATTATGCTATAATAATAAAATATTTAGATAGACCATAAAAATAATTCATAATAATAATAGCACATTCTGCAAAGAATTACTGGACCTAATTTATTATGTATTTTAGGAGTCGGAGTTGATCTGTTTTCCAACTCCACAGCCCTGATTCACAACCAGCTTAATGATCAGGAACAATGAGTAATACTATATGCCTGCACATCCAAAGATGAAAGCGGCTGCCACAAGGCTCTGTCCTGGGCCCAGTACTATCTTAATCAGTAATCTACTATATAATCGTCTAAATCTGTTTATCTATAACGCACATCCTGTGTCGCTGATTGGTCGCGCCAGCCACCCGCGACCAATCAGCAACAGGCGCAGTCCAGCTGCAAATTGGTGCGGGATTTGAACTACGCTTCACTGATTGGTCGTGGCCGGCCAGGCGTGACCAATCAGTGATATTGACGCTGGATTTAAACACCGCTTCGCGGATTGCTCGCGCCTGTCCGGCCGCACATTCATATTCTAGAATACCCGATGCTTTCGAATCGGGCCACCATCTAGTATCTTTATAAATGATCTGGACAATGGATTTATTGGGGAACTCAAAAAATTAAAATGATTTGAAGATAGGAGGAAAAGCCAACACTAAAGAGGAGAGAGGGTGGATTCAAAAGATCTAGATACTGGAACAATGGGGCGAGGAGAACAATGGTGTGTAACAGGGACAAATGCAAAGTCCTTCATATGGGTAAAGAAATGTAAAAAGCGGATATAGTGTGGGAAAAATATTGGAATCTGAGAGTCCTCAGTGGTTGATACCTTTTAATGGGGAACTGAAAAGATGGTAACTGAGGCAGCTTTCGGGACATTATGGCCCCTTCGTCAGGCTGATAATCACAGATTCTGAAGACACACACATATACAGTATACATAAGCAGGGTTAGATGATGTAGTAAATACAACAGGTGATGTAAAGCAGAGTCAGGCTAGGGACGGGGAGAGGAGCTGGGGAGGTAAAGTCAAAATTCTAAGATAAGAGGAACCGATTGTATTATTGTTCTATGGTTAGTGGCCTGTGGAGACCTGAAGATTCCCCTGCGAGAGCGAGACAGTATGGGAGGAATAGGGCGAGAGAGATTGAGATCCGGACACCATTAGGACTCATTCTATTTGCAGACAAACATGGCCGGATCCGCATGCATTAGGATTTTTGTTGTACCGTTAAAAACAAAGTTTGTGCGTTTAGGTAAAAATGGCGCAATGGTGCGGATCTGCCGAAATACTGATCCTTACACAGGCACCTGCGGTCCCATGGTAAGTATAGGGACACATGCCTGATCAGGAGGCTTCAGGATTTGGACGGATATCAATGCAAGACAATAAATGCAGGTGTGAAACCTCCCTTAGTGATAGCACAGGGGAGAAGGACTTGGGCATAATAATAGATCACAGAGTGAACATGAGCCAACAGTGCACAGCTGAAGATAAAAAGGCCAACTAAATTCTGGGATGTATCAAGACAAGCATTGAATCTAGATCAAGAGAGGTACGGTTGTGTTCAAAATAATATGCAGTGTGTCAAACGAGAGTTACGGTAAGTCCAAAAAATAGTTATAGTGTTTTGCACATTACACAATGTTTTCTAAATCAAAACATGAAGATAAATGTAGATTATTATTAACTACAGAAAATAACAAAAAATGCCCATTGTGCTGTTCACAATAATAGCAGTGTCCACACAATGTTCCTCCGTCCCTCCATCGACACAATGTTCCTCCATCTACACAATGTTCCTCCATCCCTCCGTCCACACAATGTCCCTCATTCCTCCGTCCACACAATGTTCCTCCGTCCCTCCATCCATACAATGTTCCTCCATCCAACAATGTTACTCCATTCCTCCGTCCACACAATGTTCCTCCATCCCTCCGTCCACACAATGTTCCTCCATTCCTCCGTCCACACAATGTTCCTCCGTCCACACAATGTTCCTCCATTCCTCCGTCCACACAATGTTCCTCCATTCCTCCGTCCACACAATGTTTCTCCATTCCTCCATCACACAATGTTCCTCCATCTCTCCGTCCACACAGTGTTCCTCCGTCCACACAATATTCCTTCGTTCCTCCGTCCACACAATGTTCCTCCGTCCACACAATGTTCCTCCATTCCTCCACACAATGTTCCTCCATTCCTCCGTCCACTCAATGTTCCTCCATTCTTCCATCACACAATTTTCCTCCATCCACACAATGTTCCTCCATCCACACAATGTTCCTCCATCCCTCCGTCCACACAATGTTCCTCCATTCCTCCGTCCACACAATGTTCCTCCGTCCACACAATGTTCCTCCATTCCTCCGTCCACACAATGTTCCTCCGTTCCTCCGTCCACACAATATTCCTCCATTCCTCCGTCCACACAATGTTCCTCCATTCCCCCGTCACTCAATGTTCCTCCATTCCTCCATCCACACAATGTTCCTCCATCCACACAATGTTCCTCCATTCCTCCGTCCACACAATGTTCCCCATTCCTCCGTCCACACAATGTTCCTCCATTCCTCCGTCCACGCAGTGTTCCTCCATTCCTCCGTCCACACAATGTTCCTCCATTCCTCCGTCCACACAATGTTCCTCCGTCCCTCCATCCACACAATGTTTCTCCATTCCTCCATCTACACAATGTTCCTCCATCTCTCCGTCCACACAATGTTCTCCATTCCTCCGTCCACACAATGTTCCTCCGTCCACACAACATTCCTCCGTCCACACAATGTTCCTCCGTCCACACAATGTTCCTCCATTCCTCCATCCACACAATGTTCCTACATTCCTCCGTCCACACAATGTTCCTCGTCACACAACATTCCTTCGTCCACACAATGTTCCTCCGTCCACACAATGTTCCTCCATTCCTCCGTCCACACAATGTTCCTCCATTCCTCCGTCCACACAATGTTCCTCCATTCCTCCGTCCACTCAATGTTCCTCCATTCCTCTGTCCAGACAATGTTCCTCCATTCCTCCATCACACAATGTTCCTCCATTCCTCCGTCCACTCAATGTTCCTCCATTCCTCCGTCCACACAATGTTCCTCCGTCCACACAATGTTCCTCCTCCCTCCATCCACACAATGTTCCTCCATTCCTCCATCCACACAATGTTCCTCCATCCACACAATGTTCCTCCATTCCTCCATCCACACAATGTTTCTCCGTCCACACAATATTCCTCCATTCCTCCATCTACACAATGTTCCCCATTCCTCCGTCCACACAATGTTCCTCCATTCCTCCGTCCACACAATGTCCCTCCATTCCTCCGTCCACACAATGTTCGTCCATTCCTCGTCCACACAATGTCCTCCATTCCTCCGTCCACACAATGTTCCTCCATCCCTCTGTCCACGCAATGTTCCTCCATTCCTCTGTCCACACAATGTTCCTCCATCCACACAATGTTCCTCCATCCCTCCATCCACACAATGTCCCTCCATTCCTCTGTCCACACAATGTTCCTCCATCCACACAATGTTCCTCCATTCCTCCGTCCACACAATGTCCCTCCATTCCTCCGTCCACACAATGTTCGTCCATTCCTCCGTCCACACAATGTCCCTCCATTCCTCCGTCCACACAATGTTCCTCCATCCCTCTGTCCACGCAATGTTCCTCCATTCCTCCGTCCACACAATGTTCCTCCATCCACACAATGTTCCTCCATTCCTCCGTCCACACAATGTCCCTCCATTCCTCCGTCCACACAATGTTCGTCCATTCCTCCGTCCACACAATGTTTCCCTCCATTCCTCTGTCCACACAATGTTCCTCCATTCCTCCGTCCACACAATATTCTCCATTCCTCCATCCACACAATGTTCCTCCATCCCCACAATGTTCCTCCATCCACACAATGTTCCTCCATTCCTTTGTCCACTCAATGTTCCTCCATTCTCCGTCCACACAATGTTCCTCCATTCCTCCATCCACACAATGTTCCTCCATTCCTCCGTCCACACAATGTTCCTCCATCCTCCGTCCACTCAATGTTCCTCCATTCCTCCGTCCACACAATGTTCCTCCGTCCCTCCATCGACACAATGTTCCTCCATCTACACAATGTTCCTCCATCCCTCCGTCCACACAATGTTCCTCCATTCCTCCGTCCACTCAATGTCCTCCATTCCTCCGTCACACAATGTTCCTCCGTCCCTCCATCCATACAATGTTCCTCCATCCACACAATGTTACTCCATTCCTCCGTCCACACAATGTTCCCCATTCCTCCGTCCACACAATGTTCCTCCATTCCTCCGTCCACACAATGTTCCTCCGTTCCTCCATCCACACAATGTTTCTCCATTCCTCCATCTACACAATGTTCCTCCATCTCTCCATCCACACAATGTTCCTCCGTTCCTCCGTCCACACAATATTCCTTCGTTCCTCCGTCCACACAATGTTCCTCCGTCCACACAATGTTCCTCCATTCCTCCATCCACACAATGTTCCTCCATTCCTCCGTCCACTCAATGTTCCTCCATTCTTCCATCCACACAATGTTCCTCCATCCACACAATGTTCCTCCATTCCTCCATCCACACAATGTTCCTCCATCCCTCCGTCCACACAATGTTCCTCCATTCCTCCATCCACACAATGTTCCTCCATTCCCCGTCCACTCAATGTTCCTCCATTCCTCCATCCACACATGTTCCTCCATCCACACAATGTTCCTCCATTCCTCCGTCCACACAATGTTCCTCCATTCCTCCGTCCACGCAGTGTTCCTCCATTCCTCTGTCCACACAATGTTCCTCCATTCCTCCGTCCACACAATGTTCCTCCGTCCCTCCATCCACACAATGTTCTCTCCATTCCTCCATCTACACAATGTTCCTCCATCTCTCCGTCCACACAATGTTCCTCCATTCCTCCGTCCACACAATGTTCCTCCGTCCACACAACATTCCTCCGTCCACACAATGTTCCTCCGTCCACACAATGTTCCTCCGTCCACACAACATTCCTCCGTCCACACAATGTTCCTCCATTCCCCGTCCACACAATGTTCCTCCATTCCTCCGTCCACTCAATGTTCCTCCATCCTCCGTCCAGACAATATTCCTCCATTCCTCCATCCACACAATGTTCCTCCATTCTCCGTCCACTCAATGTTCCTCCATTCCTCCGTCCACACAATGTTCCTCCATTCCTCCGTCCACACAATGTTCCTCTCCATTCCTCCGTCCTCCACCACAAATGTTCCTCCATTCCTCCATCCACACAATGTTCTCCATTCCTCCGTCCACTCAATGTTCCTCCATTCCTCCGTCCACACAATGTTCCTCCATTCCTCCATCCACACAATGTTCCTCCATTCCTCCATCCACACAATGTTCCTCCTTTCCTCCGTCCACTCAATGTCCCTCCGTCCACCAATGTTCCTCCTTCCACACAATGTTCCTCATTCTCCATCCACACAATATTCCTCCATTCCTCCGTCCACACAATGTTCCTCCGTCCACCAATGTTCCTCCATTCCTCTGTCCACACAATGTTCCCATTCCTCCGTCCACACAATGTCCCTCCATTCCTCCGTCCACACAATGTTCCTCCGTCCCTCTGTCCACGCATATTCCTCCATTCCTCTGTCCACACAATGTTCCTCCATCCCACACAATGTTCCTCCATCCACACAATGTTCCCTCCATTCCTCTGTCCACACAATGTTCCTCCTCCACACAATGTCCTCCATTCCTCCGTCCACACAATGTCCCCATTCCTCTGTCCACACAATGTTCCTCCGTCCACACAATGTCCCTCCATTCCTCCGTCCACACAATGTTCCTCCATCCCTCTGTCCACGCAATGTTCCTCCATTCCTCCGTCCACACAATGTTCCTCCGTCCACACAATGTCCCTCCATCCCTCTGTCCACACAATGTTCCTCCGTCCACACAATGTTTCTTCCATTCTTCCGTCTACACAATGTTCTTCCTCTTTGCCATTTGCCGTTCTAGCTATTCTTCCATCCATTTGATGGTCATCTTCTGCTTTCTTCCACATCTCTCAGGTTTTCCATTGTAAGCATTGCAGATCATTGTAGCGAAGCAGGTGATCATTGTCTGCTCTTCTTTATACGTTTTACCTTCTACAATCAATCTTTAATCACGGTCCGCTGTTCTTCTGAACAATGTCTGGAATTACTTGTATTTCTCAGGCTTTCAACGAGAAATAAAGGTACCACATGTGCTCTTCCCCCTTATATAAGGCCCTGATTCACACCTGTGTCTTCACACAATGATTGACCGCACTAATAGAACTCCACACTGCTATTATTGTGAACACACCTCCTGTATAACATGTGCTGCTTCACCCTTATATAAGACCCCTGATTCACACCTGTGTCTTCACCCAATGATTGACTGCACTAATAGAACTCCACACTGCTATTATTGTGAACACACCTCCTGTATAACATGTGCTGCTTCACCCTTATATAAGACCCTGATTCACACCTGTGTCTTCACACAATGATTGACCGCACTAATAGAACTCCACACTGCTATTATTGTGAACACACACCCTGTATAACATGTGCTGCTTCACCCTTATATAAGACCCTGATTCACACCTGTGTCTTCACACAATGATTGACCGCACTAATAGAACTCCACACTGCTATTATTGTGAACACACCTCCTGTATAACATGTGCTGCTTCACCCTTATATAAGACCCTGATTTACACGGTGTCTTCACACATGATTGACCGCTCTAATAGAACTCCACACTGCTATATTATGAACACACTTCCTGTATAACGTGCTGCTTCACCCTTATATAAGGCCCTGATTCACACCTGTCCTTCATACAATGATTGACCGCACTAATCGAACTCCACACTGCTATTATTGTGATCACACTTCTGTATAACATGTGCTGCTTCACCCTTATATAAGACCCTGATTCACACCTGTCCCTTCACACAATGACTGACCGCACTAATAGAACTCCACACTGCTATTATTGTGAACACACCTCCTGTATAACGTGCTGCTTCATCCTTATATAAGACCCTGATTCACACCTGTCCCTTCACACAATGACTGACCGCACTAATAGAACTCCACACTGCTATTATTGTGAACACACCCCCTGTATAACATGTTTCCTGACCTCACTATTGGATACTGTTGTTGTCACTTTCCTGACCTCCCGGCTTGTCCCAGTTTGGTGACCATTCCTGCCTCTGGGCAGCTGCTCATCTATAGTTGGTTACCTCCAGGGGCTCTTGGACTCTCAGGGTCCTGCCTAACAAAGCGGCTTTGCTAATAGCATCTTACGGATGTCAGTTACATCCACTGGCAGACTGTGAGGGAATAAAAGTAATTAGGAAGCCAGGGAAATTGTGTCACGTGCTTAGATGGCGCTGACATTGCTGGATGCTGCTGTGTGTGTGTTTGTCTTTAAGAGCTGCATGGTTGATAGTTGTGAAGGTCCTTACCTCCTGTGTTGTGCTCTAGAACTGCAGTCACTATTATGTTCAATTGCTGGTTCAGGAGTTAATGTGTGACTCACCTGGAATCCCGTCCCCCTGGCTTTAAATAGCCTTCCCTCTTCTCTGTCAGGTACTGCTGATAGCTATGTGCTCTAGGTCAGTGTTTCCCAACTCCAGTCCTCAAGGCACACCAACAGGTCATGTTTTCAGGATTTCCTTATCATTAGACAGATGATGGAATTATCCCCTGATGCAAGTGATTAAATTATCACCTATGCAATCCTAAGGAAATCCTGAAAACATGACCTGTTGGTGTGCCTTGAGGACTGGAGTTGGGAAACACTGCTCTAGGTCTTGGTGCTGTGCTGATGCTTAGCAGCTGGGCTAAAGTCTTTCCTTTGGAGAAGCTGTGATTCCTGACCCGTGGGTGGAGGTAGGGGCCCTCAGCCTAGGGCTAATCAGTTTTAAGGTACAGTGTGGCGGCTCGGAACTACTCACCATCAGAGGTACCTCCGAAATCAGGGCGAGCCAGGGACCCCAGCATCAGGGACAGATTAGGTTCTCCTGACCTCCTTTTGCCCAATTCACCTACCTGTTACCTGATTCCCTTAGCTCCAAAGCATGACAAATTGGCCTCTGAAAAGAAAGAAGTCATGCGGTGGCCAGAGCTTCAAAGAAACCTATTTAATTTAGCTGAGAGACCTGCACACAGAATCGCAGACACATCGACACCGTCATGTCAATAAGAATTATGAAAATACCGTATAACCTAGGCCTACAATGATTAGATTCCCTAACTCGTGAGAGCAGGCTGCACACACACCTAGATTCCCGTTTTACCTAGCTCCCAGGGGTGAGGAGATCCAGAGAGCGGCTAGCAGAAGCCAAGTAGGGAAATTGTGTTTGGTCTATAAGCATAGTAGAGTTTGAGCCGGATCCGATGACATCTCTCATATGTCGGTGACACGTGATATGTTCTTATCACTTCCACTAACACGTGATGTTCCCCATTCACAGTAGTACGTAAGGTCAACTTGGCGCAGTTTTACACTGACACCCCTTGTCGACACGGGCACAGGGAGGGAGAGAGGGTAATTAAGCAATCCTCTGGCGTGACACACTTGCTCACAGCACTGACAGGTTGGGAGACCCTTTTCACTGCCCCAGCCAGGGTCCTGCCAGCCCAGTAGAGCTGCCGCCAGTTTAACGTTAGATATAAGCCTGGTTCATTACAGGTTACACAGGGCCAGAAACCAGCCTATGTAACATGTAATAGTAACCGAAGACACAGATGTGTGCGATTGTGGATCCAAATAAAAGAGCAACACAGGGTTAAATTTATATTTAATCGCCTTAGGGGCACACTAGAAATAATATATACATAATGAATTACACAGATATTAGATAGATATGCAAATAAAGGTAGTAGGACAAAAATGGTGAGTGCAGTAGTGATGAGCGAGTATAATCGTTACCATTCACATGGATAGTACAGTATTCACGATACTCGGCGAGGATCACTGGACCTCGTGAGTGATGTGTCCATCGTTATCGATCTGACACATATTGTTAGCCCCCTTCAGTACACAAAGGGAGTCGGCCCCGGTGAGGGCAGATTGAACGTTAGGCTCTCGGGGCGGGGGGCACAGCAAGGTGTCGCATACAGTGAAAACGCAAAAAGCCTCCACCCTCCGCCCTGTCCGGGAATTGCTCGTTTTATGGGTGGATGTGTGTGGTTAGAGCCTATCACTAATTGACACTAATTACACTCGCTATTCAGACAAGTACTCGAGTATTACAAAGTACTCATTATGAGTATAGGGATAAGGAATATTTTAGTGCTCGCTTATCACTTATGTGCAGTCCAATGTATGTCAGTTACTTACCGATCTCCTTGCTGCGGGCGGCTCAACAGAGGCAGTGTAAAGCCACATGGATTTCTTGGTTACTCCCAATATGTAACATGACACGACTGCCTTGAACGCGAACTAGAGGAAAGGGGCTGATCACGCACCAAACCCCCCTCAACCCCCACCTCGGGCTTTCAGCAGAAAATCCCAACAGCTACTACGGGTTATAGAAAATCAGAAAAAAAACAGGCAGCACTCCAAAAGTGAGAGTAAAAAACTGTGGCTTTACTGATCCATTAGCAGGAATTGATAGTGGATCAGTAAAGCCTCGGTATTTCACTTTAATTTTTGAAGTGCAGCCTGTTTTTTTTTTCTGAATTTCTATTTCGGAGGTTTGGACATCACCTCAACAGGTTTTATTGCTTCTTTTGGTAGTTCTGCCAAATTTTCTTTAATTACTATGGGTTATAGCTTGCCCAAGGGAGGTCTTGAGGGAAACGGTTCTGGGACCATCAGATCCAGCTGCATCTCTCCTACACTTAGAGGCCAAACATGGTTTCCCTACTTGGTTTCTGCTAGCCGTTCTCCCTACCTCCTCACCCCGGGGAGAAACAGAACCTAGATATGTGTGCAGCTTGCTGTCACGAGTTCAGAAATCTAATAATTGTAGGCCTAGGTTATACGGTATTTTCATAATTCTTCTTGATATGACGGTGCCGATGAGTCTGCGATTCAGTGTGCAGGTCTCTCAGCTAAATGAAATCGGTTTCTTTGAAGATCTGGACACCACGTAGCTTCTTTCCAGTCAGAGGCCAATTGACCTTGCTCCTTTACTTTTCTCACCTCGCCATCTGCCAGTGGATGTAACATTCTGGTTCAGTTGGCTACACTGGACAATGGGCAGTAGAGATTGTGAATTCCTGAGGAGGGGATCACAGTGGAGTGACTGATGTGTGCAGTAGTGATGAGCGAGTAGTGCACTATTCATATAGCTCTATCCGAATACTTTGAAATGTTTCACTATTTAAATTCGAGTGAGTTCCCCACTGACTTGCGTTGAACGAGTAATGAAACATTTCAAAATATTCGGATAAAGCTATCCAAATCCAAATAGTTCACTACTTCGCATCATTAGTGTGCAAATAACAGATGTAACAATATATATGGCTTACAACTATAGAAATATCTTGGGGGCTTATGATTGGCATGTGCGGATATTATATCCCATATTCTTCACAGCGCACATTCCTATAAAGCTGAGGGACTGTAAATAATTGAATCATTACAGACACGGTCCCGGCTTATCCTACTGTCACAGTTCTGAGCCCGGTCTATACAGAACAGTCCACGGTTGGTCTCACATTTCATTTTTGGATGCAATTCCATCACAGGTGAATAAACAAGATACAACGGGGTGGGTGACGAGAACACCTTTTATTGAGAGATGGCAAAGATGGTGCCTGAACCAGCAGGACACAGTGTAGATGCAGCTGCATCCATCCTGATTGACAACAAGGGATTGCATATTTATAACCACAGCATGAACCACACCCGTGCTCTCTGCCATATACAAGTCCTAGTTAGGCCGTATTCTCACAATGGAGGAGGGCATCCCCTGCACCACCGCCAACTCTCTGCCCCAGAACGGCCTGGTGCGCACAGAAGTATTACCGGTGACATCCGTGGGATATCACGAGACGTGGCTTCTCACGGTACGGCAGCACCCACGGCTCCACCGTCTGATCGAGGCCTCACACCCATATATTTCATCAGTATTCTTCTGCCATTACCAGTACAACCAGTGAACTCCAGCCGGTGAACGGGTGACAGCCTTGTCCCCGGCCAGTCTGGTCATTATACTGTTCCCATAAGAAGCCGCTCTCTTTGTACTGTCGGTATAGATTAGCGATGAGATTGATGCGCAGCTCCCGGTACAAGCCTAGCGCCCGCTCCCGGTAGGGGCCGTCCATGTGACTGTATCTGTACAGGGCCCTGACCACTAGGTAGTTTATATTAATCCATATAGGGCCCCGCCAGTACGGTGGATCATGCTCAGTGTTACGCTTCATAAATAAAGGACTGCTCTTGGACAAGGATCGGATACCGTATGGTGTCCACAACCGGTCGGCATCTCGCAGGTGTTCCAGAAGACGGCCAAGGTTTGGTGAGTCCGGAGATAAAATCTGTAAAATGAAGGGAAAGAGAGAGACGTAGCCGAGGGCACCAACCAGCTGCAGTTTGGGGGATTTCTTTACCATTCTGATTAATCTTGGGGGCGCGACGCTACGAGGGTCTTGTCCAGGAAGGGGTCGAGGTCGTTCCCATTCCAGGGCCACATTCTGGGTGTGATTACCATAATCAGCATATGCCCCGAGTCTCTCAGACCAGTGGAGCTTGTCCAGTAACGCGTTGTCTGCGAGCGCCATGTGAGTCTCCTCGTAGCGCTGCCCATCTTCTCCAAGCAGCCTACAGATGGTGGCCATGACTTCAGATGCCAAGGTCATCCAGCACCGCAGGTCCACGTGACGCTCATCATCTGATGGGTGTGACGCCCGAGGATAGTCATCTAAGCCGGATGTCAGAGTCTTTGGGTTTAAGAAACGTAAGGTGTCCCGGTCTCGTCCACGCCAGCGGTAGGTATGTGGGAGAAGACCGCTCTGAGTGCCATTGAACCAATCGTACCAGGTCTGCAAGCGAGGAAAGGCCCTGCGAAGAAACTGTAGACCCTCGGACGAAACCGAGCCGTCCGCCAACAGCTGCTGCAGGGTCAGGAACAGAGTAGGAGGGTTGGCGTTCTCGGCCCACTGAACTACAAACTCGGCAGGTACTTTACTGCGAGCTTCAGCCCCCAGGATCTGCTCCCGGGGAATCCAGCCATCTGCATTCATCAGGTCCAGCCAGTGTGCCAGAGACTGCCAGGCCAAGGAAGGGTCCCACCGAGCAATAAGCAACAAGTGGAATCCCTCATCCCACAGGAAGCCTCGAGGAAAGAAGGAGCGGGACGGGACAGCGGTAAACAGAGCGGCTGGCAGGTACAACACAGGTTCTGGATTGTACTGGGACTGCACAAGGGAGCTGCCATAGAAGTAGCCCATACCCCCAGCATGTTGGAAAGAGCAGCTTGAGCAAAGGACACCTGCTCCGGGATGAAGCCTTTCTCCTCTAGGTGGAAGAGTTCCCGGAAGCGATCCTCCATACTTCTCCTGTGTGTCTCCAGCTCCATAGAGAACGCAGCACCGGACAGAGGTCCCGGCCGCTGGGAGAAGCTGTCCGACTCGAACAGGATCTCCACCTGAGCCGGAAGAAACAAGGTGACCTGGTGAATGATGAGGTGGGAGTGATCCGAGCCGGGATGGGAGGGGGGGTGATAGGTATCCAGGCCGAAGTAACGCCGCTTATTCATGGGATCGGCAGCGGGATGAGTAAAGCGATCCCTCATACTGCTCCGCACAACGTCCGTGATGTGGTCGAGTCCGGGGCAAACTGTCACCAGGTGATTATAACTGTGAAGAAAGGAGAGAGGGTCACCTGGGAGCAACACCACATATATAGGACTGAACACCATACATGACCCTATAGATGTGAGGGGAGCGGGTCACCTGGGCGTAACACCACATATATAGGACCGAACACCATACATGACCCTATAGATGTGAGGGGAGCGGGTCACCTGGGCGTAACACCACATATATAGGACCGAACACCATACATGACCCTACAGATGTGAGAGGAGCGGGTCACCTGGGAGCAACACCACACATACAATGCCTTAAAGGGAATGTCCTTTTTTGTTATTGTACTGGCCCCAATGTTACTTAGATCATGTACTGTGCATGAGTAACATTCTTTTTTTGTTTTAATCAGTGTATTTATTGCAAACAAGCACTTTAGACACCTAGATGTTGTCATTTGCTTCCTGCCCACGGTCATGCAGTCATCCAGGTGGTTATCTGTTATGTCAATCAACTGCAAACATGCCAAAATGCATCTAATGCTGTAGGACCTGTGGTGATGTCACCACCATGTGACTATAATGGGTGGAGCTTAGTCTACATTATCCTTCATGCAAGGCCTAAGTGCCGCCCATTATGGTAAAATGGTGGTGACATCACCTCAAAGGTTTTTCTACAGAGCATGAGATGAATGTCTGCATGTTTGTAGCTGATTGACATGTCTGCTTACTGTCTGGGCAGGTAACCAATGAAAACATTGATCAGTCATGTCAATCAACTACAAACATGCTGAAATGCATCTAATGCTGGAGGACCTGTGGTGATGTCACAACTACGTGACCGTTTGCAGTTGATTGACATGTCTGATAACGGTCTGGATGACTGTGGGTAGGAAGCGAATGACAACATCTAGGTATTGGGGCGGTTAAATAACAAAAAAGGACATGACAGGTTTTCTTTAAAGCAGGGGTCTCAAACTCAGCTGGGTTGGTGGCCGCACATAGAAAAAAATTGATGTTGGGGGGCCTCATTACTAAGTGACATTTTTAGTAATTCCAGAATTTTTCGCTCAATATAGTAATGTTCAAATCCTGATCTCCTTTTAATAATGTCTCCATTGTAGTTCCCTTCTTGCAGTAATGTCCCACCCTGATCCTCTTCTTGTAGTAATGTCCCCACCCTGATCCTCTTCTTGTAGTAATGTCCCATCCTGATCCCCTTCTTGTAGTAATGTCCCATCCTGATCCCCTTCTTGTAGTAATGTCCCCATCCTGTTCCCCTTCTTGTAGTAATGTCCCATCCTGATCCCCTTCTTGTAGTAATGTCCCATCCTGATCCTCTTCTTGTAGTAATGTCCCCATCCTGATCCTCTTCTTGTAGTAATGTCCCATCCTGATCCCTTCTTGTAGTAATGTCCCCATCCTGGTCCTCTTCTTGTAGTAATGTCCCATCCTGATCCCTTCTTGTAGTAATGTCCCATCCTGTCCTCTTCTTGTAGTAATGTCCCATCCTGATCCCCTTCTTGTAGTAATGTCCCATCCTGATCCCTTCTTGTAGTAATGTCCCCATCCTGTCCTCTTTTGTAGTAATGTCCCATCCTGATCCCCTTCTGTGTAGTAATGTCCCCATCCTGATCCCCTTCTTGTAGTAATGTCCCATCCTGGTCCCCTTCTTGTAGTAATGTCCCCATCCTGATCCCCTTCTTGTAGTAATGTCCCCATCCTGGTCCTCTCTTGTAGTAATGTCCCATCCTGATCCCCTTCTTGTAGTAATGTCCCATCCTGGATCCTCTTCTTGTAGTAATGTCCCATCCTGATCCCCTTCTTGTAGTAATGCCCATCCTGATCCTCTTCTTGTAGTAATGTCCCATCCTGTCCTCTTCTTGTAGTAATGTCCCATCCTGATCCTCTTCTTGTAGTAATGTCCCATCCTGGATCCTCTTCTTGTAGTAATGTCCCCATCCTGATCCCTCTTGTAGTAATGTCCCATCCTGATCCTCTTCTTGTAGTAATGTCCCATCCTGATCCCCTTCTTGTAGTAATGTCCCATCCTGATCCCCTTCTTGTAGTAATGTCCCATCCTGATCTCCTTCTTGTAGTAATGTCCCCATCCTGATCCCTTCTTGTAGTAATGTCCCATCCTGATCCTCTTCTTGTAGTAATGTCCCATCCTGATCCCTTCTTGTAGTAATGTCCCATCCTGATCCTCTTCTTGTAGTAATGTCCCATCCTGATCCTCTTCTTGTAGTAATTTGTCCCCTATAATGTCCTCTTCTTTGTAGTAAATGTCCCACGATCCTGATCCTCCTATTCTTTGTAGTAATGTCCCCATCCTGATCCCTTCTTGTAGTAATGTCCCCATCCTGATCCTCTTCTTGTAGTAATGTCCCATCCTGGTCCTCATCTTGTAGTAATGTCCCCATCCTGATCCCCTTCTTGTAGTAATGTCCCATCCTGGTCCTCTTCTTGTAGTAATGTCCCATCCTGATCCTCATCTTGTAGTAATGTCCATCCTGATCCTCATCTTGTAGTAATGTCCCATCCTGATCCCCTTCTTGTAGTAATGTCCCATCCTGATCCCTTCTTGTAGTAATGTCCCATCCTGATCCCCTTCTTGTAGTAATGTCCCCATCCTGATCCCTTCTTGTAGTAATGTCCCATCCTGATCCCATCTTGTAGTAATGTCCCATCCTGATCCCTTCTTGTAGTAATGTCCCATCTGGTCCCCTTCTTGTAGTAATGACCCATCCTGATCCTCTTCTTGTAGTAATGCCCCATCCTGATCCTCTTCTTGTAGTAATGCCCCATCCTGATCCTCTTCTTGTAGTAATGTCCCCATCCTGATCTCCTTCTTGTAGTAATGTCCCCATCCTGGTCCTCTTCTTGTAGTAATGTCCCATCCTGATCCTCATCTTGTAGTAATGTCCCATCCTGATCCTCTTCTTGTAGTAATGTCCCATCCTGATCCCTTTCTTGTAGTAATGTCCCATCCTGATCCCCTTCTTGTAGTAATGTCCCCATCCTGATCCTCTTCTTGTAGCAATGTCCCATCCTGGTCCTCATCTTGTAGTAATGTCCCCATCCTGATCCCCTTCTTGTAGTAATGTCCCCATCCTGGTCCCCTTCTTGTAGTAATGACCCATCCTGATCCCCTTCTTGTAGTAATGTCCCCATCCTGGTCCTCTTCTTGTAGTAATGTCCCATCCTGATCCTCATCTTGTAGTAATGTCCCATCCTGATCCTCATCTTGTAGTAATGTCCCATCCTGATCCCCTTCTTGTAGTAATGTCCCCATCCTGATCCCCTTCTTGTAGTAATGTCCCCATCCTGATCCCCTTCTTGTAGGAATGTCCCCATCCTGGTCCCCTTCTTGTAGTAATGTCCCCATCCTGATCGCCTTCTTGTAGTAATGTCCCCATCCTGATCCTCTTCTTGTAGGAATGTCCCCATCCTGGTTCCCTTTTTGTAGTAATGTCCCCATCCTGATCCCCTTCTTGTAGTAATGTCCCCATCCTGGTCCTCTTCTTGTAGTAATGTCCCATCCTGATCCTCATCTTGTAGTAATGTCCCATCCTGATCCTCATCTTGTAGTAATGTCCCATCCTGATCCCCTTCTTGTAGTAATGTCCCCATCCTGATCCCCTTCTTGTAGTACTGTCCCCATCCTGGTCCTCTTCTTGTAGTAATGTCCCCACCCTGGTCCTCTTCTTGTAGTAATGTCCCAATCCTGATCCCCTTCTTGTAGTAATGTCCCCATTATGATCCCCTTCTTGTAGTAATGTCCCATCCTGATCCTCTTCTTGTAGTAATGTCCCCATCCTGATCCCCTTCTTGTAGTAATGTCCCCATCCTGATCCCCTTCTTGTAGTAATGTCCCATCCTGATCCCCTTCTTGTAGTAATGTCCCCATTCTGATCCCCTTCTTGTAGTAATGTCTCATCCTGGTCCTCTTCTTGTAGTAATGTCCCCATCCTGGTCCCCTTCTTGTAGTAATGTCCCATCCTGGTCCTCTTCTTGTAGTAATGTCCCATCCTGGTCCTCTTCTTGTAGTAATGTCCCCACCTTGGTCCTCTTCTTGTAGTAATGTCCCCACCCTGATCCTCTTCTTGTGTAATGTCCCCATTGTATTTCCCTTCTTGTAGTAATGTCCCATCCTGATCCCCTTCTTGTAGGAATGTCCCCATCCTGGTCCCCTTCTTGTAGTAATGTCCCCATCCTGATCGCCTTCTTGTAGTAATGTCCCCATCCTGATCCTCTTCTTGTAGGAATGTCCCCATCCTGGTTCCCTTTTTGTAGTAATGTCCCCATCCTGATCCCCTTCTTGTAGTAATGTCCCATCCTGATCCCCTTCTTGTAGTAATGTCCCATCCTGATCCCCTTCTTGTAGTAATGTCCCATCCTGGTCCTCTTCTTGTAGTAATGTCCCCATCCTGATCCCCTTCTTGTAGTAATGTCCCCATCCTGATGCCACTTTGTAGTGATGTCCCAACCTGGTCTCTCTTCTTTTTGCGTACACACAGTCTCTCATACACACTCACATACACACACTTTTATAAAGACTCATACATACACACACTCTCATACATATGCTCGTACAAACACTTTCTCATACACACTCATAAACACACTCTCATACAGTGCTGGCCAAAAGTATTGACCCCCTGCACTTCTGTCAGATAATCCTCAGTTTCCTCCTGAAAATGATTGCAATCACAAATTCTTTGCTATTATCTTCATTTAATTTGTCTTCAATGAAAAAACACAAAAGAGAATGAAGCAAAAAGCAAAACATTGATCATTTCACACAAAACTCCAAAAATGGGCCGGACAAAAGTATTGGCGCCCTCAGCCTAATACTTGGTTGCACAACCTTTAGCCAAAATAACTGCGATCAGCCGCTTCCGGTAACCATCAATGAGTTTCTTACAATGCTCTGCTGGAATTTTACACCATTCTTCTTTGGCAAACTGCTCCAGGTCCCTGATATGTGAAGGCGCCTTCTCCAAACTGCCATTGTTAGATCTCTCCACAGGTGATCTATGGGATTCAGGTCTGGACTCATTGCTGCCACCTTAGAAGTCTCCAGTGCTTTCTCTCACACCATTTTCTAGAGCTTTTTGAAGTGTGTTTTGGGTCATTGTCCTGCTGGAAGACCCATGACCTCTGAGGGAGACCCAGCTTTCTCACACTGGGCCCTACATTATGCTGCACAATGTGTTGGTAGTCTTCAGACTTCATAATGCCATGCACACGGTCAAGCAGTCCAGTGCCAGAGGCAGCAAAGCAACCCCAAAACATCAGGAGCCTCTGCCATGTCTGACTGTAGGGAGCGTGTTCTTTTCTTTGAATGCCTCTATTTTTCCCCTGTAAACTCTATGTTGATGCCTTTGCCCATAAATCTCTACTTTTGTCTCCTCTGACCAGAGAACTTTCTTCCAGAACGTTTCAGGCTTTCTCAGGTAAGTTTTGGCAAACTCCAGCCTGGCTTTTTTATGTTTTGGGGTAAGAAGTGGGGTCTTCCTGGGTCTCCTACCATACAGTCCCTTTTCATTCAGACACTGACGGATAGTATGGGGTGACACTGTTGTACCCTCGGACTGCAGGGCAGCTTGAACTTGTTTGGATGTTACTCGAGGTTCTTTATCCACCATCCGCACAATCTTGCGTTGAAATCTCTCGTCAATTTTTCTTTTCCGTGCACATCTAGGGAGGTTAGCCGCAGTGCCATGGGCTTTACACTTCTTGATGACACTGCGCACGGTAGACACAGGGACATTCAGGTCTTTGGAGATGGACTTGTAGCCTTGAGATTGCTCATGCTTCCTCACAGTTTGGTTTCTCAAGTCCTCAGACAGTTCTTTGGTCTTCTTTCTTTTCTCCATGCTCAATGTGGTGCACACAAGGACACAGGACAGAGGTTGAGTCAACTTTAATCCATGTCAACTGGCTGCAAGTGTGATTTAGTTATTGGCAACACCTGTTAGGAGCCACAGGTAAGTTACAGGTGCTGTTAATTACACTAATTACAGAAGCATCACATGATTTGTCTAACAGTGTCAATAATTTTGTCCACCCCCTTTGTTATGTTTGGTGGAATTAGATACAATTTGGCTTTAGGACAATTCTTTTTGTGTTTTCTCATTGAAGACAAATTAAATGAAGATAATAATAGCAAAGAATTTGTGATTGCAATCATTATCAGGAAGAAACTGAGGATTATCTGACAGAATTGCAGGGGCGTCAATACTTTTGGCCACAACTGTATGTGTAGGGGACATGGTGTCTAAGTGCTGATTAGTGTAGGGGACATGGGGTCTCAGTGCTGATTAGTGTAGGGGACATGGGGTCTCAGTGCTGATTAGTGTAGGGGACATGTGGTCTCAGTGCTGATTAGTGTAGGGGACGTGGGGTCTCAGTGCTGATTAGTGTAGGGGACATGGGGTCTCAGTGCTGATTAGTGTAGGGGACGTGGGGTCTCAGTGCTGATTAGTGTAGGGGACATGGGGTCTCAGTGCTGATTAGTGTAGGGGACGTGGGGTCTCAGTGCTGATTAGTGTAGGAGACATGGGGTCTCAGTCTTAGCATTCACCTGATCTGTCCCCCGGCGCCTCCTGCTGGTTTGGGGAGGTGAATGTGAAACCTCCCCAATTCCTCGGATGATCCAGTCAGCGAGCTCAGGCGATCTCTCCCGTCAAGGTGAGGGGTCAGCGAGCCCTGACCATCTGTGGCCACATAGAACAGGATGGACACGAGCCGTGGGGGGGATGACACATCCTGGGGGGGAGTGAGGAGGGTCAGCCACATGTAGAGTCCCAGCCCCGCTGTCATCACACACCGCTGACAAAGCACCTCTCACCCCGAACTGGCCTCCTTCCCCCGCATCTCGTCACACTTCTCCCCTGACCATCATCACACACCACCCTCTCCCCCCACACGTCATCACACACATTGCACTTCACATTGCACTCCACCCTCCTCCACCGGCACACCCCTTCGCCCTCTCCATCGGCACGCCACGCTGCCCTGTCCACCTGCACACCCCGCCACCCTCTTCCCTGGCACGTTGACATGCCCCACCACCTTCTCCCCCCGCACACCTGCTGCTCTCTTCCCCGCCACGCCCTGCTGCACTCTCCACAGGCACGCTCCACCGCTCTCTTCCCTGGTACGCTTCGCCGCCCTCTCCACCGGCATGCCCTGCCGCCCTCTCCCTCGGCACACCCTGCCGACCTCTCCACAGGCATGCCCGCCACTCTCTTTCCTGGCCCTTTGCCATGCCCTGTCGCCCTCTCCCCAGGCACGCCCCACCGCTGTCTCCCCCGGCACGTTGTCATGCTCCGTCGCCCTCTACCCAGGCATGCCCTGCTGATCTCTTCCTTGGCATGTCCCGCTGCTCTTTTTCCCAGTACGCCACTATCCCCCTGGCACGTTGTCATGTCCCGCCACCCTTTTCCCAGGCATACCCCGCCACTCTCTTTCCTGACACGCTCCACCGCTCTCTTCCCCAGCACGTTGTCATGCCCTGCTGCCCTCCACACCTGAATCCTGTCACACATCATCCTTCATCGAGTGCCGTCACACTCCATTCTTCACTGCACAGAACAGTCGGCCATCTTATCACCGGAGTAATGGTTTCCTCACATCGGGGGTCCCCACGATCCTCCAGCTCCAGTCTCCGCCATGTTGCCCTCCAGGTCTCTTCACGACCTCCGTCCGCAGGGTGAACCCCGAGTCTTTGATCTCCTGTATGCCGAAGTTGACTCCATCATGCGTCAGCCACCCGTATCGCGCCAGCCCATCGCTCTGCTCACACGTGTGACGGAGGGACGGGGCCCCCGACTGAGAGAGCCACATCAGCCCTAAACACAAGCAGAGGAGACGTGATACACGGGGGCCATGACTACGGAGATCACACAGCAGCGAATACTCTTCTTATATGGAGGGGGCAGTATACGGGGGGTACGGCTCAATATACAAGGGTCTAACCTGTCACCACCCTCTTGGGATCCACGGCCTCATGCCCAGGTACACCTGTGGCCTGTACGTCCCCCAGTGAAGCTCGGGGGCGGGATCTGGCTCCGCGGGGTGCAATATATGGGGGTACTGTGCAGCATACAGGGGTCTCACCTGTCACCAACCCCTTGGGATCCACAGCCTCATGCCCAGGCACACCTGTGGCCTGTACATCCCCCAGTGAAGCTCAGGGGTGGGGTCTGGCTCCTCAGGGTGCAGTATATGGGGGTACAGTGCAGTATACAGGGGTCTCACCTGTCACCAACCCCTTGGGATCCACAGCCTCATGCCCAGGTACACCTGTGGCCTGTACATCCCCCAGTGAAGCTCGGGGGTGGGGTCTGGCTCCTCAGGGTGCAGTATATGGGGGGGTACAGTGCAGTATACAAGGGTCTCACCTGTCACCACCCCGCGGACTCCGCAGCCTCATACCCAGGTACACCTGTGGTCTGTATGTCCCCCAGTGAAGCTCAGGGGTGGGGTCTGGCTCTTCAGGGTGCAGTATATGGGGGGTACAGTGCAGTATACAGGGGTCTCACCTGTCACCACCCCCCGTGGGCTCCGCAGCCTTATGCCCAGGTACACCTGTGGCCGGTACGTCCCCCAGTGAAGATCGGGGGCGGGGCCTGGCTCCTCAGGGTGTAGTATATGGGGGATACAGTGCAGTATACAGGGGTCTCACCTGTCACCACCCCCCGTGGGCTCCGCGGCCTCATGCCTAGGTACACCTGTGGCCGGTACGTCCCCCAGTGAAGCTCGGGGGCGGGGACTGGCTCCGCGCTCAGGGTGAGCTCCGCAGGGTGCAGGGTCACCACCTTCTCCTCCAGTCTCCTCCTCTGGATCCAGCTGTACCCGATCCCCCCGGTGGCGATGATGGCGGTCAGTATGGCAAGCGGCAGGAGGCGGTTGGGCTCCGCGGGGGGCGGCGCTCGTCTGGGGAGCGGCGGGGGACGGCCTTCACCTCCACCATGACGCCTCCGGTCCCGGCTCATCCTGACACCTGCAGGAAAACACAACGTGAGCACTACAACCCCCAGCAGAGCGATCACCGGGAGCAGCGGCGGGAGAACAGCTCGGTCGGGCGATCTCCATCGGCCGATCCTTCTCTCCTCACACACTAGGGCTGTTGCCAGGTAACGCGCTCCCCCCTGTAACTCACCGCCCGCCGCGTTTCCTGATTGGCCGAGCGGAAGTCGGACGTGACATGTGACACGTGGAGAAACGGACCGGAAACAAACACCACGTGATGACCGCCATCTTGGTACTCCCGGAAGTCAGATGTGGGGAATCGCTTTCCGTGCCGTGTTACCTGATTGCCTGAGAGGAAGTGACACGTGGAGAAGCAAACCGGAAACAAACACCACGTGATGACCGCCATCTTGGCACTTTCGAAAGTCTGTGAGAATACGTTACACGTGCTGCGCGTGACACTCCCTGCCGCACATGCGCACTAGCGTTCTCCAAAAGAAGAGCCTGGAACAGTGACGTCATGGAGTGTCAGAGGGTAAATGTGAGGTCAGAGGGTAAATGTGAGGTCAGAGTGTAAATGTGAGGTCAGAGCGTAAACGTGAGGTCAGAGGGTAAATGTGAGGTCAGAGGGTAAACGTCAAGTCAGAGGGTAAACGTGAGGTCAGAGGGTAAACGTGAGATCAAAAAGTAAATGTGAGGTCAGAGGGTAAACGTGAGGTCAGAGGGTAAACGTGAGGTCAGAGAGTAAACGTGAGGTCAGAGGGTAAACGTGAGGTCAGAGAGTAAACGTGAGGTCAGAGGGTAAACGTGAGGTCAGAGGGTGAACGTGAGGTCAGAGGGTAAACGTGAGATCAAAAAGTAAATGTGAGGTCAGAGGGTAAACGTGAGGTCAGAGGGTAAACGTGAGATCAAAAGGTAAACGTGAGGTCAGAGGGTAAACGTGAGGTCAGAGGTAAACATGAGGTCAGAGGGTGAACGTGAGGTCAGAGGGTAAACGTGACGTCAGAGGATAAACGTGAAGTCAGAGTGTAAACGTGAGGTCAGAGGGTGAACGTGAGGTCAGAGGGTAAACGTGAGATCAAAAGGTAAATGTGAGGTCAGAGGTGAACGTGAGGTCAGAGGGTAAACGTGAGGTCAGAGGGTAAACGTGAGGTCAGAGGGTAAACGTGAGATCAAAAGGTAAACGTGAGGTTAGAGGGTGAACGTGAGGTCAGAGGGTAAACGTGAGATCAAAAGGTAAATGTGAGGTCAGAGGGTGAACGTGAGGTCAGAGGGTAAACGTGAGATCAAAAGGTAAATGTGAGGTCAGAGGGTAAACGTGAGGTCAGAAGGTAAATGTGAGGTCAGAGGGTAAATGTGAGGTCAGAGGGTAAATGTGAGGTCAGAGGGTGAACGTGAGGTCAGAAGGTAAATGTAAGGTCAGAGGGTAAATGTGAGGTCAGAGGGTAAACGTGAGGTCAGAGGGTAAATGTGAGGTCCAAGTGTCCAGTTTTCATACTGTAGCTCTCTGGCCAGAAAGTATACCAACGACAATGCTCTCTATCCAGCGCTCATACCGCCACCGTCGCTCTGTCCAGTGCTCGTACCGCTGATGTCACTCTGTCCAGTGCTCGTACCGCTGATATCGCTCTGTCCAGCGCTCGTACTGCCGCCATCGCTCTGTCCAGCACTCGTACCACTAATGTCGCTCTGTCCAGTGCTCGTACAGCTGATGTCGCTCTGTCCAGCGCTTGTACCGCTCATGTCGCTCTGTCCAGTGCTCGTACCGCTGATGTTGCTCTGTCCAGCACTCGTACCACTGATGTCGCTCTGTCCAGTGCTCGTACTACTGATGTCGCTCTGTCCAGCGCTCGTACCGCTGATGTCGCTCTGTCCAGCACTCGTACCGCTGATGTCGCTCTGTCCAGCGCTCGTACCGCTGATGTCGCTCTGTCCAGTGCTTGTACCGCTGATGTCGCTCTGTCTAGCGCTCGTACCGCTGATGTCGCTCTGTCCAGTGCTCGTACCGCTGATGTCGCTCTGTCCAGAGCTCGTACCACTGATTTCGCTTTGTCCAGAGCTCGTACCGCTGATGTCGCTCTGTCCAGCACTCGTACCGCTGATGTCGCTCTGTCCAGCGCTCGTACCGCTGATGTCGCTCTGTCCAGTGCTCGTACCGCTGATGTCGCTCTGTCCAGCGCTCGTACCGCTGATGTTGCTCTGTCCAGCACTCGTACCGCTGATGTCGCTTTGTCCAGAGCTCGTACCGCTGATGTCGCTCTGTCCAGAGCTCGTACCGCTGATGTCGCTCTGTCCAGCGCTCGTACCGCTGATGTCGCTCTGTCCAGAGCTCGTACCGCTGATGTCGCTCTGTCCAGTGCTCGTACCGCTGATGTAGCTCTGTCCAGTGCTCGTACCGCTAATGTCGCTCTGTCCAGAGCTCGTACCGCTGATGTCGCTCTGTCCAGAGCTCGTACCGCTGATGTCGCTCTGTCCAGTGCTCGTACCGCTGATGTCGCTCTGTCCAGTGCTCGTACCGCTGATGTCTCTCTGTCCAGTGCTTGTACTGCTGTCATCGCTCTGTTCAGCACTCGTACCGCCGCCATCGCTCTGTCCAGTGCTCGTACCGCTGATGTCGCTCTGTCCAGCACTCGTACCACTGATGTCGCTCTGTCCAGTGCTCGTACAGCTGATGCCGCTCTGTCCAGCGCTCGTACCGCTGATGTCGCTCTGTCCAGCGCTCGTACCGCTGATGTCGCTCTGTCCAGAGCTCGTACCGCTGATGTCGCTCTGTCCAGTGCTCGTACCGCTGATGTAGCTCTGTCCAGTGCTCGTACCGCTGATGTCGCTCTGTCCAGAGCTCGTACCGCTGATGTCGCTCTGTCCAGAGCTCGTACCGCTGATGTCGCTCTGTCCAGTGCTCGTACCGCTGATGTCGCTCTGTCCAGTGCTCGTACCGCTGATGTCCCTCTGTCCAGTGCTCGTACCGCTGATGTCGCTCTGTCCAGCACTTGTACCGCTGATGTCGCTCTGTCCAATGCTCGTACCGCTGATGTCGCTCTGTCCAGCACTCGTACCGCTGCCATCGCTCTGTCTAGTGCTTGTACTGCTACCATCGCTCTGTCCAATGCTCGTACCGCTGATGTCTCTCTGTCCAGTGCTCGTACCGCTGATGTCGCTCTGTCCAGCACTCGTACCGCTGATGTCGCTCTGTCCAGCACTCGTACCGCTGATGTCGCTCTGTCCAGCACTCGTACCGCTGCCGTCGCTCTGTCTAGTGCTTGTACTGCTGCCATCGCTCTGTCCAATGCTCGTACCGCTGATGTCTCTCTGTCCAGTGCTCGTACCGCTGATGTCGCTCTGTCCAGCACTCGTACCGCTGATGTCGCTCTGTCCAGCACTCGTACCGCTGATGTCGCTCTGTCCAGCACTCGTACCGCTGCCGTCGCTCTGTCTAGTGCTTGTACTGCTGCCATCGCTCTGTCCAAAGCTCGTACCGCTGATGTCTCTCTGTCCAATGCTCGTACCGCTGATGTCGCTCTGTCCAGTGCTTGTACTGCTGAGGTCACTCTGTCCAATGCTCGTACCGCTGATGTCGCTCTGTCCAGTGCTCGTACCGCTGATGTCACTCTGTCCAGCACTTGAACCGCTGCCATCGCTCTGCCCAGCGCTCGTACCGCTGCCATCGCTCTGCCCAGGGCTCGTACCGCTGCCACCGCTCGTACCACTGCCATTGTTCTGTCCAGTGCTCGTACCGCTGATGTCACTCTGCCCAGCGCTCGTACCGCTGCCATCGCTCTGCCCAGCCCTCGTACCGCTGCCATCGCTCTGTCCAGAGCTTGTACCGCTGCCATCGCTCTGCCCAGCGCTCGTACTGCTGCCATCGCTCTGCCCAGCGCTCGTACCGCTGCCATCGCTCTGTCCAGCGCTCGTACCGCTGCCATCGCTCTGTCCAGCGCTCGTGCCGCTGCCATCGCTCTGTCCAGCTCTCGTACCACTGCCATCGCTCTGTCCAGCGCTCGTACCACTGCCATCGCTCTGCCCAGCGCTCGTACCGCTGCCATCGCTCTGCCCAGCGCTCGTACCGCTGCCACCGCTCGTACCACTGCCATTGTTCTGTCCAGTGCTCGTACCGCTACCATTGTTCTGTCCAGTGCTCGTACCGCTGCCATCGCTCTGTCCAGCGCTCGTACCACTACCATTGTTCTGCCCAGTGCTCGTACCGCTGCCATCGCTCTGTGGCCCATCACACTGGTGTTGTGCTCCTGTATATCTTTATGGCTTATGCACTAATCTCTCTGTTGTGCCACCTTTGCACTTTGCTGCCATCCTCTGCCTGGAGTCTCTGCTCAGTTGATGACCTACTCCTCTCCTTGTCCTTGTCTAGGAGGCAGGCGGACGTCTTTTGTGCTGCACCGGTTTCGGGATCCTCACTGTCTCAGACATTACACCTGCTTGGCTGTTTTAGCCTTGATTGAGATCCTTTCTTCTAGGAGGACGTGTTACATATTTGGTGGTTTGAAATTTGACAGGACAAACGTCCATCGTTATCAGAATACAGCAGCTAGAAAAGCTTCTAGTAATGAAAAGTGTCTGGAGACTTTGGGGTTCCAATATGACACGAAGGTCTCTCAACCTTGGAGACTTGTGAGAGGTTTGGACCTCTCTGTATTGGGACTTCATATTAAACCTGTTTCTTTCCTTTGGCAGTTCAGGAGTTAATGTCAGCCTCTGCTGCTAGCAAGCTATGTAGGTCTTGTCCAGGTGTGGCTGCTTTGTGATCACTCCCATCCCCTTTATATGGTCACATGGTTCCAGCATGCTTTGCTGGTGATTGAACTCATTCCTGGGCAAACTTCATATGGTGAAGGAGTGTCACAAGGTCCTTCTCCGGTATCCAACAATCAACAGAGAGAGAGATGTGTGAACAGCCAAAGAACCTTTATTGCTTTAAAAACATAAAAATCCATAAAACAATCCATCAGAAAAATCCTTAAAACAATCCAGCAGTATACTGTATATCTAGGTAATCCAGGTGTCTCTCCAATGCCTTTGAAGAGCTCAACTTCAGCGTCCCACACAAAAGACTCCAATCGTACTGCCTGTGTTCCCCCAACCACCTCCCCGTATCCAAACCAGGGGCCGGCAGACAGGTCTATTTACACACATCAGGGGATAATACAAACGTTTGCAGGCAGAGGGCTGGAATGATATGTCCACAGGAATTCAATTGTCAGACCCTCTGGAGTGTAATGAGTACACAGGAAGGGGGATAATACACAGTATACAACTACACTTGTAAAATATAACCCACCATCACAGGAGGTTTTCTGGAGAGCTGACTACTGCTAAGCCGCCTGCTGCCAAGGAGCCTGGCAGCAGGCGTGAACTTGTCTGGTTGTTTCCCTGTTTGTCTTTCCTTCTCCTCTTGCTGTTATTATTGCAGTGGTTGGGACTAGTGCTCCTGCTGGGCATCTCCTTATTGTGGGCTAACATCCGAAAAAAATAAAAATTTTCCAGCTCCAAATTTCTGATATAAAAGTTTTCTCCAGGAGAAAGGATGTGGTAAAATCTTTAATCTGAGAATCGTAGCACTATGGCCCATAGCAGCTATACTACAGCAGCATAATGTTTTCACTTGTTTCTTCTGTTCACTTTTTTTACAAAATAAAGATGGAGAAAATTTTTATGCTAGAAATTTTCTGTGCACCTTCCACTGAAGATTGCAAGGGTGAGCTGGTTTCTACCTATAGCTAACATCAGGGCCAGCGAGAGACCAGGTATCCCGCTCGGCGATGGGATGAAAGAACCTGTATAGGGACAGTAGGGAGATCAGGGTCGCAGGTGAGTGCAGGTGGTGTCCTTTTCCCCGTTCCCTACGAGCAGGGCCCCCGGTTTGTTCCTCCCCATCTGTTGTTATGTGTAGTCCGCTGGACACCGTTGGTCCATGTGCCATTGTCACACACTGTATCCGGGCGCTCCCTAATCCGCAGCGTGACGGGAGTCTAGAGGAACAAACTCCTCTGTCCGACCTCCAGACTCGAGGAATGAAACTTCTCCAACAGGAACATTTCTACCTGTTTTTCTCCATTTTCTACGGTTTATGTTGGGAATTTCCATTTACGTAATGCACATTGCACAGTGCAGGATGCTCCATGGATAAATGTTTAACACCTCCCTTAAAACGCGTCTGTCACTAGATCTCATATAACCATGACCGGTTCAATAAACGCCACTTGCAGCAGCCGTTTCCATGTTTCTAGACTTTTGTTCTGTAACATAATGTTCTGTTGTAGTATGTGTATGACGTTAGTTAGCGGCTCATATATTCAGTTCCCTGCCGCAACCAGCAAAGTGATCAGCAACCAAGCCCTTCCCGATGTCTGGAAAAACCCACCCTGTGCTACCATAGATATGATGTACACGTGCTAGTTATGTTTGTTTAACATCTATCTGGTTCAAAAAGGCTACGGTACTTCAGAAAGGCTTGGAAGCTTTAGTAGGGTGTGGTGCTTTCTAATAGGCTGAAGCAAGGAGCTGATGACTTGATCTGGACAGTAACACACACCCATTCTGTTGGACTGGAGCTTTAGTAGGGTGTGGTGCTTTCTAATAGGCTGAAGCAAGGAGCTGATGACTTGAACTGGACAGTGCACACACCCGTTCTGTTGGACTGGAGCTTTAGTAGGGTGTGGTGCTTTCTAATAGGCTGAAGCAAGGAGCTGATGACTTGATCTGGACAGTACACACACCCATTCTGTTGGACTGGAGCTTTAGTAGGGTGTGGTGCTTTCTAATAGGCTGAAGCAAGGAGCTGATGACTTGAACTGGACAGCGCACACACCCATTCTGTTGGACTGGAGCTTTAGTAGGGTGTGGTGCTTTCTAATAGGCTGAAGCAAGGAGCTGATGACTTGAACTGGACAGCACACACACCCATTCTGTTGGACTGGAGCTTTAGTAGGGTGTGGTGCTTTCTAATAGTTTAAATTCAGGAGCTGATGGCTTCAGCTGGATAGCCCACACCTTCATTCTGTCAAAGTACTGTAGGTCCCAGGCAGGGAAGGGCTGCTGTCCAAAAATGCAAACCAGAGGTAGAAATGGTCATCAAGCAGGGTCAAAGTCAAGAAGTCACGTCGTCAAGGACACAAAGAGGATCCAAAAGTATAGTCAAAAAACACAAGCCGAGTTCAAAACAACAATGATGACAAGGAGCAAAACAGTCAGCCAAGGGAGCCCAAGACTATATCTGGCAGGTCTCAGCAGTAACTACGACCCCTGGCGATAATTCTGGAATCCCCGGGCTCGGAGGACGTTCATTCAGTTATTTAATGTTGTAGAAAAAAAACAGATCACAGACATGGCACAGGCTAAAGTCATTTCACATGGTGACTATCTGCCCTGAAGAAACGCTAAAAGAAATCAAGATAAATAATGTGGTAGCCAGTAACGGTTACTTTTGTAGACCAAGCAGAGGAAAAATGATGGAATCACTCAATTCTGAGGAAAAAATGATGGAATCACCCAGTAAATTTTCATTCCCAAAACTAACACCTGCATCAGATAAGATCTGCTCGTTAGTCTGCATCTAAATAGGAGTGATCACACCTTGGAGAGCTGCTGCACCAAGTGGACGGACATAAATCATGGCTTCAACACCAGAGAGGTCAATTGAAACAAAGGAGAATATTATCAAACTCTTAAAAGAGGGTAAATCATCACAATGTTGTAAAAGATGTTGTTTGTTCACAGTCAGCTGTGTTTAAAATCTGGACCAAATACAAACAACATGGGAAGGTTGTTAAAGGGAAACAAACTGGTAGAGGAAGGAAGACATCAAAGCATCAAGACCGGAAACTTAAAGCAATATGTCTCCAAAACAGGAAATGCACAACAACAAATGAGGAACGAATGGGAGGAAACTGGAGTCAATGTCTGTGACCGAACTGTAAGAAACCGCCTAAAGGAAATGGGATTTACATACAGAAAAGCTAAACATAAGCCATCATTAACACCTAAACAGAAAAAACAAGGTTACAATGGGCTAAGGAAAAGCAATGGTGGACTGTGGATGACTGGATGAAAGTCATATTCAGTGATGAATCACAAATATGCATTGGGCAAGGTGATGATGCTGGAACTTTTGTTTGTTGTCGTTCCAATGAGATTTATAAAGATGGCTGCCTGAAGAGAACATGCACATTTCCACAGTCATTGATGATATGGGGCTGCATGTCAGGTAAAGGCACTGGGGAGATGGCAGTCATTACATCTTCAATAAATGCGCAAGTTTACATTGATATTTTGGACACTTTTCTTATCCCATCAATTGAAAGGATGTTTGGGGATGATGAAATAATTTATCAAGATGATAATGCATCCTGCCATAGAGCAAAAACTGTGAAAACATTCCTTGAAAGAAGACACATAAGGTCAATATCATGGTCTGCAAATAGTCCAGATCTCAATCCAAATGAAAATCTTTGGTGGAAGTTGAAGAAAATGGTCCATGAAAAGGCTCCAACCTGCAAAGCTGATCTGGCAACAGCAATCACAGAAAGTTGGAGCCAGATTGATGAAGAGTACTCTTTGTCACTCATTAAGTCCATGCCTTAGAGACTGCAAGCTGTTCTAAAAGCCAGAGGTGGTGCAACAAAATACTAGTGATGTATGGGAGGGTTGTTTTGTTTGTTTTTCATGATTCCATAATTTGATTTTTTTCTACAAAATTAAACACCTGAATAGACATCCTCCGAGCCCGAGGATTCCAGATTTTTTGCCAGAGGTTGTACAAGATTTAGTAGGGTGTGGTGCTTTCCAATAAGTTAAAGCCAGGAGCTGATAAATCCAGCACACACCCATTCTGTTAGAATGGGGCTTAAATAGGGTGTGGTGCTTTCTATTAGGCTGAAGCAAGGAGCTGATGACTTCAGCTGGACAGCACACATACCTATTCTGTCACAGCACTGCAGGGCAGTTCCCAGCCAGGGAAGGGCGGCCGTCCAAAAGTGCAAATCCGAGGCAGGAATGGTCACCAAGGAGGGTCAAAGCCAAGAAGTCACGTAAAGGATACAATCAGGATCCATAAGTTTAGTAAAAAAGTAAGTAATGATAACAAGGAGCAAAACAAACAGGACAGAGCCAGGGGAGCCCAAGACTATATCTGGAAGGTCTCAGCAGTAACTAGAAGCTTTAGTAAGGTGTGGTGATTTCTAATAGGCTGAAGCCAGGAGCTGATGACTTCAGCTGGACAGCACCCACACCCGTTCTATTAGACTGAAGATGTAGTAGGGGTGTGGTGCTTTCTAATAGGCTGAAGCAAGGAGCTGACGACTTCAACTGGACAGCACACACACCCATTCTGGAGAGTACTGCCAGATCCAGCCCTCTAATCTTAATATATGGACAGAGACTGCTATCCAGAGCTTCTGGTTCTGACATCTCTATCACCAGCACCTCCTACAGGGGGAACACAGCGACGCCTGACGACAGGAGCAGACGCTGCAGGAGCCGTTTCTGGTAGACATGTGACAGTTTGTTGAACTTGGTTCTTGCAGGTAATGAAGTTAGAAAGACCGGAGGCGTATTAATCTAATGTTACGCCCCCTGCAGCTTCCAATGAGAAGGTGCAAGATCTCAGCAGAGCTTCCACTGATCTTTAGCTCAAAAACTTGACTTCAGGTGCCCCAACTTTGGCACGATATCTCTATACAATCAGAGACAGCAGACGGCTCGTCTCAGCTTTCCATTCTTTATTGTGGATAAACTGATCGTCATGACACATTCCCCAGAGAGCCCCCCGATTCTTGAGAAGCATCAGTTTCTTCAGGCTGAAGTCACTGTTTGATTAGACCACCATCGCCCTCACTCACAAAGCGCTTGCGGCCCCTGTAGAAGACAAGAGTACAGAACAGAAGGGTTAATGTGTTGGCCAATCACAGAGGAAAAAAAAATCAATGTAACTCACGTTGGCCACCTAATACTATGCACAAGCCAAGTGCAGAAAGCTCCCCAACATGGGGATGGGGGCAGCGCTGGTGCGTCATGCAGATGGAACAACCACTCACAGCCTCTAAATGAAGGGGAGCAGCTGGTTGCATAATGCACTAATTATGCTGCATAGCTCATATAGTTAGGCGAAATACATAAAGTGTCTGAACAATAGCCTATTATTATTACTATTATTATTTATTTATATAGCACCATTAAATTCCATGGGGCTTTACATGCTAAAACGGCAGACAAGTACAATAAATGTGAACAATTCAGTCGTACAGGTACAAGAGGGGAGAAATCCTGTCCGCGAGGGACATAGTCTATGAGGGGCGGGTGGGGATACAGTAGGAGGGGAAATTCCAGTCATGAGGCGGTGTGGTGGACCGGGTCTCATTGCAGGTGGTAGGCTTGGCGGAACAGGTGGGTCTTCAGGCTTCTTTTGAAGGTTCCCAGGGTAGGAGAATGTCTGATGTGTTGTGGCAGTGAGTTCCAGAGTCTGGGTGAAGCACGGGAGAAATCCTGTATGCGGTTGTGCGAAGAGGAGATGAGGGGGGAGTAGAGGAGGAGATCTTGGGATGATCGCAGGTTGCGTGAGGGTAGGTATTGGGAGACCATGTCAGAGATGTATGGAGGGGACAGGTTGTGAATGGCTTTGTATGTCAGGGTTAGTGTTTTATACCGGGATCTCTGGGAAGTAGAGAGCCAGTGAAGGGCTTGGCAGAGGGGGGAGACAGGGGAGTAGCGGGGAGACAGATGGATTAGGCGGGCAGCGGAGCATAGGATAGATTGGAGAGGTGCAAGGGAGGTATTGGGGAGGCCGGTGAGCAGGAGGTTGCAGTAATCGAGGCGGGAGATGATGAGAGCGTGAATAAGGGTTTTAGCGGTGTCGTGGTCAAGAAAAGTGCGGATCTGGGAGATGTTTATGAGCTGGAGTCAGCAGGAGTGGCGAGGGCCTGGATGTGTGGCTTGAAGGAGTGGGAAGAGTCGAGGATAACCCCGAGGCACTTGACGTGGGGGACTGGGGAGAATAAGCAGTCGTTGACAACGATGGATAGGTCGGGTAGTGAGGGGGAGCGTCTTGGGGGGAAGACTATGAACTCAGTTTTGGCCATGTTCACCTTAAGGAAGCGAGCGGAGAAAGATGAGATGGCGGAAAGGCATTGTGGGATTTTGGATAGAAGGGAGGCGATGTCAGGTCCAGAGAGGTAGATTTGGGTGTCGTCAGTGTAGAGGTGGTACTGGAGGCCGTGGGACTCAATGAGTTGGCCTAGGCCAAGGGTGTAAATGGAGAAGAGTAGTGGTCCCAGGATCGAGACACCCCAACAGATAGGGGGTAGGGTGAAGAGGAAGTGTGGGAGTGGGTGACGCTAAAGGTCCGGTCCGTTAATTATGTGGAGATCCAAGAGAGGGCGAGGTCTGTGATGCCAAGAGATTCCAGGATCTGAAGTAGAAGGGAGTGGTCAACAGTGTCGAAGGCGGCGGAGAGGTCGAGGAGGAGGAGGACAGAGTAGTAACAATTGCTTTTGGAAGTCAGTAGGTCGTTGGTGACTTTGGTCAGGGCTGTTTCTGTGGAGTGGAGGGGTCGGAAGCCAGATTGCAGGCGGTCAAAGAGGGAGCAGGAGGAGAGATGAGAGGACAGCTCAGAGTGGACGTGCTGTTCAAGTAGTTTAGAGGTGAAAGGGAGGAGAGATATGGGGTCGAGGGAGGGTTTTTTGAGGATGGGTGTGATCAAGGCATGTTTGAAGGCTGAGGGGAAGGTGCCAGTGGTAAGTGATAGGTTGAAAAGATGAGTTAGGGATGGGATGATACTATTAGTTACAAGATACACAAAGTGTGTAAACAGGAGCCTATTAGTGGCAGCAGGTGCGGTGGGCTAGTTAACATTGCATGACTATATGCACAGTGTCCGAACAATAGCCTATTAGGGTACCATCACACACAGAGATATATTGCATGCAACTCACTGGTTGCAGTGAAATCATGGACACATTATTACACTTGTACACAGCCACAAAATAGAACAATGTGTCCATGATTTCACTGCAACCAGTGAGTTGCATGAAATATATCTCTGTGTGTGACGGTACCCTTAGTTACAAGATACACAAAGGGTCTGAACATGAGCCTATTAGTTGCACCAGGTGCGGTGGGCTAGTTAACATTGCATGACTATATGCACAGTGTCTGAACAATAGCCTATTAGTTACAAGATACACAAAGTGTCTGAACAGGAGCCTATTAGTGGGACCAGGTGTGGAGGGCTAGTTAACATTGCACAGTGTCTGAACAATAGCATATTAGTTACACCCAGTGTGGGAGGCAAGTTAACACTATATGAATGTACACCACATGACAGACTCACCTTACCATCTAAACTCAGAGAGCTCCACTACAAAAAATGTATAAAATGTGCATGAATAATGTGAGTGAGGTATTGGTTGATATTTTGGCCAAAATACGGAAGCTTGCAACCCCCATGTCAAGGATCCTCCCACTTGCCAGTCGTTATCTATTGTTAAACGACAGAGGAAGATGAATGTAATAATGACTAGGCTCCTGTTCAGACCCTTTGTGTATTTCACTTATCTGTATGACAGACTCCCTATGCAGCTGCTCCCCTCCATTATAGGTCTGAGAGTGGCTGGACCATCTGCATGAAGCACCAGCGCTGCCCCACCTCCATCTTGTGCATAGTATTAGGTGGCCATGGTGAGTTAATGGGTTGGCCACTCAATCTTACCAGAAAGTGCAGTAATAGGATGACTTACCGGGAGGGACACTGGTCCAGCAGCTGTTGGGTGATCACCCCCTCCTTGTAGCAGAGATCTACTAACTTCTCCATGACGGTGTGAGCTAGTGGGACATCTAGGCTGAGGTCCGGCAGCTCCGAGTACACGCGCTGAAAACCCTGGAAGACATTGGACAGTGAAAATGGCAGCAAAACATGGTGGATACAGACATACATGTGTCCAGAGAGGTACCCGGTTCATCTGGTCCAGGGTGATCAGGCCGCTTTCCCACAAAGCTTTCAGCAGCTTCACCGCCATCAGGACTTGGCCTTCAGCAGAACCTTCCAGGACCATAACCACGGCCTGGAATCAAGGAGACACCAGGAAAATAACAACACTGCCTCTTCCCCACCGTATCCCACCACATCCTGACCAGCAGATGACCATCCACACCTCGTAGACAAGCTCATGATGGAAATGTGGCACCTCCAAATCCCGCAGGCATCGCTCCGCCTCGGACACCTGTCCGGAAACCAGGAACTCCTGGAGGATCAAGTTCATCTGAAAGAAGACACATCCATGACATCCCAGGACCGGCCAGGAGAAGGAAGCCCCAACCTCTATCTTCAATCTTACCTCCTTAATAAGATGCTTAACGGGTCTCTGTCCCCCACCGACGCCCCACACATTGTCCAATCGGATTATCTCCCTCTTGATTCTTAATAACACCGCGGCGCGGTCCAAGGCGGCCCTGCGAGGAGGACACCATGCAATTAGATCAGAAAACCAGACGGGGAATGGAAAGAGGGAAAAGGAGACGGGACGTGAGGTGGCCATAAAGGGGCCCGGAGACAGGGTGGTGAGGCAGAAACACCTGCCCTAACATGGATGCGGAGTCGGAGTCATGGAGCCAATGTCCATTTTGGTGGAGTCGGATGTTTGGCTTTCTTACGTCACAGCCCTGCACCCTACTGGGTTAATAACTCCGGGTCATTAAGTGGAACATATCTCCTACAGTGGTGGCATGAAGAGCAATAGTGTAACAGGTAAATGCCTCTGTAAAGGAAATATCTGAGAACTGACGGGTGTTCCCATGAGAAGACAGAAGGTGACATTTGTCACACCTCAGCAAACTTCAAAAGGACTGAACCCAAATGGTCATTGGTGGCAAAGTCTGACATCCTCTATTTACTATAGGAATGGGGGTGCTTGGAAGAAACGGCATTTAATATGCAATGACTTCATTACTAAATTAGCCAGAGTCCAGTCACAGACCTGAGATTAGAATATTAAAATTAGAGGCTGTCCTGGAAACCTGAGCCCAAGGCCAAACATATTAAAAGCTAGATGGCACTATGCTGTTGTTCACATGTGGGGGTCGGCTGATGTGATTCATATTTCAGTTCTCCTTCCCTCAAGGAAACAGAAGAATAACTTTAGACTAGAAGTTAGGCATTTCTGTATTACTCCCATTTTATTTTATACCTGTTTTGCATATCTGTCTTCTCTTTATTTTTATGTTTTATATCTTTATATTGTAAGCACTGTAACTTTTATATTAAAGCTTAAAACTTTAATAAGCTTCATCCTTGTATGCTGTTAAGCATCCCTAACCTTACAGAGAGTGTGTGACCTGATCGTCAGACAGTAGTATATTTCAGGGACTCATCACCCTGTTTGATGAGTGGTGGCAGCATGTTGTGTAGCTGGGGTGTGTGGACTCTGTTGGGGTGTGCAGACTGAGTCTGGGCGTGCGGACTGAGTCGGCGTGTGAGGATTGAGTCTGGGCGTGCGGACTGAGTCGGCGTGTGAGGATTGAGTCGGGGTGTGCGGACTGAGTCGGGGTGTGCGGACTGAGTCGGGCTGTGCGGACTGAGTCGGGCTGTGCGGACTGTGTCGGGCTGTGCGGACTGTGTCGGGGTGTGCGGACTGTGTCGGGGTGTGTGGACTGAGTCGGGCTGTGCGGACTGTGTCGGGCTGTGCGGACTGTGTCGGGGTGTGCGGACTGTGTCGGGGTGTGTGGACTGTGTCGGGCTGTGCGGACTGAGTCGGGCTGTGCGGACTGTGTCGCACTGTGTGGACTGCGTTGGGATGTGATTTATTCTCACTTTTCAGCCTAGAACAGAGTTTTAGAGTTAAATTGAGAGGTGATAAAATTAACCCTTGCAGGTGCAACCCCAAGACACATGCTGAGGAGGTGGAATGTGACAGCCACCGACAGAGAATTACCATCCATTCAGTAATAGAAGAGAAGAGACATATGGTGGAAAGAGATGACAGGCTTTAATGTGAGATGACCCCCGCCTGCTGACATGCAGCATTCCCGGCATTCACCACAAGCCCTCTCACCGCGCATGCTCACTGTCAACTCGTCCCTTGTAGCGATCCAGAAAATCTAATGGTAAAGCGTGATCCGCAACCGCACGGGCAATAAACTGGCCCAGCATCTGCAACACAACACAAAGCATCAGACATGGCCGCTGCAATGTGAAGATCCTGCCAGTGCACGCACAACGGGCAGGAGAGGGTGCGACCCACATGGCAGGACGCTGCCATCGGCACCCATCACCATTACCTGAGGAGCTTCAGGAGTGTCCAGGATGAGGTCAGGGAGGTCCGTCAGCAATCGGTCAAAGGCATGGGCCATGTTGTCTGCAGACAAGACTTTGCAAAGATCACACAAGAGGCGAGAAGTTAGCTCACGGTGACTGGCTTTTCCTTCCAAGGACAAAGAAACTGCAAGACGGGGAACTCCAGACCTCTGAGTCCCCAAATTCAGCTCCTGCAGAAGAGCCTGCAATCACAGAGCTTCAGCTGTGAATGTCTCTAGACGAGGACACCAGACCACATCATACGTGGCCGGACTCTCTAGATGAGGACACACCACATCATACGTGGCCGGACTCTCTAGATGAGGACACATCACATCATACGTAGCCGGACTCTCTAGACGAGGACACCACATCACATCATACGTGGCCGGACTCTCTAGACGAGGACACCACACCACATCATACACGGCCGGACTCTCTAGACGAGGACACACCACATCATACGTGGCCGGACTCTCTAGATGAGGACACACCACATCATACGTGGCCGGACTCTCTAGATGAGGACACATCACATCATACGTAGCCGGACTCTCTAGACGAGGACACCACATCACATCATACGTGGCCGGACTCTCTAGACGAGGACATCACATCATACACGGCCGGACTCTCTAGACGAGGACACCACATCATACATGGCCGGACTCTCTAGACGAGGACACATCACATCATACACGGCCGGACTCTCTACACGAGGACACCACATCATACAGGGCCGGACTCTCTAGATGAGGACACATCACATCATACACGGCCGGACTCTCTAGACGAGGACACCACACCACATCATACACGGCCGGACTCTCTACACGAGGACACACCACATCACATCATACGTGGCCGGACTCTCTAGACGAGGATACCACACCACATCATACACGGCCGGACTCTCTAGACGAGGACACCACACACATCATACACGGCCGGACTTCTAGACGAGGACACCACAACCACATCATACACAGCCGGACTCTCTAGACGAGGACACCACATCACATCATACACGGCCGGACTCTCTAGACGAGGACACCACACCACATCATACATGGCTGGACTTTCTAGACGAGGACACCACACCACATCATACACGGCCGGACTCTCTAGACGAGGACACACCACACACATCATACACAGCCGGACTCTCTAGACGAGGACACCACATCACATCATACGGGCCGGACTCTCTAGACGAGGACACCACACCACATCATACAGGCTGGACTTCTAGACGAGGACACCACACCACATCATACACGGCCGGACTCTTTAGACGAGGACACCACATCACATCATACACGGCCGGACTCTCTAGACGAGGACACACCACATCATACACGCCGGACTTCTAGACGAGGACACACACATCACATCATACACGGCCGGACTCTCTAGACGAGGACACCACCACATCATACACGGCCAGACTCTCTAGACGAGGACACCACACCACATCGTACACGGCTGGACTCGCTAGACGAGGACAAACACCACATCGTACACGCGACTCTCTAGACGAGGACACATCACATCATACGTGCCGGACTATCTAGACAAGGACACCACACCACATCATACACGGCCGGACTCTCTAGACGAGGACACCACATCACATCATACACGGCCGGACTCTCTAGACGAGGACACACACCACATCATACACTGCCGGACTCTCTAGACGAGGACACCACACCACATCATACAGGCTGGACTTTCTAGACGAGGACACCACACCACATCATACACGGCCGGACTCTCTAGACGAGGACACCACATCACATCATACACGGCCGGACTATCTAGACGAGGACACCACCACACATCATACACGGCCGGACTCTCTAGACGAGGACACCACACCACATCATACACGGCCAGACTCTCTAGACGAGGACTCCACACCACATCTACACGGCTGGACTCGCTAGACGAGGACACACACCACATCATACACGGCCGGACTCTCTAGACGAGGACACATCAGATCATACACGGCCGGACTCTCTAGACGAGGACACCACAACACATCGTACACGGCTGGACTCTCTAGACGAGGACACCACACCACATCGTACACGGCCGGACTCTCTAGACAAGGACACCACATCACATCATACACGGCCGGACTCTCTAGACGAGGACACCACACCACATCATACACGGCCGGACTCTCTAGACGAGGACACCACATCACATCATACACGGCCGGACTCTCTAGACGAGGACACATCACATCATACACGACCGGACTCTCTAGACGAGGACACATCACATCATACACGGCCGGACTCTCTAGACGAGGACACACCACATCATACACGGCCGGACTCTCTAGACGAGGACACACCACATCATACACGGCCGGACTCTCTAGACGAGGACACACCACATCATACACAGCCGGACTCTCTAGACAAGGACACCACACCACATAATACACGGACGGACTCTCTAGACGAGACCACATCACATCATACACGGCCGGACTCTCTAGACGAGGACACATCACATCATACACGGCCGGACTCTCTAGACGAGGACACACCACATCATACACGGCCGGACTCTCTAGACGAGGACACACCACCACATCACATCATACACGGCCGGACTATCTAGACGAGGACACCACACCACATCATACACGGCCGGACTCTCTAGACGAGGACACCACATCACATCATACACGGCCGGACTCTCTAGACGAGGACACACCACATCATACACGGCCGGACTCTCTAGACGAGGACACATCACATCATACACGGCCGGACTCTCTAGACGAGGACACATCACATCATACACGGCCGGACTCTCTAGACGAGGACACATCACATCATACACGGCTGGACTCTCTAGACGAGGACACCACATCATACACGGCTGGACTCTCTAGATGAGGACACCACATCATACACGGCCGGACTCTCTAGACGAGGACACCACATCATACACGACCGGACTCTCTAGACGAGGACACCACATCACATCATACACGGTCGGACTCTCTAGACGAGGACACACCACATCATACACGGCCGGACTCTCTAGACGAGGACACACCACATCACATCATACACGGCCGGACTATCTAGACGAGGACACCACACCACATCATACACGGCCGGACTCTCTAGACGAGGACACCACATCACATCATACACGGCCGGACTCTCTAGACGAGGACACATCACATCATACACGGCAGGACTCTCTAGACGAGGACACCACATCATACACGGCCGGACTCTCTAGACGAGGACACATCACATCATACACGGCTGGACTCTCTAGACGAGGACACCACATCATACACGGCCGGACTCTCTAGACGAGGACACCACATCACATCATACACGGTCGGACTCTCTAGACGAGGACACCACATCACATCGTACACGGCCGGACTCTCTAGACGAGGACACATCACATCATACACGGTCGGACTCTCTAGACGAGGACACCACATCATACACGGCCGGACTCTCTAGACGAGGACATCACATCATACACGGCCGGACTCTCTAGACGAGGACACATCACATCATACACGGCCGGACTATCTAGACGAGGACACCACATCACATCATACACGGCCGGACTCTCTAGACGAGGACACCACACCACATCATACATGGCCGGAGACTTACTAAAACCTCCGCGGTGTCTCCGTGCTCAAAGTATTCCTGCACCATGGGTTGCACCGTCTTCTGCATCCCGGCCTCATCCATCTCCGGGATCACCTTCTGATACACCGTATCCCCCTGGTAAGAGACACCCGTGACTGACGGACACATGGATGTCTCATTATACACATACTAACACCATAGTCTCTCAGGAGGTCCCCCATCATCTTATCATCCCACTATAAACCTCATATGGTGTAAACGGCCGACGTTCAACGTTCCGTTCTCGATTCTGCCATTAGATATCAATAATCACGTTTACCCATCAGTAGTCAAAGAACGACCCTGGTAAACCATTATATGAGGCATCTACACCCGCTTCTCCCTCCACCTGTATGACCACCCTCCTTATATCAGTACATTGCAAGACCACACAACCTACAATCCTGAATATATCAGCATCTCCTTCATCTCCTCTGACTCCTCCTTCATCTCCTCTGACCCCTCCATCTCCTCTGACCCCCCCTTCATCTCCTCTGACCCCCCCTTCATCTCCTCTGACCCCCCCTTCATCTCCTCTGACCCCCCTCAAATCTCCTGACCCCCCTCAAATCTCCTCTGACCCCCCCTCAAATCTCCTCTGACCCCCCTCCATCTCCTCTGACCCCCCTCCATCTCCTCTGACCCCTCCATCTCCTCTGACCCCCCCCCTTCATCTCCTCTGACCCCCCCTTCATCTCCTCTGACCCCCCCTTCATCTCCTCTGACCCCCCTTCATCTCCTCTGACCCCCCCTTCATCTCCTCTGACCCCCCCTTCATCTCCTCTGACCCCCCTTCATCTCCTCTGACCCCCCTTCATCTCCTCTGACCCCTCTTCATCTCCTCTGACCCCCCTTCATCTCCTCTGACCCCCCTTCATCTCCTCTGACCCCTCCTTCATCTCCTCTGACCCCTCCATCTCCTCTGACCCCCCCCCTTCATCTCCTCTGACCCCCCTCTTCATCTCCTCTGACCCCCCCTTCATCTCCTCTGACCCCCCTTCATCTCCTCTGACCCCTCCTTCATCTCCTCTGACCCTTCCTTCATCTCCTCTGACCCCTCCTTCATCTCCTCTGACCCTCCTTCATCTCCTGTGACCCCTCCTTCATCTCCTCTGACCCCTCCTTCATCTCCTCTGACCCCCCTTCATCTCCCCTGACCCCCCTTCATCTCCCCTTCATCTCCCTGACCCCTCCTTCATCTCCTCTGACCCTTCCTTCATCTCCTCTGACCCTTCCTTCATCTCCTCTGACCCCTCCTTCATCTCCTCTGACCCCTCCTTCATCTCCCTGACCCCTCCTTCATCTCCCCTTCATCTCCTCTGACCCCTCCTTCATCTCCTCTGACCCTCCTTCATCTCCTCTGACCCCTCCTTCATCTCCTCTGACCCTCCTTCATCTCCTCTGACCCCTCCTTCATCTCCTCTGACCCCTCCTTCATCTCCTCTGACCCCTCCTTCATCTCCCCTGACCCCTCCTTCATCTCCCCTTCATCTCCTCTGACCCCCCCTTCATCTCCTCTGACCCTCCTTCATCTCCTCTGACCCCTCCTTCATCTCCTCTTACCCCTCCTTCATCTCCTCTGACCCCTCCTTCATCTCCTCTGACCCACCTTCATCTCCTCTGACCCCTCCTTCATCTCCTCTGACCCCTCCTTCATCTCCTCTGAACCTTCCTTCATCTCCTCTGACCCCCCTTCATCTCCTTAGACCCCCCCTTCATCTCCTCTGACCCCCCCCTTCATCTCCCCTGACCCCCCCTTCATCTCCCCTTCATCTCCTCTGACCCCTCCTTCATCTCCTCTGACCCCCCTTCATCTCCTCTGACCCCCCTTCATCTCCTCTGACCCTTCCTTCATCTCCTCTGACCCCTCCTTCATCTCCTCTGACCCCCCTTCATCTCCTCTGACCCCTCCTTCATCTCCTCTGACCCCCCTTCATCTCCTCTGACCCCCCTTCATCTCCTCTGACCCTCCTTCATCTCTTCTGACCCTTCCTTCATCTCCTCTGACCCCCCCTTCATCTCCTCTGACCCCCTTCATCTCCTCTGACCCCCCCTTCATCTCCTCTGACCCCCCTTCATCTCCTCTGACCCCCCTTCATCTCCTCTGACCCCACCTTCATCTCCTCTGACCCCCCCTTCATCTCCTCTGACCCCCCCTTCATCTCCTCTGACCCCCCCTTCATCTCCTCTGACCCCCCCTTCATCTCTTCTGACCCCCCCTTCATCTCTTCTGACCCCCCCTTCATCTCCTCTGACCCCCCTTCATCTCCTCTGACCCCCCTTCATCTCCTCTGACCCCCCTTCATCTCCTCTGACCCCCCTTCATCTCCTCTGACCCCCCTTCATCTCCTCTGACCCTCCTTCATCTCCTCTGACTCATCCCCTGCTGTTACCTGAGCAGCTTCATCATAATTGGGGTCTCGAGAGTCCGGTTCCTGGTAGGTGTAGACTTGTCCTGGGGCGCCCCACACGCCTTTACCACCAGCTCCTCCTGCAGAAACATCCACATGAAAATGCTCCATTCTGACCATTGCCCCCAATATCACCCCAAATACTGTCTATAACCAAAGAACATTGACCATGACTGATCCTCCAACCGAGCATCCACCTCTACTGCACCACGGTATCCGATCCTGGACACTGACCACCTCTACTGCACCACGGTATCTGATCCTGGACACTGACCACCTCTACTCCACCACAGTATCCGATCCTGGACACTGACCACCTCTACTGCACCACGGTATCCGATCCTGGACACTGACCACCTCTACTGCACCACAGTATCCGATCCTGGACACTGACCACCTCTACTGCACCACGGTATCCGATCCTGGACACTGACCACCTCTACTGCACCACAGTATCCGATCCTGGACACTGACCACCTCTACTGCACCACGGTATCCGATCCTGGACACTGACCACCTCTACTGCACCACGGTATCCGATCCTGGACACTGACCACCTCTACTGCACCACGGTATCCGATCCTGGACACTGACCACCTCTACTGCACCACGGTATCCGATCCTGGACACTGACCACCTCTACTGCACCACGGTATCCGATCCTGGACACTGACCACCTCTACTGCACCACGGTATCTGATCCTGGACACTGACCACCTCTACTGCACCACGGTATCCGATCCTGGACACTGACCACCTCTACTGCACCACAGTATCTGATCCTGGACACTGACCACCTCTACTGCACCACGGTATCCGATCCTGGACACTGGCCACCTCTACTGCACCACGGTATCTGATCCTGGACACTGACCACCTCTACTCCACCACGGTATCTGATCCTGGACACTGACCACCTCTACTCCACCACGGTATCTGATCCTGGACACTGACCACCTCTACTGCACCACAGTATCCGATCCTGGACACTGACCACCTCTACTGCACCACGGTATCTGATCCTGGACACTGACCACCTCTACTGCACCACGGTATCTGATCCTGGACACTGACCACCTCTACTGCACCACGGTATCTGATCCTGGACACTGATCACCTCTACTGCACCACGGTATCTGATCCTGGACACTGACCACCTCTACTGCACCACGGTATCTGATCCTGGACACTGACCACCTCTACTGCACCACGGTATCTGATCCTGGACACTGACCACCTCTACTGCAGCACGGTATCCGATCCTGGACACTGACCACCTCTACTGCACCACGGTATCCGATCCTGGACACTGACCACCTCTACTCCACCACGGTATCCGATCCTGGTCACTGACCACCTCTACTGCACCACAGTATCCGATCCTGGTCACTGACCACCTCTACTTCACCACAGTATCCGATCCTGGTCACTGACCACCTCTACTTCACTACAGTATCCGATCCTGGACACTGACCACCTCTACTGCACCACAGCATCCGATCCTGGACACTGACCACCTCTACTGCACCACAGTATCCGATCCTGGTCACTGACCACCTCTACTGCACCACAGCATCCGATCCTGGACACTGACCACCTCTACTGCACCACGGTATCTGATCCTGGACACTGACCACCTCTACTGCACCACGGTATCTGATCCTGGACACTGACCACCTCTACTGCACCACGGTATCCGATCCTGGACACTGACCACCTCTACTGCACCACGGCATTCGATCCTGGATATTGACCACTTGCACATCTCCTGTCCTGGCTCCTCCATCTGCCCCTGATGCCTCATCCCCATGCCACCCTCTTTGTACCTTTTTTGGGGAGTCCTCGCCCTTTGCCCATTCGTGACTTTCGGTCGCTGCCCTTCTCTCGGGGGCTGATTGGCTCGGCCTGGGGGTCTGCGCTCTCTGATTCTCTGGTGGAGTCACGGGATGACGTCCGGTGGATGCGGCGCTTGGCCTTTGCCTTCACTTTGGCTTCATGTAGAGCTTTTTCTTGGGGGGTCCAGTTACGAGCCCCCTCCTCATCACTTAACTCCTCTCCCTCCAAAACGTCTTCATCTCCGGGACCCATCCCAGCAGATGACGATGCCCCGAACGACAAGGTGTCCTGGAGAGAAAATGAGAATGAATTCCCCAAGATTAAGGACCACCAGGGGTGCAGGGTGGACATCACTGATCGGCTCACAGAACACGAGCCTGAAGTCATCAAATGCAGCCTGAGACCATGCCTGTCCTCGTCCACGCCATAACAATAAGCCTGACCACATCCACGTCCCAACAATGAGCCTGACCACATCCCGACAATGAGCCTGAGAACGAGTCCATCTGTTCCCCAGCTGTCAGGGGTCACTGTCCTGCCCCGCAGTTGTCATGGCGTCACTGTCCTGCTGTCACCAGTGTGTCAGGAGGCACGGATGAGACTGTAGAGGTCACTCACAGAAGGTCCCAGCGTTTGGCCAAACAGTCAAAATCCTAAGAAAATGTCTCTGTTGCTTTAAGAGGCATTCCCCTTTTAGTTAAAGCTGGAGGTCACTAGGACCCAGCTGATTCCTTACCTTGGAGCTGCCTATATATTCCCCATGACTCCCAGGATGCCCTGCTGGTGATAGCTGTTCAGGTGTTCCTGGTTGCATCTTAGCTCATAGCAGTGTTTCCTGGAGTCTGTTGGTTTGCTGCTGGGATCTGCTCAAGCTAAGTGTATCTCTTCCCTCTTTGTATGTTTATGATGTTGGCTATTAAGTTGGCTTTTGAGGAATGGCATCACTGGTTGGAGGGGCTGTCCATGCCATCACTGTTATCACTGACCATAAGAACTTATCTCACCTTGCATCCGCCAGGCGTCTCAACCCCAGGAAAGCCAGATGGTCCTTATTTGTTACAATATTCCATTTCACCGTCACCTACCGTCCGGGGGCTGAGAATGTGAAGGCGATGTGTTATCACGTGGTTTCCTGGGTGTTAGTAATCACGAGAGTCCCGTTCCCATGTTACAGGAGGGGGTGGTTGTTTCAGCTCTTTACCCGGATTTGGAGGGGGAGGTGATGAAGGCTCAGGGGGGCGCTCCTGTCTCTTGCCCTTTAGGGAGACTCTTTGTACCGCCTGATTTGCGCCTCAAGGTAATTAGGGAACATCATGTCTCTGTACCAGCGGCTCATCCGGGTAGTAGGGCCACCTTGCATCTTTTGTCTCGTCGGTTTTGGTGGCCGGGGTTGCAGAAGGACTTGACTAACTCCATGTATGCTTGTAGTGTTTGCGCAGGCGCTAAGGTTCCGCATACCCGTCCGTCTGGATCTCTCTTGCCATTGTCCATTCCCGATAGACCATGGACACATCTGTCTATGGATTTTATCACGGATCTCCCTGTGTCTGCCAGCAAGACGGTGGTTTTGGTAGTGGTTGATAGGTTCAGTAAGATGGTACACACTGTGGCACTGCCAGCACATCCTAATGCCACGACACTGGCACAGGTGTTGGTCAGTGAGATGGTGAGACATCATGGGGTCCCCTCCGATGTGGTCTCAGATTGCGGTACTCAGGTTTGGAGTCTTTTGTACTCGATTAGGGGTAAAGCTTTCCTATTCTTCTGCTTTCCATCCTCGGTCTAATGGGCAGACTGAGCCACACATCACAATATGGAGACTTATCAAAGGTGTTTTATCTCCAAAAACAAGGGGGATCGGGCATCTTATCTACCATTAGCCGAATTTGCCATAAATAATGGTCACCAGGAGTCCACCGGCAGTCACCATTATTTGGTGCATGTGGGTTTCATCCTCAGTGGTGAAGGTTCTTCGGGAGTTCCTGAGGACTGATTTGCCTCCTCTCTCCTCTGTATGGCGGGGGGGCGCCCGGGGTCAGAGTAACGTGAGACTCTTGGGTGACCGATACAAATGTATGGCTGACAAGAAGCGCTCCCAGGTCCGGACCTGTGTGTGAATGACGGTGTGGTTGTCTACCAGGAATATGAAGCTGAAGGTGCCTTCATGGAGGCTGGGACCTAGGTGTATTGGTCCTTATAAGATAACCGCCGTCATTAACCCTGTAGCGTTTCGTCTTCAGTTGCCCCAAGCACTCAGGATTCACAATGTGTTTCATAGATCTCTTCACACCTTAGGTGCCTTCATCTGAGCCGTCTCCTTTGCCGCCAGAGCCGATCTGTGTGGATGGGAATTTGGAATTTCACATTTCTAAGGTTCTGGATTCTCACGTTGCGCCGTTCCCTTCAGTATTTGTTGCACTGGCGGAGTTATGGACCACTCCTACGAGGGGTACTGTTACAGGTGTCAGGAGGCACGGATGAGACTGTAGAGGTCACTTGCAGAAGGTCCCAGCGTTGGGTCAAACAGTCAAAATCATAAGAAATTGTCTCTGTCGCTTTAAGAGGCATTCCCCTTTTAGTTAAAGCTGGAGGTCACTAGGACCCAGCTGATTCCTTACCTTGGAGCTGCCTATATATTCCCCTCAACTCCTAGGATGCCCTGCTGGTGATAGCTGTTCAGGTGATCCTGGTTGCATCTTAGCTCATAGCAGTGTTTCCTGGAGTCTGTTGGTTTGCTGCTTGGATCTGCTCAAGCTAAGTATCTCTTCCCTCTTTGTGTGTTTCTTTAGTTGCTAGCCGGGCTGACTAGTGATCACCTGCTCTGATCCCTGTGTAGTTGCAGTCCAGGGACAGTCAGGGAATAGGTATCCTGGCGGCGATAGTTGCAGAAACTGCATAGGGACGTTAGGGTAGCCAGGTGTCAGCGCTAGTTGTTCTGGGAGTCACCATCACCCCTTTTTGCCCTTAGCATCACGGACACCTTTCACCCCCCCATCATCATCCAGCGCTGGGTGTCTCCCTACACCCAGCGTGACACCTGCCCCGCAGTTGTCAGAGGGTCACTCTCCTGCAGTTGTTGGGGGGTCTCTGTCTTGTCTCGCAGTTGTCGGGGGGGGTCACTTGCTTGCCCCGCAGTTGCAAGGGGGTCACTCACCTGCAGTTGTCAGGGATCACTGTCCTGCCCCCCAGTTGCAAGGGGGCCAACTGTCCTGCCCCGCGGTTGTTGGGGGGGGGGGGCAACTGTCCTGCCCCGTGGATGTTAGGGGGACCAACTGTCCTGCCCCGCGGTTGTTGGGGGGGGGGGGGGCAACTGTCCTGCCCCGTGGATGTTAGGGGGACCAACTGTCCTGCCCTGCGGTTGTCCTGGGGGTCACTGTCCTGCCTCGCGGTTGTCCTGGGGGGTCACTGTCCTGCCCCGCGGTTGTCAGGGGGGGGTCACTGTCCTGCCTCGCGGTTGTCCTGGGGGTCACTGTCCTGCCTCGCGGTTGTCCTGGGGGTCACTGTCCTGCCCCGCGGTTGTCAGGGGGGGGGTCACTGTCCTGCCCCGCGGTTGTCAGGGGGGGGGTCACTGTCCTGCCCCGCGGTTGTCAGGGGGGGGGGTCACTGTCCTGCCCCGCGGTTGTCAGGGGGGGGGTCACTGTCCTGCCCCGCGGTTGTCAGGGGGGGGGGGGTCACTGTCCTGCCCCGCGGTTGTCAGGGGGGGGGGGGTCACTGTCCTGCCCCGCGGTTGTCAGGGGGGGGGGGGGTCACTGTCCTGCCCCGCGGTTGTCAGGGGGGGGGGGGGTCACTGTCCTGCCCCGCGGTTGTCAGGGGGGGGGGGGGGTCACTGTCCTGCCCCGCGGTTGTCAGGGGGGGGGGGGTCACTGTCCTGCCCCGCGGTTGTCAGGGGGGGGGGGGTCACTGTCCTGCCCCGCGGTTGTCAGGGGGGGGGGGTCACTGTCCTGCCCCGCGGTTGTCAGGGGGGGGGGGGTCACTGTCCTGCCCCGCGGTTGTCAGGGGGGGGGGGTCACTGTCCTGCCCCGCGGTTGTCAGGGGGGGGGGGGGTCACTGTCCTGTCCCGCGGTTGTCAGGGGGGGGGGGGGGTCACTGTCCTGCCCCGCGGTTGTCAGGGGGGGGGGGGTCACTGTCCTGCCCGCGGTTGTCAGGGGGGGGGTGGGGTCACTGTTTTTCTGCTTTTATGATGTGGTGCAACAGGACGACAGTGAAGAGGTTAATGATCTGCAGAGTGGACAAGGAAGGGTTAATGCTGCTGGAAAAGTCTAAAGGAAAGAAAGGGTTAATTAATGCTGTAGAATCGTGCAGCAGGGAAGGGGTTAAAGTTACAGGGGGGGAGGGGGGTCTCCATGTGTTCCATATGTTTACTACACGTGCAGCAGACTGAAGCCCCGGATCACCCCCCCCCCCCCCCCCAACAACACCCCCAACCCCCCCAACCCCCCAACATGTGACGTCACCATGTGTGATCTCACCTCCAGTCCTCCACACCCCAATACTGAGCCCGGAGCCTCCAAATCCTGCACAGCCTCCACAGCCTCCACCAGCCTCCCTCTGCCTGCCCAGGAAGTGATGTGGGCAGTGCGAGGCCTCAGATCCCTCCCCGGACCCCACACACCTCCTCCAGACCTACCCCACCAGCCCCAAACCAGCCCCACACCTCCCAGACCTGCCCCACCAACCCCGGACCCCACACACCTCCTCCAACAGCCCCACACACCTCCTCCACCAGCCCCAGACCTTCTCCAACAGCCCCAGACCTGCCCCACACCTCCTCCAACAGCCCCAGACCCCACACACCTCTTCCAACAGCCCCACACACCTCCTCCAACAGCCCCAGACCTTCTCCAACAGCCCCAGACCTGCCCCACACCTCCTCCAACAGCCCCAGACCCCACACACCTCCTCCAACAGCCCCAGACCTGCCCCACACCTCCTCCAACAGCCCCAGACCCCACACACCTCCTCCAGACCTACCCCACCAGCCCCAAACCAGCCCCACACCTCCTCCAACAGCCCCAGACCTGCCCCACACCTCCTCCAACAGCCCCAGACCCCACACACCTCCTCCAGACCTACCCCACCAGCCCCAAACCAGCCCCACACCTCCTCCAACAGCCCCAGACCTGCCCCACACCTCCTCCAACAGCCCCAGACCCCACACACCTCCTCCACCAGCCCCAGACCTGCCCCACACTCCTCCAGACCTGCCCACCAGCCCCAGACCTCCTCCAACAGCCCCAGACCTGCCCCACCTCCTCCAACAGCCCCAGACCCCACACACCTCCTCCAACAGCCCCAGACCTGCCCCACACCTCCTCCAACAGCCCAGACCCCACACACCTCCTCCAGACCTACCAAACCAGCCCCACACCTCCTCCAACAGCCCCAGACCTGCCCCACACCTCCTCCAACAGCCCCAGACCCCACACACCTCCTCCACCAGCCCCAGACCTGCCCCACACCTCCTCCAGACCTGCCCCACCAGCCCCAGACCTCCTCCAACAGCCCCAGACCTGCCCCACACTCCTCCAACAGCCCCAGACCTGCCCCACACCTCCTCCAGACCTGCCCCACCAGCCCCAGACCTCCTCCAACAGCCCCAGACCTGCCCCACACCTCCTCCAACAGCCCCAGACCTGCCCCACCCTCCTCCAACAGCCCCAGACCTGCCCCACACCTCCTCCAACAGCCCCAGACCCCACACCTCCTCCACCAGCCCCAGACCCCCCAACCTCTCCAGACTCCCCCAGCCCCAGACCTCTCCAACAGCCCCAGACCTGCCCCACACCTCCTCCAACAGCCCAGACCTGCCACCAACCCTCCCCAGACCTCCCAGCACCAGCCTCCACCACCCCAGACCTGCCCACCCACCCCCAACACCCACTCCTCCAACCACCCCCAGCCCCCAAGCCCCACACCTCCTCCAACAGCCCAGACCCCACCTCCTCCTAGCCCCAACGCCCCACACCTCCCAACAGCTCCTCCAACCAGCACCTCCACACCTGCCCACCCCCCACACTCTCCAACATGCCCACCAACCCCACGCCCCACACCTCCAGACCAGCCCCACAACCTCCCCACACCCAGACTGCCCCACACCCTCCAGACCTGCCCACCAGCCCCAACCTCCCCAACAGCTCCTCCAGACCTGCACCCCCACACCTCCCCCAGCCCCACATCCTCACAACCTGCCCCACACAGCCCCAGACTGCCCCACACCTCCAGACAGCCCCAGACCCACACACCTCTCCAGACCTACCAAACCACCCACACCTCCAGACCTGCACCCCAGACCCCACACCTCCTCCAACAGCCCTGCAACCACACCCACACCTGCCCCACACACCCCCAGACCTGCCCCACACCTCCTCCAGACCTGCCCCACCCCCAGACCTCCCAACGCCCAACCTGCCCCAACCTCCCACACCACCTCCCAGACATGCCCCACCCCCAACCAGCCCCACACCTCCTCCAGACCTGCCCCACACCCCCCCAGACCTCCCAACTCACCCAGACCTCCCACCAGCCCCAGACCTGCCCCACAACCCCAAGCGCCCCAGACCCCACCCCAACCTGCCCCACACCCCCAGACCGCCCACACCACCCCAACAGCTCCCACCCCAGACTCCACACTCCTCCACACCTCCCCACCGCCCCACACCTCCTCCAGACCTGCCCCACACCCCCAGCCTCCCCACCCTCCAACCTGCCCACACCTCCCAACCGCCCCACACCTACCCACCTGCCCCACACCTCCAACCCCAGAGCAGCCACACACCTCCAGACCTGCCCCATCCAGCCCCACACCTCCCACCAACAGGACCTGCCCAAACCCAGCACCTCCACACCTCCCCCCCAGCCCACATCTCCTCCAGACCTGCCCACCAACCCCACACCCACACTCCAGACCTGCCCCACCGCCCCAACTGCCCCACCAACCCCAGACAGCCCCACACCTCCTAGACCTGCCCCCCAGCCCCACCACCTCCCACACCAACAGCTGCCCCAAACCCAGCACCTCCAACTGCCCCCACCAGCCCCACATCTCCCCAGGCCTGCCCCCCACACCTCCAACCTGCCCCCACCACACTCCCAGACCTGCCCCACACCCAGACGCCCCACACCTCCAGACCACCCCACCTCCCCAACCCCAGACCTGCCCCACACCTCCAGACCCCCCACCAGCCCGAGACCTGCCCCACACCTCCTCCAGACCTGCCCCACACCTCCTCCAGACCTGCCCCACACCTCCTCCCGACCTGCCCCACACCTCCTCCAGACCTGCCCACACCTCCTCCAGACCTGCCCCACACCTCCTCCAGACCTGCCCCACACCTCCTCCAGACCTGCCCCACCATCCTCCAGACCTGCCCCAACCTCCTCCAGACCTGCCCCACACCTCTCCAGACCTGCCCCACCAGCCCCACACCTCCCAGACCTGCCCCACCAGCACCACACCTCCAGACCTGCCCCACACCTCCTTCAAGACTGCCTGCCCAAACCAAGAACCTCCAGATCTGCCCCACCAGCCCCAGACACCTCCTCAGACCTGCCCGCCTGCCCAGACCAACCTCACACCCTCCAGACCTGCCCCACCAGTCCCACACCTCCCAGACCTGCCCCACCAGCCCCAGACCTGCCCCACACTCCCAGACCTACCCCACCAGCCCCCACATCTCCTCCAGACCTACCCCAGACCTGCCCCACCAGCCCCAGACCTGCCCCACCCCTCCCAGACATGCCCCACCAACCCAGACCAGCCCCAACACCTCCTCCAGACCTGCCCCACCAGCCCCAAACCTCCCAGACCTGCCCCACCAGCCCCAAACCTCCAGACCTGCCACCACACCAGCCTCCACACCTCCCAGACCTGCCCCACACCTCCTCCACAGCTGCCTGCCCAAACCAAGAACCTCCAGACCTGCCCCACCAGCCCCACACCAGCCTCACACCTCCTCAGACCAGCTCCACACCTCCTCCAACCTGCCCCGCCTGCCCCACACCAAACTCACACCTCCTCCAGACCTGCCCCACCAGACCACACCAGACTCCACACCTCCTCCAGACCTGCCCCAAACCAGCCATCAGACCAGCCCCACACCTCCTCCAGACCTGCCACACCAGACCACACAACTCACACCTCCTCCAGACCTGCCACCACCAGCCGCAGACCAGCCCCACACCTCCTCCAGACCTGCCCCACCAAACCGCAGACCAGCCCCACACCTCCTCCAGACCTGCCCCACCAGCCGCAGACCAGCCCCACACCTCCTCTAGACCTGCCCACCAGCCGCAGACCAGCCCCACACCTCCTCCAGACCTGCCCCACACCTCCTAGACCTGCCCCACCAGCCCCACACCTCCTAGACCTGCCCCACCAGCCCCCACACCTCCTAGACCTGCCCCACCAGCCCCACACCCCCTCCAGACCTGCCCCCACCAGCCCCAGACCAGCCCCACACCTCCCAGACCTGCCCCACCAGCCCCAAACCACCCAGACCTGCCCCACACCTCCCAGACCTGCCCCACACCTCCTCCAACAGCTGCCTGCCCAAAGCAAAGAACCTCCAGACCTGCCCCCACCAGCCCCACACCTCCAGACCTGCCCCACCAGCCCCAGACCTGCCCCCACCAGCCCCAGACCAGCCCTACAGCTCCCAGACCTGCCCCAAACCTCCCAGACCTGCCCCACCAGCCCCACACCTCCCAGACCTGCCCCACACCAGCCTCACACCTCCCAGACCTGCCCCACACCAGCCTCACACCTCCCAGACCTGCCCCACACCAGCCTCACACCTCCCAGACCTGCCCCACACCAGCCCCAGACCTCCCAGACCTGCCCCGCCTGCCCCAGACCAGCCTCACTCCTCCTCCAGACTTGCCACACCAGCCCCACACCTCCTCCAGACCTGCCACACCAGCTCCACACCTCCTCCAGACCTGCCACACCAGCCCCACACCTCCAGACCTACCCCACCAGCCCCACACCTCCTCCAGACCTCCTCCACCAGCCCCACATCTCCTCCAGACCTGCCCACCAGCCCCAAACCAGCTCCACACCTCCTCTAGACCTGCCCCACCAGCCGCAGACCAGCCCCACACCTCCTCCAGACCTGCCCACACCTCCTAGACCTGCCCCACCAGCCCCACACCTCCTAGACCTGCCCCACCAGCCCCAGACCAGCCCTACAGCTCCCAGACCTGCCCCAAACCTCCCAGACCTGCCCCACACCTCCCAGACCTGCCCCACACCAGCCTCACACCTCCCAGACCTGCCCCACACCAGCCTCACACCTCCCAGACCTGCCCCACACCAGCCTCACACCTCCCAGACCTGCCCCACACCAGCCCCAGACCTCCCAGACCTGCCCCGCCTGCCCCAGACCAGCCTCACTCCTCCTCCAGACCTGCCACACCAGCCCCACACCTCCTCCAGACCTGCCACACCAGCTCCACACCTCCTCCAGACCTGCCACACCAGCCCCACACCTCCAGACCTACCCCACCAGCCCCACACCTCCTCCAGACCTACTCCACCAGCCCCACATCTCCTCCAGACCTGCCCCACCAGCCCCAAACCAGCTCCACACCTCCTCCAGACCTGCCCCATACCTCCCAAACCTGCCAGACCTGCCCCACACCTCCTCCAACATCTGCCTGCCCAAACCAAGAACCTCCAGACCTACCCACCAGCCCCACACCTCCAGACCTGCCCCACCAGCCCCACACCTCCAGACCTGCCCCACCAGCCCCAGACCTCCCAGACCTGCCCCACCAGCCCCAGACCTCCCAGACCTGCCCCACCAGACCCAGACCAGCCCCACACCTCCCAGACCTGCCCCACCAGACCCAGACCAGCCCCACACCTCCCAGACCTGCCCCACATCAGCCTCACACCTCCCAGACCTGCCCCACATCAGCCTCACACCTCCCAGACCTGCCCCACACCAGCCTCACACCTCCCAGGCCTGCCCCACACCAGCCTCACACCTCCCAGACCTGCCCCACACCTCCTCCAACAGCTGCCTGCCCAAACCAAGAACCTCCAGACCTGCCCCGCCAGCCCCAGACCAGCCTGACACCTCCTCCAGACCTGCCCAAGACCAGCCTCACTCCTCTTCCAGACCTGCCCCACACCTCCTCCAGACCTGCCCCACCAGCCCTACACCTCCTCCAGACCTGCCACACCAGCCCCACACCTCCTCCAGACCTGCCCCGCCTGCCCCAGACCAGCCTCACTCCTCCTCCAGACCTGCCCCACACCTCCTCCACCAGCCCCACACCTCCCAGACCTAAGCCAGACCTGCCCCACACCTCCCAGACCAACCTCACACCTCCTCCAGACCTGCCCCACCAGTCCCACACCTCCTCCAGACCTGCCCCACCAGCCCCACACCTCCTCCAGACCTGCCCCACACTCCAGACCTACCCCACACCTCCAGACCTACCCCACCAGCCCCACATCTCCTCCAGACCTACCCCAGACCTGCCCCACCAGCCCCAGAACTGCCCCACCAGCCCCACCCCTCCCAGACATGCCCCACCAACCCCAGACCAGCCCCACACCTCCTCCAGACCTGCCCCACCAGCCCCAAACTTCCCAGACCTGCCCCACACCAGCCTCACACCTCCCTGCCCAAACCAAGAACTTCCAGACCTGCCCCACCAGCCCCAGACCTGCCTCACACCTCCTCCAGACCTGCCCCGCCTGCCCCACACCAGACTCACACCTCTTCCAGACCTGCCCCACCAGCCGCAGACCAGCCCCACACCTCCTCCAGACCTGCCCCACCAGCCGCAGACCAGCCCCACACCTCCTCCAGACCTGCCCCACACCTCCAGACCTACCCCACCAGCCCCACCCTCCCAGACATGCCCCACCCCTCCCAGACATGCCCCACCAACCCCAGACCAGCCCCACACCTCCTCCAGACCTGCCCCACCAGCCCCAAACCTCCCAGACCTGCCCCACACCAGCCTCACAACTCCCAGACCTGCCCCACACCTCTCCCCAACAGCTGCCTGCCCAAACCAAGAACTTCCAGACCTGCCCCAGACCAGCCTCACACCTCCTCCAGACCTGCCCCGCCTGCCCCAGACCAGCCTCACACCTCCTCCATATATAAAGCTTAACCTGGCACTCTACTTAAAGTAAGAGAGGGTTGATCCTTTTGGTGTTTTTTATTTGTGGAGTTTGTGAAAGTTCATCAATCATCAAACGTTTCGGCTCATGCAAGAGCCTTCATCAAGTGATTCTTGTATGCAGTAGTGGAAGTGTTACTCCACTTTTTAGCTCAGTTAGATAGGTGTATGCTGCCATTGGAGGCCTCTGTTTGATAGGGAATGCAGTCCAAGCTCCTGCCACCAGCCCTCCAGCATGACTGCATGATGCACAAAACTTCAATACAAGGACAGGAGCCATAAAACTGCCTTTCTGCTAACCATGTGATGGACCTTGATGTATGGACCCCCATACGCTCAGCCAGACCACGTCTGTGTATCCACTAATTTGGATCTCGGACTGCATTCCCTATCAAACAGAGGCCTCCAAGGGCAGCATACACCTATCTAACTGAGCTAAAAAGTGGAGTAACACTTCCACTACTGCATATAAGAATCACTTGATGAAGGCTCTTGCATGAGCCGAAACGTTTGATGATTGATGAACTTTCACAAACTCCACAAATAAACACCAAAAGGATCAACCCTCTCTTGCTTTTTTAAGTAGAGTGCCAGGTTAAGCTTTATATATAGTTATTTCTCCTTCCCTGGGCACCTACGCTTGCGGTTGAGCTAGACTTGTCCTATATATCACACCTTCTCCAGACCTGCCCCGCCTGCCCCAGACCAGCCTCACACCTCCTCCAGACCTGCCCCACCAGAGCCACACCAGACTCACACCTCCTCCAGACCTGCCCCACCAGACCCACACCACACTCACACCTCCTCCAGACCTGCCCCACCAGCCCCACACCTCCTCCAGACCTGCCTCACCAGCCTCACACCTCCTCCATACCTGCCCCACCAACCTCACACCTCCTCCAGACCTGCCCCACACCTCCTCCAGACCTGCCCCACCAACCTCACACCTCCTCCAGACCTGCCTCACCAGCCTCACACCTCCTCCAGACCTGCCCCACCAACCTCACACCTCCTCCAGACCTGCCCCACACCTCCTCCAGACCTGCCCCACCAGAGCCACACCAGACTCACACCTCCTCCAGACCTGCCCCACCAGACCCACACCACACTCACACCTCCTCCAGACCTGCCCCACCAGCCCCACACCTCCTCCATACCTGCCCCACCAACCTCACACCTCCTCCAGACCTGCCCCACACCTCCTCCAGACCTGCCCCACCAGCCCCACACCTCCTCCATACCTGCCCCACCAACCTCACACCTCCTCCAGACCTGCCCCACCAGCCACACACCTCCTCCAGACCTGCCCCACCAGCCACACACCTCCTCCAGACCTGCCCCACCAGCCACACACCTCCTCCAGACCTGCCCCACCAGCCCCACACCTCCTCCAGACCTGCCTCACCAACCTCACACCTCCTCCAGACCTGCCCCACCAGCCACACACCTCCTCCAGACCTGCCCCACCAGCCTCACACCTCCATCTGAGCCTCCCCTCACTGTGATACAGCGGCTTCCTGCATGGCATGTGTGTATGCTGAGACGTGCAGTTCAGCAGGTTTCAGTAAGGCGTTATGCTGGGATGTGTAATTGCACAGGTTCAGGTAATGCATTACAGGTGCTGGACTGCAGGTGGGTGAAAAGACAGGGGCGTGTCTGGCTGAAGCTGATTCCTCCATCACCTGGGGTCTCCAGGGTATAATCTGTGATAATGGGATTAGATGTCCCTCTTGTATTAGGGAAGCAGGAGCTGCTCTAGAAGATGTATGGCCATGAGGCCGGATCTCATGTTTAGGAGAACGTGTCTTGGAAGGCAGGAGCTTCAGGGACGAGCAGGTGCCCGAGCAGTCCGAGATCCAAATTAGTGGATACACAGACGTGGTCTGGCTGAGCGTATGGGGGTCCATACATCAAGGTCCATCACATGGTTAGCAGAAAGGCAGTTTTATGGCTCCTGTCCTTGTATTGAAGTTTTGTGCATCATGCAGTCATGCTGGAGGGCTGGTGGCAGGAGCTCGGACTGCATTCCCTATCAAACAGAGGCCTCCAAGGGCAGCATACACCTATCTAACTGAGCTAAAAAGTGGAGTAACACTTCCACTACTGCATATAAGAATCACTTGATGAAGGCTCTTGCATGAGCCGAAACGTTTGATGATTGATGAACTTTCACAAACTCCACAAATAAAAAACACCAAAAGGATCAACCCTCTCTTGCTTTTTTAAGTAGAGTGCCAGGTTAAGCTTTATATATAGTTATTTCTCCTTCCCTGGGCACCTACGCTTGCGGTTGAGCTAGACTTGTCCTATATATCACACCTTCTCCAGAACTGCCCCGCCTGCCCCAGACCAGCCTCACACCTCCTCCAGACCTGCCCCACCAGAGCCACACCAGACTCACACCTCCTCCAGACCTGCCCCACCAGACCCACACCACACTCACACCTCCTCCAGACCTGCCCCACCAGCCCCACACCTCCTCCAGACCTGCCTCACCAGCCTCACACCTCCTCCATACCTGCCCCACCAACCTCACACCTCCTCCAGACCTGCCCCACACCTCCTCCAGACCTGCCCCACCAACCTCACACCTCCTCCAGACCTGCCTCACCAGCCTCACACCTCCTCCAGACCTGCCCCACCAACCTCACACCTCCTCCAGACCTGCCCCACACCTCCTCCAGACCTGCCCCACCAGAGCCACACCAGACTCACACCTCCTCCAGACCTGCCCCACCAGACCCACACCACACTCACACCTCCTCCAGACCTGCCCCACCAGCCCCACACCTCCTCCATACCTGCCCCACCAACCTCACACCTCCTCCAGACCTGCCCCACACCTCCTCCAGACCTGCCCCACCAGCCCCACACCTCCTCCATACCTGCCCCACCAACCTCACACCTCCTCCAGACCTGCCCCACCAGCCACACACCTCCTCCAGACCTGCCCCACCAGCCACACACCTCCTCCAGACCTGCCCCACCAGCCACACACCTCCTCCAGACCTGCCCCACCAGCCACACACCTCCTCCAGACCTGCCTCACCAACCTCACACCTCCTCCAGACCTGCCCCACCAGCCACACACCTCCTCCAGACCTGCCCCACCAGCCTCACACCTCCATCTGAGCCTCCCCTCACTGTGATACAGCGGCTTCCTGCATGGCATGTGTGTATGCTGAGACGTGTAGTTCAGCAGGTTTCAGTAAGGCGTTATGCTGGGATGTGTAATTGCACAGGTTCAGGTAATGCATTACAGGTGCTGGACTGCAGGTGGGTGAAAAGACAGGGGCGTGTCTGGCTGAAGCTGATTCCTCCATCACCTGGGGTCTCCAGGGTATAATCTGTGATAATGGGATTAGATGTCCCTCTTGTATTAGGGAAGCAGGAGCTGCTCTAGAAGATGTATGGCCATGAGGCCGGATCTCATGTTTAGGAGAACGTGTCTTGGAAGGCAGGAGCTTCAGGGACGAGCAGGTGCCCTGGAAGACATGATGTGTGAAGAAGAGGAGCCTGGGACAGTCTGACAGAACCTGTGAGGACTCTTGGTGCTCAGAGTCACCGCTTTCCTGGAACACATCTGGTATGGAAGCATGGAAACAGCCGGCGTCCTGAAAGGTCCACGACAAGAAGACCATAGAGATATTCAGGAATCTACAGTCCTGCTGAGGATCTGGAGCTGACAGGTGTTGGTGATCCCAGAGAGGCAGATCCTGAATGATGGACTGGCAGGAGTCAGTGAGTGAAAGGTGTGATACCTGCACTGGGACACTGTAACAGAAAATATATAATGCCAGGCAGACACTAATCTGTCACAATGTTGCGTTGTATATACAATGGACTATTTATGTTATGAGGTTTATGATGTAATAAATGATGTAATAAACTAATGGACTTTGTTGTATGGAAAAACGTGGCTGTTTGCCTCAATCCTGCTACCCTCTGAGTGTCCCCAACACGCTCAGTGAGCAAATCTCCACTACATAGATATGTGTATGTATACGTGTATATCTATTATATAATTGCGAATGGGTTTTTTGCCCCTTCTGAGTCCACTCGCACTGCGAGTCAGCGTGGTCATGTGGATACGCCCGAAGCATTGGCCGCGAAGCGGCCATTGCGAGTCAGAGACTTGCCCTTCTAGAATCCCGATGCATGCGCATCGGGCACCCAGCTAGTGTATATATAATATACTAGCTGGGAGCCCGATGCACATGCATCGGGATTCTAGAACGGCGAGCCTCTGACTCGCAATGGCCGCTTCGCGGCCAATGCTTCGCGCTGCTAAGTCGACTCGTCATGCCCGCTGCGCGGGCATAGCGAGTCGCCTTAGAACTGCTCGCAATGGCCGCTTCGCGCGTATCCACATGACCACGCCGGGGGCAAAAAAGCCATTCGCAATTATATAATAGATATACAGTAAGCAAAAATAGAATCGGTGCAAAAGCTTCCTGTGTGCAGGGCTCAACTGCAAAGTTCAATAAAATGGAAAAAACAGGCAGCAACTCCAGATTGATGTGCAAAGGTTTTACTGGCCGCATTACACACACCAACCTCTGAACAGATCTCTGGCTGCAGTGAAATCATGGACACATTGTTACATTTGTACACAGCCACAAAATGGAGCAATGTGTCCATGATTTCACTGCAACCAGAGATCTGTTCAGAGGTTGGTGTGTGTAAAGCGGCCAGTAAAACCTTTGCACATCAGGTGGAGCGATCAGACCTGGATTGGAAAAACATCAGAGAGGAGCTCGGCTGGTGTAATGGTGGGGTTACACGTCCCGATATCGCGGTGATATCGGAGGCAACGGCGCGGGAGCGCGCATTTTTTCAGCCCTTTTCCCGATATCGCATCGGCGGTTTACATGCTGCGATATCGGGAAACAACGTCCCTCCGATGTGTACGCCCACCAACCCAGTAATGACCATTTAACATGGGAGTTAATGGGTGAGGTGCGAGTACACATCGGAGTTGGGCTGTCAGATGGGACGATGCGGCTACAACGGCCATGCGATATCGGGCGGTTGAATAGCACACTCATTCAACCCCGATATTGTTTTGGCATCGTTCCAGCATCACGTTGTACGCTCAAACCGTACAACGCGCGAACAATATCGGGTCCAACTCCCGAACCACGTGACTTTTTGTCGGAGTTGGACGCCGATATCGCAGCGTGTAAACCCGCCATAAGCCTGGATGTGCAGCATTGTCTGGTTATACAGCTGTAATGGCCAATTTACACGTTGTGATATCGGCGTCCAACAACGATAGTCATGTGGTTCGTGCGTTCGCCCCGATATCGTTCGTGCGTTGTGTGGTGTAAATGTACAATACGATGCAAGAACGATGCCAAACCGATGTCGGGGATCAAATGAGCAGCTCTGCAACTACCCGATATTGGATGGACGTTGTGGCCGGATCGCGCTGTGTAAAAGCCCAACACCGATGTGGAGCACAACTTCCCCTATTCTCTCCCATGTTAAATGGTCGTTCCTGGGTCGCCCGTACAAGGAGGCGTAGACATCGCAGTTGTGTTGTCTGCCGATATCGCGCTGTGTAACATCTCCTATGCGATCTTGGAAATCTGCCCAGAAAAAGCGCGCTCCCGCACCGTTGTATCCAATATCGGACCGATTTTGGGACGTGTAAAGTGGCCATAAGGGTCTGTGACAAGACTCAAGCAACCCTGGGAAAGGCACCTGGTGGTCGCCTATGGGCTGCACCTAAACACGACGCTAGCGGTGACCAGGCGGCCGCTTAGGCTGGTTTCACACTACAATTTTATTAAATCTGATGCTGTCCGATAAAAATCGGACAGCATCGGATCCGATTTAGCCCCCATGTTCTCCAATGGGAATCGGATCGGATGTGCACTTAATGGCATCTGATTTGCATCCGATCCGATTCTGTCCGTTTTTTTTTTTTTTTCAAAAATCGGATTGCATCGGATCCAAAGTGATCCGATTAAAATAATATGGGAGTATATGGGGGATGGAAAATCGGATCCGATTTTCTGTATTGAGCATGCTCAATACCCTAGACCACTCCCAAAACCTCCCACAGCCATTTAAATCAGATCCGATAAAAAATCGGATCGGTTGGCATCAGATGGCATCCAATTTTGAGCATCCGATGCTGTCCGCAAATCCCTACTATCTATATATATATTGGCATCCCTGCCGCATCAACCAAGGTGAAGCTGTCAGCTGTGGTCTGCAGGTTCCAGCTGTTGGCTTTACCATAGCTGGCAATCAAAAATAAGTGGGACCCCATGTCCTTTTTTTAGAAAAAGTTTTGTGTGGCTAAATACAAAGCTAATCACTGCTTATTGCTTCATGAAAGGCACACAAAATGGAAGCTTACAATATGGTGGAACATTATATCGCTGGTTCACATCTGTCCATCTATCTTAGCTTTTTAGAGTATGTAAAAAAAATAATAACCATTGTGTGCGGTCGGTCCGTGTGTGTGTGGTCCATGTGCTGCACGTTTTCTGCCATGTAATGACTTGTATTGATATCAGACACCACAGCAGCCTCCTGTTAATTGTCTGTGATAAGTTGCAGATCTGCTGTGATGTGTTGTACATTGTGCACACAGGTGTACCCCCGGGGTGTGACGCTATCAGACATGTTATAATACAGTGTATACAGGGGATGATGTACAGATCTCCTCCCTCCACCTCCTGTCTGCAGTCAAAGGTCACAGTAGGTGAATGTAGGGAAAAGCCGCTGCACGCTTTTTGAGCTGTCCTGAACGCAGCTAAACCTGAACTGGTTTCAAGGATCCTAGAGTCTTTGCCAGGAGATTTGCTGATTTCAGGTCCTGTGTTTTTTGCGCGTTTTTGCTGCGTTTTTTCCATTGACTGCAGCAAAAATAGAGCATGTCAATTCATTCCCATCTGCACCAAAAACGCAGGGATTGACAGTTCTTGACACTTGCAAAACCAATGTGTGGGCGCAGCGTTTCTGTGAATCAAAACCGCAGGAACAAATTAGCATAAATTACCATAAAACCAATAGTAAACTGCAGGCAAAAACCGCAGCAAAAACGCACTGTGTGCACATACCCTAAATGTGTGCACAAGAGGCTGCAATCACCCCGGAGGATAGATGTCACACTGTGGGCACACAGAGGAGAAGCCCCTGGTGACTGTGACCTCCTGTCGTCACTCCGCGTCTCGTGTCGTCGCTCTGTAGGTACCTTTAAGGTGCTGTCACACCTGCCGACGTCACTAGCGACATCGCCGAAAAAGTGACGTATCAGCGATGTTGCTAGCGACGTCGCGCTGTGTAAACGAGCGGCGCGACCGCGTTTTGTCGCAGGTTGACAGGTTTACGGGAAGAACCGTAAACCTGTCAACCGGCAACCTGCGATAAGGCTGGATCGCGCCGTGTGACATCGCCAGAGCGATGTCGGAGGCGATCCAGCCTATACCGCAGCGTTGCTGCGGATCGCTCGCTGGGCTGAGCCCAGCCCAGCGAGCGATGTCACCGCCCGCATCGCTGCAGTGTCGCCGGCCGCAGCGATGCTGTGTGACAGCTGGCCAGCGATGTCGGAACCGAGCGGGCACCCGCGCATCGCTTCCGACATCGCTGGCCAGATCGTGCTGTGTGACGGCACCATTACACGCCGCCACTGTGCCTAGCAACAGGTATCCACCACACGCGCACGTTTTTAACGGTGGATACCGATCGCTGATGCCGCATATAGACGCCCCCATTGCGTTGTCAACTGAAGATATGTGTTCCCCGGAAGTGCCGACAGATCCTGCGAACCCCTCGTGCCGTCGCTTTGCCCCTTGTGCCGTCGCTCCCTGTCGTTGCTCTGCCCCTCCCGTGCCGTCGCTCTGCCCCCCCGTGCCGTCGCTCTGCCCCCGTGCCGTCGCTCTGCCCCCCCGTGCCGTCGCTCTGCGCCTCGTGCCGTCGCTCTGCGCCTCGTGCCTTCGCTCCCTGTTGTCGCTCTGCCCCTCGTGCCATCGCTCTGCCCCTCGTGCCGTCGCTCTGCCCCTCGTGCCATCATTCCCTGTCGTCGCTCTGCCCCTTGTGCCGTCACTCTGCCCCTCGTGCCGTCGCTCCCTGTCGTCGCTCTGCCCCTTGTGCCGTCACTCTGCCCCTCGTGCCGTCGCTCCGTCGTCGCTCTGCACCTTGTAACGTCGCTCTGCCCCTCGTGCCATCATTCCCTGTCGTCGCTCTGCCCCTTGTGCCGTCACTCTGCCCCTCGTGCCGTCGCTCCCTGTCGTCGCTCTGCCCCTTGTGCCGTCACTCTGCCCCTCGTGCCGTCGCTCCGTCGTCGCTCTGCACCTTGTAACGTCGCTCTGCCCCTCGTGCCGTCGCTCCCCGTTGTCGCTCTGCCCCCCGTGCCGTCGCTCTGCCCCCCCGTGCCGTCGCTCTGCCCCCCGTGCCGTCGCTCTGCCCCTCGTGCCATCATTCCCTGTCGTCGCTCTGCCCCCCCATGCCATCGCTCTGCCCCTCGTGCCGTCGCTCCCTGTCGTCGCTCTGCCCCTTGTGCTGTCGCTCTGCCCCCCGTGCCGTCGCTCTGCCCCTCGTGCCGTCGCTCCCTGTCGTCGCTCTGCCCCCCGTGCCGTCGCTCTGCCCCCTGTGCCGTCGCTCTGCCCCCTGTGCCGTCGCTCTGCCCCTCGTGCCGTCGCTCTGCCCCTCTGTGCCGTCGCTCTGCCCCTCGTGCCGTCGCTCCCTGTCGTCGCTCTGCCCCTGTGCCGTCGCTCTGCCCTCGTGCTTCGCCCCTGCCGTCGCTCTGCCCCTGTGCCGTCGCTCCTGCCGTCGCTCTGCTCCGTGCCGTCGCTCTGCCCCTCGTGCCGTCGCTCTGCCCCCTTCGTGCCGTCGCTCTGCCCCTCGTGCCGTCCTCGTCGTCGCCTCCCCGTGCCGTCGCTCTGCCCCTGCCCGTGCCGTCGCTCTCGGCTCCCCCTGTGCCGTCGCTCTGCCCCTCGTGCCGTTCGCTCTGCCCCTGTGCCGTCGCTCCTGTCGTCGCTCTGCCCCTGTGCCGTCGCTCTGCCCCTCGTGCCTCGCTCCCTGTCGTCGCTCTGCCCCCTCGTGCCGTCGCTCCCTGTCGTCGCTCTGCCCCCGTGCCGTCGCTCGCCCCTGTCCGTCGCTCTGCCCCCGTGCCGTCGCTTGCCCTGTCGTCGCTCTGCCCCCGTGCCGTCGCTCTGCCCCTCGTGCCGTCGCTCCCTGTCGTCGCTCTGCCCCCGTGCCGTCGCTCTGCCCCCCGTCGCGTCGCCCGTCGCCTCTGCCCCCCGTGCCGTCGCTCTGCCCCCCTGCCGTCGCTCTGCCCCTCGTGCCGTCCTGCCCCTGTGCCGTCGCTCTGCCCCCCGTGCCGTCGCTCTGCCCCTCGTGCCGTCGCTCCCCTGTCGTCGCTCTGCCCCTCGTGCCGTCGCTCCCTGTCGTCGCTCTGCCCCCCGTGCCGTCGCTCTGCCCCCGTGCCGTCGCTCCCTGCTCGTCGCTCTGCTCCCCCGTGCCGTCGCTCTGCCCCTCTGCCGTCGCTCTGTCGCTCTGCCCCTCGTGCCGTCGCTCCCCGTCGTCGTCTGCCCCTGTGCCGTCGCTCTGCCTGCCCCTGTGCCGTCGCTCTGCCCCCTCGTGCCGTTCGCTCTGCCCCTCGTGCCGTTCGTCTGCTCTGCCCTGTCGTCGCTCTGCCCCCCGTGCCGTCGCTCTGCCCCCCGTGCCGTCGCTCCCTGTCGTTGCTCTGCCCCCCGTGCCGTCGCTCTGCCCCTCGTGCCGTCGCTCCCTGTCGTTGCTCTGCCCCCGTGCCGTCGCTCTGCCCCCCGTGCCGTCGCTCCCTGTCGTCGCTCTGCCCCCCGTGCCGTCGCTCTGCCCCCCGTGCCGTCGCTCCCTGTCGTTGCTCTGCCCCCCGTGCCGTCGCTCTGCCCCTCGTGCCGTCGCTCCCTGTCGTCGCTCTGGCCCCCCGTGCCGTCGCTCTGCCCCCCCGTGCCGTCGCTCTGCCCCCCCGTGCCGTCGCTCTGGCCCCTCGGCCGTCGCTCTGCCCCCCCGTGCCGTCGCTCTGCCCCTCGTGTTGTCGCTCCCTGCCGTCGCTCTGCCCCTTGTGCCGTCGCTCTGCCCCCCCGTGCCGTCGCTCCCTGTCGTTGCTCTGCCCCCGTGCCGTCGCTCTGCCCCCCCGTGCCGTCGCTCTGCCCCCCCGTGCCGTCGCTCTGCCCCTCGTGCCGTCGCTCTGGCCCCCCCCGTGCCGTCGCTCTGCCCCTCGTGTTGTCGCTCCCTGCCGTCGCTCTGCCCCTTGTGCCGTCGCTCTGCCCCCCCGTGCCGTCGCTCCCTGTCGTTGCTCTGCCCCCGTGCCGTCGCTCTGCCCCCCCGTGCCGTCGCTCTGCCCCTCGTGCCGTCGCTCTGCCCCCCCGTGCCGTCGCTCTGCCCCCCCGTGCCGTCGCTCTGCCCCTCGTGCCGTCGCTCTGCCCCCCCCGTGCCGTCGCTCTGCCCCTCGTGTTGTCGCTCCCTGCCGTCGCTCTGCCCCTTGTGCCGTCGCTCTGCCCCCCCGTGCCGTCGCTCCCTGTCGTTGCTCTGCCCCCGTGCCGTCGCTCTGCCCCTCGTGTTGTCGCTCCCTGCCGTCGCTCTGCCCCTTGTGCCGTCGCTCTGCCCCCCCGTGCCGTCGCTCTGCCCCTTGTGCCGTCGCTCTGCCCCCCGTGCCGTCGCTCCCTGTCGTTGCTCTGCCCCTGTGCCGTCGCTCTGGCCCCTCGTGCCGTCGCTCCCTGTCGTCGCTCTGCCCCCCGTGCCGTCGCTCTGCCCCCCCGTGCCGTCGCTCTGCCCCCCCGTGCCGTCGCTCTGCCCCTCGTGCCGTCGCTCTGCCCCCCCGTGCCGTCGCTCTGCCCCTCGTGCCGTCGCTCTGCCCCCCCGTGCCGTCGCTCTGCCCCCCCGTGCCGTCGCTCTGCCCCTCGTGCCGTCGCTCTGCCCCTCGTGTTGTCGCTCCCTGCCGTCGCTCTGCCCCTTGTGCCGTCGCTCTGCCCCCCCGTGCCGTCGCTCCCTGTCGTTGCTCTGCCCCCGTGCCGTCGCTCTGCCCCTCGTGTTGTCGCTCCCTGCCGTCGCTCTGCCCCTTGTGCCGTCGCTCTGCCCCCCCGTGCCGTCGCTCTGCCCCTTGTGCCGTCGCTCTGCCCCCCCGTGCCGTCGCTCTGCCCCTTGTGCCGTCGCTCTGCCCCCCCCGTGCCGTCGCTCCCTGTCGTTGCTCTGCCCCCGTGCCGTCGCTCTGCCCCTCGTGTTGTCGCTCCCTGTCGTCGCTCTGCCCCTTGTGCCGTCGCTCTGCCCCCCCGTGCCGTCGCTCCCTGTCGTTGCTCTGCCCCTCGTGTTGTCCCTGCGTCCCTCTGGGGGCCACTATCTCCTGTCAGCCGGTTTATGCCCCATCTATCGCTTTAATCTGGGTAAAATCAACATTCTCCGCTTCTCCTCGGTGCATGAGGAGTTAATGATTCCTCCTGCTCCTCGATCATGTGACTTTATCTTAACCACGCCCACTACCTCTGCTTTTCCGGGGAACGTGACAGCTCCTTATATAGAAAACTACATCTCCCAGAGTTCAGTGCGGCCACTTCCGGTGCGGAGTGTTGTGGAGACGGGAAAGGTAACAAATAACCTCAAAATGTAACAACTATTATATATCCCAACTGTAGAGCCCGGGGGAGCCCACACACAGTATATAGCCCTCCTGCTGTATACTGGGGGCTTTATGCGGCCTCCTGCTGTATACAGGGGCTGTGTGTGGCTTCCTGCTGTATACTGGGGCTGTGTGAGGCCTCCTGCTGTATACTGGGGCTGTGTGCGGCCTCCTGCTGTATACAGGGGACTGTGTGCGGCCTCCTGCTGTATACTGGGGGCTGTGTGCGGCCTCCTGCTGTAATACTGGGGGCAGTGTGCGGCCTCCTGCTGTATACTGGGGGCTGTGTGCGGCCTCCTGCTGTATACTGGGGGCTGTGTGCGGCCTCCTGCTGTATACAGGGGACTGTGTGCGGCCTCCTGCTGTATACTGGGGGTAGTGTGCGGCCTCCTGCTGTATACTGGGGGTAGTGTGCAGCCTCCTGCTGTAATACTGGGGGCAGTGTGCGGCCTCCTGCTGTATACTGGGGGCTGTGTGCGGCCTCCTGCTGTATACTGGGGGCTGTGGGGCGGCCTCCTGCTGTAATACTGGGGTCAGTGTGCGGCCTCCTGCTGTATACTGGGGCTGTGTGCGGCCTCCTGCTGTATACTGGGGGCTGTGTGCGGCCTCCTGCTGTATACTGGGGGCTGTGTGCGGCCTCCTGCTGTATACTGGGGGCTGTGTGCGGCCTCCTGCTGTATACTGGGGCTGTGTGCGGCCTCCTGCTGTATACTGGGGGCTGTGTGCGGCCTCCTGCTGTATACTGGGGGCTGTGTGCGGCCTCCTGCTGTATACTGGGGGCTGTGTGCGGCCTCCTGCTGTAATACTGGGGGCTGTGTGCGGCCTCCTGCTGTAATACTGGGGGCTGTGTGCGGCCTCCTGCTGTAATACTGGGGCTGTGTGCGGCCTCCTGCTGTAATACTGGGGGCTGTGTGCGGCCTCCTGCTGTAATACTGGGGGCTGTGTGCGGCCTCCTGCTGTAATACTGGGGGCTTGTGTCGGCCTCCTGCTGTAATACTGGGGGCTGTGTGCGGCCTCCTGCTGTAATACTGGGGGCAGTGTGCGGCCTCCTGCTGTATACTGGGGGGCTGTGTGCTGTCTCCTGCTGTATACTGGGGGGCTGTGTGCGGCCGTCCCGCTGTATACTGGGGGGGGGGCTGTGTGCGGCCTCCTGCTATATACTGGGGGCTGTGTGCGGCCTCCTGCTGTATACTGGGGGCTGTGTGCGGCCGTCCCGCTGTATACTGGGGGGCTGTGTGCGGCCGTCCCGCTGTAATACTGGGGGGCTGTGTGCGGCCGTCCCGCTGTATACTGGGGGGCTGTGTGCGGCCGTCCCGCTGTATACTGGGGGGGGGGGCTGTGTGCGGCCGTCCCGCTGTATACTGGGGGGGGCTGTGTGCGGCCGTCCCGCTGTATACTGGGGGGGGGGCTGTGTGCGGCCGTCCCGCTGTATACTGGGGGGGGGCTGTTGGTGCGGCCGTCCCGCTGTATACTGGGGGGGGGGGCTGTGTGCGGCCGTCCCGCTGTATACTGGGGGGGGGGGGGGCTGTGTGCGGCCGTCCCGCTGTATACTGGGGGGGGGGGGGGGGGGCTGTGTGCGGCCGTCCCGCTGTATACTGGGGGGGGGGGGGCTGTGTGCGGCCGTCCCGCTGTATACTGGGGGGCTGTGTGCGGCCGTCCCGCTGTATACTGGGGGGGGGGGGGGGCTGTGTGCGGCCGTCCCGCTGTATACTGGGGGGGGGGGGGGGGGCTGTGTGCGGCCGTCCCGCTGTATACTGGGGGGCTGTGTGCGGCCGTCCCGCTGTATACTGGGGGGGGGGGGGGGTGGGCTGTGTGCGGCCGTCCCGCTGTATACTGGGGGGGGGGGGGGCTGTGTGCGGCCGTCCCGCTGTATACTGGGGGGGGGGGGGGCTGTGTGCGGCCGTCCCGCTGTATACTGGGGGGGGGGGCTGTGTGGCGGCCGTCCCGCTGTATACTGGCGGGGGGGGGGCTGTGTGCGGCCGTCCTGCTGTGTGCCGGAAGGCTGTGTGTGGTGTGGCGGGGAGCCCTCCTGCTGTGTGGCGGGGCTGTGTGCGGCCCTCCTGCGGTGTGGCGGGGGCTGTGTGCGGCCCTCCTGCGGTGTGGCGGGGGCTGTGTGCGGCCCTCCTGCGGTGTGGCGGGGGCTGTGTGCGGCCCTCCTGCGGGTGTGGCGGGGGCTGTGTGCGGCCCTCCTGCGGTGTGGCGGGGGCTGTGTGCGGCCCTCCTGCGGTGTGGCGGGTGCTGTGTGCGGCCCTCCTGCGGTGTGGCGGGTGCTGTGTGCGGCCCTCCTGCGGTGTGGCGGGGGCTGTGTGCGGCCCTCCTGCGGTGTGGCGGGGGCTGTGTGCGGCCTCTTGCTGTATACTGGGGGCTGTGTGCGGCCCTCCTGCGGTGTGGCGGGGGCTGTGTGCGGCCCTCCTGCGGTGTGGCGGGGGCTGTGTGCGGCCCTCCTGCGGTGTGGCGGGGGCTGTGTGCGGCCCTCCTGCGGTGTGGCGGGGGCTGTGTGCCTATTACATTCTGAGGTCACTGTATTTTTGTCTCCTGAGTTCTGTTTGTGGATTTGCATATGTGAAGGGGGCGGGGTTATGCCACACATACGTACATACCTACACTTATCTTTATATATTAGATTATTGGGTTATCCTTGTGGAAGTTGTAATGATGTGATATCACATGTATTATGCAGGCAATGACTGGCTCCTCCCACTTGTCCTTTTAGTCTGTCTCCTCCTACATGTTTTGTCTTTGTGTCCTTTGTTTCAGATGTCGATAAATGAGCGGCTGCACCGGGGGAGCGGGGTCTTCTCATCACCGTGATCCCATGAACAGACGCACTGCCCCCTGGTCTGATCACAGACATGGCTCCCAACAAGGTGAGTAACACAAGGCATCCCAGATCCTCACCCCCAGCCGGCCCCTCCTCGTGCCTGGGGCGGTGTTCTCTGCTCCCTCCCTCCTCGTGCCTGAGGCGGTGTTCTCTGCTCCCTCCCTCCTCGTGCCTGAGGCGGTGTTCTCTGCTCCCTCCCTCCTCGTGCCTGGGGCGGTGTTCTCTGCCCCCTCCCTCCTGCTCTCGAGGCGGTGTGTTTCGGTCTCTCTGGGGTTGGTACTCTGCTCTTTCAGGGTGTCCACTGTTCTTTTGGCGGATGGGGCCTCCTCTGATCTCATGTAGGGAGGGTTGTGGACTTTATTTCCCTGTGGGGGCAGTGCTGCGTTGGGGCGGTGCTTAGCGCTTTTGGGGTAGTCTTTTGATGTCCTCCGGGGATTCTACTCTTTCAGGGTGTCCATATTTGTACTTCTTTTTTTTTTTTTTTGGGGGGGGGGGGGGGTTCCCCTGTTAGAGTGATGCTTAGCACTCTTAGGGCAGTCCTCTCGGGGTTCTATTCTTGCAAGATGTCCATATTGTTTGTTTGGGGGGGGGGGTTACCCTGTTAGGGTGATGCTTTGCACTCTTGGGCGGTCCTCTGGGGGTTCTACTCTTGCAGGCTGTCCATATTATTCGTTTTGGGGGTTCCTCCGCGGGGTGGTTGCTTAGCACTCTTAGGGCGGTTTTCTGGGGTTCTACTCTTGCAGGGTGTCCACATTGTTCGTCTGGGGGGGTTCCTCTGCGGGGGTGGTGCTTAGCACTCTTAGGGCGGTCCTCTGGGGGTTCTATTCTTGCAGGGTGTCCATATTGTTTGTTTGGGGGGGGGGGTTCCTCCGCGGGGGTGGTGCTTAGCACTGTTAGGGCGGTCCTCTGGGGGTTCTACTCTTGCAGGGTGTCCACAATGTTCGTCTGGGGGGGTTCCTCCGCGGGGGTGGTGCTTAGCACTCTTAGGGCAGTCCTCTGGGGGTTCTATTCTTGCAGGGTGTCCACATTGTTCATCTAGGGGGGTTCCTCCGCGGGGGTGGTGCTTAGTACTCTTAGGGCAGTCCTCTGGGGGTTCTACTCTGATAGGGTGTCCATATTGTTCGTCTGGGGGGTTCCGCCGTGGGGGTGGTGCTTTGCACTTTTAGGGCGGTCCTCTGGGGGTTCTGCTCTTTGTATACTCAGTGAACTGTTTATGCTCTGTATCTTTAGACTCCGCCTCTTCTCCCCGTTCCCCTGTTCCCTTTCGGTGTGATGTCATCAGTGAGGGGGAGGAGCTGACATCCAGCATTACTGGGAGAGACGATGCATCGCTGCTTTTCCTCCGCCTGCGGCGGCGCCTGCTCACGTTGTCGCGGGAGTTTGTGGTCCATCAGATGCGGGCACTGGAGTATTGTAGGACGGTGGCCTGGACGCCGCTCTCTGGACTGGAGGCCGCTTGTCTCCAGCTGCAAGAACTGTGTCATAGCGGTGCGATGCAGCAGAGGAGGGTCCGAGCCAATCAGCTGCTCCGTCCACTGTCCCCTCCTGTACACCGGGCCCTCGGGACAATGCACAGGACACTGCAGCTCTTCTCTGTGAAGGCCGCCATTATGACGGAGGAGCTGGTCCTGAGTGCGGTGCGAAATGCGGCCCGTGTCCATGTGGAGGCTCCCGTTGGGCTGTCCCGCGCACTCGCCCTCTACAACAAAATTATAGCGGATGTATCACCATGGGCCCCGCCGGGGACAGATCTGCTGCCGATGTCACTCACTAGATGCCTGGAGATGGTGGCGGAGGAGCGTGCGTGGCTGCTGGCTGGACATGTCTCCTCGCAGGCGGGGCCGAATGGAGAGGTGGGGTCTTCTGAGATGGGCGGAGCTCTCTGGTCATATCTGGAGATTCTTATCAAGGAAGATTGGGCTCTAGTGGCCCCTCTGCTGGAGATGGTGGCTGGTGTGACTCACATGGTGCGGAGCGGTGTAGAGTGGCCGAGCCTCCTGTATGAGAAGTACTGCAGCCACCTGTGGCCCCTCCTCTGTGCCCATCTGTACCAGGCCTTGTACCCAGGAAGACGAGGAGTTCAAGCCATGTCTGCCCTGGCACCAACTACAGAGGGAGCGAGAACCATCGTCCACCCACTACTCCACGTGCTGACATCCGGTAGGTGATACCCCAGGAGGATTCACAGGGGTACAAAATATGGATTTGTAACAGATCAGGGGCCCTTCTCACTATAATTGTCCTGTGTCTGCCCCTCTGTCTATTGTCCATCTCTCTCCTGTGGGGGCCCCTCTATCTGTGGTCTTCCCCTTTCTTATAGGGGGGACCTCTCTCTATTGTCTGCACCTCTCTTCTCCTGCAGGGGCCCCTCGCTCAATTGTCTTCCCCTTTCCTCTAAGGGGCCCCTTTCTCTGTTACCTAGCTCTTTCCTGTAGGGGCCCCTCTCTCTTGTCTGTATTTGGCAGTAGGATTTCCCCCAGATGTTGACATGTTATTGGGTTGTGATTTGTGTCTTGTTGGGTGATTCTCACAGACGCAGCCCCAGAGCAGTGCCGAGCGCGGGGCCACCTCCTCTGTAATCAGTTACTTTGTACCATGGCCATCATCTCCTGGGACACAGGTAAGAGGGCGGCACACGGTTAGATCTGTGGGGGAAAATCACACTTGGGTGCCTAGGACCTCCCACTATCCCATCCGCACTCTGACCCTCGTTTTTTTCCTTCAGACGCTAACCTCCTTCCCCCCCCCCCCCCCTTACAGACTCCTGACCCCTTTTTCCACCTATGGAGTTTGACCCCCCTCCCCCCTACAGACTTTGCTCCCACAACCATGGACTCTGACCCTTTTTTCCCCCTTACTGACTCTGACCCTTTTTTCCCCCTTACTGACTCTGACCCTTTTTTCCCCCTTACTGACTCTGACCCTTTTTCCCCCTTACTGACTCTGACCCTTTTTCCCCCCTTACTGACTCTGACCCCCCCTTACTGACTCTGACCCTTTTTCCCCCCTTACTGACTTTGACCCTTTTTTTTCCTCCTATGGACTGTGACCCTTTTTTCCCCCTTACTGACTGACCCTTTTTTCCCCTTTACTGACTTTGACCCTTTTTTCCCCCTTACTGAATTTGACCCTTTCCCCCCTTACTGACTCTGACCCTTTTCCCCCCCTTACTGACTCTGACCCTTTTCCCCCCCTTACTGACTCTGACCCTTTCCCCCCCCCTTACTGACTCTGACCCTTCCCCCCCTTACTGACTCTGACCCTTTTCCCCCTTACTGACTTTGACCCTTTTCCCCCCTTACTGACTTTGACCCTTTTTCCCCCTTACTGACTCTCACCCTTTTTCCCCCTTACGGACTTTGACCCTTTTTACCCCCTTACTGACCCTTTTTTCCCCTTTACTGACTTTGACCCTTTTTTTTTCCTCCTATGGACTGACTGACCCCTTTTTCCCCCTTACTGACTGACCCTTTTTTCCCCCTTACTGACTTGGACCCTTTTTTTCCTCCTATGGACTGTGACCCTTTTTTTTTCCCTTTTACTGACTTTGACCCTTTTTTCCCCCTTACTGACTTTGCCCTTTTTTTTCCACCCTTACTGGATCTGACCCTTTTTTCCCTCCTATGGACTGTGACCCTTTTTTCCCCCTTACTGACTGACCCTTTTTTTTCCCCTCTGCAGCGATGTGTCGGGCTTTGAGTTTGGCTATCACAGATAAGTGTGTGCCTGCCCTGCTGGATGACGGAGGCAACAGGACACACAGCAGAACCTCTGCTGCCCTCGTCACAGTGTGCCAGGAGGTGTCGGTGCTGCTGAGTGCTGTGAACTCCGGTAAGATGCCACCATTACTGCTTGTGCCGGTGTCGCCCGGAGCCTCTGACCTCAGCGTTTCTCTGGCAGGTGATGTCTCCGGACACCATGGCATCCTCAGCCGCTCAGTGACGTCGCTGCAGCTCTGCGATTTGTGGCTGCGGAGCCGTTCTCTGATCTACACAAGCTCCGGCTCTGTCCGTCATCTGCTGCTGATCAGTCACGGGGACGTGCCGGTGAGGGGCCCGGGGAGGTGCACTTTTTTATTAATTCAGGGTGCAGTTGGGCCCCATGGGGCACCATTCATCTAGTGGTGCAGAGGCATTGCACTGTGCGGCCCATTTAGTCAGGCAGCAGAACAAGTGGGTAGCTTTCAGACACTGCACCATATGTATCAGTGTGAATGGTGCTCTATACAGGCCCATTGTGTACATGGCAGGTCGCCTCCCACACCTTGTTGTAGGTTGAGGTGATTTATTAGCCTGCACCTGGGCTTCACATAGGGGGGGTCTGACTGCAGCCTGCAAGTGCAGTGTTGGTTTTTGGCATGGATGGTAAGTTTTTGCCGAGGAGGTGGTGCCGCGGGTTCCTTCTGGGGCCCCATGTCTGATCTTCTGATACTGATGTAACCTCAGGTGATGAAGGAGCAGATACGTAGAGTTACCGCCGCCGCACACAACGTGGAGTGGTGTCCTGCCAGTCAGCGACTGCACGAGAAGCTTCAGGATGTGGCCGAGAGCCTGGAGGTGAGTGTCCGGCCCCTGCGGCATGTGGCCCCTCATAACCTTTTCCTCTGAGGTTTTTGGTCCCAGGAAAAGTGACACAAGACGACCAGATTAGGTGGGAAAAACGCAGTCCTGCATCACGGTCAGGAGACGTCTGTGCTAATTGGTGGGGGACGATCACATCTATTCCTGCTGCGGCTCCTTCACATTCCCCATGGTCTGACACCGTGGGCAGCAGTAATGGACGTCCCATGTTGTCTGAGGAGAAGGCAGAGACCTCGATACTGATGTAAGGCTGCTGTAATGTGATGCCTCTTTTGTAGGGTGTGGCCTTGACTTTGCCCCGCCTTCTGGACTCCGTGTGTGCTCACCAAGCTCGGGATGTTTTCCAGCACATGATGCCGGTTGGACGTCACTGGAGGGGGAAGGTGGCGGGTGGTAAGTGTCATGGAAGCGGGTGGTGGGCTAATTTGAGAGATAAGACTGGCTGTCGTTTTCCTCCTGTGTCTCTTCACAGCTCCTGACTTGGTTCCCAGTGAGTACGCCGAGGCCGCCATTGGTGCAGTGCTGGTGCCGGTTCTGGAAGGAGTCCATACTCTGTCACTGGAGGAGCAGACGACAGCAGTGGCCGGTGCTGTCAGGGCTTTTATGGAAGCCTGGTTGGGACATATTCTGCAAGAACGGATGAGATTCAGGTATGTAGTGAGGAATGGGAGCTTTGTGTCTGGAGACCCTGGAAATCTCTTTCAAGAATCTGGCTCCTCTTGTCCCCGGGGGAGGGCTCTGCCGCGCCTGTAGCCTCTCGCCCCCGGGGGAGGGCCCTGCCGCGTCTGTAGCCTCTCGTCCCCAGGGGAGGGCCCTGCCGCGCCTGGAGCCTCTTGATCCTCGAGAGGGCTCTGCCGCGCCTGCAGCCTCTCGTCCCCGGGGGAGGGCTCGATCTCTATGTCCCACTTCTGTCTCAGTTTGCAGGGAGCCCTCCAGCTACGATGTGATTTTGAGCGTGTGCGCGATCTGCTGAAGTCTCCGGACTCGGGGATGTCTCCGGACGTGGTCCAGGCCGCACTGTCTCTCCCGGTTTTTCAGCAGGCTGATAACGCCATTGTGTGCCTTCTGCAGCAGCCGTCTCGTAAGGCCTACCTGCAGTCTCGCGGCTGCTCCGTCTTCTGCTGTGAGTACACACCCAGCATTTTTGTGCCTCCTATGTATTTTTTCAGTCGTAGCACTAGGTGTTTTTATTTATTTATTTATTTATTTATTTTTTTGACGGGGGTGGTGGGGAGAGTTTGGTCCAGAAATATTCAGACAGTGACACAAGTTTTGGCTTTTCAACAAAATATCTTCCAGATCCAGTTCACTCTGGGGTTAAAGTGTTGACTCATTAATTTCTGATATTCACATCCTAATTGGAGGAAGGTTTAGAAATTACAGATCTTTAATATGTTGCTGCCTTCTTTTCAAGGGTCCAAAGGTAATTGGACAATTCTCCCATCGAGTCCCGGCCTGCCCTCGTCGCCGTAGAGTCCCGGCCTGCCCTCGTCGCCGTAGAGTCCCGGCCTGCCCTCGTCGCCGTAGAGTCCCGGCCTGCCCTCGTCGCCGTAGAGTCCCGGCCTGCCCTCGTCGCCGTAGAGTCCCGGCCTGCCCTCGTCGCCGTAGAGTCCCGGCCTGCCCTCGTCGCCGTAGAGTCCCGGCCTGCCCTCGTCGCCGTAGAGTCCCGGCCTGCCCTCGTCGCCGTAGAGTCCCGGCCTGCCCTCGTCGCCGTAGAGTCCCGGCCTGCCCTCGTCGCCGTAGAGTCCCGGCCTGCCCTCGTCGCCGTAGAGTCCCGGCCTGCCCTCGTCGCCGTAGAGTCCCGGCCTGCCCTCGTCGCCGTAGAGTCCCGGCCTGCCCTCGTCGCCGTAGAGTCCCGGCCTGCCCTCGTCGCCGTAGAGTCCCGGCCTGCCCTCGTCGCCGTAGAGTCCCGGCCTGCCCTCGTCGCCGTAGAGTCCCGGCCTGCCCTCGTCGCCGTAGAGTCCCGGCCTGCCCTCGTCGCCGTAGAGTCCCGGCCTGCCCTCGTCGCCGTAGAGTCCCGGCCTGCCCTCGTCGCCGTAGAGTCCCGGCCTGCCCTCGTCGCCGTAGAGTCGCATTCCATAGGATTTAGACAAAATGTAAAAAGAGAGCCATAAACAAGAAACAACTGAAGTGACGTCAAAAGGCAGCAAAACCTCACACCGGAGGAGACCGGCGATGGTGGCGACCTCACATCGGGGGAGACCGGCGATGGTGGCGACCGTGGCTGAAAGACTTCGGTCATCTCTGCAAAGATTTCTCCCTGAAGGGTTAAACACGTACATTTTATTTATGAGAAGGTTACTTTGTCCAGTTACTTTTGAGCCCCTGAAATGAGGAGACTTTGTAGAGCAATCTCTCGCCTCGTGCCGTCAGGTTGGGCGTCTCCCACCATAGAACGTACTGATTTCTGTTTCTCCTCCGCTCAGGTCCTCCCCTGTGTCGCACCGCCGTGGAGAGTGTCTCTGACAGCCTGCAGAGCCTGGACAGCCTGGGCCGCAGAGTGTGGAGCCAGAACTATCCAGCACACCGGCCGCGGCACAGCCATGACTCCTACCTGCCGCACAACCAGCGCCAGTGGCTCTCCCTGCGCCTCCACAAGAGCTGGACGGGGCTGAGCTGAGCCGCAGGAGGGTCCGACCAGACAATCACCTGTAATAACTTATTATTTTATATGCAGAAGTCTATTTTAATAAATAATTCTAATAACCATTGTTGTCGTCACTGTCATCCCATCCCCCCGGTTATCACTGACCAGGAGATGGAGGGATGAGGAGCCGCAGGGTGTGTGATGGTCACATGATGAAGAAGTTCCCACCGGCCGCCAACAATGACAAGTCACGTATGATGTTGGCGTGTAGGTCAGTGTCACGGGTGTAGCAGGAGACACGGACGGGGCTGTTTAGACACTCACACAAGGTCGCAGTGTCTGGTCAAACACCCAAAATCCTGAATTGTGGTTCTGTCCCTTTAAGAGGTATTTTTCAGCTTGGTGATAGCTGGCGGTCACTAGGACCCAGCTGGTGTAGCTGCTGACCTTCCAGCTGTCTCTAGTTATACCCCTCTGCTCTGGTGATGCATTGCTGGTGATAGCTGGTGATAGCGTGTTTGGAGTTGGTGGTGGTTCCTGGCTCTGCAGTACATTGTGGACCTCCTGTGTAGTTAGTGGTCTTCCTTTCAGCTCAGTGTTTCTCCCTCTCCCCTTTGTTTGTCTGTCCGGTGTTTCCCTTTAGTGTTTAGCTGAGTTGACCATTGTTAGCGCTAAGTAATCTTAGTTGAAGGCCAGACGGGAAAAAGATCTCCTGTGCGGAGACTGTATAGGGACGTTAGGGGAGCCTGGTGTCAGCCCTAGTGTCTCCAGTGGTCACCATTGCGCCTTATGCCCTTAGCAGCAGGGACTCCTCTCCCCACCTCGTCGTCTTGTGCTGGGTGTCTCCCTATTCTCAGCGTCACAGTTTGTATCTTGAGACCGTCCTGTGCTGGAAACAACCAGCGCGCTTCACCGCAGCACGTCGCATCCATGTTGACCTTTAGAGGGGTCCTCCGTTTTTAGTTCAGTCCACCACACACACACTGACGTACATTTTTGTCTGTACTACGGCCGCTGATGGAGGAGAACGTGACCTGAGCGGCCGTCACTGGCCATTACATGGGCAGAGGTCCTGGCATGTTGTAAAAATGAGTACACCCCAATCTTTAGGACAAAAAGCTAAAGTTTAGATTGCAAATCTTTCCACAGGTCAGTGTAATACTCCATTACTCCGATGTCCTGCAGCCGGGGCCTGTGAAGGGGTGAGGACTTAGAAAACATCTCCTTACTTGATGCTGGCAGGAATGGCACCACATGGAAGAGAAATGTCACAAGACCTGAGGAGGATGATGATGTGTGCAAACAAGAGATAGGGACACACCCAAGTCAGGCGGCTTCACACCACGGGTCTGGGCTGTGGATCCTGTTCTGGGCAGGACCATGTGGACAGGCCCCGGACAGGTGGACAGGCCCCAGACAGGTCCCGATCTGTGTAAACAGATGGCAGTTCTGCCTCCGGGTTCAGTATTTTCCAGGATCTGCTTTCCACATACACAAGTGGCAGCCATAGATATCATGGGAATGTCAGTCCGGAAGTGGTGTGGAGCTGAGAGAGCGAGAACTCTGGACAATGTCAGACAGATTGGGCTGGGAGGAGAAGAGCATACGTTCTGAGCATGCTCGGTACCAAACACCGGACCCGGATCTGGCACCATAGACCCCTGTGTTAATGCCTCCAAACCGGACTCTATTCTGGCTATTTTCTGGTCATCATAATGGGAAACCCAGACAATGGGGTTTAGGGCACTGCCCTCCGGAGGTCACACTAGGTACTACAAGTTTGTAGACACCGCCTCCTCCGCTTATAAACCCCTACCGCAGGGAACATCCTCAGTTTTAAACTTAGTGTGCTCGGAGGATCACGCTTTGCTTGCACTTCACTGCATTCTCACAGCTTACGTGATGGCGTCTGAAGACAAGGTAAAAAGGTTCCAGTCGGGACCTGCGACAGCCTCCCCGCTCACCCTTGTGGAACACGCAGGTGGAGGTACCGGAGGGCCTAGAGTCTGGACACTTTGTGTTCTCCCGGTACGCTGTTGCGCTCCTTTCCATCCCTCTCTGGGGAGCTCTGGAGAGTGGGAGATGGGAGCCTTGCACAGCTCCGCTCCGTCCGAGGCCTCCCTAAATGGTGCTTACAGACCGGACTGGAGCCAGCCCAGTCCGAGGCCTCCCTAAATGGTGCTTACACTCCGGACTGGTGCTGCACCCCCGTCCGAGGCCTCCCTAAATGGTGCTTACAGACCGGACCGGCACTGAGGCACTCTGTGTCTCCTGTGTGCCTGGGGGTAGTGTCTGTCACTTTATGTGGCCTGACACTCAGACCGCGCGTTACCCTCGGGTCCGCGGTTCTGCGGGTGTACCCTGTGCTGGGGTCACCCTGGCTGACCGCCCTGTGTGTCACAGGGGCTGAGGCCGTGGGCTGCGGATGTTTGTTTGTACATGCAGTCTGTGTATAACTTGTTACACTTTTTCCCGCGCTGCGGGCTCCGGCTCCCTCATGCTGAGGCTGCTTGGAGGATGGGAAGCAGCCCGTGCGGTGACGTCATCGATGGGCGTGTGTGTGTGTTTCCCGCGTGTCTTCGGCGCCGCCCACAGTTTCACTGTCGGCGGCCATCTTTACCCTCACTTCCCGGTTGGGATTTGTATGCAGCGTGCGCCTGCACTCCAAGAGGGGAGACCGGAAACCGTCGCGGAGGTCACACACACACCGCTTCCTCATACCGCTTTACTGCGGTCGGTAAGCCACCGGGATTCCCGGTTTTGTTGTCTGCATTTTGGCTTATCTCCCCCTACTGTGGCGATGTCCTCAGCCGGGAAGCGTGCTGCTAGGGCGGCAGAGGCCACCATTACCTGTGCTACATGCAATGGAACACTGGTGGAGGGGTCCTGCAATAACTGCGGACGCCCAGAGGCCCGGGCTGGCACTGCTGAGTCAGCAGCTCCGGTGCTATACCCTGAGGTTCAGGTGATCTCAGGGCCATGGGGGACTCAGAATAAGATCAATGAAAATCTGTTGTCTCAGCTGTCCTCCATGTCGCAGTCCCTGGAGGCTCTTAATAGGAGGCTGGATAGCCCAGCTACTCCGTCCAGTTACCCCCGGGTGTCTCCCTCTTCTGCTGTGAGACCCCTTAAGCGGGCTCGTCGTGAGGATTCACCCGAGCTCCAGGCTCTCTCTGAGGAGGAGCGTTCCTCTGATGGTGAGGACGATGATGGGGGTTCACATTTCGGGTCTGTGTCCGTATCTGAACCACCAGATGGGGTGGAGGATCTGGTGTCCTCTATCAACGAGACTTTACGTCTCGTGACACCCCCTGAGGAGGTGACTGTGCACCCGAAGGAGGTCTATCAATGGCTGCGGCCTGAGGCTAGACCAAGTGGCTCCTTTATGGACCACACTAACTTTGGAAGGGTGGTTAGAGCTCCCAGGTTACATCCTGGGCGGCGTTATGTCCGTAAACCCAAGGACAATCGCTTCCCCTTCCCCCAGGAGGTGCTTCAGGAGTGGTCGCAGTCCCCGAAGGTGGACGCTTCCATGACCAGGATTGCTGCACGCTCCCTGTTTTCTGCCTCTGATAGCTCCTCACTGAAGGATGCGACGGATAGACAGGTCGAGCAGCTCGCCAAGTCTTCCTATGAGGCTGTGGGGTCTTCATTTGCCCCTAATTTTGCCACGGTCTGGACCTTACAAGCGATTACTACCTGCTTGGATGGTATCACTGACCTGGCAAGGTCCAGTCCAGAGGTCCTAGCACTTACCGAAAGGGCAAGGGCCTATGCGGACTACGCCAGAACGGCGACTCTGGAAACTGCCACTCGCTCAGCTGTGGCTTCGGCCAATGCTATAGCGATCCGCAGGTTGTTGTGGCTGCGTCTTTGGGACTCAGATGCCACATCCAAGAAGATTTTGCAGAATCTTCCGTTTGCTGGTGACAGGCTTTTTGGCACCGAACTGGACAAGCTGATTAAGGATTCTGCTGAGTCTAAGATACCGCAGAATAAGCCTAAGCCACGGTATACCGTTAAAAGGAACCCAAAACAGTGGTCCTTTCGTTCCAGCTCGCAGTCATCAGCACCGTCCGCTCGCACGGACCGAGGGGGAAAGCCCGCTTCCCAGTGGCGCTCTAAGAGTCGTCCAAAGAAGCCGGCGGGGGCGGCAGCTGCCACCCCCAAACCCGCCTCTGCATGACTCGCTCTCCCTTCCTACCTCCCCACAGGTGGGGGGCCGCTTGTCTCGCTTTCAGGACAAGTGGCTGCTTCACGTTCAAGATCAGTGGGTTCGAGACGTGGTCTCGCGAGGTTACAGGATAGAGCTGACGTCAAAGCCGATATCCCGATTCCATCGGTCGGTCCCGTCACCAGAAAAGGCTCAGGCCTTTCACCTGGTGTTGGAGGGTCTCCGCAGAGACGGAGTGGTGGTCCCGGTGCCTTCCGGAGAGAGGTTCAGGGGTTTTTACTCCAACCTCTTTATCGTCCCAAAGAAGGACGGATCCTTCCGCCCAGTACTGGACCTGAAGTTGTTCAAACCGTCACGTGTTGGTTCGGAAGTTCCGTATGGAATCACTGCGCTCCGTGATCGCAGCTGTGTCACAGGGGGACTTCCTAGCGTCCATAGATATCAGAGACGCTTACCTTCACGTACCCATTGCACCGGCTCATCAGCGCTGGTTGAGATTCGCAGTGGGGGAAGAACACTTCCAATTTGTGGCGCTGCCGTTCGGGTTGGCCTCGGCACCGCGGGTGTTCACAAAAGTGATGGCCTCCATGATGGCTCTCCTGCACATGCAGGGACATGCCGTCATTCCCTATTTAGACGACCTGCTGGTCAGGGCGCCATCAGAACACCTCTGTCAAGAGAGCCTGGATGTGACCATGCGGTCTCTGGAACAGTTCGGTTGGCTCCTCAATATTCAGAAGTCAACGCTAGTTCCGACCCAGTCACTGACATATCTGGGCATGGACTTCAACACAGCCTCAGCCCTGGTGTCTCTGCCACGAGTCAAACAGATGGCGATCCAATCAGGAGTACAAGCAGTCCTCCTGTCACCACAATCATCCCTACGGGTATTGATGAGACTGGTGGGACGCATGGTAGCGACGATAGAGGCGGTGCCGTTCGCACAGTTTCGCCTCCGTCCTCTCCAGCTGGAGATTCTTCACAGATGGGACAAGAGGACGATCTCTCTGAATCGGCTGGTGACACTTTCCCAACCGACCAGGGATTCCCTGCAGTGGTGGCTACAGCCACGTCATTTGTCTCGGGGCCGGTCCTTCATCAAACCGTCATGGTTAGTGGTGACCACCGACGCCAGTCTGAAGGGCTGGGGGGCGGTGTTCTTGCACCACAGGGCCCAAGGCCTCTGGACTCAGTCGGAGTCGGCGTTGCAGATCAACGTACTGGAGATCAGGGCGATCTATCTGGCACTCCTGGCTTTTCAGAGATTCCTCTCAGGACAACCCATTCGGGTTCAGTCCGACAATGCGACGGCCGTCGCTTATATAAATCATCAAGGAGGAACCAGGAGTGCAGAGGCTCTGGCCGAAGTCCACCGCATCCTGTCCTGGACGGAGGACAACCACTGCCTGATCTCCGCAGTTCACATCCCAGGGGTCGAAAACTGGGAGGCCGACTACCTGAGCCGGCAGGGGATGGACGCCGGAGAGTGGTCTCTTCATCCAGACGTCTTCCAGGACATCTGCAGCAGATGGGGCACTCCGGACGTGGATCTGATGGCCTCACGGCTGAATCATCAGGTTCCGCAATACATGGCGAGGTCATGGGACCCCCAGTCTCTGGGAGCGGACGCCCTGATCCTGACTTGGTCCAGATTCCATCTACCATATGTGTTCCCGCCTCTGGCTCTGATTCCCAGGGTGCTGTGGAAAATCAGGTCGGAGTGCAGCGTGGCCATTCTAGTGGCTCCAGACTGGCCCAGGAGGTCCTGGTATCCGGACCTGTGGCGACTGTCAGGCGGACACAGGTGGGCTCTTCCAGATCGCGCAGACTTACTCGCGCAAGGCCCATTCTTCCACCTCAATTCCAGGGCCCTCAGATTGACTGCATGGCTCTTGAGGCCTGGCTGCTGACATCCAGGGGTTTCTCCCCTACGGTGGTTGCCACTATGAATCGGGCTAGGAAGCCAGTTTCCAGGAAGATGTACCACAGAACGTGGAAAATCTTTTTTACTTGGTGTGCCTCTGGCGGACGGTCTCCGTGGCCCTTGTCCATCCCGACGTTGTTGGCTTTCCTACAGTCGGGTTTGGAGTTGGGATTATCCCTTGGCTCTTTGAAAGGTCAAGTATCAGCACTTTCTGTGCTGTTTGACAGGCGATTGGCGCTCCTCCCGAAGGTCCGTCAATTTCTGCAGGGGGTGTCACGGATGTTCCGCCCTACAAGAGACCTCTAGACCCTTGGGACCTTAACATGGTCCTAGCGGCATTGCAGAAACCGCCGTTTGAGCCTCTGAGGGAGGTTTCTCTATCTCGTCTATCCCAGAAAGTGGCCTTTCTGGTGGCGATTACATCTCTGAGGAGGGTCTCAGAATTGGCTGCACTTTCGTGCAAGTCACCCTTTCTGGTGGTTCACCAAGACAAGGTGGTGTTGCGCCCACGGCCAGAATTCTTGCCGAAGGTGGTTTCAACTTTCCACCTGAACCAGGAGATTGTTCTCCCATCATTTTGCCCCGCTCCCGTTCATCAGGTTGAACGCGACCTCCATACTCTGGATCTCGTGAGAGCTGTACGCATTTATGTGTCCAGAACCGCCTCCTTTAGGAGTTCGGATTCCTTATTTATTCTCACGACAGGTCGCTGTAAGGGGTCTGCGGCGTCGAAATCGACATTGGCCAGATGGATTAAGGCATCCATCCAGGAGGCTTACCGGACTTCTGGTTTGCCTCTCCCGGTGGGATTGAAGGCTCACTCTACCAGAGCTGTTGGTGCCTCCTGGGCTTTGCGACATCGAGCGTCTGCTCTACAGGTGTGTCAGGCAGCCACCTGGTCCAGCCTGCACACTTTCTCTAAGCACTATATGGTGCATGCCCATGCCTCTGCGGATGCAAGTTTGGGCAGGCGGGTTCTCCAGGCGGCGGTTGCCCACCTTTAAAGGGAACCATGTGTTATCCGTCTTGTTGAGGAACTCTTCCCGCCCTGGGGTATTGCTTTAGGACATCCCCATTGTCTGGGTCTCCCATTATGATGACCAGAAAAAAGAGAATTTTGTTTACGTACCGTAAATTCTTTTTTCTTTAATCATCAATGGGAGACCCAGCACCCACCCAGTTGTTCCTTTGCATGTTTTGCATTTGCTCTGTTCTCTGTTGAGACAGTGTTTGCCGGGTTGTTGAACCGGTTTGTGTTCGGCATTCTTCCCGATGTTTCGGGTGTGGTTTATTTCCTCCTCGCAGCTTGTAGACCAAACTGAGGATGTTCCCTGCGGTAGGGGTTTATAAGCGGAGGAGGCGGTGTCTACAAACTTGTAGTACCTAGTGTGACCTCCGGAGGGCAGTGCCCTAAACCCCATTGTCTGGGTCTCCCATTGATGATTAAAGAAAAAAGAATTTACGGTACGTAAACAAAATTCTCTTTTTTTGTCCAGTGCACTCAAAGACGGTGCCGTCTCCAGGAAAACCAGTGAAACCGGACACAAATGGATCCCGGACTGAATACACTGACAGGTACGCCATTCATGACCAATCCAGCACCATAGGGACACATAGGAGGCAAAAACAAAACCGGGTCTCTCCATTATAAAACAGATACACCCGGATCCCAACAAGCGAGGTGAGAAGCCTGAGATCTCAGCAATTATATTATATAAAAGAACACAGAATCAGAGGGGACACAATCCAACGTGTACGGGGGCGTCAGGAGAAAGGCTCCTAACACAAGGGACAAAAAGGACAACAGGGCCCAACCAGATAAGTATGAGGACGCCGGAGAATGTCACAGAGGTGAGGAGGATAGGGTACACTGCCCTGTGCCTCCACTGACACGTGGTGCTGCCGGTGTCCTTATGTGACCACATGAGCCGCCGACGTCAGATGACACATCTGTGGAGACACGGGGGTCAGCGGGGGCTCTCCTCTGTGGAGACACGGGGGTCAGTGGGGGCTCTCCTCTGTGGAGACACGGGGGTCAGTGGGTGCTCTCCTCTGTGGAGACACGGGGGTCAGTGGGGGCTCTCCTCTGTGGAGACACGGGGGTCAGCGGGGGCTCTCCTCTGTGGAGACACGGGGGTCAGTGGGGGCTCTCCTCTGTGGAGACACGGGGGTCAGTGGGTGCTCTCCTCTGTGGAGACACGGGGGTCAGTGGGTGCTCTCCTCTGTGGAGACACGGGGGTCAGTGGGGGCTCTCCTCTCTGGAGACACGGGGGTCAGTGGGGGCTCTCCTCTGTGGAGACACGGGGGTCAGTGGGGGCTCTCCTCTGTGGAGACACGGGGGTCAGCGGGGGCTCTCCTCTGTGGAGACACGGGGGTCAGCGGGGGCTCTCCTCTGTGGAGACACGGGGGTCAGTGGGTGCTCTCCTCTGTGGAGACACGGGGGTCAGTGGGGGCTCTCCTCTGTGGAGACACGGGGGTCAGTGGGTGTTCTCCTCTGTGGAGACACGGGGGTCAGTGGGGGCTCTCCTCTGTGGAGACACGGGGGTCAGTGGGTGCTCTCCTCTGTGGAGACACGGGGGTCAGTGGATGATCTCCTCTGTGGAGACACGGGGGTCAGTGGGTGCTCTCCTCTGTGGAGACACGGGGGTCAGTGGGGGCTCTCCTCTGTGGAGACACGGGGGTCAGTGGGTGCTCTCCTCTGTGGAGACACGGGGGTCAGTGGGGGCTCTCTCCTCTGTGGAGACACCGGGGGTCAGTGGGTGCTCTCCTCTGTGGAGACACGGGGGTCAGCGGGGGCTCTCCTCTGTGGAGACACGGGGGTCAGCGGGGGCTCTCCTCTGTGGAGACACGGGGGTCAGTGGGTGCTCTCCTCTGTGGAGACACGGGGGTCAGTGGGTGCTCTCTTCTGTGGAGACACGGGGGTCAGTGGATGATCTCCTCTGTGGAGACACGGGGGTCAGTGGGTGCTCTCCTCTGTGGAGACACGGGGGTCAGTGGGGGCTCTCTCCTCTGTGGAGACACCGGGGGTCAGTGGGGACACGGGGGTCAGTGGGTGCTCTCCTCTGTGGAGACACGGGGGTCAGTGGGTGCTCTCCTCTGTGGAGACACGGGGGTCAGTGGGTGCTCTCCTCTGTGGAGACACGGGGGTCAGTGGGTGCTCTCTCCTCTGTGGAGACACGGGGGTCAGTGGGTGCTCTCCTCTGTGGAGACACGGGGGTCAGTGGGTGCTCTCCTCTGTGGAGACACGGGGGTCAGTGGGTGCTCTCCTCTGTGGAGACACGGGGGTCAGTGGGTGCTCTCCTCTGTGGAGACACGGGGGTCAGTGGGTGCTCTCCTCTGTGCAGACACGGGGGTCAGTGGGTGCTCTTCTCTGTGGAGACACGGGGGTCAGTGGGTGCTCTCCTCTGTGGAGACACGGGGGTCAGTGGGGGCTCTCCTCTGTGGAGACACGGGGGTCAGCGGGGGATCTCCTCTGTGGAGACACGGGGGTCAGCGGGTGCTCTCCTCTGTGGAGACACGGGGGTCAGTGGGGGCTCTCCTCTGTGGAGACACGGAGGTCAGTGGGGGCTCTCCTCTGTGGAGACACGGGGGTCAGTGGGGGCTCTTGTTAAATACCCTATATGCCGCTATATGTGTATAATTATCATCAAGTGCGAATTATTGAGAAAAGACGAAAAAGTATGTATAAAAATTATCTTCTCAGTTTAATTGGTATTAAAATAGCCAATTAATAAACTTATTAAAGTATAATGTTCAGATAGTTACAAAAAGATAATGTATGTATTCTTCTTTGTGGCGATCCACGGATTTCGGGTCATCCATCTCACCAAGACTGCTGATCGGTTCTTGTCCTTCATGATAAGCCAGTTACTTGTCTCCGATGGTCAGCATGGAATGGAAAAGCCCCGTCCCCTGCCTGGAAGCTCATTCTTATAGAGTGACATTAACACATGTCTGGCCATATATGGAACCTAGACTATACTGGGATGATGCAATCTCTTATATGTATAGCTTGTATATATATGCTATGTATATCACGTGTACAGTCCATGTCAGCAATAAGTATATATGTTACAAATATCAGCAGAACATATATGAATAATTAATATACTATTACTTTGATAACTATACCCAGTATTTGAAGTAAATATTAATGAAAATGTTCATGTTCTTACAGCTCTCCTCTGTGGAGACACGGGGGTCAGTGGGTGCTCTCCTCTGTGGAGACACGGGGGTCAGTGGGTGCTCTCCTCTGTGGAGACACGGGGGTCAGTGGGTGCTCTCCTCTGTGGAGACACGGGGGTCAGTGGGTGCTCTCCTCTGTGGAGACACGGGGGTCAGTGGGTGCTCTCTCCTCTGTGGAGACACGGGGGTCAGTGGGGGCTCTCCTCTGTGGAGACACGGGGCACAGTGGGGGCTCTCCTCTGTGGAGACACGGGGGTCAGTGGGTGCTCTCTCCTCTGTGGAGACACGGGGGTCAGTGGGTGCTCTCCTCTGTGGAGACACGGGGGTCAGTGGGTGCTCTCTCCTCTGTGGAGACACGGGGGTCAGTGGGTGCTCTCCTCTGTGGAGACACGGGGGTCAGTGGGTGCTCTCCTCTGTGGAGACACGGGGGTCAGTGGGGGCTCTCCTCTGTGGAGACACGGGGGTCAGTGGGTGATCTCCTCTGTGGAGACACGGGGGTCAGTGGGTGCTCTCCTCTGTGGAGACACGGGGGTCAGTGGGTGCTCTCCTCTGTGGAGACACGGGGGTCAGTGGGTGCTCTCCTCTGTGGAGACACGGGGGTCAGTGGGTGCTCTCCTCTGTGGAGACACGGGGGTCATTGGGTGATCTCCTCTGTGGAGACACGGGGGTCAGTGGGTGATCTCCTCTGTGGAGACACGGGGGTCAGTGGGGGCTCTCCTCTGTGGAGACACGGGGGTCAGTGGGGTGCTCTCCTCTGTGGAGACACTGGGGTCAGTGGGGGCTCTCCTCTGTGGAGACACGGGGGTCAGTGGGCGCTCTCCTCTGTGGAGACACTGGGGTCAGTGGGTGCTCTCCTCTGTGGAGACACTGGGGTCAGTGGGTGCTCTCTGTGGAGACACGGGGGTCAGTGGGTGCTCTCCTCTGTGGAGACACGGGGGTCAGTGGGGTGCTCTCCTCTGTGGAGACACGGGGGTCAGTGGGGTCTCTCCTCTGTGGAGACATGGGGGTCAGTGGGTGCTCTCCTCTGTGGAGACACGGGGGTCAGTGGGTGCTCTCCTCTGTGGAGACACGGGGGTCAGTGGGGGCTCTCCTCTGTGGAGACACGGGGGTCAGTGGGTGCTCTCCTCTGTGGAGACACGGGGGTCAGTGGGTGCTCTCCTCTGTGGAGACACGGGGGTCAGTGGGGGCTCTCCTCTGTGGAGACACGGGGGTCAGTGGGTGCTCTCCTCTGTGGAGACACGGGGGTCAGTGGGTGCTCTCTCCTCTGTGGAGACACGGGGGTCAGTGGGTGCTCTCCTCTGTGGAGACACGGGGGTCAGTGGGTGCTCTCTCCTCTGTGGAGACACGGGGGTCAGTGGGTGCTCTCCTCTGTGGAGACACGGGGGTCAGTGGGTGCCTCCTCTGTGGAGACACGGGGGTCAGTGGGGGCTCTCCTCTGTGGAGACACGGGGGTCAGTGGGTGATCTCCTCTGTGGAGACACGGGGGTCAGTGGGTGCTCTCCTCTGTGGAGACACGGGGGTCAGTGGGTGCTCTCCTCTGTGGAGACACGGGGGTCAGTGGGTGCTCTCCTCTGTGGAGACACGGGGGTCAGTGGGTGCTCTCCTCTGTGGAGACACGGGGGTCATTGGGTGATCTCCTCTGTGGAGACACGGGGGTCAGTGGGTGATCTCCTCTGTGGAGACACGGGGGTCAGTGGGGGCTCTCCTCTGTGGAGACACGGGGGTCAGTGGGTGCTCTCCTCTGTGGAGACACTGGGGTCAGTGGGGGCTCTCCTCTGTGGAGACACGGGGGTCAGTGGGCGCTCTCCTCTGTGGAGACACTGGGGTCAGTGGGTGCTCTCCTCTGTGGAGACACTGGGGTCAGTGGGTGCTCTCTGTGGAGACACGGGGGTCAGTGGGTGCTCTCCTCTGTGGAGACACGGGGGTCAGTGGGTGCTCTCCTCTGTGGAGACACGGGGGTCAGTGGGGGCTCTCCTCTGTGGAGACACGGGGGTCAGTGGGTGCTCTCCTCTGTGGAGACACGGGGGTCAGTGGGGGCTCTCTCCTCTGTGGAGACACCGGGGGTCAGTGGGTGCTCTCCTCTGTGGAGACACGGGGGTCAGCGGGGGCTCTCCTCTGTGGAGACACGGGGGTCAGTGAGTGTTCTCCTCTGTGGAGACACGGGGGTCAGTGGATGATCTCCTCTGTGGAGACACGGGGGTCAGTGGGTGCTCTCCTCTGTGGAGACACGGGGGTCAGTGGGGGCTCTCTCCTCTGTGGAGACACCGGGGGTCAGTGGAGACACGGGGGTCAGTGGGTGCTCTCCTCTGTGGAGACACGGGGGTCAGTGGGAGCTCTCCTCTGTGGAGACACGGGGGTCAGTGGGTGATCTCCTCTGTGGAGACACGGGGGTCAGTGGGTGCTCTCCTCTGTGGGGACACGGGGGTCAGTGGGTGCTCTCCTCTGTGGAGACACGGGGGTCAGTGGGTGCTCTCCTCTGTGGAGACACGGGGGTCAGTGGGTGCTCTCCTCTGTGGAGACACGGGGGTCAGTGGGTGCTCTCTCCTCTGTGGAGACACGGGGGTCAGTGGGGGCTCTCCTCTGTGGAGACACGGGGGTCAGTGGGGGCTCTCCTCTGTGGAGACACGGGGGTCAGTGGGGGCTCTCCTCTGTGGAGACACGGGGATCAGTGAGGGCTCTCCTCTGTGGAGACACGGGGGTCAGTGGGTGCTCTCCTCTGTGGAGACACGGGGGTCAGTGGGTGCTCTCCTCTGTGGAGACACGGGGGGTCAGTGGGGGCTCTCCTCTGTGGAGACACGGGGGTCAGTGGGTGATCTCCTCTGTGGAGACACGGGGGTCAGTGGGTGCTCTCCTCTGTGGAGACACTGGGGTCAGTGGGGGATCTCCTCTGTGGAGACACGGGGGTCAGTGGGTGATCTCCTCTGTGGAGACACGGGGGGCAGTGGGTGCTCTCCTCTGTGGAGACACTGGGGTCAGTGGGTGCTCTCTGTGGAGACACGGGGGTCAGTGGGTGCTCTCCTCTGTGGAGACACGGGGGTCAGTGGGGGCTCTCTGGGCTGAGCAAGGGGGGAGATGACCCACTGGGTTGAGGCACAGATCTGCACCTGGAGGGGTGCAACTACCTGGTCTTCATTAGAGCCTCTGATGGTTAGGTTACCTTACTGTATGTGTAGATGCTCTGCAATAGTTTAAATGGAGTTAATTTCCTTTTGTACGTTAACGGTTAATGTCAGTAGCTGCGGCTCTGCAGTAGGAGTTGCTGTGTATCGGGTGATGACTCATTCTCGCAGCCTTTAAATAGTCCCATGACCCATCACCTGATGTCGCTGATAGACTTCACTCTGTGCATGACCGTGCGCTGTGTGGACCCTGTGTGGACCCTGTGTGGACCCTGTGTGGACCCTGTGTGGACCCTGTGTGGACCCTGTGTGGGCGCTGTGTGGGCCCTGTGTGGGCGCTGTGTGGACCCTGTGGGCCCTGTGTGGGCCCTGTGTGGACCTGTGTGGGCGCTGTGTGGGCGCTGTGTGGACCCTGTGTGGACCTGTGTGGACCTGTGTGGGCGCTGTGTGGGCGCTGTGTGGACCTGTGTGGACCCTGTGTGGACCCTGTGTGGACCCTGTGCGGGCGCTGTGCGGGCGCTGTGCGGACCCTGTGCGGACCCTGTGCGGACGCTGTGCGGACGCTGTGCGGGCCCTGTGGACCCTGTGCGGGCCCTGTGCGGACCCTGTGTGGACCCTGTGTGGGCGCTGTGTGGACCTGTGTGGGCCTGTGTGGGCCCTGTGTGGACTCTGTGTGGACTCTGTGTGGACTCTGTGTGGACCCTGTGTGGACCTGTGTGGGCCCTGTGTGGACCCTGTGCGGGCCCTGTGCGAGCCCTGTGCGGACTCTGTGCGGGCACTGTGCGGACCCTGTGTGGACCCTGTGTGGACCCTGTGTGGGCCCTGTGTGGACTCTGTGTGGACTCTGTGTGGACCCTGTGTGGACCCTGTGTGGACCCTGTGTGGGCCCTGTGTGGGCCCTGTGTGGACCCTGTGCGGGCCCTGTGCGAGCCCTGTGCGGACTCTGTGCGGGCCCTGTGCGGGCCCTGTGTGGGCCCTGTGTGGACCCTGTGGCGGGCGCTGTGCGGTGGCGCTGTGCGGGACCCTGTGCGGACCCTGTGCGGACCCTGTGCGGACCCTGTGCGGACGCTGTGCGGGCCCTGTGCGGACCCTGTGCGGGCCCTGTGTGGACCTGTGCGGACCCTGTGTGGGCGCTGTGTGGACCCTGTGTGGACTCTGTGTGGACTCTGTGTGGGCCCTGTGTGGGCCCTGTGTGGGCCCTGTGTGGACTCTGTGTGGACCCTGTGTGGGCCCTGTGTGGACTCTGTGTGGACTCTGTGTGGACTCTGTGTGGACCCTGTGTGGACCCTGTGCGAGCCCTGTGCGGACTCTGTGCGGGCGCTGTGCGGACCCTGTGTGGACCCTGTGTGGACCCTGTGTGGGCCCTGTGTGGACTCTGTGTGGACTCTGTGTGGACCCTGTGTGGACCCTGTGTGGACCCTGTGTGGGCCCTGTGTGGGCCCTGTGTGGACCCTGTGCGGGCCCTGTGCGAGCCCTGTGCGGACTCTGTGCGGGCCCTGTGCGGGCCCTGTGTGGGCCCTGTGCGGACCCTGTGCGGGCCCTGTGCGGACGCTGTGCGGGCCCTGTGCGGACGCTGTGCGGACCCTGTGCGGACCCTGTGCGGACGCTGTGCGGGCCCTGTGCGGACGCTGTGGCGGGCCCTGTGCGGACCCTGTGCGGACCCTGTGCGGACCCTGTGCGGACCCTGTGCGGGCCCTGTGTGGACCCTGTGTGGGCGCTGTGTGGACACTGTGTGGGCCCTGTGTGGGCCCTGTGTGGACGCTGTGTGGGCCCTGTGTGGGCCCTGTGTGGACTCTGTGTGGACTCTGTGTGGACTCTGTGTGGACCCTGTGTGGGCCCTGTGTGGACCCTGTGTGGACTCTGTGCGAGCCCTGTGCGGACTCTGTGCGGGCCCTGTGTGGGCCCTGTGTGGGCCCTGTGTGGACCCTGTGCGGGCGCTGTGCGGGCGCTGTGCGGACCATGTGCGGACCCTGTGCGGACCCTGTGCGGACGCTGTGCGGGCCCTGTGCGGACCCTGTGCGGGCCCTGTGTGGGCGCTGTGTGGACCCTGTGTGGGCCCTGTGCGGGCCCTGTGTGGGCGCTGTGTGGGCCCTGTGCGGGCCCTGTGTGGGCGCTGTGTGGACCCTGTGTGGGCCCTGTGTGGGCCCTGTGTGGGCCCTGTGTGGACTCTGTGTGGACTCTGTGTGGACCCTGTGTGGACCCTGTGTGGACTCTGTGTGGACTCTGTGTGGACTCTGTGTGGACCCTGTGCGAGCCCTGTGCGGACTCTGTGCGGGCGCTGTGCGGACCCTGTGCGGACCCTGTGTGGACTCTGTGTGGACTCTGTGTGGACTCTGTGTGGACCCTGTGTGGGCCCTGTGTGGGCCCTGTGTGGACTCTGTGTGGACTCTGTGTGGACCCTGTGCGGACTCTGTGTGGGCCCTGTGTGGGCCCTGTGTGGACCCTGTGTGGACGCTGTGTGGGCCCTGTGTGGACGCTGTGTGGGCCCTGTTCTTGATCCTGCTGCTTTCTTCCTGATTGCTATCGTGTGTGGAGTTGCTGCACTGATCCCTGGGCGGAGGGGGGGATGTTAGGCTACGAATGATTAGGATACGTTCCAAACATCCTCACCTTTAGAGGCACTTCTGAAACTAGAGTCAGTTACAGACCCCCAGTCTACAGGCGCTTTTTATTTAAAGTAAAACCACGCTGCCGTATTCCACCAGACATCAGAGGGTGAATATAATATTGGTTTATTAGTCATCATGTTTCAGGGCTCCCCGGGACAAATCAATATATCACCATGTGTCAGGACTAATAAATCAATGCTATATTCACCCTGTGCTGTCTGGTGGAATACGGCAGCGCAGTTTTACTTTAATGTTCTGAGATAATGACCTTTGGGGTTTCGTTAATCATCATCATTAACAGAAATAAACCCATGACACAGATCCCTCTGTGTGTTATGACTTTATGTAATGATTCCTGATATAAAATCACTTATTGATGATCTTATTTATCCATGTCTCCATTTTCCCGCCCTTTATGACCACGCCTCCTCCCAGTAGCCCCGCCTCCTCTCCGCACTTGCCCGCCCATTTGTGGTTTCCGTCCTTTCCTCGCTTACTCCTCCCACCCCCTCACACGTCATTATGGGCGGGGCTGACCGCCGGCATTTCCGTATATGGCGGCGGCTTTCGCTTTCGTCATCGTTCTTGACTATAACCAATCATAAGTCAGAAGGGGCGGGACATCCGGAAGGGGCGGGGTTAGTAAAGCATGGAGATCGCGGCGTGAGCCGGTGACATGGAGGACGGTGAGTGACGTGTGAGCGGCTGAGATCTGCTGATACCGCTCCTGTGAGACAGCGGAGGAGCAGCACGTAACACTCCGGTACACCGGCACAGGCCACAGCCGCAGGATGCGTGTGTCCCAGTATGGGGAGTTATGATTGGCTGCTGCACAGCACGTGATCAAAGCTTTGTTCCCGCCCACTTCTCGCTCCACATATAAATATGAGTTCTGTGAGAGAATTATCTTCATCTTCAGTGTCCTGTGGTGTAATGTGACTCCCTGTGTCATAGACCCCACATAGGGGAGCCTGTGAGGGGAGAGACGAGGGCAAAGGGACGGTGTGAGGAGAGAGACGAGGGGAAGGGACGATGTGAGGAGAGAGACGAGGGCGAAGGGACGGTGTGAGGAGAGAGACGAGGGCGAAGGGACGGTGTGAGGAGAGACGAGGGCGAAGGGACGGTGTGAGGAGAGACGAGGGCGAAGGGACGGCGCGAGGAGAGACGAGGGCGAAGGGACGGCGTGTGGGGAGAGACGAGGGCGAAGGGACGGCGTGAGGAGAGAGTCGAGGGCGAAGGGACAGCGTGAGGAGAGAGACGAGGGCGAAGGGACGGCGTGAGGGGAGAGACGAGGGCGAAGGGACGGCGTGAGGGGAGAGACGAGGGCGAAGGGACGGCGTGAGGGGAGAGACGAGGGCGAAGGGACGGCGTGAGGGGAGAGACGAGGGCGAAGGGACGGCGTGAGGGGAGAGACGAGGGCGAAGGGACGGTGTGAGGAGAGACCAGCGGAGGGACGGTGTGAGGAGAGAGACGAGGGAGAAGGGACGGTGTGAGGAGAGAGACGAGGGCGAAGGGACGGTGTGAGGAGAGAGACGAGGGCGAAGGGACGGTGTGAGGGGAGACGAGAGGAGGGATGGTGTGAGGAGAGAGACGAGGGCGAAGGGAAGGCGTGAGGGGAGACGAGCGAAGGGACGGTTGTGAGGAGAGAGACGAGGGCGAAGGGACGGTGTGAGGGGAGACGAGCGAAGGGACGGCGTGAGGAGAGACGATGGCGAAGGGACGGTGTGAGGAGAGACGAGGGCGAAGGGAAGGCGTGAGGAGAGACGAGGGCGAAGGGACGGTGTGAGGGGAGACGAGCGAAGGGACGGTGTGAGGAGAGAGGACGAGGGCGAAGGGACGGTGTGAGGAGAGAGAGACGAGGGCGAAGGGAAGGCGTGAGGAGAGACGAGGGCGAAGGGACGGTGTGAGGAGAGAGACGAGGGCGAAGGGACGGTGTGAGGAGAGAGACGAGGGCGAAGGGACGGCGTGAGGAGAGAGATGAGGGCAAAGGGACGGCGTGAGGAGAGAGACGAGGGCAAAGGGACGGCGTGAGGAGAGAGACGAGGGCAAAGGGACGGCGTGAGGAGAGAGACGAGGGCAAAGGGACGGCGTGAGGAGAGAGACGAGGGCAAAGGGACGGTGTGAGGAGAGACGAGGGCGAAGGGACGGCGTGAGGAGAGAGACGAGGGCAAAGGGACGGTGTGTGGAGAGAGAGACGAGGGTGAAGGGACGGTGTGAGGGGAGAGACGAGGGTGAAGGGACGGTGTGAGGGGAGAGACGAGGGCGAAGGGACGGTGTGAGGAGAGACGAGGGTGAAGGGACGGTGTGAGGGGAGAGACGAGGGCGAGGGGACGGCGTGAGGAGAGAGACGAGGGCGAGGGGACGGCGTGAGGGGAGAGACGAGGGCGAAGGGACAGTGTGAGGAGAGAGACGAGGGCGAAGGGAAGGCGTGAGGAGAGACGAGGGCGAAGGGACGGTGTGAGGAGAGAGACGAGGGCGAAGGGACGGTGTGAGGAGAGAGATGAGGGCAAAGGGACGGCGTGAGGAGAGAGACGAGGGTGAAGGGACGGTGTGAGGGGAGAGACGAGGGTGAAGGGACGGTGTGAGGGGAGAGACGAGGGCGAAGGGACGGTGTGAGGAGAGACGAGGGTGAAGGGACGGTGTGAGGGAGAGACGAGGGCGAGGGGACGGCGTGAGGAGAGAGACGAGGGCGAGGGGACGGCGTGAGGGGAGAGACGAGGGCGAAGGGACAGTGTGAGGAGAGACGAGGGCGAAGGGACGGTGTGAGGAGAGACGAGGGCGAAGGGACGGTGTGAGGGGAGACGAGCAAAGGGACGGTGTGAGGAGAGAGACGAGGGCGAAGGGACAGTGTGAGGAGAGAGACGAGGGCGAAGGGACAGTGTGAGGAGAGACGAGGGCGAAGGGTCGGTGTGAGGAGAGACGAGGGCGAAGGGTCGGTGTGAGGAGAGACGAGGGCGAAGGGTCGGTGTGAGGAGAGACGAGGGCGAAGGGTCGGTGTGAGGAGAGACGAGGGCGAAGGGACGGCGTGAGGAGAGACGAGGGCGAAGGGACGGCGTGAGGAAAGACGAGGGCGAAGGGACGGCGTGAGGGGAGAGACGAGGGCGAAGGGACGGCGTGAGGGGAGAGACGAGGGCGAAGGGACGGCGTGAGGGGAGAGACGAGGGCGAAGGGACGGCGTGAGGGGAGAGACGAGGGCGAAGGGACGGCGTGAGGGGAGAGACGAGGGCGAAGGGACGGCGTGAGGAGAGAGACGAGGGCGAAGGGACGGCGTGAGGAGACACGAGGGCGAAGGGACGGCGTGAGGGGAGAGACGAGGGCGAGGGGACGGCGTGAGGGGAGAGACGAGGGCGAGGGGACGGCGTGAGGAGAGAGACGAGGGCGAAGGGACGGCGTGAGGAGAGAGACGAGGGCGAAGGGAGGGACGGCGCGAGGGGAAAGACGAGGGCGAAGGGAGGGACGGCGCGAGGGGAGAGACGAGGGCGAAGGGAGGGACGGCGCGAGGGGAGAGACGAGGGCGAAGGGAGGGACGGCGCCAGGGGAGAGACGAGGGCGAAGGGAGGGACGGCGCCAGGGGAGAGACGAGGGCGAAGGGACGGCGTGAGGAGAGAGACGAGGGCGAAGGGACGGCGTGAGGAGAGAGACGAGGGCGAAGGGACGGCGTGAAGAGAGAGACGAGGGCGAAGGGACGGGGCGAGGAGAGAGACGAGGGCGAAGGGACGGGGCGAGGAGAGAGACGAGGGCGAAGGGACGGCGCGAGGAGAGAGACGAGGGCGAAGGTACGGCGCGAGGAGAGAGACGAGGGCGAAGGGATGGCGTGAGGAGAGAGACGAGGCAAAGGGAGGGACGAGGGCAAAGGGAGGGACGGCGCGAGGGGAGAGACGAGGGCGAGGGGAGGGAGGGACGAGGGGGAGGGACAAGGGCGAAGGGAGGGACTGCGCGAGGGCGAAGGGAGGGACGGCGCGAGGGGAGAGACGAGGGCGAAGGGAGGGACGGCGCGAGGGGAGAGACGAGGGCGAAGGGAGGGACGGCGCGAGGGGAGAGACGAGGGCGAAGGGAGGGACGGCGCGAGGGGAGAGACGAGGGCGAAGGGACGGTGCGAGGGGGAGAGGGATGATGCCTTTCAGCCGTAAATTCTTGGTTTTCCCTTTCCTCATTGCCCCTTTATCTTGGGGCTTGTAATTTAGCTCCGGTTTCTAGTGGATTTCAGCCTTTTGGCTCGGTAGCAGAGCTGACTGGAACGGAGATAACGCCCTTACTGTAATCTCACATATTCCTCTTCCTGCTGTGAGCCACCTGCTCCCGTGGCTGCAGCTCCTCCGGACTTGTCTCCATCGAGCACATCGGGGTCGTCATTGGTCAGTGTTACACAGGAGCTGCCAGCAGTGGATCTTGATGATTTACCCAGACCCTTCCTCAGATGACCATTAACCCTTGTTTCCGTCACACTTCCATCACACTTATACCTGTATGAGGGTTTTGTATATTTTTGTAGGGTGAGTTGAAATTCTACGTGACTTTATCCCTGATGCCACATAATGTGCTGAAAAACAGGAAACAAAATGCAAGTGTGACAGTGCAGGTCCCTAATTGTCTGTTGTGTTTTGTTTATGGGGATCAATTTGAGATAAATGTGATGGAATCTTTTGGTTTCAGTCTTTTCTGACATCCATCATTTATTCCCCGTAGTTTGAGCTGTGGGGACCTGGTTTGTGGTGATCGCATGCTCGGCACTTATTGATACTCATCGGGGTGCTTGGACACACTTAGCGTTCGGCTGAGTATCGTGGGGGCTAGAGCCGCGCCCCGCATGATTTGCAACTGTTTTTCAGCCACTAAATATATGGGGATTGCCTGCCGAACAGTCACAATACAGACTTGGGAGTGTCTGGACACGGTATGTGACAGTGCTGCACGGACCAACCAGTTCCAGCGCATTATGCACAACAACAGACTGGGGAAACACCGGGGATGGGGGACAAATACATAGGGAGCGGGGAAGCGGTGACTCCCTGCACTCACCTGCGCTGTGCCCTGATCTCCCTACCGTCCCTATACAGGTTCTTTCACCCCATCGCCGAGCAGGATACCTAGTCCCTCGGTGTCTCTGATGTAAACCCTCAATAGGTATATGGCTGGCAGAAGCACTAGTCCCAACTGCTGCAATAATGAAGACAAGAGGGAAGGGGAGACAGAATGACAAAAGGCAATTTCATGCCTGCTGCCCACATCACAAGGCACCAGAGGGCTTGGCAGTGATGGGCTCTCCAGAGTAGCTCCTTCACCTAAGAGTGGAGTCACACTGCCTGTGTGATATGCAGCTAAGTTGGACGTGTCACGGATGTTTAACCTGGAATGCCCTTCTCCACACTCCCGTTCTGACAGTGGAGAGGCCATTCCAGATTAATCATCCGTTACACGTCCGTCTGACTTAGGGCCCTGTCACACTTGGCGACGTTCCAGCGATCCCGACAAAGATACGATCTGGTAAGGATGACTGGAACGTCGCTGCGTGGTCGCTGGTGAGATGTCAAACAGTCAGATCTACTCAATGACGCAGCAACGACACGGCAACCCGTATAACGACCTCGACGGTCGTTGGGACCCTGTCACACAGCAGCTAGTCTGACGACTCAGACCTACGTGGCCGAGTTCTGAGTCGCCAATGAGGTCGTTGTTAAGGCGTCAAACACACCGATGTATGCTGCCCAGCGGGAGCCCGATGATCAAAAAATGGTCCAGGCCATTCCTACATGATCAGCGATGTCACAGCGGGGGCCCGGTCGTGTCAAACAGCGAGATTGCTGGTGAGGTCCCTGTTGCATCACAAAAGCTGTGACGCAACAGCGATCTCGTTATGTGTGACTGGGGCTTTAGGCTGGAGTCACACTGTCCGTGTGATATGCAACTAAAGGTAGACAGGCCATGAATGAGTTCAATCACCAGCAAGGAGTGCTGGACCATGTCATCATATAAAAGAAATAGGAGTGACCACAAAGTAGCCACACTTGGAAGAGAACTAGAGAGCATTGCAGCAACAGAAACTGACATTAACTCCAACACTGCCAAAGGATAGAAAAACATTTAATTTAAAGGATCAATACAAAAATGAGACAATGCTCTCAAATCTGTCACAAGTCTCCAAAGTAAGAGACCATGGTGACACAATCACAGTAATGCTGTAGTTTTGTTGGCTCCACCTTGGAAGCAGTGCAGTGAGAGGGATAGTGTATTAGTGTTAATTACCTTACAGTCCTTGTTGCTGCAACGTAAGAAAAATCTACTCTGATTATACCGCTCTGACATGTATGTAGTGTCCGGTGATTTAAGGAGAACAGATAGTTTATAGTGAAGAGCGAGTACTTCAGTATTCAGGTTCTGATAAGTCTCACTGAATACCATTTACTATTCTAATATTCATCTAGAATAATGAACATAATACAAGTCAATGGGGAACCTATACACAAAAACTATTTGTGTAAAAAAGAAATAGAAAAATATCCGAGATCCCCATTGACTTGCATTATGTTCATTATTCTGTCCTTGTCCTTGGCAATACAAGCAGCTGACACTCCCATCCAGAGAGGGGGAGGCCTTTCCGACAGGGCCAGCTCCAGGTTTTTATGGGCCCCGGGCAAAACAATCTCAGTGGGCCCCTTTAACACATACCACAATTCATAAATATAATATAGAAGCTGCAGGCTGTGTATATATAATACAGAGGCTCCTGGGTGGGCTCTATATGTAATATTCATGCTGTGCCAGGCTGCATATATAATAGAGGCTTCTGGGCTGTATATATAATATGGAGACTGCGGAGCTGTAGTATAAAGGCTGCTGCTGGGCTGTATATATAATATAGAGGCTGCGAGCTGTATATATTTGGAGGCTGAGCTGTATATACGTAATAAAGACGCTCTGAGCTATGTATATTATTTGGAGGCTGCTGCTGGGCTGTATATATTATTTGGATGCTGTGGCAGTCCAGCAGCAGCCTCCAATATTTACAGTCCAATGCCCAGCACAGCATTCAAATAATATAGCCAAGCACAGCCTACAAATACTATATACAGCACAGCAGCAGTCTCTATATATACAGCACAACACAGCCTCCAAATAATATATACAGGCAGCCTCAAAATAATATATACAGCAAACCACAGCCTCCATATTATATATACATCACAGCACAGTCTCCAAATAATATATACAGCACAGACTCCATTTTGTATGTATATTACAGCCTCCAAATAACATATACAGCACAGCACACCCTCCATATTATGTATACAGCCCAGCACAGCCTCCAAATTCTATATACAGCACAACCTCCAAAAAATATATACAGCACAGCCTACATATTATGTATAGCAGCATTAGCCTCCATAGCACAACCTCCATAACCCAGCAGCAGTCTCCACAGGCCAGCACAACCTCCAACCAGCCTCTTTAATCCCCCATCATGTTGCACATAGTAAAAAACCAAAAAAAAGTTTATGCTCACCTTCCCTCTGCTCCCCCGAAGCCCGTGTCCTCCTCAGTTGCTGTCTGTCCCTGCGATCATTGCAGCATGCTGCCGTCCACGCTCCTCCTCACTGCCAGCACGGCTGCAGCAGTGTGATGAGGTCGCAGGGTGATGACTCATCACCCTGCTGCAGTCGGCTGAGGAGGAAGTGCAGATGGGAGCCGGCACATGGCTAATTTGAATCGCATTCAAATTAGCCATGTGCACTTGCAGCGCTGCAGGAGCACTCAGCTGCCTGAGTGTCCCATCTGCTGGGCCCCTCCTTGTCAGGGCTGCCTACCCTGATGGTCTCTTGGCCGTCAGGGCTGCTTGTCCCTGACTTCCAGTGGGCCCCCCCAGCTGCTCAGGGCCCCGGCACTTGCCCGGGTATGCCTGGTGCTGAAGCTGGCCCTGTATTCCGAGTTAGTGATCAGAGACTCATCCGAGTGACTCGCATGTCAATCGAATAGTGTGTTTCCAGCCTAACACTTGTCATCAACCGATCATCCTGTCCCACTTTGCAGGGTTGTGGGACACTAGTATTGATTACAGCACAATGCTAACAGGTGGATGGCAGATAATGCTTCCAGTATGTTTCCCAGCCCCACCCTGCCATCCACACAGTCCAGTCTCGCTAGCCAACAGTCTGGACCACATAATCCTTCTTCTTCCTTCCATGGCGAGTCCCAGGAGACAAGTGATTCCACACTCGGGGGTGCTCTTTACATTTCCAGCTATTGATTCTGACCTCTCGCCCTTCTTGTTTCAAAATACTGTATTTTTCTGATTATAAGATGCACTTTTGTTACCCCCCAACCAAACTGGGGGGGATGGGAGTGGGGTTTGCGTCTTAATTCCGATTCTTTAATAATAAAAAAAAAAAGTTACCGAGGGGGAATGCAGGGGGCGTGGAGCGGGGGTGCCCGAGGCGGTTTGCATGGGTCCAGGGAGGGTGGTGGGATAGTCTGGAGCTGTAGAGGGGTCGCACCAGCCTCTGGTGGGCGCTGCCATTATTATTTCCCAGCATGCATTGCCTATCTGGTAATACATGCCCTAGTGTCTAGAATTACAGAAAATGGCCACAGATCGCAGTCTGCGCATGCGCCACGGCCATTTTTTATATACATGCACTAGCGTCCAGACTTCGAGAAAATGACTGCAGTGCTTACACAGACTGTGGCCATTTTCTGTAATTCTAGACACTAGAGCAGTATTGCCAGATAGGCAATGCATGCTGGGAAATAATAATGGCGGTGCCCACCAGAGACTGGCACGACCCCTCCACAGCTCCGGGCTTGGCCCCCACCCTCCGTGGCTATATGAAAACTGCATTATGCATCCCTGCAACCTCCCAGCAGTAAGACTTGGGGGGCTATGTACCAGTATGTGAGATATATATGTCCCCCATTCTGGGACATATATCAGGAGGAGGCCCATATACAAGGATGGGGGCATCAATATCAGGAGGGTGACCATATATATCAGGATGGGGCCTATATACCAGGATGGGGGTATGAATACCAGGATGGGGACCATATATATCAGGAGGGGGCACATATTCCAGGAGGGGGACTGTATATATCAGGACGTGGCCCATATACCAGGATGGGGGTATGAATACCAGGATGGAGACCATATATATCAGGAGGGGGCACATATATCAGGATGGAGACAAATATACCAGGATGAGGGACATATATACGGTACTGATTATAAGATGGACACTGGCGTTATAGGACGGGCCCCATTTAAAATTCAATATATATTTTTTCTCTTTTCCTTCACCAAATTTGTGGTGCGTCTTATAAAGTGAAAAATGTGGTAGATATGAGGAGATTGTGTGTAGTGAGGCCCATCCAGAAGACAATGGTGGAGAACGGCAATTACTGTCTGGAGGTGGATGAAGATGAGGCCAAAACCTTATGTTAAGTCAGGAGGAGCAGAGTGCGGAGGACGAGGGGGTGGATGATGAAATCACTGCCCCAATCTGGGAAAGTGCTGAGCAAGGGGGATCCACAGCACCTCACAAGGCAGGAGGATGTAGTGGGGGGCAGGAGGGATAAGGTGGGCTTCCCGGAGCAGCCACACGGCAGGTTCCCAGGCCGAGGGTTAGGTGTTCTCCAGCCTGGTACTGTACCAAAATGAGCAGGAGCCTGACCACGATCCACATGCTCAGGCAGGAGTCATCAACACCTGGTGACACCACTGCCTCTTCCCCTGTGTTGTGTGCTTGCCAATAGCTTGTCCATTACACAGATGACTCCTTCCCTGCACCTGCGGTTTCACATTCACCACTGCTGTCAGTAACCGCTTCCTTGTCCCAGCGCAGCGTTCCGCTGTCACTACCCCAGGCCTTGGAACGTATGAGGAAATACTCCGCCATCTCTTCACAGGTCCAAGCACTAAACAGGCACATTTACACACTGCCTGCTCTGGGAATGTTCCTGTATAGGTTTGTGGACACTGAAGCTTTCTGTAACCTCATGGCTGCAGCCGCCCGAGTACTCCATTATTCCAATGTTCCGCCTTGCTAATGTCCCATAACCTCACGTGTGCTTGTGACCAGGGATACATTATCCTGGCGGCACACTGGGTGAACCTCGTGGAGGCCGGGCCCCCGAGTAGGATACTGGAACAGGACATGTGCTGAGGATTGTGGGCCCCTGTTGGATCAGTGTTTCCTCCACCAGTTCCTGCACCCGCTCCTCCTTGTCCTCCATCTCTGGGATCTCTGCAGCGCTGCCTCACTGAAGCGCCAACAGCCTCTGCTGAAAACAGCGGCGCAGAGTTGTGTAAAGCTATAATGGACCAGACAGGTTCAGTGGCGAGAGCCAAGCGTGGGCATGTGTGATAATGGCTGTAACCAGTGGCGGCTCTGGAGCTTGGCAAACGCATACACGCTCCATTCCTGGCCCATGTGCTCAACTTGGTGGTCCAGCGGGTTCTGAATATCCTCCCAGGTACATGTGCAGGAGCACCACGTGTGCGCCCATTTCTATAGCTGTGCCGGTCTGGCAGAACTTGTAAGCGCCACTTCACCGACTGGTGTGCGACGTTCCCGCGTGCTGGACCTCTACATTACCCATGTTGGCAGCAGAGGGCAGTAGTTGAATACCAGCTCCGACACGCCCGTCGTTATTCCGGTCATTCTCTGATGAGCGGCGTCTAAGGTTCTGCAAAACCGAGGAATCGGCCAATATGGTGATGGCGGCGTTATCGGTGTAACCTTCCCGCTTCTGTGTCTGCTGAAACGCTTGCTGCTCACAAGTAATGGGAACCTGTCCGGCCCCTGGGCACGCTGTACAGTCAGCCTATACCTATATTCCCAGTGCTAGTCACACTGGTCACTGGACCCACTTGGCGTGTTCTCACACAGGACAACATGATGCTTCACCACCGCACCGTCATCTGCATCGCTGTACAGAGCTGTTGTATGTATGGCAGTGTTCAGCCTCTGAGGTCAGGGGAATGCAGCTTGGCTTCTGGTGAAGAACAACCTTCATGAGGCTGTAGGGGACTATAGAACCTGGAGGGGGGGATGGAGGAGGAGCCTGGAGGGGGGATGGAGGAGGAGCCTGGAGGGGGGGATGGAGGAGGAGCCTGGAGGGGGGATGGAGGAGGAGCCTGGAGGGGGGGATGGAGGGGGAAAAAAGGAGGTGGCTGGAGGGGGGGATGGAGGAGGATCATGGAGGGGGGGGATGGAGGAGGAGCCTGGAGGGGGGGATGGAGGAGGAGCCTGGAGGGGGGATGGAGGAGGAGGGGGGGATGGAGGGGGAAAAAAGGAGGTGGCTGGAGGGGGATGGAGGATCCTGGAGGGGGGGATGGAGGAGGAGCCTGGAGGGGGGGATGGAGGGGGAAAAAAGGAGGTGGCTGGAGGGGGATAGATGAGGAGACTAGAGAGGGATGGAGGAGGATCCTGGAGGGGGGGATGGAGGAGGATCCTGGAGGGGGGGATGGAGGAGGAGCCTGGAGGGGGGGATGGAGGAGGATCCTGGAGGGGGGGATGGAGGAGGATCCTGGAGGGGGGGATGGAGGAGGATCCTGGAGGGGGGGATGGAGGAGGAGCCTGGAGGGGGGGATGGAGGGGGAAAAAAGGAGGTGGCTGGAGGGGGATGGAGGAGGATCCTGGAGGATCCTGGAGGGGGGGATGGAGGAGGAGCCTGGAGGGGGGGATGGAGGGGGAAAAAAGGAGGTGGCTGGAGGGGGATAGATGAGGAGACTAGAGAGGGATGGAGGAGGATCCTGGAGGGGGGGATGGAGGAGGATCCTGGAGGGGGGGGATGGAGGAGGATCCTGGAAGGGGGGATGGAGAAGGAGCCTGGAGGGGGGAAAAAGGAGGTGCCTGGAGGGGGATAGATGAGAATAGAGAGGGATGGAGGAGGATCCTGGAGAATGTGGGAACACCAGTGTGGAGGGGATAATGTTCTTTCCTGTAGTGATGTCATATTATCGCCCTCTGGTGGGCGGAGTCTTCCTTACGCCTTTCTTTTTGCTCTAGATTCGGATGACAGTTATCCTGATGAATATGATTATTATAATGATGACGATGATGATGATGACTGCGGCTTATGGGACGGGATCTCTACTCCAGGGACATATTGTGGCTTCCGCCCGTCCTTCCTTTATTCCCAGGATTATAAGTTACATACCAATAATTATATAAGTAGAGAGGTAAGTGAGGCCGGCAGGGGCAATTGTGGAGGGGAGATGGGCACCGGGGGATCAGGCTTGGGATAATATTGGCAGTGGACAGCTTAGTTGGGATTGGATCTGGGGGTTGACGACCCAGTTTTGCCAGTCTCTGGGATGGGCTGTTCGATGGGCCGGTCGGTCTCTGGGATGGGTTGGGATGGGCTGGTCTCTGGGATGGGATAGGCCGGTCAACCGATGGGATGGGATGGGCCGGTCTCTGGGATGGGATGGGCCGGTCTCTGGGATGGGCCGGTCTCTGGGATGGGATGGTCCGGTCGGCCTCTGGGATGGGATGGTCCGGTCGGCCTCTGGGATGGGATGGGCCGGTCGGCCTCTGGGATGGGATGGGCCGGTCGGCCTCTGGGATGGGATGGGCCGGTCGGCCTCTGGGATGGGTTGGGCCGGCCGGTCTCTGGGATGGGTTGGGCCGGCCGGTCTCTGGGATGGGATGGGCCGGTCGGCCTCTGGGATGGGATGGGCCGGTCGGCCTCTGGGATGGGATGGGCCGGTCGGCCTCTGGGATGGGATGGGCCGGTCGGCCTCTGGGATGGGATGGGCCGGTCGGCCTCTGGGATGGGATGGGCCGGTCGGCCTCTGGGATGGGTTGGGCCGGCCGGCCTCTGGGATGGGTTGGGCCGGCCGGTCTCTGGGTTGGGATGGGCCGGTCGGCCTCTGGGATGGGTTGGGCCGGCCGGTCTCTGGGATGGGTTGGGCCGGCCGGTCTCTGGGTTGGGATGGGCCGGTCGGCCTCTGGGATGGGATGGGCCGGTCGGCCTCTGGGATGGAGCGGCCGGCCTTTAGGATGAGTTGCCGGTCTGATTTATTAATGTGATCTGCGTGCTCTTACAGCAGGCCGAGAAAAATGCTAAAGAACTTATAGAGGAGGAGAAAAAGGAGAAGGAGAAAGCGGATAAGAAGAGACTGAAGAAGAAGGTGAATATAGAGCTGTTGTCAGAATTGCCCCTTATCCTCCTCTCTGTCCTCTGTTATCACCTTCTTGTATCCTCCTCTTTCTCTGATGTATCTTTTCCTCGTTCTGGCTCCCTCCTCCCTGGCACTGGGGGCGCCCTCCTGTCTTCTGACGTTGGGGCCCTTCTCCGTCTCCACATTTCTGGCATCGGGACCTTCCCATCTGTGTGAGTAAATCATTATTTGTTGTTTTCTTGTTATTTATTTAGAGACAGAAGGATCGTAAACGTCAGCAGAAGCTGAAGGAGGAGCAGCCGCCAGCAGGGGAGGAGCTGGTGAGTGGCGGGGTCAAGAGGGGCAGATGTGGGGTGTCTGTAGTGTCTGTAAGGGGTAGGCTGTGGGGTGCCGGGAGTGGGCAGGCTGTGGGGTACCGGGAGTGGGCAGGCTGTGGGGTGCCGGGAGTGGGCAGGCTGTGGGGTGGTGGGAGTGGGCAGTCTGTGGGGTGGCGGGAGTGGGCAGTCTGTATGGTGCCGGGAAGGGTGCAGACTGGCAGTCTGGTTAGACACTAGGTGGGTTAGTATTGGCACTGGTAAAGGGCATCTGGCATCTGAGTTTTGCTGTTCAGATCATGGGTGGCATGAATCGCAGCCTGGCGGCACAATTATGACCCGGTGTATTATTCTCCGACACGTTCTGGCATTGGCAGAAGATCTGGCTCCTCTACCCCCCGGTGCTGCTGGTGGATGATTGAGAGCCGCGTCTCAGAGAATAATGTAATTGTACGGTCAGACTGCGCGTCCTGCGGATTCAGGTGACCATTTACTTTAAGTGAGGGGGTGGTCAGGCAGGAGTCTGGTGTGGGGGACGGTGGCAGATGATACCGCCATTTCCTGCACCATTTGACCTCTCACTTTTGTACCAGGCTCCAGTAGACGCCTCCAGGGTTGCGCTCGCTCCGGACAATGGACAAGATGATATCGGTGAATTAGGCAATGAGGTGAGTGGTCGGGGGTTTTCTGCAACCTGTGATCCTCCACCGCCCTGTCTGACCCGCGCTCTGTGATTCAGGACAGTCTCGACCTTGGAAGCTCATTTGTACGTCAGGCACAAAAAAGGATGGAAAATAAACCGAAGCCGGAGAGGAAAGAGCGAAATAAGGAGGTTATACGAGAAAGGGGGCGAGAGCGATCTCAGGACAGCGGGCAGGAGAAAGCCGACCTGCCGGAGGAGAAGGCAGAGGCGTCTCCACCAGAGACACAGAGGAACGTAAGGAGCCGGAGATCACCTCTGACCTCACCCACACCCCCTCCTCTATCCTTGTCTGTTGCTCACCCACCCCACGCTCTCTCTGACCTCCCCCCTACCCTTACAAATTCTTCTCCCCCCCCCCAGTCCCTTGTTCCCCTCAGTCTCACTTTGCTCTGCTCCCTTCTCCGCGCTTTCCTCTTTTCTCCCTCCCCGCGCTCCTCCTTCTTGCACTCCTCTCTTGTCCCCCTCTCGGCGCTCCTCTCTTGTCCCCCTCTCGGCGCTCCTCTCTTGTCCCCCTCCCCGCGCTCCTCTCTTGTCTCCCTCCTCGCGCTCCTCTCTTGTCCCCCTCTCGGCGCTCCTCTCTTGTCCCCCTCCCCGCGACTCCTCTCTTGTCCCCCTCCCCGCGCTCCTCTCTTGTCCTCCTCCCGGCGCTCCTCTCTTGTCCCCCTCCCCACGCTCCTCCTGCTCTCTGACGTTTTCTCTCTTGCAGGGCCGCTCTGTGGTTCACTATAACATTCTGCAGAGTGTGGATTTAGCGAGTAAGTGCATCTCCTTCCCTTCTGCTGTATGTTACCTCCATCCCCCTTCTCTGCTAATATTGATTACCTTCCTAGGTATTGGTAATAATATGGCCAGCGGGGGGCGCTACGTGGAGGCATTACATTATTTTACTGAAGCTATTAAATTAAACCCCGGCGATTATAGGTGAGTACAGGGCTCCTGTGGGGGCACGGCCGTGTCCCCTCATTATATTGGTGTCCTATTCCCTGCATGCTTGTGTCGGAGGAGGGAGTCCTCCAGTTTGGGTGCGGGGACTCATGGCTGAGCTTCCATAGAAAGGACGGGGTTATTTATTTTGAGTTGATTCCCTCTAATTCTTCCTATGGATGGAAAGTTGTGGGGTGACTGGTGACGTCCTTTGGCTCGGCCTGCGCCCGCCGCCTTCCTTTGGCTCGGCCCGCGCCCGCCGCCTTCCTTTGGCTCGGCCCGCGCCCGCCGCCTTCCTTTGGCTCGGCCCGCGCCCGCCGCCTTCCTTTGGCTCGGCCCGCGCCCGCCGCCTTCCTTTGGCTCAGCCCGCGCCCGCCGCCTTCCTTTGGCTCGGCCCGCGCCCGGCGCCGTCCTTTGGCTCGGCCCGTGCCCGCTGCCTTCCTTTGGCTCGGCCTGCGCCCGCCGCTGTCCTTTGGCTTGGCATGGCCCGCGCCCGCCGCCGTCCTTTGGCTTGGCTCGGCCCGCGCCCGCCGCCGTCCTTTGGCTTGGCTCGGCCCACGCCCGCCGCCGTCCTTTGGCTCGGCCCGCCGTCCTTTGGCTCGGCCCGCGCCCGCCGCCATCCTTTGGCTTGGTTCGGCCCACGCCTGTCGCCGTCCTTTGGCTCGGCCCGCCGCCGTCCTTTGGCTCGGCCCGCCGCCGTCCTTTGGCTCGGCCCGCCGCCGTCCTTTGGCTCGGCCCGCCGCCGTCCTTTGGCTCGGCCCGCCGCCGTCCTTTGGTTCGGTCGCTGCCGTCCTTTGGCTCGGCCCGCGCCCGCCCCATCCTCGCTGACTTTCCTGTTGCATTAGGCCCCACTTGCTCTTCTCCTTACAGGTTTCTGGGTAATCGCTCATACAGTTATGAGCGCATCGGTCGATATCAGGAAGCTTTGCAGGATGCCGAGAAATCACTGAAGTTACAGCCACAATTTATAAAGGGACACTTCCGAAAAGGCAAAGCCCTGAAGGGACTGAAGGTAAATAGACCCGACGTGCACCCCTGACCTAGAGGGGGCGACCACCTGAGCTGTGTGACCTCAGTGGCATCCATCTTTATCTGCAGAGATATTCTGAGGCCATCACCGCTTTCCAGCAAGTCTTATCATGTGACATGCATCGAGCGGAGGCGGCTCTGGAGGTAGAGGACTGTCGCCAGAAGCTGCAGGTACCCCGACACCCATTACACCCCAGCCCCTCACCCGCATTCCTATATTCACCCCTAATCTTCTCTTCCAGGGGCTGACGGTGGTGAGGAATATCCCCTACAGTAATACCCCGCCGGTCCTTCTCCCACCTTCACAGAGTAAGTGACAAGGGTATGTCTGAGGGTAAGCGACACCAGGGACGGGCAGCGCTCATCGCAACTCTCTCTTGCAGGTTCTCTTGGGCAAAATAATAATAAAGTGTTTATCCCCGTAATCTGGTGTATACAAGATCTAATAAAGGACAATCCACCCCCAACACTGCACCACAAAGCCTTCCCACCGCCAAGCCGGTGCCCACCAGCAGGTAGCAGCTATAATCCAGGGGGAGGGGGTCTTTTATGGTGACGCCGGTAAGAGTCTCCCTGTCTCTGCAGCACGTTGTACCCCATCTGGGTGGGGAATATCACCAGCAAGATCACAGAGGACGTGTTGCGATCACAGTTTGGCGTGTGAGTGCTGGAGTGGGTGGGGGGTCATGGTGGTCCTGACGTCATCCCTGCAGCTGTTAACTCTGGTCTATTTGCAGGTTTGGTGCCATTCATTCCCTCCGTATTCTGTACACCAGGAGCTGTGCCTTTATAAACTTCACCAGCAAAACCGCAGCGGAGGCGGCCTTCCAAGCCTTACAGGTAATAGAGCGGACCAAAAGTCAGCAAAAAAGCCAGCACAACCAGAAAATAGTCAATAAAAAGCGAGAGTGTGCAAATCCACATTCCCTCCAAACTGTATAATAATCTAAAAATTGAGATATTTGGCAAAATATTGATCAATCTTTTGAGCCACCATGCCACGTCAAGGCAATCTCATCAGGGTGAACCTACTCTATAGAGCAGACCAACCTCCGGCCTCTACCTGTTAACATGTCCTCCTATGGACCCCCCTCTGGCCTCTACCCCCTCACATGTCCTCCTATCGACTTCCCACCCCCCCTCTGGCCTCTACCTCCTCACATGTCCTCCTATGGACCCCCTCCCCCCCTCTGCCCTCTATCCCCTCACATGTCCTCTTAATCCTCATCACTGACTCTGTTTGCTGCTGATGGCTGATCTGACCTTTGTCTTAGGGGCTGAACATTGAGGGAACCACATTTGCTCTCCAGTTGCGAAACCCAGAACACTCAAAGCTGAACCCTGGAGGATCCGCAGCCAAAAATGCAGGGAAGTGAGGAGGAAGCGTGGACCTCGCCGTGTGGATGACCAGTCACTTTGTAATAAAAGCAGTTTTTGATATTTTTGTCCTCTTGCTGTTTGTGTGACTGATGATCTGCGGAGCGCTGGGAACCGTCAGGACGGAGGAGTGAAGAGTTAGAGAACCTCCGCCCCCAATGTGTTATACATGACACAATGTGCAGCACTGACAGGGCTTGCTAAAAACTAAATTCCACACAGTTATCGTAAAAATACTTTATGAATGTGAATGCCGCTACCTACCTGGGCTTCAGTCATTGGGGAGAGGCCTTTGCTTGCTTTAGCCACTGTCAGCCATGATATGCTTTTAACGTTGTCACACTCTCCCGCCCGCATTGTAGTTAATAGCTATCACTACAGGTGCTCAGTATAGCAAGACTGTAGCAGGACCTGTGGTGTTGTCACGACCATGTGACCATAATAGGCAAGTCTCAGCATGAGGGAAATCCTGCAGGACCTGTGTGATGTTACGACCATGTGACCTTAACCTCTCTAGCGGTATACCCGAGCAGGACTCACTGCCAGAAGCGGTAACCCCGAGTCCTGCTCGGGGTGAATTCCAGAGCTTGAATCTAACCCCCCTTACCCCATCCTGGTGGTAGAGCGGGGTCCCGATGTGCTCTGTCTGTGATTCCCGGTGGCGGCTGCCATCTTGCTTCCTGGATCTGTGTTTCTGAGCCGCAGAGGCTCATGGGAGGCGGAGCTAGGCGCGAGATCCAAAATAAATAAAAGTGACACACACAATAAATAAAAAAAAAAAAAAATTGTAATCCTGTCAGAATTCCAGTCAGATACATTGTATCCACTGAGATCTGACATTCTGATCATCCTCACTGCCCTGCTTGCCCTTTTTGCTGTCATTTCTGCCATGGCATCGCGTCTCCGAAGCGACTTTGGATCTGATGGATGACCGCGGCAGCAACAAAGAGCTCCTCGCAGAAGTGAGTGACAGCGATTCATGGCAAGAATCGTCATCTGAGTCTGACAGCGATGACAGCGATGATTCTGCACCTGACCTCAGTGATGCCCGCACTTGGTGCCCTATTGAATGCGCCATGGATGAGGTACCGCCGCCAAGATTTCCGTTTACTGGATCACCAGGGATGAAGGTAGACGTTGACCCCAGTGACCCCTTGGCGTACCTCAAATTGCTTTTGACAGACAACGTCATTGACAAAATTGTGATGGAGACAAACCGCTACGAGCAGCAATCTGCTACTCCGCATACCAGGTTTTCCCGGAGCCGAAAATGGGAACCGGTGGCTAAGGAGGACATTTGGCAGTTCCTGGGGCTAATACTTCTTCAGGGGGTGGTGGGGAAACCCCTGCAGAAATGGTACTGGACCGCCAATAAATTGCTGGCAACCCCATTTTTTGGCACCGTCATGTCTGAGTACCGCTTTTCCCTCAACATGAAAAATCTACACTTCACTAACAACGAGGACTTTGATGAAGCCGCACATCCGGCGCCAAAACTCAAGAAGATCTGGGAAGTGTACCAAATGATCCTCCGCAATTTCCAGCAGGCCTATGTGCCAGATAGAGACATCAGCATTGATGAAAGTCTGATGGCTTACAAGGGACGCCTCAGCTGGATTCAATACATCGCATCCATGAGAGCCGGTATGGAATAAAATCTGATATACTCTGTGAGTCTGCCACTGGCTATATCTGGAATTCGGTGATCTACACCAGTAAAGGAACACAATTCAACCCCAGGTACAGCGGCTATGGGATGGCAACGTCAGCAGTCCTCACACTGCTTGAGCCATTGCTGAATCAGGGGTATTGTGTGACCACGGACAACTTTACACATTGCCGGAGCTGTACGAGTTCTTGCTCAAGCACAAGACAGATGGTTATGGAACCGTTGGGGCCAACCGACGTGACCTGCCATCTATGTATGCCAAGAAAACAGGAGAAATGGTGCCTGGCAGAAAGGAAAGATGATGGCAATGCGCTGGCGTGACAAAAAAGACGTGTGCCTAATGAGTACAGTACATAACACCTCCACATGGTCCACACAAGAGGTGGGAAAGAAATCGCGAAGCCACGACTTGTCATCGACTACAATAACACCATGGGAGGAGTGGATAGAGCCGATCAGGCAATGACATTGTATCCCGCTATGCGGAAACAGCAAAAAAAATATTACAAGAAAATCTGCAGGCATCTCCTGGAACAAAGCCTGTGGAACGCCTACATACTGCACAAAAAAAGCATTGACAACCCTCTTGTGCATTCCGACTTTGTGTGGAAGGTGGCGGAGCGGATTTTTCAGACCTACCAAACGCCATCAGTGGCTGTCAACAGGTCCGGGCGTCGTGCTAGTGACATTCCAAACCCAGAACGCCTAACGGGACTCCACTTTATGGCCTATATTCCACCAACGGAGAAAAAGGCAGCACCTACACGGATGTGTGTAGTGCGCTGCTCAAAACTCGACGGCCAGGGCAAAAAAATCCGCTAGGAAACCAGATTCCATTGCCCGGACTGTGACGTGGGTCTCTGTGCGGTCCCGTGCTTCAAAATCTACCACACACAGGATGTGGACTGAATTTGTGTTGTTTGAAAAATGTCATTTTTATTCATTTATTTTATTTCATTAATTCATTATTTATTACGTTATTCAAGAAGAGTATCGAGTCTTGAATAAAATGATTTTATTTAATTCTAATTCATGATTTTATGTTTCATTTTATCACATCTGAGAGGTCTACTAGAGTCTTCTTTGATCAGGTAATTACTAAGAATTGCAGGCCTACTGTACATAACACCAAATTTCCATGCAAAAAAATGGTACCGCTTTTAGCATGAAATTCCTGACATAATCATACCGCCACGGAGGTTAATAGGCAGGGCTCAGCATGAGGAAAATCCTGCAGAACCTGTGTGATGTCACGGCCATGTGACCTTAATGGGCAGGGCTCAGCATGAGGAAAATCCTGCAGGACCTGTGTGATGTCACGGCCATGTGACCTTAATGGGCAGGGCTCAGCATGAGGAAAATCCTGCAGGACCTGTGTGATGTCACGACCATGTGACCTTAATGGGCAGGGCTCAGCATGAGGAAAATCCTGCAGGACCTGTGTGATGTCACGACCATGTGACCTCAATGGGCAGGGCTCAGCATGAGGAAAATCCTGCTGGACCTGTGTGATGTCACGACCATGTGACCTCAATGGGCAGGGCTCAGCATGAGGAAAATCCTGCAGGACCTGTGTGATGTCACGACCATGTGACCTCAATGGGCAGGGCTCAGCATGAGGAAAATCCTGCAGGACCTGTGTGATGTCACGACCATGTGACCTTAATGGGCAGGGCTCAGCATGAGGAAAATCCTGCAGGACCTGTGTGATATCACAACCATGTGACCTTAATGGGCAGGGCTCAGCATGAGGGAAATCCTGCAGGACCTGTGTGATGTCACGACCATGTGACCTTAATGGGCAGGGCTCAGCATGAGGAAAATCCTGCAGGACCTGTGTGATATCGCGACCATGTGAGCTAAGCAGGCCTGAAGTGAAGGACATGGTCTTAGCTCTGACCATTACAGTCACATGGTTGTGACATCACAACAGGTCCTTCTACAGTTTTGCTATACTGATCTCTGCTCATTACATGGTTGTGACAACACCACAGGTTCTGCAGGATGTCACTCATGCTCAGCTCTGCCCATTAATGCTCATGGGGTGAGCGCACGAGAGTGGACCCACTGTGCTACAGTACCAATCTCCATGTGGAGGAACAGCCTGGATGACTATTGAGTCTCCACTAGAGCCGCAGGGGCTGAGGATAGGCTGTTTCTGGTAAGTAGCTGCCAGGTGCAGCCCCCGGGGGTCTCAGTACCACAACAAATGTCTCCTACAGACACAATGTGTAAGTAGGTGCAGCCTGGCCGGGCAGTGATGGTATAGGGCGCACAGCAGGTACAGGCTGGTAGATGGTGGTGCAGTGATGCAGGCAGATACCAGGACGAGGCACAGGTACAGGTATACTGACTTAAAGGGACCCTGTCAGGTGCTTTATGCCCGACCCCCGGCTATCACTATCTGTCCCTGCAGCTTTATACCAGTCTAATCATCCCTGTCTGAGCTCATGGTGTAATGTGAAAGGTGACATAAAGCCTTTACATTGTCTTATGTAAATGAGGCACAGGCTACAGCCTGGAGGAGGTAGACTGCCTGGCAGATTAATAGTTAACATTTCAGCCGCTTGTCAGAACATGCTGGGAGACCTGTGATGTCACAACCATGTGACTACAATAGGCGGAGCTAAGTCTCCATAGCACAATGAATTTGCTCGCTTAGCTCCGCCCACTATGGTCACATGATCGTGACATCACACAGGTCTTTTAGACTTGCAAGTTAATAGTAGGTTAACTATTAATTTGCCAGGAAGTCCCCGTCCTCCAAGCTGGGGACTGACTGTCTCATTACATAAGAAGATGTAAGGGTATGAAGGCTTTTCTTTAACCTTTCACATTACACCATGAGCTCAGACAGGGATGGTTAGAATAGTTTTACTAAGCTGCAGCCACAGATAGTGATAGCTGGGGGGGATAAACTAGCTGACGGGGTCCCTTTAACTACTGTGCTTCTCAGCCATAGACTGAGAAGCACTTCCGGGTAGGAGGTGCAGGCCTTTTATGAAAAGTTTGCATGCGTGCACGACCTCAGTGCGTACCGGAAGGACTGTGACAGACGCCAGGCCTGAGAGCAGGAGATGGAAAGAAATTGCTGGATGAATTATCAACAACCTTAATCTGCAGACCATAAAACAATGATAGAAATAAGCATAGATGGAGTGAAGGACATAATACAGAGAGTCAAGATGGAGCTCGAACATAGGACAGCTACTCAACACAAGACAGAGATAATGACTACTGCCAGGTACGACCAGGACACTTGACTACTGCCAGGTACGACCGGGAGACATGTAACTGCTGCCAGGTGTGACAAGGACATGTAACTACTGCTAGATATGACCGGGACACGTGATTACTGCCAGGTACGACCGGGACACACGTGACTACTGCCAAGTACGACCGGGACACAAGTGACTACTGCCAAGTACGACCGAGACACGTGATTACTGCCAGCTATTACCAGGACATGTGACTACTGCCAGGTACGACCAGGACACGTGACTACTGCCAGGTATGACCGGGACACGTAACTACTGCCATATATGACCGGGACACGTGACTACTGCCAGCTATGACCAGGACATGTGACTACTGCCAGGTGTGATGGGGACACATGTGACTACTGCCAGGTATGACCGGGATACATGTGAGATGTACGACAATGAACTGGAAGTGGTAAAGGACTTCACCCTTCTCGGATCTATAATCGATCAAGATGCAGCGATAACACCAGACATCAATAAGAGAAAAGCTATGGGCAAATCACCAATGAGGTCACTGGACGAGGTCTTGACATCAAGGAACATTTCACTGGTGATGGAGATACGGCTCGTACATAGTCTGGTCTATTCTGTAGTAACATTTCACTGTTGATGGAGACACGGCTCGTACATAGTCTGGTCTATTCTGTAGTAACATTTCACTGGTGATGGAGACACGGCTCGTACATAGTCTGGTCTATTCTGTAGTAACATTTCACTGTTGATGGAGACACGGCTCGTACATAGTCTGGTCTATTCTGTAGTAACATATCACTGATGATGAAGACACGGCTCGTACATAGTCTGGTCTATTCTGTAGTAACATTTCACTGGTGATGGAGACACGGCTCGTACATAGTCTGGTCTATTCTGTAGTAACATATCACTGATGATGAAGACACGGCTCGTACATAGTCTGGTCTATTCTGTAGTAACATATCACTGATGATGGAGACACGGCTCGTACATAGTCTGGTCTATTCTGTAGTAACATATCACTGATGATGAAGACACGGCTCGTACATAGTCTGGTCTATTCTGTAGTAACATATGGAAGTGACACCTGGACAATAAAGGAACAAGAGAGAAGAATCACCACCTTCATAATGTGGAGCTGGAGAAGGATGTTATCAATACCCTGGATGGCAAGAAAAGCAAGAACCAGCCAGACATGTCACTGGAAGGAAGGATCACCAAAATAAGATGACTGCCTGAAGAGAACATGCAAATTTCCACAGTCATTGATGATATAGGGCTGCATGTCAGGTAAAGGCACTGGGGAGATGGCTGTCATTACATCTTCAATAAATGCCCAAATTTACATTGGTATTTTGGACACTTTTCTTATCCCATCAATTGAAAGGATGTTTGGGGATGATGAAATCATTTTTCAAGATGATAATGCATCCTGCCATAGAGCAAAAAACATTCTTTGAAAGAGGAGATATAAGGTCAATGTCTCGCCTGCAAATAGTCCAGATCTCAATCCAATTGAAAATCTTAGGTGGAAGTTGAAAAAAATGGTCCATGACACGGCTCCAACCTGCAAAGCTGATCTGGCAACAGCAATCAGAGAAAGTTGGAGCCAGTTTGATGATGAAGAGCACTGTTTGTCACTCATTAAGCCCATGCCTCAGAGACTGCAAGCTGTTATAAAAGCCAGAGGAGGTGCAACAAAACACTAGTGATGTATTGGAGGGTTGTTTTGTTTGTTTTTCATGATTCCATCATTTTTCCTCTGCTTGGTCTATAATAGTAACCATTACTGGTTAGCACATTTTATATCTTGCTCTTTTAGTGTTTCTTATAGCCATGCAGTTCCCATGTGAAATGACTTGAGTTTTGTGCCATATCTGTGATCTGCTTATTTTCTACAACATTAAACAACTGAGTGAACATCCTCCGAGCCCGGGGAGTCCAGAATTATTGTCAAGGGTTGTAATAATAAGGCATAAACTTTCGATAATAATTTGTGACCCGTAACCACGCATGGACCTGTTTCTGGTTGACAGGGCGCGGCCACTGGGTAACGGCTTCTACTTTTGTGGGTTCTAGATGAATGCACCCACTCCCCACCCGATGTCCCGGGTACTGCACCTCGGCCGTCCCCATTTGGCACTTGTCAGGTCGGATGGTGAGCTGGACTTTGGTACCGGGGACACGTGCTGAAGATGTCACTGAAGATAGAGATGTCATCCAGGTAGGTCTGGGCATACCCCTGACATCCATCCAGTAAATGGTCCACCATCCTCTGGAAGGTAGCCGGGGCATTGCTGGTGAACTCAGGCCAAAAGGGGTTATGAACGCCTAATTCTCTTGAGCCTCTTTTGTGAGTGGGATGTGCCAGTATCCTTTGGTCAGATCGAGGATAGATATGAACCGACATCCCCTAATCTGTGCTATAGTCCATCCACCTGGTGCATGGGGTGTACGTCTGTAACTGTGACCTCATTGAGTTGTCCATAGTCTACACAGAAGAGAGGACTCTTGTCCTTATTGGGTAACAAGACAAAGCTGGCAGCTCATGGGCTATGGGAAGGATCTATGACGCCCATACCTAACATGTCATCCACCTTCTGCATTGCCAGCACAGGAGGTGTCACCCGGTAGGAGGGTTGTATGAGTGAAGTGGCTGTCCCTGTGTTGACATGATGCTGGACCAAGGGTGTTACCAGGTGACTCGAGAACAGAGATTGGTATGTTCCGAGCAGGTCTGATAACTGACGCTCCTGTGATGGACAAAGCCGTTCCCCCAGTCAGACATCATTCACCCCCCATTTCCCTTTTGGAATCTATTAATGAGTCTGGGATCTAGTCCATATCTGGGTCATCTAAAAGGGGACAGCAAACTGCTAAATTGGTGACCTCTCGTTTCTCATATGCTTTTAGCCTATTGACATGGAAGGTTTGTTCTCGAACACCTGCATGATCCAGGGTCACGGTGTAGTCAGGATCCAGGGCCACAGTGTAGTCAGGATCCAGGGCCACAGTGTAGTCAGGATCCAGGGTCACGGTGTAGTCAGGATCCAGGCCAACAGTGTAGTCAGGATCCAGGGTCACGGTGTAGTCAGGATCCAGGGCCACGGTGTAGTCGGGCTCCAGGGTCACAGCGTCGTCAAGCTCCAGGGTCAAGGTGTAGTCAGGCTCCGGGGCCATGGCGTAGTTAGGATCCAGGGTCATGGTGTAGTCAGTTTCCAGGGTCACGGCGTCGTCAGGATCCAGGGCCATGGTGTAGTCGGGCTCCAGGGTCACGGTGTAGTCGGGCTCCAGGGCCACGGTGTATTCAGGCTCCAGGGCCATGGCATAGTCAGGCTCCAGGGTCACGGTGTAGTCAGGATCCAGGGCCAAGGTGTAGTCGGGCTCCAGGGCCATGGCGTTGTCAGGCTCCAGGGCCATGGTGTCGTCAGGCTCCAGGGTCATGATGTAGTCAGGCTCCAGGGTCACAGTGTAGTCAGGCTCCAGGGCCACAGTGTAGTCAGGATCCAGGGTCACAGCGTCGTCAAGCTCCAGGGTCACGGCGTCGTCAAGCTCCAGGGTCATGATGTAGTCAGGCTCCAGGGCCATGGCGTAGTCAGGATCCAGGGCCATGGTGTAGTCGGACTCCAGGGCCACGGCGTAGTCAGGCTCCAGGGTCATGGCGTAGTCAGGCTCTAGGGTCACGGTGTATTCAGGCTCCAGGGCCATGGCATAGTCAGGCTCCAGGGTCACGGTGTAGTCAGGATCCAGGGCCAAGGTGTAGTCGGGCTCCAGGGCCATGGTGTCGTCAGGCTCCAGGGTCATGATGTAGTCAGGCTCCAGGGCCATGGCGTAGTCAGGATCCAGGGCCAAGGTGTAGTCGGGCTCCAAGGCCACGGCGTCGTCAGGATCCAGGGCCAAGGTGTAGTCGGGCTCCAAGGCCACGGCGTCGTCAGGCTCCAGGGTCATGATATAGTCGGTATCCCCACATTTTCTGATAATAGTGAATAGACTCACCCACATGGCTTGCAGCTTGTTTTTGTGTACCGGTGCTAGTCCACAGGCAAATTCTCTGGGTCAGGTCGTGCGGTTGTAACATCGTTTTTGCCTTTCCTGAAATATTTCTAAATTCTGTGGGTTAAAGCCATGAGGTGCCTCATTGGTTTTCTAAACTTCTGGACATTTTCCAGTATGGGGACGTCTTCTGTGGGAAAGGTGCCCTCCCAACTCTCTCGTGCCGGCTCTAAAGACCTGCATACCTTACAGCCCTACAGCAATTCAACGTGGGAGAACCTGGTAATATCCTGACGTTCCTCTCATTAATGAAGAGGAGCTGCTGTAGGTTTTCTCTCATTCTCCCCCCTTATAACAGGTAATGAGCTGATTAACCGTTCCAATGAACTGCTCACACAACTCATTAGTTGCAGGGTGGTAGGGGGTGGTGCACATGGGACGGACTCGCATGTCCGCACTTCTACATATATGCACTCCTGCAGACATTCATAACTGTACTCCTGTACAACCCAAAATCCTGCACACCCACACTCCTGCACACCCACACTCCTGCACACCCACACTCCTGCACACCCACACTCCTGCACACCCACACTCCCGCACACCCACACTCCCGCACACCCCACACCCCGCACCAACAACCGCACCCCGCACTCCTGCACACACCAGCACTCACCGCACACCACACTCCTGCACACCCACACTCCTGCACACCCCCCGCACCTCCTGCACACCCACACTCCTGCACACCCCACTCCGCACACAACCCACACTCTACTCCTGCACACCCACACCCTGCACATCCGCACTCTGCACATCTGCACACCCACTCCTGCACACCCACACTCCCTCGCACACCACACTCCTGCACATCTGTACACCCACACTCCTGCACATCCGCACTCCTGCACACCCACACTCCTGCCACATCTGTACACCCACACTCCTGCACATCTGTACACCCACACCTCCTGCACATCCGCACTCCTGCACATCCGCACTCCTGCACACCCGCACTCCTGCACATCCACACTCCTGCACACCTGTACACCCACATCTCCTGCACATCCACACTCCTGCACACCCACACTCCTGCACACCCCACTCCTGTACAACTTCACTGTACCACTCCTGCACACCAACAGTCTTGCATTCCTACACTTGTGCACACCCACACTCCTCCACACCCACACTCCTGCACACCTGTACACCCACACTCCTGCACACACACACTCCTGCACACCCGCACTCCTGCACACCTGCACACCCGCACTCCTGCACACCTGCACACCCACACTCCTGGACACCCACACTCCTGCACACCCACACTCCTGCACAACTTCCCTGTACCACTCCTGCACACCAACAGTCTTGCATTCCTACACTTGTGCACACCCACACTCCTCCACACCCACACTCCTGCACACCTGTACACCCACACTCCTGCACACACACACTCCTGCACACCCGCACTCCTGCACACCTGCACACCCGCACTCCTGCACACCTGCACACCCACACTCCTGGACACCCACACTCCTGCACACCCACACTCCTGCACAACTTCCCTGTACCACTCCTGCACACCCGCACACCCCGCATTCCTGCACACCTGCACATCCGCACTCCTGCACACCTGCACACCCACACTCCTGCACTCCTGCACACCCACACTCCTGCACACCCACACTCCTGCACAACTTCCCTGTACCACTCCTGCACACCAGCAGTCCTGCATTCCTACACTCCTGCACACGCACCTACACACCAACACTACTGCACATTCGCACAACTGCACTACTCCAGTAGTGTACACCTGCACTCCCACACACTGGCACTCCTGAAAACACACACTCCTATGCACAAACATACACTCCTGCTATCACCTCTGAGCACATTCATCATTCCCTTGATCAGGAGGAAGAGTTGCAGCAGTGAACACCACAGATGTGTGATTGAGCGCCAGTCACCGCTGACATATTCCACTAAACCAAGGCAAAGGAAGGTAAGAAGGCTCCACGCTGCCCCCGGGGGGTCAGAGCCTCCAGACTCCTCTTTATTCTGGATACGTCATCTGATCTATTTCTGCATCCCAAAACCTCCTCCCCTCCAGGATCTCCGCGTCTCTCCGCTCACAGCAGGTTTTTGTGTCCTTGGATTTGGACTTCTGACTCCGGATTGTCCAACTTTCACCAATTTTGCCCCAACATCACATTGACTTTGACATAAGAAAGTGACAGAAATAGATAAGACTCTGGATCACAAAGAGGGAAAGAGATCGGAGGATGGAGGAATCGTGGACACCAGGACTCCCCGAGCATCACACCGAGCCGCACCCCCGGGGGTCCGCACAGCCCCATAGGCCGGTGTATGCTCCTGCCAGGGGTGACGATGGCGGACATTCAGTTACACACAGAAAGGGGGACACAGCGGATCCTTGTCACCCGCAGGATCAGGTCTGGATCACAAACTAGACAGAGATCCAATATCTGAGAGATCAGTCTAGAAAAGGGAAAACTGCTTCCGCTGATCTCCTGCAGGTGGAGCTGTTTCCTTTATTTCTTTTTCTTTCTTTCTTCCTACCATTCTTCTCTTTCTTTCTCTTTCTTTCTTTCTTCCATTCTTTTTCTTTCTTCCTTTCTTTCATTCATTTCTTCCATTCTTTTTTTTCTTTTTCTTTCTTTCTCATTCATTCATTCTTTCTTTCTTTCTTTCTTTCCTTCCATTCATTTTCTTTCTTTCCTTCTTTCTCTTTCTTTCTTTCTTTCTTTCTTTCTTTCTTTCCTTCCATTCTTTTCTCTTTCTTTTTCTTCCTTTCTCTCTTTCTTTCTTTCTTCCTACCATTCTTTCATTCTTTTAGTTCGTTCTCTTTCTTTCCTTCCATTCTTTTCTCTTTCTTTTTTCTTTCTCTTTCTTTCTTTTTCTTTTTTTTTTCTTCTTTCTTTCTTTCTTTCTTTCTTTCTTTTCTCTTTCTTTTTCTTTCTTTCTTTCTTTCTTCTTTTCTTTCCATTCTTTCTCTTTCTCTTTCTTTCTTTCTTTCTTTCTTTCTTTCTTTCCTTCCATTCTTTTCTCTTTCTTTCTTTTTCTTTCTTTCCTTTTCTCTTTCTTTCTTGCTGTTCCCTAGGTTGTGATCCCGCTGATCTCCTGAAGGTGGAGCTCTTTCTTTTCTTTCTTTCTCTTTCTTTTTTTTCTTTTTTCTTTCTTCTCTTTTCTTTCTTTCTTTCTTTCTTTCTTTCTTCTTTCTTTCTTTCTTTCTTTCTTTCTTTCTTTCTTCTTTCTTTCTTTCTTTCCTTCCATTCGTTTCTCTTTCTTTCTTTTTCTTTCTTTCCTTTTCTCTTTCTTTCTTTCTTGCTGTTCCCTAGGTTGTGATCCCGCTGATCTCCTCAAGATAGAGCTCTTTTTCTTTCTTTCTTTCTTTCTTTCTCTTTCTTTCTTTCTTTCTTCTTTCTTTCTTTCTTCTTTCTTTCTTTCTTTTTTTTTTCTTTCTTTCTTTCTTTTTCTTTCCATTCTTTTCTCTTTCTTTCTCTTTCTTTCTTTCTTTCTTTTCTTTTTCTTTCTTTCTTTCTTCTTTCTTTCTTTCTTTTCTTTCTTCTTTCTTCTTTCTTTTCTTTTCTTTCCTTTTTCTTTCTTTCTTTCTTTCCTTCTTCTTCTTCCTTCCTTCTCTTCTCTTTCTTTTTCTTTCTTTCCTTTTCTTTCTTTCTTTCTTCTTTCCCTTTTTCCCTTCTCCTTGCTCTTTCTTTCTTTCTTTCTCTTTCTTTTTCTTTTTTCTTTTCTTTCTTTCTTTTCTTTCTTTCTTTCTTCTTTCTTTCTTCCTTCCATTCTTTTCTCTTTCTTTCTTTCTTTCTTTCTTTCTTTTCTTTCTTCTGCGTTCCTAGGTTGTGATCGCTGATCTCTCAAGATAGAGCCTTTTCTTTCTTTCTTTCTTCTTTCTCTTCCTTTTTTTCTTTCATAGCGGGGGACAGCATAGAGAAGTGGAGGGGAGGCAATGAGGCAGGAGCAGGGAGGACAAGGAGCCGACATCGGATCCAAAGTCAACTCGGATCCAATGTCCACAGGCTCCCCTGTCATCGGGGCTCAGAACTGATGCTGTCCGATTTCATTCTCAGCAGCAGGCTACGATTTTGTGTCTGTGCTGAAATTGGACAGGATTGGATGGTGCCAAAATGGCAAAAGACCACATCCGATCCGAGCCCCATAGGGATACATGGGATCCGATTTAGAATCCGAGTGTATCCATTTTGAAATGGATACATGCAGATGCCTTAAAATCGTGATGTGAAACCGGCCTAACAGGCCAGATTACCACCCCCTGCCCAGAATATACCCGGGGTTAAAGTGGCCTCGGCCAGATTATACCCCTCTGGGCCAGATTATACCCCGGGTATATTATGGCATAGCACAAACTATACCCCGGGACCATTGAGTGATATACTCAATAACAGGGCCCCAGGCAGCGCACAGGAGGGCAGAAACAGCACATGGGTCCCCAGGCAGCTCACAGGTTCCCAGTCAGTGCTCAGGGGCCTCAGCAAAGCACACAGGGGCCCCATTCAGCACATGGGGCCCCAGGCAGCAAATAGGGGCCCAGCAGCACACGAGGCCCCAGGCAGTGCACGGGACCCCAGGTGGAACATAGGGGCCCCCATAGGGCCTCAGGCAGTGTTCAGGGGCCCCAGGCAGCACACAGAGGCCCCAGTCAGTGCTCAGGGGCCCCAGGCAGCACACAGAGGCCCCAATCAGTGCTCAGGGGCACCAGGCAGCACACAGGGGCCCCAAGCAGTACACAGAGGCCCCAGGCAGTGCACGGGGCCCTAGGTGAAACACAGAGGCCCCCATAGGGCCCCAGGCAGCGCTCAGAGGCCCCAGGCAGCACACAGGGACCCAGTGCAGCATAGAGGGGCCCCAAGCAGTGCAAGGGCTCCAGGCAGCACACGGAGCCCCAGGCAGCATACAGGGGCCCCAGGCAGTACACAAGGCCTCAAGACACACAACGACGGGCACCAGGCAGTGCACAGGGCCCCAGGCAGAACAAAGAGGCACCAAGCAGCGCATAGGAGCCCCAGGCTACGCACGGGATCCAAGCAGCATAGAAGGGCCCCAGGCAGTGCACAGGGCCCCAGGCAGCACACATGGGCCCCAGGCAGCACACATGGGCCCCAGGCAGCACACATGGCCCCAGGCAGCGCACTGAGCCCCAGGCAGTGCACAGGGTCACAGGCAGCACACAGGGGCCTCAGGCAGCATACAGAGGAACCAGGCAGTGCACAGGGGCCCCAGGCAGTATAGAGAGGCCCCAGGCAGCGCATGGGGGCCCCTGGCAATGCAGGGGACCACAGGCAACACTCAGGGGCAGAGACAGCGCGCAATGGGGAAAAGACAGCATGCCCCCTGTGAGCTGTCTCTGCCCCCTGTGCGATGTCTGATGCCCAGTACACTGCCTGGGGCCCTGTGCACTGCTTGGGGCCCCTTGCACTGCCTGGGGCCCCTGTGCAGTGCATGGAGCCCCGTGTACTAACTGGGGCCCCTGTGTGCTGCCTGGGGCCCCATGCGTGCTGTCTGGGGCTCCTGAGCGCTGACTACGGCCTCTGTGTGCTGTCTGGGGCCCCTGAGCACTGCTTGGGGCCCTGTGTACTGCCTGGGGCCCCTGTGTGCTGCTCTGACCCCTATGTGCTGCCTGGGGACCTGTGCACTGACTGGGGCCCCTGTGTGCTACCTGGGGGCCCCATGCACTGCCTGGGACCCCGTGCACTGCATGGGGCCACTTTGTGCTGCCTGGGCCCCTGTGCACTGACGGGCCCCATTATTGAGTATGGTCCCAGGGTATACTTTGGGTGCCCGGGTATATTCTGGGAGGGGGGTTAATCTGGCCTGCTAGGGTGAGTGCCCACAGGACATTTTTGCTGCGGTTTCTGCCTGCAGTTTACCATTGGTTTTATGGTAATTTATGCTCATTTGTTCCTGCAGTTTTGATTCCCACAAAACCAATGTGTTTCACAGAAGCACTGTGCCCACACATTGGTTTTGCAAGTGTCAAGAATTATCAAATCCCTGCGTTTTTGGTGCAGTTGGGAAAGAATTGACTTGCTAATTATTTTCCTGCGTTTTTGCTAAAGTCAATGGCAAAAATGCAGGAAAAAATGCAGCATCAAAAAAGTAGTAAAAATGCAGACAAGATCATAGCTAATCTCCTGGCGAGGATTCTGGTATCCATGAAAGCAGTTCAGGTTTTGCTGCGTTCAGGACTGCTTAAAAAACATCCTGTGGACACATATCCTGTAAGGCCTCCTGCATGCGCTGAGTATTAGGAGAATTGTTACCTCAGTATATGTAAGGCCTCGTGCACACGCTGAATATTTGGTGAGTTTTTACCTCAGTATCTGTAAGGCCTCGTGCACACGCTGAGTATTTGGTGAGTTGTTACCTCAGTATTTGTAAGGCCTCCTGCACGCGCTGAGTATTTGGGGAGTTGTTACCTCAGTATCTGTAAGCCTCGTGCACACGCGGAGTATTTGGTGAGTTGTTACCTCAGTATTTGTAAGGCCTCGTGCATACACTGAGTATTTGGTGAGTTGTTACCTCAGTATCTGTAAGGTCTCGTGCACACGCTGAGTATTTGGTGAGTTGTTACCTCAGTATCTGTAAGGTCTCGTGCACACGCTGAGTATTTGGTGACTTTTTTACCTCAGTATCTATAAGGCCTCGTGCACACGCTGAGTATTTGGTGAGTTTTTACCTCAGTATATGTAAGGCCTCGTGCACACGCTGAGTATTTGGTGAGTTGTTACCTCAGTATCTGTAAGGCCTCGTGCACACGCTGAGTATTTGGTGAGTTGTTACCTCAGTATTTGTAAGGCCTCGTGCACACGCTGAGTATTTGGTGAGTTGTTACCTCAGTATCTGTAAGGCCTCGTGCACACGCGGAGTATTTGGTGAGTTGTTACCTCAGTATTTGTAAGGCCTCGTGCACACGCTGAGTATTTGGTGAGTTGTTACCTCAGTATCTGTAAGGCCTCGTGCACACGCTGAGTATTTGGTGAGTTTTTTACCTCAGTATCTGTAAGGCCTCGTGCACACGCTGAGTATTTGGTGAGTTGTTACCTCAGTAATTGTAAGGCCTCGTGCACATGCTGAGTATTTGGTGAGTTTTTACCTCAGTATCTGTAAGGCCTCGTGCACACGCTGAGTATTTGGTGAGTTGTTACCTCAGTATCTGTAAGGTCTCGTGCACACGCTGAGTATTTGGTGAGTTTTTACCTCAGTATCTGTAAGGCCTCGTGCACACGCTGAGTATTTGGTGAGTTTTTACCTCAGTATCTGTAAGGCCTCGTGCACACGCTGAGTATTTGGTGAGTTGTTACCTCAGTATTTGTAAGGCCTCGTGCATACGCTGAGTATTTGGATAGTTGTTACCTCAGTATCTGTAAGGCCTCGTGCACACGCTGAGTATTTGGTGAGTTGTTACCTCAGTATCTGTAAAGCCTTGTGCACACGCTGAGTATTTGGTGAGTTGTTACCTCAGTATATGTAAGGCCTCGTGCACACGCTGAGTATTTGGTGAGTTGTTACCTCAGTATCTGTAAGGTCTCGTGCACACACTGAGTATTTGGTGAGTTTTTACCTCAGTATCTGTAAGGCCTCGTGCACACGCTGAGTATTTGGTGAGTTGTTACCTCAGTATTTGTAAGGCCTCGTGCACATGCTGAGTATTTGGTGAGTTTTTACCTCAGTATCTGTAAGGCCTCGTGCACACACTGAGTATTTGGTGAGTTTTTACCTCAGTATCTGTAAGGCCTCGTGCACACGCTGAGTATTTGGTGAGTTGTTACCTCAGTATCTGTAAGGTCTCGTGCACACGCTGAGTATTTGGTGAGTTGTTACCCTCGGTATCTGTAAGGCCTCGTGCACACGCTGAGTATTTGGTGAGTTTTTACCTCACTATCTGTAAGGCCTCGTGCACACGCGGAGTATTTGGTGAGTTTTTACCTCAGTATCTGTAAGGCCTCGTGCACACGCTGAGTATTTGGTGAGTTTTTAACCTCAGTATCTGTAAGGCCTCGTGCACACGCTGAGTATTTGGTGAGTTGTTACCTCAGTATTTGTAAGGCCTCGTGCATACGCTGAGTATTTGGATAGTTGTTACCTCAGTATCTGTAAGGCCTCGTGCACACGCTGAGTATTTGGTGAGTTTTTACCTCAGTATCTGTAAGGCCTCGTGCACACGCTGAGTATTTGGTGAGTTTTTACCTCAGTATCTGTAAGGCCTCGTGCACACGCTGAGTATTTGGTGAGTTGTTACCTCAGTATATGTAAGGCCTCGTGCACACGCTGAGTATTTGGTGAGTTGTTACCTCAGTATCTGTAAGGTCTCGTGCACACACTGAGTATTTGGTGAGTTTTTACCTCAGTATCTGTAAGGCCTCGTGCACACGCTGAGTATTTGGTGAGTTGTTACCTCAGTATTTGTAAGGCCTCGTGCACATGCTGAGTATTTGGTGAGTTTTTACCTCAGTATCTGTAAGGCCTCGTGCACACACTGAGTATTTGGTGAGTTTTTACCTCAGTATCTGTAAGGCCTCGTGCACACGCTGAGTATTTGGTGAGTTGTTACCTCAGTATCTGTAAGGTCTCGTGCACACGCTGAGTATTTGGTGAGTTGTTACCTCGGTATCTGTAAGGCCTCGTGCACACGCTGAGTATTTGGTGAGTTTTTACCTCACTATCTGTAAGGCCTCGTGCACATGCTGAGTATTTGGTGAGTTTTTACCTCAGTATATGTAAGGCCTCGTGCACACGCTGAGTATTTGGTGAGTTGTTACCTCAGTATCTGTAAGGCCTCGTGCACATGCTGAGTATTTGGTGAGTTGTTACCTCAGTATATGTAAGGCCTCGTGCACACGCTGAGTATTTAGTGAGTTGTTACCTCGGTATCTGTAAGGCCTCGTGCACACGCTGAGTATTTGGAGAGTTTTTACCTCAGTATCAGTAAGGCCTCGTGCACACACTGAGTATTTAGTGAGTTGTTACCTCGGTATCTGTAAGGCCTCGTGCACACGCTGAGTATTTGGTGAGTTGTTACCTCGGTATCTGTAAGGCCACGTGCACACGTTCAGTATTTGGTGAGTTTTTTACCTCAGGATTTGTAGACAAAACCAGGAGTGGAGCAATCAGAGGAAAAGAAATAGAAACACGTCACCACTTCTGGATTTAATCATCCACTCCTGGTTTTGGCTACAAATCCTGAGGTAAATAACTCATCAGATACTCAGCGTGTGCACGAGGCCTTACAGATACTGAGGTAAAAACACCACCAAATACTCAGCGTGTGCATGAGGCCTTACAGATACTGAGGTAAAATCACCAAATACTCAGCGTGTGCACGTGGCCTTAAGGCTCAGAACTGTGTGGCCTTTAGTTGAGTGCCCGGGACGGGGCTGATTGACAGGAGACCAGGCAGCTGGAGGCTGCGCAAGAATATTAATGGGGCCTTCCTTTCCCTTCCGTACGGAAGCCCTGGGGATCAGCCCATGGAGGGTGCATTACACTGGCTGCAACTCCCATCATCCCCAGGAGACCTGACTGCAGCGGTGGCTACAGCTGGCCGCAAACCGCGGGTGGCGTCACGTACATTCCCTAAAAGCCATGGCTTATATAAGGAGCACACCTAGGTGATTATAAACGTACAAAAATTTATTTTATTTCAACACAGTTGCAGAAAAATTTAAAAACAATTAAAATTCACAAATTGAACCACAATCAGGGATCCATCAAGTATGTATACATGGCACAACACATAGTATGTGGTAACCATTCAGCAGATAATATTATCACAAGAACAAATAGCACAACTGGTGAATGGTTAAACAAGAACCTAATTGCCCTTCTACTCATTTTTGTAGGTTTATAATCACCTAGGTGTGCTCCTTATATATGCCATGTCTTTTTCTGGTCTTGCATAATTACTTTACATGGCATGGTGAACACCCATATTTAAATACTGTACGTGCCTTGTGACCCTGTGGTGCTCCTCTATTTCCCTATGGTACATTCTCTAAACAAACTTTATTCCCCTATTCGTCTTTTGTTGCCGCACCCGGGCCCACGGAGTCAGGTCATGTCACTGTGACACCACGCAGCCCCCAGATGACGACAAAAAGGAGCCCGATTCTGAGTTCCCTTGCCCCAGAGCACGACACAGGACACAGGGGTGCGGGGCACAGGGGTGCAGGGACTCAAGGGTACGGGCTGCAGGGCAATTGAGTGCAGGACACTAAGTGCTCTGAAGCCCGCAGCCTTGCACCCCAGAGCACAGGGGTGTGGGCTGCAGGGCACAAGGGTGCGGCGTGAAGGGCGCAGGGACGCAAGGGTGCAGGGCTAAAGGGGTGCGGGCTGCAGAGACACAGGGGTACAGGGACGCAGTACTGTGGGCTGCAGGGACACAGGGGTGCGGGCTGCGGGGCACAGGTCTGCGAGCTGCAGGGCCCATGGGTGCAGGGATCCAGGGGTGCGGGCTGCAGGGACGCAGGGCACAGGGGTGCAGGCTGCAGGGCACGGGGGTGCAGAGCACATGTCTGCAGGCTGCAGGGCACAGGGCTGTGGGGCACAGGAGTGCAGGTCACATGGATGCAGGGCTACGGGCTTCAAGGGCGCAGGGACTAAGGGATGTGCAATGCAGGACACAGGGGTGCAGGGCTGCAGAGTACAGGGGCGCCGACTGCAGGGCACAGGCGAAGGTAGGGTGCAGGGGTGCGGGCTGCAGAGACACAGGGGTACAGGGACGCAGTACTGTGGGCTGCAGGGCACACTGGTGCGGGCTGCGGGGCACAGGTCTGCGAGCTGCAGGGCCCATGGGTGCAGGGATCCAGGGGTGCGGGCTGCAGGGACGCAGGGCACAGGGGTGCAGGCTGCAGGGCACGGGGGTGCAGAGCACATGTCTGCAGGCTGCAGGGCACAGGGCTGTGGGGCACAGGAGTGCAGGTCACATGGATGCAGGGCTACGGGCTGCAAGGGCGCAGGGACTAAGGGATGTGCAATGCAGGACACAGGGGTGCAGGGCTGCAGAGTACAGGGGCGTCGACTGCAGGGCACAGGCGAAGGTAGGGTGCAGGGGTGCGGGCTGCAGGGATACAAGGCACAGGGGTGTGGTCTGCAGGGCACAGGGGGTGAGAGATGCAGGGCACAGTGGTGTGGGATGGGGGGCACAGGGGTGCGGGCTGCAGGGACACAAGGCACAGGGGTGCGGGCTGCAGGGTACAGGGGTGCAGAGACGCAGGGCACAGGGGTGTGGGATGCAGGGCACTGGGGTGCGGGCTGCATGGTGCAGAGGTGCGGGCTGCAGTGGTGTGGGCTGTAGGGCCCAGGGGTGCAGGGGTATAGGGACGCAGGGCTGCGGATCACAAGGGTGCGAGGTTGCAGGGCGCAGGGGTTCAGGACTGCAGGGGTGCAGAACCAGAGGAGACCGGTCTCAGTGTGGAATAGTGATGATGGGAGTGATTTATCCCATCAGATCACTTCCAGATCACTCTCATCATTACAGGAGGGGGCAGGTATAGCCCCCTGCAGTGATTATGGGAGTGATCTGGAAGTGATCTGATGGGAATGATCATTCCCACCATCGCCGCTCCTGTGCCCACTCTCCAGTCTCCTCTGGTCCTCCGCTCCTGTGCCGCGGGCACAGGAGCGGAGGTACGGAAGAGCGGGTGCAGTGTGGATCGGCAATAATGGGAGTAATATGGGAGTGATCAATCCCATCAGATCACTCCCATCATCACTGGAGGGGGTGATATCCGCCCCCTGCAGCGCTCCATGCCATGGAAGGGGCTGTACCAGCCCTTTCCATAGCTAACATTCACAATTACCGTGATTGGCTGTTGGACGTTCCAACAGCCAATCGCAGACAAGGGGTGTCAAAGTCACCCCCCCCCCGACATCACCCTAAGGTCCCCTGCTTCCTGTAGCCCCGGTGAGATTTCGCCAATGCCGGTCACTGGGATCTATAAGGCGGGGATCCCGCCATGAAGTTGTGGGACGTCACAGGTCGGGAAGGCACCGGTTTCTAGAACGTCCCACAACGTCATAGATCGGGAAGGGGTTAACATAATTTGTCATGAAATTGCCCTCTGGCGCACCCAGACTGAGAATAGATATATGAGCTGTTCTGCCATTATGTGTGTGTATAGTATGTGTGTAATATATATATATATAATATACACCATGTTCCAAATTATTCTTATGCAAATGTTCTTTTTCTCTGATTTTCCTAAATGGTCGGTGCAGATGACAGTCAGTGTAATAAAAGTCATCACCCGTGAAGGTACCTTTACACGCCGCTACAACAGGGTGGAAACAACCGGGTGTTTCACGTGCACGAGCACGTACCAACGGTTGCAAACGGTACCCGATACCGCCTTTACACGCCGCTACAAGGTGCTCTACAGTAGGTTACATCTATCTCTGGATGCACCGCCGGGTGCCACAAGTCACCTTCTGTAGAGCACCTTCCCTCATTTACACACCACTACAACAAGCTAATATGGGCGGACCTGGTGCAGCAGGGACAGCACATAGGCGTGCCACAATTGTGGATTACGAGACGTCCGTACGCTGATAGGACAATGCAAATGTATCATGATTGGGCATCGCAGGAGGCTGATTAATACATCACGCTATTGCAATTGTGTAGTGTGACTGCTCAGCTCCTTAAATATGTCGCCCTATCCAGCGACAACCAATCGTAACGCAGGAGCTTCCACCAATGATCGCTGAAGGGGGGCGGTATCCCGGAGCCTATGTCACGCCCCAATGAGTTAACTAGGTGGCGAAACAACCTTACCCTACCATATTTACACGCCGCTACCATCGGGTTGAAATCAACCTGTTTCAGAGCACTGCTCTGAAACAGGTGCCGCGGAGTGACGGGTGGCTACAACCTAGTTTACACGCCACTACAGCGGGTTGATTTGACGGTGCAAAATACATTTGTCTCCGAAACCCGGTTGTTTCCAACCTTCAGTAGCGGCGTGTAAAGGTACCTTTAGGGTACCTTTACACGTCGCAACATTGCATGCAATTTCACAGGCAATTTGCTGGTTGCAGTGAAATCATGGACACATTGTTACATTTGTACACAGCAACAAAATAGGACAATGTGTCCATGATTTCACTGCAACCAGCAAATTGCCTGTGACATTGCCTAGCAACATAGCCGCGTGTAAAGGTACCCTTAGAGGATACATGGAATTTTATTGAAGAAGCCTCCCAATGATAACAGTGTAATCTTCAAAATTAAAAAAAAAAACTCTAAATGCCCTGTTCCACATTATTACGCACAGGAAAGTTTCTAAACATTTGATGTTTGAAAGAAGTGAAAATGCTGATCTGTTGAATTTGCAGCATTAGGAGGTCACATTCACTGAAATAAAAAGCTATTTAAAGGGATCCTGTCACCCCCAAAACACCTCATAAGCTATTAAAAGATGCCCCTAGAGCAGTGATGGCGAACCTTTCTGAGGCCGAGTGCCCAAACCGCAACCCAAAACGAAATTATTTATGGCAAAGTGCCAACACGATCATATAACCTAAATTGCAGCAGTGGTCATCATAAGCGCTGCACAGGGGGGAGAGCAAGCGGTTGCCTTCTCTCTTCCCTGTACAGGGCTTGTAGTCCTGAAACATTGATGATCAATTCAATTATTTTAACAATTAATTGATTTTAAACTTCCCTTTGCAGTCTTCTCTTCTCTTCGGCAGTGGTCAGACAGCTCATGTGTACTGCACATTGAAGCTGAGCCGCTGCCACTGCCCTTTCTAGAAACAGCAAGTGGACTGATCTGTATGGGAAAAATGCAGAATATTAGACAGATAGAAGATAGATTTTATCATGGAATGCAAGCAGATTTCATGCTGAAATCCTGGTCCCTTTCCTTGCAGTAATGTGCTCCATCCTGACCCTCTCCTTGCAGTAATGTGCTCCATCCTGACCCTCTCCTTGCAGTAATGTGCTCCATCCTGACCCTCTCCTTGCAGTAATGTGCTCCATCCCGACCCTCTCTTTGCAGTTATGTGCTCCATCCTGACCCTCTCCTTGTAGTAATGTGCTCCATCCTGACCCTCTGTTTGCAGTTAGGTGCTCCATCCTGATCTTCTCCTTGTAGTAATGTGCTCCATCCTGATCTTCTCCTTGTAGCTATGTGCTCCATCCGGATCCTCTCCTTGTAGTTACATGCTCCATCCTGACCCTCTCCTTCTAACTATGTTCTCCATCCTAATCCTCTCCTTCTAGCTATGTGCTCCATTCTGATCCTCTCCTTCTAGCTATGTGCTCCATTCTGATCATCTCCTTCTAGCTATGTGCTCCATTCTGATCCTCTCCTAGCTATATGATCCATCCTGACCATCTCCATGCATTTATGGCCCCATCCTGACCCTCTCCTTGCAGTTGTGCTCCATCCTGACCCTCTCCTGGCAGTAATGTTCCTATCCTGACCCCCTTCTTGTAGTAATGTCTTTATCCTTATCACCTTGTAGTATGCCCCATCCTTGTCCCCTTCGGTAATGTCCCATCCTTGTCCCTTGTGGTAATGTCCCCATCCTGCCCCTATCATGTAGTAATGCCCCATCCTGCTGTAATGCCCTATCCTTGTCCCCTTGCAGCAATATGCCCCATCCTGCAGTAATATGCCACATTCTTGTCCCCTTGCAGTAATATACCCCATCCTGCAGTAATGCCCTAGCCTTCTCCCCTTGCAGTAATATGCCCATCCGTGTCCCCTTGAAGTAATATGCCCCATCCTGCAGTAATGTGTTTCATCCTTGTCCACTTGCCATTAATATGCCCCACCCTTATTCCTTTGCAGTAATATGCCCCATCCAGCAGTAATGTGCCCCTTCCTTGTCCCCATCACATATTAATCTGCCACATCCTGCCCACATCACATAGTAATATGCCCCATCAGCCCCATTACATAATAATATGCCCCATCAGCCCCATTACATAATAATATGCCCCATCAGCCCCATCACATAATAATATGCCCCATCACATAATAATATGCCCCATCAGCCCCCATCACAATAATATGCCCCATCACATAATATGCCCCATCCTGCCCCGTTACTATTGCCCCATCCTGCCCTATCCCATAATAATCTGCCCCATCGCATAATAATATGCCCCATCCTGCCCCCATCACATAATAATATGCCCCATCCTGCCCCATCACATAATAATATGCCCCATCCTGCCCCCATCACATAATAATATGCCCCATCCTGCCCCATCACATAATAATATGCCCCATCCTGCCCCATCACATAATAATATGCCCCATCCTGCCCCATCACATAATAATATGCCCCATCCTGCCCCATCACATAATAATATGCCCCATCCTGCCCCCAGCACAGAGTAATATGCCCCATCCTGCCCCCAGCACAGAGTAATATGCCCCATCCTGCCCCCAGCACAGAGTAATATGCCCATTCTGCCCCCCCTTAGTAATGCCCCGTCCTGCCCCCAGCACAGAGTAATATGCCCATTCTGCCCCCCCTTAGTAATGCCCCGTCCTGCCCCCAGCACAGAGTAATATGCCCATTCTGCCCCCCCTTAGTAATGCCCCGTCCTGCCCCCAGCACAGAGTAATATGCCCATTCTGCCCCCCCTTAGTAATGCCCCGTCCTGCCCCCAGCACAGAGTAATATGCCCATTCTGCCCCCCCTTAGTAATGCCCCGTCCTGCCCCCAGCACAGAGTAATATGCCCATTCTGCCCCCCCTTAGTAATGCCCCGTCCTGCCCCCAGCACAGAGTAATATGCCCATTCTGCCCCCCCTTAGTAATGCCCCGTCCTGCCCCCAGCACAGAGTAATATGCCCATTCTGCCCCCCTTAGAAATGCCCCATCCTGCTGTAAATAGATGATGGGAAAAAAATTAAAAAAATCATACTCACCTTCCTGCTGTAGTTTCCTCTCCAGACATCTTCTGCAGTCTTCTCCTCCCGACCCGCGCTGAGAGCGGTCACGTGATGCCGGGCGCGTCACATGACCGCTGTCACATGACGCTGGTCGGGAGGGCGGGGCTAGGAAGTGTCAGAGAGAGGAGAAATGTCTCCTCTGCTCTGACACAGCTTTGAACTGCTGGCGCCGCGGCGCGCGCCGGCAGATCAAAGCGGCAGTGTAGTGGCGAGGCCACGTGCCAGGGGAAGCGGCTCTGCGTGCCACCGCGGGCACGCGTGCCATAGGTTCGCCATCACTGCCCTAGAGCATATTCACACTTATCCTACACTCCTTTTAGCTCCTAAATGCATATATTGAAAATGAAGATAAACGTTATTAAACTACCTCATTAGTGATGTTAATGAGCGGTGGCTATATTCATAGTCACCCAGGCAGGCTCTCCCTCTTCCTACTATCACACCTCAATAGGCGTGATCTTCAACTCACATCAAATTCGCGCCTCCCCGCTCTCCTATTCCGGCTGCTGTGTGGGATGTATGATGCGAATCGCGTCATTTCCGGCTTCGGGTGACGTGGGTACACCCTCGACGCTCTGTTAGCTTCAAGCCCCGCACTGCGCATGCGTGCTGGAGGCATAACAGAGCGGCGAAGGGTGTACCCACGTCACCCGAAGCCAGACATGACGCGATTCACGTCATACAGCCGCACACAGCAGCCCCGGCCGACAGAGGAGAGCGGGGGAGGCGTGCATTTGAATGTGAGTTGGAGATCACGCCTATTGAGGCGTGATATTAGGAGGAGGGAGAGCCTACCTGGGTGACTATGCATACAATAGTCACTAATTAACATCACTAATGAGGTAGTTTAATAACGTTTATCTTCATTTTCAATATATGCATTTAGGAGCTAAAAGGAGTGTAGGATAAGTGTGAATATGCTCTAGGGGCATCTTTTAATAGCTTATGAGGTGTTTTGGGGGTGACAGGATCCCTTTAACTCCAAAACCTCCTAACAGGCCAAGTTACATGGTAACACAGGATCCCTTCTTTGATATCACCTTCACAATTCTTGCATCCATTGATCTTGTGAGTTTCTGGAGAGTTTCTGCTTGTATTTCTTTGCATGATGTCAGAATCGCCTCCCAGAGCTGCTGTTTTGATGTGAACTGCCTCCCACCCTCATAGATCGTTTGCTTGATTATACTCCTAAGGTTCTCTATAGGGTTGAGGTCAGGGGAAGATGGTGGCCACACATGAGTTTATCTCCTTTTATGCCCATAGCAGCCAATGACACAGAGGTATTCTTTGTAGCATGAGATGGGGCATTGTCATGCATGAGGATGATTTTGCTCCTGTTTTTTCTTTTTGTACCATGGAAGAAAGTTCTCAGTCAGAAACTCTATATACTTTGCAGAGGTCATTTTCACACCTTCAGGAACCTTAAAGGGGCCTACCAGCTGTTTCCCAGTGATTCCAGACCAAAACATGACTCCTCCACCTCCTTGCTGACGTCGCAGCCTTGTTGGGACATGGTGGCATCCACCAACCATCCACTCCTCCATCCATGTGGACCATGCAGGGTTGCTCGGCACTCATCAGTAACAAGACTGGTTGACAATTAGTCTTCATGTATGTCTGGACCCTCTGCAACTGTTCCTGCTTGTGAGCACTGTTTAGGGGTGGCCGAATAGTAGGTTTATGCCCCACAGCAAGCCTATGAAGGATCCTACACCTTGAGGTTGGAGGGACTCCAGAGGCACCAGCAGCTTCACATATCTGTTTGCTGGTTTGTAAGGCCTTTTTAGCAGCTGCTCTCTTAATCTGATGAACTTGCCTCGTAGAAACCTTCCTCATTCTGCCTTTATTTGCACGAACACGTCTGTGCTCAGAATCAGCCACAAATCTCCTCACAATACGATGATCATGCTTAAGTTTTCCTGCAATATCTAATGTTTTCATCCCTTGTCCAAGGCATTGCACTATTTGTTGCTATTCGGCAGCAGAGACATCCTTTGTCTTTCCCAGGTTACTTGAACACTGCGGCCTGCTTAATATTGTGGAACACCTATTTTTCCTCTTATTGGGCTCACCTGCCAAACTAATTATCACAGGTATCTGAGATTGATTTCAGTGATCCATATATACCCATGTAATATATACATCGCTGGTTTTAGCACATGGAATATACTGTATAAACACCTCAGTACTGTCACTGTGCAGCTCCACAATAACGCAAGAAATATAGTAATTTACATCAAATTAAAAGGGATAAATGAAAATGACTACACCTGGGTCAGTGAAATGGCTCAGATATTTGGAGGGAGGAATTTCTAAAGAAAAAGTGAACAATCCCCTATATGGCAGTGTGTCCTCCTGACATTAACATCGATTATAATATGTTTTTATTACCCACGTTACACCCATTTACCTCCCCTCTGGTGACCTCATGTGTGGCTGTTTGTGGGATGTGGTTGCAGTTCAAAAAATTATGACATCCCATCTTCCGGTATATTCAGGTGGGAAATATGACATCTTTCCCATCATTCATTTATCATTTCAAGGATAGGAAACATGGCATGGCTATTGTTATCTGTTTGGCCAATATTAATTTGGGACTGATACGGATGTCTAATGGTACCTTTACACGCCGCAACAGGATGGTTGCAACATCCGGGTACATGAGAGAAATGTATCTTGCACCGCCAAATCAACCCGCTGTTGCGGCGTGTGAACACAGTTGTTGCCACCCGTCACTTGAGGCACCTGTTTCAGAGCAGAGCCCTAAAACAGGTGGATTTCAAGGCGATGGTTGCGGGTTGTATCGGCGTGTAAATATGGTAGGGTAAGGTTTATTCGTCACCTAGATAACTCCCTGGGGCGTGACACAGCCTCTGGGAAACCACCCCCCTTCAGCGCTCATTGGAGGAAGCTCCTGCGTTACGATTGGTAGTCGCTGCATAGGGCGGCATATTTAAGGAGCTGACCACTCACACTACACAATTGCTCGAGCGTCATGTATTAGTCTGCCTCCTGTGCTGGCTGGCCAATCATGATGTTATTGCTTTCTCCTATCAGCGTACGGAATTCTCGTAATCCACAATTGTGGAACGCCTATGTGTTGTCCCTGCTGCCTTTGTTCCGCCCATATTACCTTGTTATTGCGGCGTGTAAATGTGGTAAGGTAAGCTACAGAAGGTAACTTGTGGCACCCGGCGGTGTATCCAGAGATAGATGTAACCTACCGTAGCGCACCTTGTTGCGGCGTGTAAAGGTGGTGCGTTTACCGTTGGCAACCGTTTGTGCGTGCTCGTGCACGTGAAGCACCCGGTTGATGCCACCATCCTGTTGCGGCGTGTAAAGGTACCATTACAGTTATGAAAAAAATATTCATCTTCATGGTCTCGTGATTGCAGTGTCAAATATGTGCCTCTCGTAACTGCAGGACCTATGCACAATCCAATATTTATAATTTTCCACTGGTGCCAAACTGTCTGACAAGATCCCTTTAACCACAGCACAGTGATGTAGCAGGAAAGCAGTTTTCCGACTGTCTACAAACACAATCCACACTGGCTGTCTCCCTTAAAAGCTGTAACCATATGTTAATACTGGTGGGCATCTCATAGATTTATGATTATTTTAAGGATACCTCCCCTTTTTGAGGTGGCACTTCCCCCCCTCCTCATGGCAAAAGCATCTGGGGTCCCACAGATCCTGCTCCATGTTGGATTCAGAGATCGTGCATTAACGATTTTTTTTCATGACATTGTTCTTATCTTGATTATTACTATTATAAACAGTACCTAGTGTTTTTAATATTGTTAATCTATAATAAAACTATTATTGTTACTACTTTTATTTTTGTTATTTTCCATTAATACAATTATCAGTTTTATTTCCTGTATTATTGCAATTCTTGCGGTTATTATGTGGCACCCCAGGGTTCATGTGCCACAGTAACACCACAAAGGGTTAACTCCCCACACAACCCACAACACTACACTGGCGCCTCTACACTACACTGGCCAGAAGAGGGAGCTAAAGCTGCTTCCCTATATATTCTGGTGTGGAGAGAAAGTGGCGGTTAGTTCAGTTCCTGAGAGGACTGAGGAAGAAGGACCTGGGTGTAAAAGAGCTGCGTTATGCTCACCCCACGGTCCACTGTCCAGTTCCAGGCTCAGCCAGGGTCTGAGAAAAGGAGACAGAGCAGAGAGGAACACACCTGGGAGACCGAGTCCCCTGAGCCTCACCCCAGAGAAGCGCATAGAACGGATACCGGATCCGGGACTGTGCCTGACACAAGCAGCACAGTGAACACGGATTAGTGAAGGTCCAACATCTTCATTGTACCAAGCAAAACAACACAGGGGGGTCAGGAACGCAGGACAAGACTCAAGTTGCCTAGCAAGTTGGTACCCGTGAGGGGAGACAGGGCTGGGCAGCTTAGCTAAAGTGGTAGCAGGGCTACACACACAGCGCAGGAGTAGGAAGCCAAGGACCCAGCCAGGGTGGGAGCAACCCGGTCCCTGCACAGACTCCGTGGACAGTACTCAGCTGATGTACCATCTACAGTAAAAGATCTGGAAAACTACAAAACCGTGAGTCTGAGTAATCCTTGCGCTCGAGCCCTGTTCTCCCTCACAAACTGTTATCATCACCCCTGCCCCGGGGACCAGGATCTGCCCGTAGAGAGCAGTCACATCACAAGCTGCCATCCATCATCCCCGGAGATTCTGCAGCAGCAGTGGTCACCCTGAACACATACTACGGGTGGCGTCACGATTATATCCCCTTTTAAATAGCCCCCCAATTTCTAACTTGTGGGCTCAGGACACGGTCTGGACCAAGACCGGCGTGATTCCCCGTGATACCCCGGTTCAGCACTGAGTACCCCGTCCCAGTGCGCCCCACAAAAATACTTATCTATATTACCGTACTTCTATTATTGTCATTATAGTTTTAACCTATTCTAGTACTTTTATTATTAACATTATTACCTGTATTAATTGTAGTTCCTGTATTATTGCAATTCTTGCAGTTATTAAACTTATCTATATTATTAGTTTATTATTACAATCGTTTTATTATCTGTACTATTAGTATTAAGTCTACTGCTGTTACCTATTATTACTGCTGTTACCTGTATAATTACTATTTGAATTATTGTTATCCCATATGATTACTGTCATTATTGTTCTTCTGTTATTTGGTTATATATTTATTTCTTCCATGTTAGGATTAGTTTGGCGTTCGATTCTCGGATTATTTTCAGTTGTTTATAATTCATCATACATTGATGTTACGATCATTCTTCCTTGATCATCTTTTACATTCTTTCTTTTTTATTGTCTTCGATCGTCTGTAATTGGGAATAATTGGAGGCAGAATGATCACAGAGACGCTCATAATAAACAGATCATTTATTGAGTGATCACAGACCAAATCCAACCTCCCCCATAAATACCCCATAGATCTCCATCACCCACACTCACAATATGGGACCTTGTGCTTCTGTCCATAGAGACCCAATGTAACAATCACCGGAAGATGAGAAGGTAGAGAGGGATGAGGGGCAAAAAAAATAAATATCCTTCTATGTACAGGGGGCAAAACGTCCATATCTTATATACAGTATGGAACAGATCCCAGGGATCAGTGCTCCAGATAATAATCCATCACTAAAGATCCCTCAGAGAATCACATCAATCCATGGAAACACAGTAAATATATGAGGATACACAACTGTCCTATCTGTATTATTCTGTATATACGCACTGCACAGTACCACTTCTCCTGTCCTGTATACTGGGTGTAATCCTCAGTATCTGTATTATTCTATATATACACTGCACAGTACCACTTCTCCTGTCCTGTATACTGGGTGTAATCCTCAGTATCTGTATTATTCTGTATATATACACTGCAGAGTACCACTTCTCCTGTCCTGTATACTGGGTGTAATCCTCAGTATCTGTATTATTCTGTATATATACACTGCACAGTACCACTTCTCCTGTCCTGTATACTGGGTGTAATCCTCAGTATCTGTATTATTCTGTATATATACACTGCACAGTACCACTTCTCCTGTCCTGTATACTGGGTATAATCCTCAGTATCTGTATTATTCTATATATACCCTGCACAGTACCACTTCTCCTGTCCTGTATACTGGATGTAATGCTCAGTATCTGTATTATTCTGTATATATACACTGCACAGTACCACTTCTCCTGTCCTGTATACTGGGTGTAATCCTCAGTGTCTGTATTATTCTGTATATACACACTGCACAGTACCACTTCTCCTGTCCTGTATACTGGGTGTAATCCTCAGTGTCTGTATTATTCTGTATATATACACCGCACAGTACCACTTCTCCTGTCCTGTATACTGGGTGTAATCCTCAGTATCTGTATTATTTTGTATATATACACTGCACAGTACCACTTCTCCTGTCCTGTATACTGGATGTAATGCTCAGTATCTATATTATTCTGTATATATACACTGCACAGTACCACTTCTCCTGTCCTGTATACTGGGTGTAATCCTCAGTATCTGTATTATTCTGTATATACACTGCACAGTACCACTTCTCCTGTCCTGTATACTGGGTGTAATCCTCAGTATCTGTATTATTCTGTATATATACACTGCACAGTACCACTTCTCCTGTCCTGTATACTGGGTGTTGTCCTCAGTATATGTATTTTTCTGTATATATACACTGCACAGTACCACTTCTCCTGTCCTGTATACTGGGTGTAATCCTCAGTGTCTGTATTATTCTGTATATACACACTGCACAGTACCACTTCTCCTGTCCTGTATACTGGGTGTAATCCTCAGTGTCTGTATTATTCTGTATATACACACTGCACAGTACCACTTCTCCTGTCCTGTATACTGGGTGTAATCCTCAGTGTCTGTATTATTCTGTATATACACACTGCACAGTACCACTTCTCCTGTCCTGTATACTGGGTGTAATCCTCAGTGTCTGTATTATTCTGTATATACACATTGCACAGTACCACTTCTCCTGTCCTGTATACTGGGTGTAATCCTCAGTATCTGTATTATTCTGTATATAAACACTGCACAGTACCACTTCTCCTGTCCTGTATACTGGGTGTAATCCTCAGTATCTGTATTATTCTGTATATAAACACTGCACACAGTACCACTTCTCCTGTCCTGTATACTGGGTGTAATCCTCAGTATCTGTATTATTCTGTATATATACACTGCACAGTACCACTTCTCCTGTCCTGTATACTGGGTGTAATCCTCAGTATCTGTATTATTCTGTATATATACACTGCACAGTACCACTTCTCCTGTCCTGTATACTGGGTGTAATCCTCAGTATCTGTATTATTCTGTATATAAACACTGCACAGTACCACTTCTCCTGTCCTGTATACTGGGTGTAATCCTCAGTATCTGTATTATTCTGTATATATACACTGCACAGTACCACTTCTCCTGTCCTGTATACTGGGTGTAATCCTCAGTATCTGTATTATTCTGTATATAAACACTGCACAGTACCACTTCTCCTGTCCTGTATACTGGGTGTAATCCTCAGTATCTGTATTATTCTGTATATATACACTGCACAGTACCACTTCTCCTGTCCTGTATACCTGGGTGTAATCCTCAGTATCTGTATTATTCTGTATGTATACACTGCACAGTACCACTTCTCCTGTCCTGTATACTGGGTGTAATCATCAGTATCTATATTATTCTGTATATATACACTGCACAGTACCACTTCTCCTGTCCTGTATACTGGGTGTAATCCTCAGTATCTGTATTATTCTGTATATTACACTGCACAGTACCACTTCTCCTGTCCTGTATACTGGGTGTAATCCTCAGTATCTGTATTATTCTGTATATATACACTGCACAGTACCACTTCTCCTGTCCTGTATACTTTGTGTAATCCTCAGTATCTGTATTATTCTGTATATTACACTGCATAGTACCACTTCTCCTGTCCTGTATACTGGGTGTAATCCTCAGTATTGTATTATATTGTATATATACACTCCACAGTATAACTTCTCCTGTCCTGTATACTGGGTGTAATCCTCAGTATCTCTATTATTCTGTATATATACATTGCATAGTTCCACCTCTTCAGTCCTGTATATATATATTGCACAGTTCCACTTCTCCTGTATACATAGTGCACAGTTCCACCTCTCCTATCCTGTATATACCCTGCACTTTTCCACCTCTTCTGTCCTGTATATACACTGCACAGTTCCACCTCTCCTGTATACATAGTGCAAAGTTCCACCTCTCCTATCCTGTATATACACTGCACAGTTCCTCCCCTCCTGTTGTATATATACACTCACTTTTCCACCTCTTCTGCCCTGTATATACCCTGCAAAGTCCCACCTCTCCTGTCCTGTACCTGTAATATCCTGCACAGTTCCACCTCTCCTGTCCTGTATATACCCTGCAAAGTCCCACCTCTCCTGTCCTGTACCTGTAATATCCTGCACAGTTCCACCTCTCCTGTTCTTTATATATCCTGCACAGTTCCACCTCTCCTGTTCTTTATATACCCTGCACAGTTCCACCTCTCCTGTCCTGTATAAATTCTGTACAGATCCACCTCTCCTGTTCTGTATGTAACCGTGAACAGTTCCATGTCTCCTGTCCTGTATATACCCTGCACAGTTCCACCTCTCATGTCCTGTATAAACCCTGCACAATTCCACATCTCCTGTCCTGTATATACAATGCACAGCTCCACGTCTCCTGTCCTGTATATACCCTGCACAGTTCCTCCCCTCCTGTCCTGTATATACCCTGCACAGTTCCTCCCCTCCTGTATATACCCTGCACAGTTCCACCTCTCCTGTCCTGTATATACAGTGCACAGTTTCATTTCTCCTGTCCTGTATATACCCTGCACAGTTCCTCCTCTCCTGTCCTGTATATACCCTGCACAGTTCCCCCTTCTTCCTGTCTTAGCACAGTTTACCTTTTCTTCCTTTTAAACAGTGCACAGTTCCACATCTCCTGTCCTGTATATACACTGCACAGTTCCACTCTCTGTCCTGTATATACACTGCACAGTTTCCACCTCTCCTGTCCTGTATATACCTGCACTGTTCCCCCTCCTGTCCTGTATATACCCTGCACAGTCCACCTCTCCTGTCCTAAAATAAGTGAAGTTTACTCCCCTGTTCGAATATACCGTGCATTCCAGTCTCCTGTCCTGTATATACTGCACAGTTCCACCTCTCATGTCCTGTATAAACCTGCACAGTTCCACCTCTCCTGTTCTGTATATACAGTGCACAGTTCCACCTCTCCTGTCCTGTATATACCTGCACAGTTCCACCTCTCCTGTCCTGTATATACAGTGCACAGTTTCATTTCTCCTGTCTGTATATACCCTGCACAGTTCCTCCTCTCTGTCCTGTATATACACCTGCACAGTCCACCTCTCCTGTCCTATAAATAAAGTGCACAGTTCCACCTCTCCTGACCTGTATTATACCTGCACAGTTCCACTCTCCTGTCCTGTATATACCCTGCACAGTTCACTCTCCTGTCCTGTATATACATTGCACAGTTCCACCTCTCCTGTCCTGTATATACCCTGCATAGTTCCACCTCTCTGTCCTGTATATACCTTGCACAGTTCACATCTCCTGTCCTGTATATTCAGTGCACAATTCCACTCTCCTGTCCTATATATACACTGCACAGTTCCACTCTCCTGTCCTATATATACCAGCACAGTTCCACCTCTCCTGTCTGTATATACCCTGCACAGTTCCACCTCTCCTGTCCTGTATATACAGTGCACAGTTCCACCTCTCTAGTCCTGTGTATACCCTGCACAGTTCCACCTCTCCTGTCCTGTATATACCCTGCACAGTTCCACCTCTCCTGTCCTGTATATACACTGCACAGTTCCACCTCTCCTGTCCTGTATATACACTGCACAGTTCCATCACATCTCTGTCCTGTATATACACTGCACAGTTCCACCTCTCCTGTCCTGTATATACAGTGCACAGTTCCACCTCTCTTAGTCCTGTGTATACCCTGCAAGTTCCACTCTCCTGTCCTGTATATACACTGCACAGTTCCACCATCTCTGTCCTGTATATACACTGCACAGTTCCACCTCTCCTGTCCTGTATATACAGTGCACAGTTCCACTCTCCTGTCCTGTGTATACCCTGCATAGTTCCACCTCTCCTGTTCTGTATATACACTGCACAGTTCCACCTCTCCTGTCCTGTATATACACTGCACAGTTCCACATCTCCTGTCCTGTATATACACTGCACAGTTCCACCTCTCCTGCCTGTATATCAGTGCACAGTTCCACCTCTCCTGTCCTGTATATACCCTGCACAGTTCCACCTCTCCTGTCCTGTATATACACTGCACAGTTCCACCTCTCCTGTCCTGTATATACCCTGCACTAGTTCCACCTCTCCTGTCCTGTATATACCCTGCACAGTTCCACCTCTCCTGTCCTGTATATACAGTGACAGAGTTCCACATCTCCTGCCTGTATATTCAGTGCACAGTTTCACCTCTCCTGTCCTGTATATACAACAGTTCCACTCTCTGTCCTGGTATATACACTGCACAGTTCCACCTCTCCTGTCCTGTATATACCCTGCACAGTTCCACTCTCCTGCCTGTATATCAGGCACAGTTCCACCTCTCCTGTCCTGTATAATACTATCTAACAGTTCCACCTCTCCTGTCCTGTATATACCTGCACAGTTCCACCTCTCTCCTGTCTGTATATACCTGCACAGTTCCACCTCTCCTGTCCTGTATATTCGTGCACAATTCCACCTCTCCTGTCCTGTATATAATCTGACAGTCCACCTCTCCTGTCTGTATTAACCGTGCACAGTTCCATTCTCCTGTCCTGTATATACCTGCACAGTTCCACCCTTCCTGTAACCCTGCAATTCACTCCTGCCGTATACAGTGCACAGTCATCTCCTGTCCTGTATATACCCTGCACAGTTTCCTCTCCTGTCCTGTATATACCTGCACAGTTCTCCCCTCCTGTTACCTCAGTTACTTCTGTCTGTATATACAGTGCACAGTTCACTTCTCCTGTCCTGTATATACACTGCACAGTTCCACTCTCCTGTCCTGTATATACACTGCACAGTTCCCCTTCTGTCCTGTATATACATGCACAGTTTCACCTCTCTGTCCTGTATATACACCTGCCACATTCCACTCCTCCTGTCCTGTATATACACTGCACAGTTCCACCTCTCCTGTCCTGTATATATACTCTCCACAGTTTCCACAGCTCTACCTGTCCTGTTATAATAAAGTGCACAGTTCCCTCTCCTGTTCTGTATATACCTGCACAGTTCCAGCTCTCCTGTCCTGTATATACCCTGCACAGTTCCACCTCTCATGTCCTGTTTTAAACCTGCACAGTTCCACTCTCCTGTTTGTATATACAGTGCACAGTTCCACCTCTCCTGTCCTGTATATACCCTGCACAGTTCCACCTCTCCTGTCCTGTATAATACATCATCCGGGCACAGTTCTCCCTTCATATCCTAGTCCCTGTTATAAATAAATGCACAGTTCCACCTCTCCTGCCTGTATATACCCTGCACAGTTCCACCTCTCCTGTCCTGTATATACCTGCACAGTTCCACTCTCCTGTCCTGTATATACATTGCACAGTTCCACCTCTCCTGTCCTGTATATACCTGCATAGTTCCACCTCTTCTGTCCTGTATATACCTTGCACAGTTCACATCTCCTGTCCTGTATATTCAGTGCACAATTCCACCTCTCCTGTCCTATATATACACTGCACAGTTCCACCTCTCCTGTCCTTATATACCCAGCACAGTTCCACTCTCCTGTCTTGTATATACCCTGCACAGTTCCACCTCTCCTGTCCTGTATATACAGTGCACAGTTCCACCTCTCTAGTCCTGTGTATACCCTGCACAGTTCCACCTCTCCTGTCCTGTATATACCCTGCACAGTTCCACTCTCCTGTCCTGTATATACACTGCACAGTTCCACCTCTCCTGTCCTGTATATACACTGCACAGTTCCACATCTCCTGTCCTGTATATACACTGCACAGTTCCACCTCTCCTGTCCTGTATATACAGTGCACAGTTCCACCTCTCTAGTCCTGTGTATACCCTGCATAGTTCCACCTCTCCTGTCCTGTATATACACTGCACAGTTCCACTCTCCTGTCCTGTATATACACTGCACAGTTCCACCTCTCCTGTCCTGTATAATACAGTGCACAGTTCCACCTCTCTGTCCTGTGTATACCTCATAGTTCCACCTCTCCTGTTCTGTATATAACACTGCACAGTTCCACCTCTCCTGTCCTGTATATACACTGCACAGTTCCACATCTCCTGTCCTGTATATACACTGCACAGTTCCACCTCTCCTGCCCTGTATATTCAGTGCACAGTTCCACCTCTCCTGTCCTGTATATACCCTGCACAGTTCCACCTCTCCTGTCCTGTATATACACTGCACAGTTCCACCTCTCCTGTCCTGTATATACCCTGCATAGTTCCACCTCTCCTGTCCTGTATATACCCTGCACATTTTCCACCTCTCCTGTCCTGTATATACAGTGCAGAGTTCCACATCTCCTGCCCTGTATATTCAGTGCACAGTTTCACCTCTCCTGTCCTGTATATAAACAGTTCCACATCTCCTGTCCTGTATATACACTGCACAGTTCCACCTCTCCTGTCCTGTATATACCCTGCACAGTTCCACCTCTCCTGCCCTGTATACTCAGTGCACAGTTCCACCTCTCCTGTCCTGTATATATATTAAACAGTTCCACCTCTCCTGTCCTGTATATACCCTGCATAGTTCCACCTCTCCTGTCCTGTATATACTCTGCACAGTTCCACCTCTCCTGTCCTGTATATTCAGTGCACAATTCCACCTCTCCTGTCTGTACATACCCTGCACAGTTCCACCTCTCCTGTCCTGTATATAAAGAGCACAGTTCCACCTCTCCTGTCCTGTATATACACTGCACAGTTCCACCTCTCCTGTCCTGTATATACACTGCACAGTTCCACATCTCCTGTCCTGTATATACACTGCACAGTTTCACCTCTCCTGTCCTGTATATACAGTGCAGTTCCAGCTCTCCTGTCCTGTATATACAGTGCACAGTTCCACCTCTCCTGTCCTGTATATACACTGCACAGTTCCAGCTCTCCTGTCCTGTATATACACTGCACAGTTCCACATCTCCTGTCCTGTATATACACTGCACAGTTCCACCTCTCCTGTCCTGTATATACACTGCACAGTTCCACCTCTCCTGTCCTGTATATATACACTGCACAGTTCCAGCTCTCCTGTCCTGTATATACCCTGCACAGTTCCACCTCTCCTGTCCTGTATATACACTGCACAGTTCCACCTCTCCAGTCCTGTATATACCCTGCACAGTTCCACCTCTCCTGTCCTGTATATACCCTGCACAGTTCCACATCTCCTGTCCTGTATATACACTGCACAGTTCCAGCTCTCCTGTCCTGTATATACCCTGCACAGTTCCACCTCTCCTGTCCTGTATATACACTGCACAGTTCCACCTCTCCAGTCCTGTATATACCCTGCACAGTTCCACCTCTCCTGTCCTGTATATACCCTGCACAGTTCCACATCTCCTGTCCTGTATATACACTGCACAGTTCCACCTCTCCTGTCCTGTATATACACTGCACAGTTCCACCTCTCCTGTATACATAGTGCAAAGTTCCACCTCTCCTGTCCTGTATATACAGTGCACAGTTCCAGCTCTCCTGTCCTGTATATACACTGCACAGTTCCAGCTCTCCTGTCCTGTATATACCCTGCACAGTTCCCCTTTATCGAGGCTGCTATGTGCTGATGGTATATTCAGATGCTGCCTATAGTTTCCTGCACAGCAGGGTCATCACTGGAGATGACTCCTCAGTCTATGTCAGTCTGAGTGAGGAGCTTTAGGTGAGAGTAGAGTTTTTCTAGGTTTCTGTTGCTCTTTTTCCTTCATTTCTTTTCTCCCTTTATCCTTTCCATCCTTCCTCATGTGATGTCTTTAGCACATTAGGGTCCTCTGTCTCCATCTTGTACCGTATTTTAGTCGTCCACCTCAATCTCCTCATCTGAGAAGTCATTGATGGTGTGCTCCATGGAGAGACACTGTGGGGATGGGATGAACAGTCCTTGTGATGTTGGGGAGCACGGTCCTATGTCCTCGTCCTCCTCCCCTGGCCTGGTTTTGGGCATGGACACCAGTTTCTCCAGTGCACGTGGTGGCAGCTTCTTCAATGACTCCACATCGGCCTTCATCTCCTCCAGATCCCTCTTCAGCTTGGCTCTGCGGTTCTGGAACCAGGTGATGACTTGGGCATTGCTGAGTCCCAGCTGTTGGGCGATGTGGTCACGGTCGGACGGGGACAGGTATTTCTGGTAGATGAAACGTTTCTCCAGCTCGTAGATTTGGTGATTGGTGAAGGCTGTTCGAGATTTTCGTCGTTTCTTGGAGTTTGGCCGATGTCCGAATGACTCCAGGGGATCGCGACCTTTCAGTGTGAGAAGAGAAGACAATGAGGTGAATCCAGAGAACTAAACACGAAAGTCACAAATGTCCATCACCATCTATATATCCGCATTCATACAATCACCTCCCCAGTCCATCCATCACCTGTCTATATATATCTATACATTCATGCACCTATATATCCGCATTCATACAATCACCTCCCCAGTCCATCCATCACCTGTCTATATATATCTATACATTCATGCACCTATATATCCACATTCATACAATCACCTCCCCAGTCCATCCATCACCTGTCTATATATATCTATACATTCATGCGCCTATATATCCGCATTCATACAATCACCTCCCAGTCTATCCATCACCTGTCTATATATATCAATACATTCATGCACCTATATATCCGCATTCATACAATCACCTCCCAGTCTATCCATCACCTGTCTATATATATCCATACATTCATGCGCCTATATATCCGCATGGGATCAGGTGCCAGGATTCCTATACATTATTCATTCTCAGTAGTAAATACTGACACCCAGACAGAAGCCTCCTCAGGCTGATGGGGAGAAGGTATTGTTCCATGCCAGAAGAACACGATATGGTGGTGGTGGAGCCCATGCAGAATGTAATGAGGAGCAGGGATGCAGTGTACAGTGCTATGGTGAGGAGCACGGCCGGTGTGGAGTATGGTACTGCAGAGCAGTGGGGTGCAGTGTACGGTACTATGGTGAGGAGCACGGCTGGAGTGGGGTATGGTACTGGAGTGCAGTGAGGGGCAGAGTACAGTGCTATGGTGAGGAGCACGGCTGGAGTGGGGTATGGTACTGCAGAGCAGTGGGGTGCAGTGTACGGTGCTATGGTGAGGAGCACGGCTGGAGTGGGGTATAGTACTGGAGTGCAGTGAGGGGCAGAGTACGGTGCTATGGTGAGGAGCACGGCTGGAGTGGGGTATAGTACTGGAGTGCAGTGAGGGGCAGAGTACAGTGCTATGGTGAGGAGCACGGCTGGAGTGGGGTATGGTACTGGAGTGCAGTGAGGGAGTGTACAGTGCTATGGTGAGGAGCACGGCTGAGTGGGGTATGGTACTGGAGTGCAGTGAGGTGCAGTGTACAGTGCTATGGTGAGGAGCACGCTGGAGTGGGTATAGTACTGAGTGCAGTGAGGTGCAGTGTACGGTGCTATGGTGAGGAGCACGGCTGGAGTGGGGTATAGTACTGGAGTGCAGTGAGGTGCAGTGTACGGTGCTATGGTGAGGAGCACGGCTGAGTGGGTATGTACTGGAGTGCAGTGAGGTGCAGAGTACAGTGCTATGGTGAGGAGCACGGCTGGAGTGGGGTATGTACTGGAGTGCAGTGAGGTGCAGTGTACGGTGCTATGGTGAGGAGCACGGCTGGAGTGGGATATAGTACTGGAGTGCAGTGAGGTGGCAGGTAACGGTGCTATGGTGAGGAGACGGCTGGAGTGGGGTATATAGTACTGGAGTGCAGTGAGGTGCAGAGTACAGTGCTATGGTGAGGAGCACGGCTGGAGTGGGGTATGTACTGGAGTGCAGTGAGGTGCAGTGTACGGTGCTATGGTGAGGAGCACAGGCGGTGTGGGGTATGGTACTGGAGTGCAGTGAGGTGCAGTGTACGTGCTATGGTGAGGAGCACGGCTGGGTGGGGTATAGTACTGGAGTGCAGTGAGGTGCAGTGTACGGTGCTATGGTGAGGAGCACGGCTGGAGTGGGGTATAGTACTGGAGTGCAGTGAGGTGCAGTGTACGGTGCTATGGTGAGGAGCACGGCTGGAGTGGGGTATAGTACTGGAGTGCAGTGAGGGCAGGTACGGTGCTATGGTGAGGAGCACGGCTGGAGTGGGGTATAGTACTGGAGTGCAGTGAGGTGCAGTGTACGGTGCTATGGTGAGGAGCACGGCTGGAGTGGGTATAGTACTGGAGTGCAGTGAGGTGCAGTGTACGGTGCTATGGTGAGGAGCACTGGCTGGAGTGGGGTATGGTACTGGAGTGCAGTGAGGAGTGCAGTGTACGGTGCTATGGTGAGGAGCACGGCTGGAGTGGGGTATAGTACTGGAGTGCAGTGAGGGCAGTGTACGGTGCTATGGTGAGGAGCACGGCTGGAGTGGGTATAGTACTGGAGTGCAGTGAGGTGCAGTGTACGGTGCTATGGTGAGGAGCACGGCTGGTGTGGGGTATAGTACTGGAGTGCAGTGAGGTGCAGTGTACGGTGCTATGGTGAGGAGCACGGCTGGAGTGGGGTATAGTACTGGAGTGCAGTGAGGGCAGGTACGGTGCTATGGTGAGGAGCACGCGGCTGTGTGGGTATGTACTGGAGTGCAGTGAGGTGCAGTGTACGGTGCTATGGTGAGGAGCACGGCTGGGTGGGGTATAGTACTGGAGTGCAGTGAGGTGCAGGTACGGTGCTATGGTGAGGAGCACGGCGGTGTGGGGTATAGTACTGGAGTGCAGTGAGGTGCAGTGTACGGTGCTATGGTGAGGAGCACGGCTGGTGGGGTATAGGTACTGGAGTGCAGTGAGGTGCAGAGTACGGTGCTATGGTGAGGAGCACGGCGTGGTGGGGTATAGTACTGGAGTGCAGTGAGGGCAGAGTACGGTGCTATGGTGAGGAGCACGGCGGTGTGGGGTATAGTACTGGAGTGCAGTGAGGGTGCAGAGTACGGTGCTATGGTGAGGAGCACGGCTGGTGTGGGGTATGTACTGGAGTGCAGTGAGGGGCAGAGTACGGTGCTATGGTGAGGAGCACGGCCGGATGTGGGGTATGTACTGGAGTGCAGTGAGGGCAGAGTTACGGTGCTATGGTGAGGAGCACGGCTGGTGTGGGGTATGGTACTGGAGTGCAGTGAGGGCAGAGTACGGTGCTATGGTGAGGAGCACGGCCGGTGTGGGGTATGGTACTGGAGTGCAGTGAGGGGCAGAGTACGGTGCTATGGTGAGGAGCAGGCCGGTGTGGGGTATGGTACTGGAGTGCAGTGAGGGCAGAGTACGGTGCTATGGTGAGGAGCACGGCCGGTGGGGGGTATGGTACTAGGAGTGCAGTGAGGAGCAGAGTACGGTGCTATGGTGAGGAGCACGGCCGGTGTGGGGTATGGTACTGGAGTGCAGTGAGGGCAGAGTACGGTGCTATGGTGAGGAGCACGGCCGGTGTGGGGTATGGTACATGGAGTGCAGTGAGGGGCAGAGTACGGTGCTATGGTGAGGAGCACGGCCGGTGGGGGTATGGTACTGGAGTGCAGTGAGGGGCAGAGTACGGTGCTATGGTGAGGAGCACGGCCGGTGTGGGGTATGGTACAGGAGTGCAGTGAGGAGCAGAGTACGGTGCTATGGTGAGGAGCACGGCCGGTGTGGGTATGGTACTGGAGTGCAGTGAGGGGCAGAGTACGGTGCTATGGTGAGGAGCACGGCCGTGTGGGGTATGGTACAGGAGTGCAGTGAGGAGCAGAGTACGGTGCTATGGTGAGGAGCACGGCCGGTGTGGGGTATGGTACTGGAGTGCAGTGAGGGCAGAGTACGGTGCTATGGTGAGGAGCACGGCCGGTGTGGGGTATGGTACTGGAGTGCAGTGAGGGGCAGAGTACGGTGCTATGGTGAGGAGCACGGCCGGTGTGGGGTATGGTACATGGAGTGCAGTGAGGAGCAGAGTACGGTGCTATGGTGAGGAGCACGGCCGGTGTGGGGTATGGTACAGGAGTGCAGTGAGGAGCAGAGTACGGTGCTATGGTGAGGAGCACGGCCGGTGTGGGGTATGGTACTGGAGTGCAGTGAGGGGCAGAGTACGGTGCTATGGTGAGGAGCACGCCGGGGGTGGGGGGGGGGGGGGGAGGGTGTGGGTATGGTACTGGAGTGCAGTGAGGGGCAGAGTACGGTGCTATGGTGAGGAGCACGGCCGTGTGGGGTATGGTACAGGAGTGCAGTGAGGAGCAGAGTACGGTGCTATGGTGAGGAGCACGGCCGGTGTGGGGTATGGTACTGGAGTGCAGTGAGGGGCAGAGTACGGTGCTATGGTGAGGAGCACGGCCGGTGTGGGGTATGGTACAGGAGTGCAGTGAGGAGCAGAGTACGGTGCTATGGTGAGGAGCACGGCCGGTGGGGGTATGGTACTGGAGTGCAGTGAGGGGCAGAGTACGGTGCTATGGTGAGGAGTAGCCCTGCTTAGGGCAATCCTACAAAAGACCCTCTTCCTTATAATGGGCACATTATATAAAGAGGCCTCATTTACATCTCTTCCCAGGGACATTTGGAGGCCACACAATTTTTTTGAAAAAAGTGTTTCATATAATCCTAGAAACCTCCCATCCCCCTCCTCTGTGTCACCCCCCACCTCTGTGTCACCCCCCACCTCTGTGTCACCAGTGGGGCTGAGCCTTAATATTTTCTCCAGGAAAATCCATTTTGGTTTAATTTTGTAACGTTTTCTTGACCGTCCGTAAAAGTGGTGTAATAGTCTGACACCATTGTTCACAGCAGTGACCTTGGAGTCTGAAATGCTTCCAGGGTCTTCCCCATGCTGTTCCCATGTCATTTCAGCACTGTCCTGAGACTTTTGTGACATTTTTAGGGTTTTTCCAGGCTGCCGGGGGTCATGCCAGAAAATACTCGGGTCTCCCATAGGATAACATTGGGCTCAGTGCTCGGGTCTCCCATAGGATAACATTGGGCTCAGTGCTCGGGCCGAGTACACGAGTATCTCGGGATGATTAGCCCGAGCTTCCAGCACTCGAGCATTTTACTGCTCGCTCATCACTAATCATAAATAGTGATGAGGGATTAGTCAAATATTTGAGGTCGGATTATTCATACCGAGTACGTTGAAATATTCCAGTAAATAACAAACCTAATGCAAGTCAATGGGGAACACAAATATTTTCCAGGGAAATTTTGTAGAAAGATGCTTGAGTTTCCCACTGACTTACATTAGGTTCATATTCATGGCAACTATTAGAATAGTTCATAGTATTCATTACAAATAATCCAAACCCGAAAATATTATAATCCACTAATAATGAACCCCAGAGAAAAGGTGTCTGCAGGGGCTAAGAGGACACATAAGACGACCACCAAGCGCTAAACCCAAGGGATTGAATCACGATGCATCACACCATCTGTTGCCCATAGTAGATCATTGTTATTTTCTTCCTGTAGTAAATCACTGCCATCTTCCACCCATGGTAGATCATTACCATCTCCTGCCTGTAGTACATCATTGCCATCTTCCCGTTGTAGGTCCCTGCAATCTTCTGCCCATGCTAGATCGTTGCCATCTTCTTCCTGTTGTAGGTCCCTGCCATCTTCTGCCCATAGTAGATCGTTGCCATCTTCTTCCCGTTGTAGGTCCCTGCCATCTTCTGCCCATAGTAGATCGTTGCCATCTTCTTCCCGTTGTAGGTCCCTGCCATCTTCTGCCCATAGTAGATCGTTGCCATCTTCTTCCCGTTGTAGGTCCCTGCCATCTTCTGCCCATAGTAATCACTGCCATCTTCTTCCCGTTGTAGGTCCCTGCCATCTTCTGCCCATAGTAATCACTGCCATCTTCTTCCCGTTGTAGGTCCCTGTCATCTTCTGCCCACGGTAGATCATTGCCATCTTCCCGTTGTAGGTCCCTGCCATCTTCTGCCCACGGTAGATCATTGCCATCTTCCCGTTGTAGGTCCCTGCCATCTTCTGCCCATAGTAATCATTGCCATCTTCTTCCCGTTGTAGGTCCCTGCCATCTTCTGCCTGTAGTAGATCGTTGCCATCTTCCCGTTGTAGGTCACTGTCATCTTCTGCCCATTGTAGGTCCCTGCCACCTTCTGCCCATAGTAATCAGTGCCATCTTCTTTCTGTTGTAGGTCCCTGCCATCTTCTGCCTGTAGTAGATCGTTGCCATCTTCTTCCCGTTGTAGGTCCCTGCCATCTTCTGCCCATAGTAATCACTGCCATCTTCTTCCCGTTGTAGGTCCCTGCCACCTTCTGCCCATAGTAATCACTGCCATCTTCTTCCCGTTGTAGGTCCCTGCCATCTTCTGCCCATAGTAGATCGTTGCCATCTTCTTTCTGTTGTAGGTCCCTGCCATCTTCTGCCCATAGTAGATCATTGCCATCTTCTTCCCGTTGTAGGTCCCTGCCATCTTCTGCACATAGTAGATCATTGCCATCTTCCCGTTGTAGATCATTGCCATCTTCTGACCATAGTAGATCGTTGCCCTCTTCTTCCCGTTGTAGGTCCCTGCCACCTTCTGCCCATAGTAGATCGTTGCCATCTTCTTCCCGTTGTAGGTCCCTGCCATCTTCTGCCTGTAGTAGATCGTTGCCATCTTCTTCCCGTTGTAGGTCCCTGCCATCTTCTGCCCATAGTAGATCGTTGCCATCTTCTTCCCGTTGTAGGTCCCTGCCACCTTCTGCCCATAGTAATCAGTACCATCTTCTTCCTGTTGTAGGTCCCTGCCATCTTCTGCCCATAGTAGATCGTTGCCATCTTCTTCCCGTTGTAGGTCCCTGCCATCTTCTGCCCATAGTAGATCATTGCCATCTTCTTTCTGTACTAGACCTTCTTTTTAGTGGAGAATATTGGATCTACACCACGAGATCTCCATGACTTTGGATTTGTGATTTTTTTTCTCCTTATGGCGCTATGTCTATGTGTCATCTTGGTGGTGTGCCCATGGCGGGGTGACTGGCGGAGGTCAGGCAGGGGCTGCGATGGGGGTGTTGGATGTTCCTTTTGTGTGAGGCCTGATATGTGATCATTAACAGAGACACTTGGCTGCCTATTTATATCATTAGCAATGCTACATAGACGACAAGGAAAGGTTTGTACCATCATCAAGGTCTGCAGCTGCTCGATGATGGACGTAAGACAGAGCTCCACATTCCTAAGTAGGAGATCCAGTATCATGGAGTGTAGATATCAGAGGAGATCCTTCTCAGGACATCCGAAGACACGACTTACACATACCTACATCTGAGATCTAGTCATGGTCAAGATTATTAATCTGCAGACAGATCCAGAGCTCTGGTAATCTGTTCCCTAATATCCTATATTTACAGTCATGTTCTCCTGTAATCTCCTGGAGGTGCAGATTTATCCATGGTGTAGACACAGGACAAGACGAGCAGTGCCCGGAGTCTATAGGGACAGTCCCCCCAGACTGGAGCAGATCTTCACAGCTAGAAAACGTCACTACACACTATGGATTCCCAGTGATGAGGGAATCTACTCATTAATCCCATGAATAGTGACGTATTCGAGCTGCCTGGTACTTGACGAGTATTGCTGGTGCTCAAGAGTCAGGTGATGGTGGATTGTAAATGATCTGACACAAATTGCCAGCTTCATCCAGTGAACAGTAGGAGCTGCCACACTAGTAAGAGCCGCTTACATGGAAGGCTCTCAATAGGGGGTAGAACTACGTATTGTACGCTGTGAACACACAACAAAGAAAAGCCCACCCTCCCTCCTTGGGAAATGCTCGTTTTATTGCTGGCTGTGTGAGCAGGGCCCATCACTAATTGACTTCCATTAGGGTCGGTATTCGAGTTGAATACCCGAATAGTAAAAAGTATCCGGCTAGAATATTCCGAATCAGAATATTTCACTACTCACTCAGCACTATCTGTACCATACCCATCATTATTATTATTTCTATAGCCCCATTAATTCCATGGTCTGTACATGAGAAGGGGCCACATACAAAATTATAGATATAGTTTACAGTGAACAAATTAACAATGACAGACTGGTACAGGGGGGGAGAGATTAGAATGGACCATGGCAGCTTCATGAAACAGGTTACAGTACCCAGAGGCGTAGCTAGGGGTTCAACACAAGGGGGGTGAAACATCATGAGTGGGCCCCCAGCCCAGGTGACCAGCAATAATCACACGTACAACCTAAAGCATGAACATTTCTTTTAGTCAAATAATAATAATATTATATATATTAATAATAATAATTATGGCCATTGCCCAGTAGTATGTCCTGCCAGCCTCAGCTAAGGGTCCCAGACAGTTACCTCCTCATCCATCCTGCTGCTGGCTGGGAGTCCTGTACAGTGCAGCATGTAGTGTGAATGCCACACTATGGAGATGCTGCTTCTACTACTGCCACGTGGAGGCGAGGGCCACATAGAAATTACAGGGGCCACATAAGGGGCGGATATGGGTCCCTATCAGGGGCGTGCATAACGATCATGGGGCCGAATTATAGGCGTACATAGATAACATGGGGCACAGTCAGGGGCGTGTATGAAAATCATGGGCCCACTCAGGGATCGTACATAGAGATCATGAGGCCCAATCAGTGCCGTACATAGAGGTCATGAGGCCCCATCAGAGGCGTACATAGAGATGATGGGGCCCACTCAGGGGCGTGCATACATTTCATCATGGGCCCACTCAGGGGCATGCATAGAGATCATCATGTGGCCCACTCAGAGGCGTACATACAGATTACGGGGCTCACTCAGGGGCGTGCATAGAGATCATCATGTGGCCCACTCAGAGGCGTACATACAGATTACGGGGCTCACTCAGGGGCGTGCATAGAGATCATCATGGGGCCCACTCAGAGGCGTACATACAGATTACGGGGCTCACTCAGGGGCGTGCATAGAGATCATCATGGGGCCCACTCAGAGGCGTACATACAGATTACGGGGCTCACTCAGGGGCGTGCATAGAGATCATCATGGGGCCCACTCAGAGGCGTACATACAGATTACGGGGCTCACTCAGGGGCGTGCATAGAGATCATCATGGGGCCCACTCAGAGGCGTACATACAGATTACGGGGCCCACTCAGGGGCGTGCATAGACATCATGGGGCCCACTCAGAGGTGTACATACAGATTACGGGGCTCACTCAGGGGCGTGCATAGAGATCATCATGGGGCCCACTCAGAGGAGTACACAGAGATTATAGGGCCCACTCAGAGGCGCACATACAGATCATGTGGCCCACTCAGATGCATACATAGAGATCATGGGGCTCCGTGAGGTTAGACTCTCACCGCACCCCAGTATGGTGCCCTCAGGGAGCTCCCACAGTGTTTGCTTCATGCTGAGGCCTGTGATGCCCTGTGGGACCTCCCTGGGGGCACCATACTGGGGGTAGTAGTAGAAGCAGCATCTCCAGTGTGACATTCTCCTGCTGGCTGGGGTCCTATAGTGCAGCATGTAGTGTGAGGTGAGAGTGGATAGTGGAGGCTGGAGCACGGTCTGGGTCCCCTGATGGCTGAGGAGCCCATCTCTTATGGCAGAATGGGCTCCTCAGTCCCTCACCAGCACATCACCCCCCACCCCCCTACTCCCCAGGTCACCCATGCTCACCCTCGCCTTTCATATTATCTTAACTTTGAGAGAGCTGCTGCAGGGCTGCTGGGGCGACGGCGAGTCCCTCCTCCTCCGCGCGACGCTGCCGGCACCTACACAGCCTGGATGGAGGCAGACAGCCATCACAGGCTGAGCCTGAGGCTGTCTCCATCTGCGCACGCGCCAGCGGTGTCGCGCTGCACAGAAAAGGCTGAGCGGCACCGCTACAGCAGGCAAGGCACGGAGATCTCTCTCCGTGCTTTGCTACTGCAAGAGCAAGAACAGCAGCCCAGGTGACCTCTCAGCCCCAATGGGCCCCTCATGCCGGGGGGCCCGGGGCGCTCGCCCCCCCTGGCCCCCCCCTGCCAGCTACGCTACTGACAGTACCGGATCAAACCATACAATATATGGAGCAGATTCCAGATTGAGATCCAACTTTCTACAGTACCTGGAGTAGATCCAGCACCAGAATTAACCCTATCATGGAGATGGAGTCAATACTACCATCAGAGATATCCATCCCTCATACGGTGATGTAGCAAAACCCAATATTAGAATTGACCCACCATAAAACATGAAGTAGGCTCGATCAAAATCAAAATGGTCCCTAAATGGTTGAACAGGTCCCAGCATTTGAACCACTGATTTCACCTACCTACAAGATAACCCAATATCAGGTATCATGATACACAGATTAGATGCCGTCCTCTAGTGCATAGAGAACATTAAAGTGTAAGAATCACCTGTCCTTAACATATCAGATAAAAGCCCATAACGGCTGGATACCAACTGGGCTGATCCTTACTAATAACTCCATTTCATCCCACCAAGTTAAACATCCCAGATCCTCAAAGTAGATCCCAGCATCAGATCAATCCAAGTATATGGAGCTCAACCAAGAATAAGAATGAACCTTGTGTAGCACAAAGTAAAATCCAGTGTCAGAAGAGATCAGTACATGTCTGCATTACAGCTGAACAACCCTATTACATGGAGCAATTCACAGGGCTATAAATCAGACCTGAACACCCAATCATCCCTGGTAGATTCATCCTGTCAGCCTCATCCTCTGCTTGTGCCAGGTTTATGTCCCTCTCCACATCCACCAACTTTTCTTGTCTTTCTCCTCCTCCAAATCCTGCAGCATATAACATTAACCTTGACGGTCTCCATCAGAGTACCGCGTTGGACATGTGTAAGTTGATATTTTTCCTCCATCTCCTCTTAAAATTCTGATCTTTTTTCCAGGATAAAATGAAAAGTATGACTGTTGATTCCACACATGCCCCTAGTGATACATTTTGTCATCTCTTAAAAGGACTTCAGTAGACATCATGTGTCCCTTCATCAATTGCCAATGGCGGATCTCAACCCACTGCCCAGTACACACTTCTCAGTTCAATACGTGAGAGGCGTCTGGTTACTTTATCTCCTCTCTGTAAATCTAATAATTACACCAAAGGCATATGTCATTTCAAAAGAGTTCACGATATGAGCAGTGCAGGTATGAGGGGGTGTGCCACCCACGTGTACAGGCCGAGATAGCTCAAAATGAACTGTGAGACACACCCTCTCTTGGACCATGGCCCCTGCACACTGCCCTTCTGTCTCTGCCTGTCTCCCAGCTCCTTCCCCCCCGTCCTCTCATTGTCGAATGTTATAGCCTCACCTCCTGCAACTTCCAGAAGACATCCAATATCCACGCCATACACTTCTAACTAAGCAGAGTTCAGCTAGTCTGATATGGTTTTGTTCCCACATAATTCCTATGTCTGAACTTACAAACTTTTAACATCAAATTTAACAATGCACGTTTATGACAATTTCATAAATCATATTTTTGAAATGCTTACATTCTTACGGATTTAATGGTATAGCTTACTTTTCTGGAAACGGGTCAGAAACCTGGGAAAAGAGTTCTGACCTTCCGCACATCACAGACATATCATATTTGGTATCAAACAACATGTAATTCATGAGGGTAAACATGATGTACATATCTTTGACGTGGGAGCCTCCAAGCCAAAGATATGGAAAAATGGAGGTTTTTAGACTTGTGCAGCTGGGGGGGGGGGTTTACAGAACCCAGCCCACCTGTGAGGTAAACAAAGTACAATTTTTCTGGTTTTCTGTCTCATTACATAAAACCAAAGCATCAATTTTGGGGTCATTCCAGCTTAAATGAAGGACATCACAAAACTCCATGGCTGTGAGGCCCGAATATTAACCCATCTCCGGGGTGCCTTCCCTCTTGAAATCAGCAATGGCCACCGCGTGACAGTTTTTAGTCTTTCTTATTTTAATTCCTTTTATTTTAATAACTGATTTATGCATATACCGTATATACTGGAGTATAAGCCGACCCGAGTATAAGCCGAGGCCCCTAATTTTACTCCAAAAACTAGGGAAACCTATTGACTTGAGTATAAGCCAAGGGTGGAAACTGCAGCAGACCGCCATCCTGGTATATAGCCCCCCCATCACTGGTACATAGACCCCATCACTGGTGTATAGCCCCATTACTGTTATATAGCCCGCATCACTGGTATATAGCCTCATTACTGTATACAGCGCCCCATCACTGGATTATAGCCCCATCACTGGTATATAGCCCCATTACTGTATATAGCACCCCCATCACTGGTATATAGCCCCATTACTGTGTATAGCACCCCATCACTGGTATATAGCCCCCATCACTGGTATATAGCCCCATTGCTGTAGATAGCACCCCCATCACTGGTATATAGCCCCTCATCACTGGTACATAGACCCTGATCCCTGGAATATAGACCCGCATCATTGCACACCCCCCATCCCTGGTGCATAACCCCCCATCATTGTATATACCCCCCATCATTGTATATAGCCCCCATCCCTGGTATACAGCATCCCCATCATTGCACTCCCCCATCACTTGTATATAACCCCCCATCCCTGGTATTCAGTGCCCCCATCATTGCACATACCCCCATCACTTGTATATAGCCCCCATCCCTTGTATACAGTGCCCCCATCATTGTACATCCCCATCACAGTATATGCCCCCCATGGTGCCGCTCACTATAAAATAATCTATCTCACCTATCCAGCGCTTCTCTCCGCAGGCTCTGTGCATCCTCTCTCTGGTCTTCCTGCTTCTAATCATGGAACCGGGTCTCACAGCGAGGACGTCACCGTGGCGCAGGTCACATGACTTTAGAAGGGAGGACGCATGGAGCCGGGAGAGAATCGTCAGATAGGTGAGATCGATTTATTATTTTATAGTGAGCGGCACCATGGGGGGCATATACTGTGATGGGGGGGGACAGTAATGTAATATTCACCGCGCCCCCTGCTGCTGATGGACAGGGGGATGCAGTGCATATTCATTACACTAATGAGCGGCCCAACGTGACCTCTCCGTTCCTACTGCAGCCTCCCCCCGCCTCCTCCAGCCCCGGGTCACCGCCATCCACCTCACAGCAAACTGTATGACTCGAGTGTAAGCCGAGGGGGCACTTTTCAGCACAATTTTTGTGCTGAAAAACTCTGCTTATACTCGAGTATATACGGTATGTAAATTGTCTCTTTTGTACCATCTTCTATATCTTTTTGTAAACACTGCCAACTTTTAGAGTAAAAATGTTATATTACGAACTTCGTTCTTCACGTTTTATGAGCGAGTGACACGCACCTTCCGCTATTTCACGTTACCAAACAGGTGACCGATCCACCTGGAAGAGATCGGTGGTGGCAGCATAACGTTTTGTATTTATGTGATATTGTGGCCTGAGGGTGACTGGATCGAGGTATATATACGTTCCTGGCAGGAACTGGTGGTATATATACATGCCGTCACATCACGTGCTGCAGTAGACAACATAAATTAGAGCAGCTGCACCACTCTGCTTATCCTCTGTCAATACCGTGTTTGGCCAGCAGGATGAGAGGGCGCCAGAGAGCTGCAGGTCCAGACTAAGTTTTCATGACAGCCAGTATATAAATATATATAAGGTTAATCAGCTAAGGAATAGAAAGCGTGAAGGATGTATAGAGTCTGCATATTGGTTATTATAAGTCAGAAGTGACTTTAATCAATACTCAGGTCCAGCCTTACTTCATAAGAGTATTTTACTGCAGTATATCACAGATTAATCAATTAACAGTCACACTGATGCAGCACACTTTGCAGGTCCAGTACATCACTATATCAAACTGAATATTCAGTTACAGTTCTTCTCTATACAGTATAATCAAACTGACTGATTATACAGCTGCAACAATTTCCTATATATAACAATGATTGACTATGCAGCTACAGCACCACCCTATGGATGAAACTAAGTGACTATGCAGCCACAGAACCTCCCTATATATCACACTGAGTGATTATACAGCTACAGCAGTTCCCTATATATAACACTGACTGACTATACAGCTACAGCTCATCCCTATACGTCACACTAAGTTACTATACAGCTCCAGCGCCTCCATTTATATCACAATGAATGACTACACAGATTTTGCATCTCAAAATAGATCACACTAAGTGAATGTTCAGCTAGTCGACCACCCTATATATAACATTGAGGGATTATACAGCTACAGCACCTCTTTATGTACCATACTGAGTGAATATGCAGCTAGAGCACCTCCTTATAATATATATCACGCTGAGCACACTACAGCACCATCCTATCACACAGTGACTTTACAGGTACACAGCTTCTCTCTTTTTCACACAGTGATTATACAGCTACAGCACTTCCCATTCCCAATATATCACACTGAGTGACTACACAGGTACAGTGTTCTGCCTTCTTCCACGTGTGGTGCAGTGGATATCGAGCATACAGCTTAACCCTCATTCACATTCCCAGTAAACAGACTGTATGGGTTTGTTAGTCTTGATTTATTGAGTGATATGAACTTGATTGATGTGGTAAAAACTATAATACAAGGTATAGAATAATCAGTCAATACTGGGTACATTAAAATAACTAGCACAGCAGTAATATAACACAGAGTACAGTTAACATGAGTAACTGTAGCAAAGGTTACTGCAGCAGGGTCTACACTATATAGAAATGCATCTAGCTACATACAGTGCAAGGGGCATTATGGCTCAGATAGATTCTACACAGTGGCTGTACATGAACATGCTAGGATGCAGGATTACAGATCATGATATACCTCACTTCTATTACACACTGAACAACGGCTGCAGCCTACACCTGCTTACACAGATCCCAGCATAAATATGTAACTGCATTTTACTCTCACCAGAATCATATGATAAGAGGAAAGTTGTAGGAAGAGGGGACAGTAGCCAGGGACACGTGTCTTATCTTCTCAGGAGCTCAGGAAAATGTCTGCTGTCTCCTTCATCCAAGAGAAGCAGGGGGAGGTCCCTTTTAAATGACTTATTCTTAAAGAGAAAAATGCTACCGGAGAGTGTGAAGTGTATTTGAACAGCATAAATGGGTATCTAGTGACCTCTATGGGTTATAACTGCTATTAACTATGAACATTTCCTTTCCTGCTCATAAATGGGCAGAACATACAGCATCTCCGTATATTTCACATGATTGATTGATTATACAGCTACAGCACTTTCCTATATCACACTATGTGACTATACAGTTACATAACTTGCATGTATATAATAATAAGTGACTATAAAGGTATAACATTTCAAAATAGATCAGATTAGTGAATTTACAGCTAAAGGATTGCTCTAAATATCATAACTGAGTGGCTATAGAGCTAAATCAGCTGAATATATATCACACTGACTATACACCAACAGCACCTCTGTATATATTACTCTGAGTGATTATATAACTAGAGCATCTCCTTTTATATCACAATGAGTGACTGTATTCCGGTATAGCACCCCAGTATGGATCACACCAATGGAATGTTAAACTATAGCACCACTCTAAATATCACAGATCAGGGCCCGCTTGATGGTCCCCCAGCAGGTATGTCCCCCAGGATTTCTAGAAACTTATCCCACAATCAGGGGTCAGGTACTTTGCCCACTAATCAGGGCCCAGATGGTGCTGCTGACAGGTCCGCTCAAAGATCAGCAGAAATGAGTCCAAATCACCATCCTTTTCCAGAAGTGGAAAGTCCTCGACTCGCACCTTCGGTGGCTTGGTCTCCTGGTTGGCTGCGGTGGGAGGTGTGGACCTGAGCTGAGCCAACTCCAGCTAGTTCTGAAGACTCACACGCTTGCTTTGCGGCCTCGTGCTCTGCCTGGCGCTCTTGCTCTGCAGCCTTGTGCTCTGCCTAGCGTTCTACACAACTCTCTGCCAACTGGATCTTGTAGGTGTCCTGTCTCCAACCTTGAGACGAGCAAGGGCAGCTTGAAGATGGGCATCCAAGTCCATCAGGAACAAACAGTTGATGATCTGCCCACTGCGGGGCTGAGGACAGGGAGTGCTCGGACCGCTGCGGAGATGATTATTGGTGACTGGTTCCTTGAGGACCTGTGGATGGGTTCCTCCATGCCTGGCTCAACATTGTCCTCCACCACCTCTGCCATACCAGCTGCAGCACCTGCCCTCTACAGCGTTTGGCTCATGGTGCCTGGGCTAGCTTGGCAACCCCTGACTGACACACAGCTGCAACCTGATGCACCCACACACTTTCATATTTGCACTCTGACCATCTAGTCTCAAGTCTATCTTAACACCCCAGAAACAAAAGCTACTGCAGTCCTTAGTGTTTGGGAGTTGGGGTCCCACACACTATTATCTTGATCCCACCGCTGCTACTTGTAACAAATTACCCACCATACCTGGCAACTCTCTAGCGCCTCCTCTATACTAAGGCCACTCAGGGAACTGAGGATAAAAGAGGGACCGCAGCTGCCCTGTTAATGCTGGTTTATTAAGGCACCCCTCAGTGAGTGTGTTTATGCCGTCCAGTCTCAGACCAGAAGTATATAAAGTAACAGCAACCCATCACTGGAAGAGGCCTTGAATAACACAAGCACCAATTGCTGCCACCAGTCTCTCGTTTGATATGAGTCAGGTCCATGAACAGGCTTATAGCGGGTCTGAAACCAATCCAGGTAGCGTATAATGTTAATGAGCACACGGACGTGGGAGTGTCGTGATCGAGATAAGAGAACAACTCAAGATTAAAATGATATATTTAATCACCATATCAGCACACTAGATAATAATGTACAGGTATTATAAAGATATTACAGATAGTTATGCAAATAAAAGATAAATGGAAATACACACTGTTTTAAAGTCAAATATAATCAGTTACCCATTTCTTGATGCTGGTGATGGCCACACGGAGGCAGTGTCGGGCCACCTGATTCCCTGGGGTATACTCTGCCACATGATGTGACGAGTCCTCCTAAAAGTAATACACTGACAATATATGGCAGGGGCCTTTTGAGAATCTCCTCCCCAAACAACCGACCTTCCCTGGTGATATTATGTGGGCTGGCTTTTCCACTTCCTAAAAATTGCTATGAAAATGCCCCTTTCCCATAACTCTGCCTGGGAGTGTTGTAGGTGGAAGATAACTCTCTCAGATTTTTGGTTATGATTTTAACTTTCCAATGGTATGACACACAACAGGTCTGTGGTCGTCCCACTGGCCAATATTAATTTTGGGGTAGTTAGGAAGGTCGCACAATTAAGCCAAAATATGCGTTATGATTCTATACTTCTCCACGTGTCATATTTATGATTGTCATATTTAGGGAAGTGATATGTATTGAAATATTAAGACTCCTTACCCTGGCTCCTGTGTGTCTGCTACAATTCTATGAAATCTCCTGGTAGAACACCTCTTCTTACCTCTCTCTGCAGGTTTGTGGGGGGTCTTCCTTCTGTGCAATTGTCTTTAGTTCTTATGTATCACCAAGCTCCATTTGCTATGGAGCTTTGTTTGTGTGGCAACAGTTGGCCAGGAATGTAATATTCTCAGGTCAATTAACAGATCTAGGAGATGAATTAACACTCAGGTAAAAGGAAAGGGCTCTTTCCTTGGAGTGAGGGGACTATTGTGGCACTTGAACAAAATGGCTGTTATAGGAATATTGCTTGATAGGTCAGAATATATCCCTTTTTTCCTCACAGTCACTGCTGATAATTCTATACAGTGTATACTATATACTCCCCACTGATAATTCTGCAGATGCTGTATACTATACACTCACTGCTGATAATTCTAGTCCCGGTATATACTATATATTCACTGTCCTACACGATGTATACTATATACTCACCGCTGATAATTCTGCACACGGTATATGCTATACAATCACCGCTTATAATTTTGAGCACGGTGAATATAATATACTCACTGTCTGTACAGGGTGTATACTATATACTGTCGGTATGTAGGGGGTGTCACTGCTATGGACAGTAAAAAATACTCTGCCACATGTATGGTGTGATGGAATGTTCTGCTCCCCCTGTAAAAGACCGTGCTAATAAACTGCCCGAGGCTGGTAGGGGAGGGGTTGAGCCTGTAAGAGACAGACAGAGCTGGGAGATGCTGCTGAGAGCAGCAGTGTATGGAACTGTGTAAAAGGTCACACAGTCTGTGTGAAGTAATGGACTTGTGATATTGAACAGGCTCTGCGTGGTTGCAAAGATGTCTGTCCTGTGTTATATTGAGGAGTCAGAAAGAGACCAAGAAAAGGCCTTACAGATTCCAGGAACATCTCAAGGACCCTGAAGCAAGACCACGTTTTACTGATCCAGCAGGAAGATGTGCGCACCACCATACAGGACTGTTGGGGGCCCCTGGGACTGGATCCACATCATCAACATCACTGTGAGTTTGTTTCTGATTGTGCACATGTCAGGGTCTAGTGTAGGCTTCAATAGCCAAAACAGGGCAGCCTTGTGTCCCGTTTAGCAGATGCCAGTGAGGTTATATGTAGAGTAGCATCTACTACATCTACTGCTAGCATCTAGTACATTTACTGCTATTATCTGGATTTACCTGTGTGATATATTGATCCTGTAATAGTTGGATCACCATGCTATTGAGCGGCCCAGCTAGAGAATACAAAACTCAGTAAATTATCTTTTTCTACTGCATCACCCTCTTTGAACCTACCTTATCCACATTATTCCCCGCCTGTTAATAAATTCACCCTTCATTATTTGCACCTCATCTTGTGTACCATGATTCACTCATCACTGCGGTGGTCCCCCGGCTATTGCTTCAAATGGTGCTACGAGCAGGGTACGGTCACCAAGATGGAGGAAGCAGAGAGCAACTGCGGGAATGCTAATGTTAATGGGGCTGCTGTGGGCATTCGTGAAACCCCTGCAAGGACACTCCCAATGAGCACCATATTTAGTGTGCTACCAAAGTTCGACGGCAATAACATGCCACTGTCTGACTGGGTGTCCCGGCTACAAAACACCCTAAAGGTTTATAACATCAGCCCAGCCCTTGAAACCTTGAAGTGAACATCGCTTTGACTGCCTATAGGGAGAAGCCTGTAGAAACATCTGCCTACAACCAGAACCCACTCGTAGTGCCCTGAAAGAGTTAGTGAAGTTCCTGGAAGAGGTCTACGGTGATACACCTTTGCGCCGAATTTTCCTCGAGGCTGCAGCAGGAAGAAGAGGGAATTTCTCAGTATGCAACAGCACTGCAAGAAGTGTTAGCGGAGGTGCAGAGAAAGTAGTCGGATGGACTCGGTGGCATGGGCTCTACAGACTGGATACTCGGGGAACAATTAATTCTGGGACTGCACAGCACATCCTTGAGGCGAGCCCTGTCAGAACGGGTCCGGGCAGATCAAGTTCTTACATTTCGTCAAATCCTGGCTGCAACAGCGGCATGAAGCAAAGAAAAAAGCTACGCACCTGGGGTGGTGCAAATTCCAGGCCACCAATTCCAGAGTGGATGCAAACTGCCAAGAGGTGCTGGTCCAGGTGGTGCAAGACTTACAGCGATTCCTTATTAACGTGCAAGAGAAGCTGACCCAGATGGAGCGAAGAATGGGAGATCTGTCCACTGAACGTCCCTACCTGGCTGTGCCGGCTCCCTGTTGGCCCAGCCCGTTGTCTGCCATGGGAAAATTACATACTCATGCAACCATTCCTCGGCCCGACCGATAAGTGACCAGTGGGTACAAGCTCCCTCCCATCAGGCATCAGAGGCTCGAGGAACCCCCCGGCGAGAAGACATCCAGTGCTGGGAATGTGGTGGTCGGGGGCATCTTGCCAGAGAGTGCCGGGAATTACGCTCAAGGCCAGCGGAAGCCACCATTAAACTACCAACCCCTACAGTAGTGCGGTACTCTGCAGGGAAGGTGAGAAGAGAGGCCACTCCTTATCATAACAAACACTTGATTGCTGGGTGTCCCATCCTACATGCTGAATTCGAAGGTGTTCCAGTGGATTGCTTGATACAAGGTCACAAGTGACGACAATGCTAGCAACGTACTTCAATCAACATTTCCAGACACTTGCCAGGCCAGAGAAAGAGACATTGATCCGTGTGATTGCTGCCAACCAACAACCGATCCCGGTCACAGGGGTTGTGTGGATGAATGTTCAAATCTGTGGGCAAGAAGTGGAGAGAAAGGGATCCTGCTAGTCCCTGAGCCCATCAAAGAAGATGTACCTGTAATACTGGGGATGAATATCCTACTTGAACTTGATCAGATTATGTTTACCAAATGGAGACCCGGTTATTGGAAGAATGCTACTACACATAAGCAGGGCTGTATTTGGCCCTCATGCTGCCCTAGGCACTTTTCGTGGTCGCGCCCATTACTGATGTCACACACTGATGGTACCTTTACACGCCGCTACTGGATGGTGGCAACAACCGGGTACATGAGAGAAATGTATCTTGCACCGCCAATTCAACCCGTGGTAGCGGCGTGTGAAGATGGTTGTAGCCACCCGGCAGTAGCGGCACCTGTTTCCGAGCACTGCCCTAAAACAGGTGGCTACCCAGGCGATTGTTGCGACCTGTATCGGCGTGTAAAGAAGGAACAGAAGGGTTGTTTCTACACCATGCTATGTAGCTGGTATGTAGCTGGGGCGTGACACAGCCTCCGGGTTACTGTGCCACATCAGCGATCATCGGTGGAAGCTCCTGCGTTACGATTGGTTGTTGCTGCATAGGGAGGCATATTTAAGGAGCTGACCAGTCACACTACACAATTGCTCGAGCGTCATGTATTAATCAGCCTCCTGCGCTGCCTGGCCAATCATGATGTTATTGCTTTGTCCTATCAGCGTACGGACGTCTCGTAATCCACAATTGTGGCACGCCTATGTGTTATCCCTGCTGCACCAGGTCCGCCCATATTAGCTTGTTGTAGCGGTGTGTAAATGAGGTAAGGTGCTCGGCAGAAGGTAACTTGAGACACCCGGCGATGTATCTAGAGATAGATGTAACCTACTGTAGAGCACCTTGTTGCGGCGTGTAAAGGTGGTGCGATTACCGTTTGCACATGCTCGTGCACGTGAAGCACCCGGTTGTTGCCACCATCCAGTAGCGGCGTGTAAAGGTACCCTAAGTCTCTACACATGACATCTATTTAAGGCAGATCTACCCTGTCAAAGATTTTAGAAAGCGCCATTTAAACACTAAAAGCATGAACATCTGCCCTTGCTGCGGACAGGATCAGTCTTTTGAGCATTTCTTTAACAACTTTAACAGCTTTTCAAAGTTATCAGGAGATTAAAATAGGTGACCTAACCATTGCTTCAGTGAGGAGAGGCCTGGTAATATAGAGACACGATGTTTGCTCATTCACCCCTCCTCTTTACTGAAGGTGTTCAAACGGAAGCCAAGAGCAGACAGGTCCCAGGCGTCAGAGCCAGCCTGCAGCCACACTGTGTGCACCCACACTGACACCTGGAGCATCAGAGGGAGCCGAGCCTGCAGCCACACTGTGTGCACTCACACTGACACTTGGAGCGTCAGAGCCAGCCTGCAGCCACACTGTGTGCACCCACACTGACACGAGCGTCAGAACCAGCCTGCAGCCACACTGTGTGCACCCACACTGACACTTGAAGCGTCAGAACCAGCCTGCAGCCACACTGTGTGCACACAGTGTTGCTGGTTTCACACTTGCGTTATTTTCAAATCAGGCAAAATCAAGTTTTTCAGCCAAGTCCTGATTCTTTCAGGATCCAGTTTTTTGTCCATTCACTTTAAAGGTGTCAGGAAGCCAGCTGAAGTAACAAGTTTGAAACCAGCCTCAGTGAGCACAGACTTGTAGGCTGATATTAGAGAGCACTCACTATTACTAACGGAGCGCTAACAATAAGGAAAAGCTTTAGTATACAAATATGAGAGTGCTGCGAAGCTCCTTATCTGCATATTAAATAAAGTAGATTCTACTTTATAGTGCCATTAAAAAACTATTCTATAATAATATGCCCCCAAATCCCTAGCCTGCATAGAGTCAGCCTCCCCTGTTCACCAGTATACAGCAGCCCCAGCCTCCCCTGTTCACCAGTATACAGCAGCATCAGCCTCCCCTGTATATAGCAGCACCAGCCTCCCTGTATATAGCAGCACCAGCCTCCCTTGTTCACCAGTATATAGCAGCAGCCTCCCCTGTTCAAAAGGATACAGCACAGCTTCCCCTGTCACCAGTATACAGCACAGCCTCTCCTGTCACCAGCCTCTTCTCACCAGTATACAGCACAGCATCCCTTGTCACCAGCCTCCTCTCACCAGAATACAGCACAGCCTCCCGTCACCAGCTTCCACTCAGGAGTATACAGCACAGCCTCCTATCACCAGTATACAGCACAGCCTCCCTTTTATCACCAGCCTCCTCTCAGCAGTTTACAGCACAGCCTCCCCTGTCACCAGCTTCCTCTGTCACCAGCCTCCTCTGTTCACCAGCTTATTCTGTCACCAGCCTCTTCTGTCACAAGCATCCTGTCACCAGCCTCATCTGTCAGCCTCCTGTCACCAGCCTCTGATTCTGTCACTTGCCCCCTCTGTTCACCAGCCTCCTCTGTCACAAGCCTCCTCTGCCACCAGCCCCCTCTCAGCATTATACAGCACAGCCTCCCCCCCCCCCGCCCTTCTTTAGCTCTTTGAGTTCTCAACTGTTCCTGTGTCTTCCTCCCCCTGTACTGTGCTGTCTGCAGTGGGAGAGAATCTCATTCTCCTCACAGGCAGAGATGCTGCAGCTCCAATGCAGGGACTTCTCTGACCCTGAAAGCGCAGGCAGTACTTCCCGGGTCAGTTAGCTCCCTGCATTGAGCTGAATATGGAGGTGCGCCCCTGCCCTTGCTCACTCCTGACCGTGACCTTCCTCCCCCCCCCCGAAAAGAAAATAGATTTCCTGCATTGTCTAACAAAGGGGAGGGGAAGTTATGGAAAATAAATATAAAATTAAAAAAAATTCCCTGTGTTGGTGCCAACCTCCCCCGCAGCCTGGTGCCCCAGGCATGTCCTCCAGTGCCTAGTGGGAAATATGTCCTGGCACATAAGTCTACACAAAAAGCCCTTCAGCGACTAATCCATGTCTGTAGGACGCAGAAGAGTGTGCCATCTTATCAGATGGTAGAGGTCATCAGGGCTCCTGGGAAAGAGCCTGTAATCCTGTCTCCCAGGCGAGAAATGTGACGGGGTGTGCGACAAAGCAGGAAGGGACACCAGGCCGATGATCACTCCAACGAGATTTATTGAACAGGAAAAATGGAACAGCACAAATGAAGACAATTCTGCCGAGTCTGTAAGAAGTCCACAACCAAGGAGCAGTTCCAGGGGCGTCACCCGGCAATCCTGACACCAGGTTAACAGAAGGAATAGTCCAGATAGAGTCCACTGTATCCAACCAAGGAAGGACACTGCACAATCCCACGGTCACCAAGATCTCGCCTCAGCTGAAATCTTAGTCTCTTCCACCTCCGCCTTCAACTAACTGATCTGAAACATGAATGTATTGTCTGGGCTCTTGGGATCAGCCCATGTATAGGGGGTTCACACCTACTATGGAATGGTTTGCTCCAGTCAGAACATTCCAGACTCTCAGGGCTTCATTGTCTCTAACAGGTTTGGCTATTGGAGTCACCTCCTGCTGAGAGGAACAATGATACAATCCCCCACTAGCTGTTGACCAAAGCCTAATTACATTATAGTTCGAGGATACAGGCCAGGCAAATTGTTACAGGTTAAGTTACAGCACAATAAATTGCATAGTATACATGAATACAGGACAGAGAAAAGTACACACTATTACAACCCCTTCCCCCCTCAATTTGTGTACATACTAGGGACCTCTACATGTCACTAGTCAAGTACACACAGTCATAGTGGGTCTTACACTCGGCTACATGCAGCCACAAATTGGCATTGTAGCTCTCCCACATCATTGCCCAGGATGACATCTGCCGGAAGACCGCTCATTACCCTAACCACACATCGTCTGACCCAAAAGCCAAAGTTCAGATCCACAGTAGGTTTGGGAATTGTCCTCCATTTGCAATCCCAGATCCTTTGTGGATTGTTTCAGGCCGAACCACTCGAAGATCAGCCAGCGTGAGGAAAGCCCCCGAGTCACAAAATCCAACAAGTCTCTGTCCATCCAGCACGACCTCCTGCAAGTGCTTACCTCGATAAGCAGGAGTCTTTGTTGCTGCGGACCGCACCCCATAAACTCCTGGTGGTGCAATATGGGTGGCCGAGTTACTAGGCCAGTCCTCACGTAGTGGTGACAGCTCTTCCTCCATGGCCCTTGGCTGTACATAGTTAATAATCCAGTGTGGTGCAAGATGATTCCTCATGTGACAGCAGGGCAGGAGGCTTGCAGATGTCCAGGCTGCCCACATCTATAACATCTGCGAGGTGTCCCACCACTTCCTAGGCGCCCTCTTGGGCGGAGGGTAAGGGAACTTGGAGGCCAGCTCCCACCTGAAGGTGCTGTAGGGGTTTGAGGATGACTCCTCCATTGGATGGCTGGGCATGTGGCCTGCAGATGCCCGGGATGCCCACAACCATAACACCTGCGCTCTGCTAGCTTCTCTCCTCGTCGTATTCCAAGAGACGCAGTGAGAACAATTGAAGGCACAGTCACACGGGTATCAGCTCGAGGTGGTGGCTTATGGGAACAATGAACAATGGGGGTAGCAGGGCAAGGGGCCACCGGTTTGGGGGAGCTGGTGGGATTCTCTCCAACAGATACCTCCACTGAGGCTTGATGGTGAGAGCCTCATCATCTAGAGCTGCAGAATGCTCCACTGTGGCTGGTCTCCTTTCACGTACCCATTCCCAGATCTCAGCAGGGCACTTGGCGTAAAACTGCTCTTTTAGGATGACCTGGAGGAAGGTCTCCCAGGTTGAGGCTCTCTCTCCCTCCAGCCAGCGATGACATACTTGTTTGAGCCTGTGGGCATACATCTTGAAAGACACTTCCACATCACAGGCTAAAGTACGGAACTGAGTCCTGCATGTATCTGGGGTAACGGCATAATGTTCCAGGATTGTCTGTTTTATCTCCCCATACTCACAGTTCCACTAAGGGTCCATAGCTCTATAGGCTTTGGCAGCTCCACCCTCTAAGAGCCCCAATAGATGTCAGACTCGCTCCCTTTCCGGGACTTTCATTAATTGGCATTGATGCTCAAAGTCCTGGAAAAAACCCTCTTTCACGATGACTTAGTCAGGACCTGCAGCTCTCTGATGCCCCCTTAGCCCGCTGGCCAAATCCGGTATTGCCAGAGGATAAGGAGCCCAGCTGCCCTAATTTATGTTGTCTACTGCGGCACGTGATGTGACAGGATGTATATATACCACCAGTTCCTGCTAGGAATGTATATATACCTCGATCCAGTCACCCTCAGGCCCACAATCTAATATATAAAGCTGAATGTGTGTGTGTATATCCGGGATTGGCATCTACACCGTCGCAACTACAGCCACAAAATTTGCACAGTCACACATCTGGACCCCAAGAGCGTCATAGGCTATGTTGTGAGGCGAAATTTTAACCCTGCGCGTTCCAGTTCACCAAACAATTTTGCCCCTATCTACATAATGGCGAAAAAGTGAATGGAAAAGTGTTGGAGGAAAATCGACAGCTGTCAGCTATAGCCACAAAACTTTGCACAGTAACATGTCTGGACCCCGGGAGCATCATAGGCTATGTTGTGAGGCGAAATTTTAACCCTGTGCATTCCAATTCACCAAACAATTTTGCCCCTATCTACATAATGGGGAAAAAGTGACAGTTACCAGTTGACAGTTGTGAATGAGAGGGGCTTAATGATAGCGCCAAAGACTAACAGCACATACCAGCATATAGTCACTAAGGTGGGGCCCCAACATGAGATATTCACCACACACGGGGACATGTATACACACCACACGCACACAAACAGTAACAGCCAGTGTATAGTCGCTAAGGTGCAGCCCCAACATTGGATACGCACCACACACCCGAACAAACACACACACACCACAAAAAGACACACACACACCCACGGGGACACACACCTTATAGTGACACATGCACTCACCCCACAGGGACACACACACACCACAAAGAGACACACACAACACAGACCCCCCCCACCCACAGGGACACACACACATAGCCAACCTATAGGGACACATGCACTCACCCCACAGGGACACACACATACACACACCCCAGGGACACACACACCACACAGACAGACACAGATGTGCACAACTCGCCTCATACGTGTGCTATCTTTAATTTCCAAACATAAACATCTGATTAAAAACAGCCAATGTGCAACACATGTGTCATATAGAGAATTAAGGCAGATGTCAGTCACATGAGCTGTCTACTATGTGTATGTGTGAGGTAACATATACTGCCCGGCCGGGGGAGGGTTTACTGTTGGCTGGAGATTTATTAGGCTGCCTATAGCAACCAATCACAGCTCAGCTTCTATTTTCCTACAGGTCATTAATATGACATATTCAAATTCTATTTTGTTATAGCTAACAGCAGTTATTTATTAACCCGGGCGTAGCCGGGTACTACAGCTAGCATCACATAAATACCAAAATTAAGCTGCCACCACCGATCTTTCAAGGTAGACCGGTAACCTGTATGATAGTGTAAAATGAACAAGGAGGTCGTGAGGCTCGTTCATAGGACAAGGAGATCGAGACTAGTAAATTATATTTTACTCCCAAAGATGGGCAGTGCTTATATAAAAGATTTACAGAATATTACATAAGAGACAATTTACATGTATGCATAAAACAGTAATAAAATAAAAGGACTAAAAGAGAACTTGCCAGACCTAGTCACGCATAGGTAAACGTAGTTCCGTGGGGGCCGCTCCCCAGAAAGGTAGGATTCCGTCAAACAGCTGGTAGGGTCTTGCTATGTCGGGCCCCTGGATCAGAATCACCCAAAAATGGCTTCTCTAATTTTATTAAAGGCAGGGAACCTGTGGCCCCCACCTCGTAGAGTGACCACTCCCTGTGGGCTTGTCCACTGAGACCTCCTCTTTCACCGTGCTTTATAATTCTTCATTCTTCATATCTGGGGATGGGGTGGGCTCACAAACATGATACCGTATATACTCGCGTATAAGCCGAGTTTTTCAGCCCAAAAATTGGGCTGAAAAGTCTCCCCTCGGCTTATACGCGAGTATATACGGTATATAAAAAAAAAAAAAATCTCAAGGGGTAGTACACAGCAGCCCCAGGTCCCCCTCACTGTTTGGCGCCCCCACCGCTGCGCTCATACATTACCAGTCTAGCAGCTGTCATCCTCCGGTGGCGGATCGCGGCTCCCGGCTTCCATCTTCTTCTGTGTCTTCCTGCATGTCACATGACCGGCCGGCGTCGCGATGACGTCATCGCGATGCGCCCCGGTCACAATGCAGGAAGACACAGAAGAAGATGGAAGCCGGAGCCGGGAGCCGCGATCCGCCACCGGAGGATGACAGCTGCTAGACCGGTAATGTATGAGCGCAGCGGTGGGGGCGCCAAACAGTGAGGGGGACCTGGGGCTGCTGTGTACTACCCCTGGGGCTGCTGTGTACTACCCCTGGGGCTGCTGTGTACTACCCCTGGGGCTGCTGTGTACTACCCCTGGGGCTGCTGTGTACTACCCCTGGGGCTGCTGTGTACTACCCCTGGGGCTGCTGTGTACTACCCCTGGGGCTGCTGTGTATTACTCCTGGGGCTGCTGTGTATTACCCCTGGGGCTGCTGTGTACTACCCCTGGGGCTGCTGTGTACTACCCCTGGGGCTGCTGTGTACTACCCCTGGGGCTGCTGTGTATTACCCCTGGGGCTGCTGTGTATTACCCCTGGGGCTGCTGTGTATTACCCCTGGGGCTGCTGTGTATTACCCCTGGGGCTGCTGTGTACTACCCCTGGGGCTGCTGTGTATTACCCCTGGGGCTGCTGTATATACCCCTGGGGCTGCTGTGTACTACCCCTGGGGCTGCTGTGTACTACCCCTGGGGCTGCTGTGTACTACCCCTGGGGCTGCTGTGTACTACCCCTGGGGCTGCTGTTTACTACCCCTGGGGCTGCTGTGTACACCCCTGGGGCTGCTGTGTACACCCCTGGGGCTGCTGTGTACACCCCTGGGGCTGATGTGTACACCCCTGGGGCTGATGTGTACACCCCTGGGGCTGATGTGTATACCCCTGGGGCTGCTGTGTACTACCTAAGGGCTGCTGTATACCACTGGGGCTGCTGTATATACTGCTGGGGCCTGCATACCACTGGGGAGGCTGCTGTATACTACCACTGGGGAGGCCTGTATACCACACTGCTGGGGGCTGTATACCTGTGCTGGGGTCCACCCTCGGCTTATACACGAGTCAATAGGTTTTCCCAGGTTTTGGGGGCAAAAGTAGGGGGGTCGGCTTATACACGGGTCGGCTTATACACGAGTATATACGGTAACTCATATTTACTTTCATGTAATTCTGAGAATATTGATACCAAATATGACCTACCTATGATGTTCAGAAAGGCAGGACCCATTTGCCAGGTTCCTGAGTGTTGCATAGCTGTACAAGACATGTCATTAAATGTGCAAAACGGTGAATAATCTAAAAATATTAATTATGTGTATGTGGCATGAACGAGTCTTCTTAAATCTGACATTCACAAAACTATCTCTCAGACAAAGAACCTTTGAGCGGGAAAGCTACAACTCTAACTCAGCTCCAGGTATTTATGGGGGGGTCGTAAATAGTTCTGACTGGGGGTCGCTGTGGAAAGCTAGCGAGGATCTATGTAACTTAATCACAAACCAAAAGGGCGGAGAGATGAGTGAGCTATTGTTGGCTGACTCTTCAAGCATCTTAAAATCATGAGCAAGATTCATACATTCATGACACCTCCCCCTTTTTGATGACGCTATGGAGGAAGAACCTCTCGGTACTCCTCCAGGCGTGTCCCTGTGAGCTCTCCCTGCCGGGATAACCCATCGGCATTGCCATGCTCACTGCCTTTTCGGTGTTGCACGGTAAAGTCGTGCTGCTGGAGTGTGAGGCTCCAGCGTAGCAACCTTCTGTTGGTACCGGACAGGGAGTTCAGCCAACTCAGGGGGTTGTGGTCGGTCACGACAGTGAAGGGGCGCCCGTACAGGTAGGGCTGTAAGCGTTGCAGGGCCCATACAATGGCCAGACACTCCTTCTCTATCGTGGAATAGGCCACTTCCCTCGGTAGGAGCTTTCCGCTGAGGTACAACACTGGGTGCTCTTGGTTCCTTGAGTCGACCTGGCTGAGCACAGCGCCGAGGCCAAACTCACTGGCATCAGTCTGCACTAGGAATGGCCACTTGCCGTCAATCGCCCTTAACACAGGGGAGCTGCTCAGGGCAGTCTTCAAAGCCTGGAAGGTGACCTCACAGTCCTCGGTCCAATCGACTGCATGGGGTAGGTTCCTCTTGGTGAGATCCGTAAGAGGCTTCGCAAGGCTACTATAGTTTGGCACAAAGCGCCTATTACTATAGGCAGTGCCCAAGAAGGACGACACCTGCTTTTTGTTCCTGGGGGTGGGCCAGGACACTATAGCGTCCACTTTCCCGGGCTCTCGTTTCAGCGTGCACCCACCTACCCGGTGCCCCAGGTAGTGGACCTCGTTCATGCCCATCTGGCACTTTCCCGGCTTAATGGTCAAGCTTGCCTGGTGGATGCGCCCGAGCATCTGCCGCAGATGCTTGAGGTGATCCCCCCAGGTGGGACTGAAGACGGCAATGTCATCCAGGTACGACACCGCGTACATCTCCAGTCCCTAGAGCAGGGAGTTAACCATTCTCTGGAAAGCGGCAGGGGCATTTTTCATGCCGAACGGCATGACCGTGGACTCGTACAATCCAAAGGGAGTGATAAAGGCTGACCTCTCCTGGGCCTCAGGGCTCAGGGGAATCTGCCAATATCCCCGACTCAGATCCATAATGGAGAGATAGCTTGCACTAGCTAACCGCTCCAGCAACTCCTCAATGAGTGGCATTGGTTGTGCATCGGAGGCCGTGATAGCGTTGAGCCCCCTGTAGTCCACACAGAATCGGGTGGTCTGGTCCTTCTTCGGCACCAGGACTACAGGTGAGGCCCACGCGCTCTTGGACCGTTTAATCACTCCCAACTCCAGCATCTCATCGATCTCCTGGCGCATCAAGTGCTGCACCTCGTCGGAGATTCGATAGGCTGTCTGCCGGAGTGGGGCATGATTACCGGTGTCCACCTCATGGACCCCCACCTCCGTCCTGCCAGGCATGTTGGTGAACACAACTTGGAAGGATTCCAGCACTGCTCGCATCTGAGACCGCTGGCTTGTGGATAGCAAGGTGCTTATCTCCACATCCTCTATGGACCCGCTGGCCTTCGCTTGGGCCAACATGTCCAGGAGGGATCTTCCTCCCCATCCTCGGGCAGGCTGCAGAACGTTAGGACACAGGGCCCACGTTCTTGATGAGCCTTCATCAGGTTAACGTGAAAGGCCTTCCACCTACCCCGCTCGGGGTCGAGGGTGACCACGTAGGTGACTGTGATCAGGTATTTTGGACGAAGTACCTTAATGTCCGCGCTGCTGCCAGAGAGGAAAATACACCAACGACACTGGGACGTCTGAGTACTAGTAGTAGAGGTTTATTTCCAACGCGTTTCGGAGCCATGTACCGAGCTCCTTCCTCAGGGAACATCACATTCCCTGAGGAAGGAGCTCGGTACGTGGCTCCGAAACGCGTTGGAAATAAACCTCTACTACCAGTACTCAGACGTCCCAGTGTCGTTGGTGTATTTTCCTCTCTGGCAGCAGCGCGGACATTAAGGTACTTCGTCCAATATACCTGATCACAGCACCGCACCTCGTGGAAGTACAGTCCCTGCAGCAGCTGCATTGTTCGAGCGATTACGCTGGTTGTGTGCTACACAACCGGACCAGGTGAGTAAATCTGATTTTTTCACATTTACCTGCCTATAAAGGATAAGACCCTATGTGCGCATTCTCAACCCTCTAGATACACGTAGGTGACTGGGTTGAGCTGTTGGTGAATGACGTAAGGGCCTTCCCAGGCTGCCTGAAGCTTGTCCTTGACCAGCACCCACACCATCTGACCCACCCGGCAGGTCCGCTCTCGGGCGTTCTGGTCGTACCAATGCTTCTGGTCAGCCTGGGCTTGCGCCATGTTGACATGCACCAACTGCGTCAAGGTCTGCATCTTGTCATGGAAGCGCATGACATACTCCACGATGGACACTCCTGGGGTGCTCTGTTCCTCTACCCAGGATTCTCTTACTAAACCAAGGGGTCCCCGGACTCGCCTGCCATACAGGAGCTCGAAGGGAGAGAACCATGTCGAGGCCTGTGGGACCTCTCAGTAAGCAAATAGCAGGTGTGGGAGGTAACATTCCCCAGTCACATCCCTGGGACTCAACCAGCATTTTTAACATCTGTTTGAGGGTAGCAATGAAGCGGTCACACAAACCATTGGTTTGGGGATGATACGCACTCGATACCAGATGCTGCACCTGCATTTTCTTACAGAGAGCATTCATTATGCGAGACATGAACTGGGTCCCCTGGTTGGTAAGCATCTCCCTGGGAAATCCTACTAGGGAAAAGATAGCCGACAGGGCGTCCGCCACCTTATCTGCCCTAATTGAAGACAGAGCCACTGCCTCTGAATACCGGGTAGCACAGTCTACCACAGTAAGAATGAAGCGCTTTCCAGAATTGCTGGTATGGGCAGTGGTCCCACGATATCCACAGCAATCCGCTGGAAAGGCTGCTCTATCAATGGCAAAGAGTTCAGGGGTGCTTTGGGAGCCGGCCCTGCCTTTCCCACTCTTTGACACGTGATACAGGAGCTGCAGTAGTTTGTCACATCTGTCCCCATTTTGGGCCAATAGAAGTGGTGAGACAACCGGGCCTTGGTTTTTCTGACCCCCAAGTGTCCAGCGAGCGGAATCTCATGGGCAATCCACAACAACTCCTCCCTGAATTGGTAGGGAACGACCAGCTGTCGCTCCCTAAGCCAATCATGTTGGGGTGTACCGGGCACCGTCTCCTGATACAACCTCCCTTGGTTCCAGAATACCCTCTCCTTATTAGTCTCGGAGGGGAGCTTACTGGCGAGGATCCTTAACGTCTCTAGGCTAGCATCTGCATGCAGAGCTGCCTGAAACTCCTGGCTGGAGGCGGCCAGGAGGGACTTTAAGGCCACATCCTCTTCGGGACTCTCTGGGACCTGCTCTGGGTCCGAAACTGTTTTGGTTATTCCTCTGGCTGAGAAGGGTCCAGAAGGCAGAAGGTTACTGGCGTTCTGGGCACTCTAACTGTGGGTGACGGCGGCTATGTAGGCCGTCTCCCCGGGGAATAACACCGTCCCATCAGCCTGCCTGGCCGGGGGTACTACTTCCCCATCTTCCCCTATTACCTCAGGAGCAGTGCTAATCATGGGGCAGCTACCATCAGCCAGGTCACCGTCTGTGGTGACACTGGTCAGCTGCACGGCACCCCCTGCTTCATGGGCCTTGTGACTCTCCCCATCACCCTTAGCACTAACACTTGCTCCTGGTAGGGAATCCTCAGCAATATCACCCCGCAGAGTGACATGGCTGAGTTCTCCTGTACCACCTCATCATCATCATCATCAGGTAAAGCATTGACATTCCCATCAGTAGCATTAACCTTACCAACCATATCAGATCGGGGAGGGGAGGTCAGGAACATAATAAGCAAACATTTTCCCCAAATCAGTCCCCAGTAAAACATTTGTGGGCAAGTTTTCAGACACCCCCACTTCCTTCACCCCACTCCAATCAATAAAAACCCGGGCCATTGGCGAGGGACAGGGGATGCCCCCAATCCCGGTGACAGTCAGGGTTTTTTCCTGGGAACAACTCTTCAGTGGACACCAGTTCGGGTCGGATGAGGGTTCGTTCGGCCCCAGTGTCCTTCAGGCCCACAGTGACAGTGTCCCCCACAGTGACAGACTGCAAATTTTCGCAGGCCCTCCCAACCAGCCCACCCACAAAAAAAACTGATGCCTTCTGCCCTGGGTGGTAGATTCTTCCTCTGCTTCTCCGGGCAAGTGGCACTGAGATGATCGGTCTGGTTGCAGAAGTAACACTTGCGGGGATCGGATAATGGCCGAGTGTTGGCAGGGGGGCCAAGGCCTCCAGAAGGTCGGCTGGCAGGGGCAGGGATGGTGGTCGTCGGTTTACCCCCCTTCCAGCTGGTGATGACGGCTTCCGTCCCTCTGGTCTCCGGTTGGCCTCATACGTGTCCGCGATCTGCGCTGCTTTGTTCGCATCTGGTGGCTCCCGATCCATCACGAACTGTCGCACCTCCGTGGGGCAAAGATGCAGGAACTGGTCTTTCACCATCAGATCCTTTATCTGCTCAAAGGTGGTCACTTTCAGTCCTTGAATCCACTGCTCAAAGTTGGTTCTGAGCCCGTGGACCACATCACTATAGCTGTCGTGTGGTCCACGCTGGAGGTTCCGGAACTTTCTGCGGTACACCTCAGGAGTCAGCTGGAACCTCTGGATTAGAGCCTTCTTAATGGCCTCATAGTTCCCATCTAGTTCTTGAGGAAGAGCCACAAATGCCGCTAGCGCTTTTTCTCTCAAAGCTGTGATTAGGTACCGGGCATACTGGTCACGTGGCAGCTGGTACTGTAGGCAAGCCTTCTCAAACCCCCTCAGGAAAATGTCCAGATCACCGTTGTCATCCAGCACAGGGAAATGCTGTGGACGGGGCTTGAAGGTGGTTGGACTAGTCGATTCACAGTTCAGTGGGGTAGAGGACTGCCTTCCCAGCTGGGCCATTCGCATGTCGTGGTCTCTCTGAGCTTGGGCCTCAGCTCTCTCAGCCTCTTGCTCGGCTTGGGCTTAAGCTCGCTGCTCTGCAGCCTCCTGGTATTGCTGAATGAGCTGCAGGCGTCCTTGATAATCCTCGGCAGGACAGTGCTGTAAGGCCAGTTGCAGATAGGGGTCCACGCTGCCCTGGTCACTGACGCAGCGTGCGTCTACAGGTGGGACCTCTGCAGGAACACCTTCTAGGACTTGGCTTACATCCACAGGTACAGCCTCAGCAGCAACACCGTCCGTGCTCTGACTGACCTCTGCAGCCGGGAGCTGTGCAGCAGCACCGACAAGGCTTTGGCTGGCCTCTCCATTCACTGGGCTCTGGTGACGGGCTTCCTCCACATCCAATTGCAGCAGTATCTGCTCCATCTGCTTCTTGGTTCTGCCGGTGGGGTCTATATTATTATTATTATTATTATTTATTTATATGTCTATATGTCTGTATCTGCACAGGCAGGCAAGAGCCTCCTTGTTATAGTCTTTATACCAGTTTTTCACTACTGTGGCCATGATTTTCAAATCAAAGGATAGAATAGAAAAACAGAGAAGGGTCGGGGTAACTGCTACACACACAGTATTGTCTCAGATCTAAACACTGAGTTCGATCTTCAAAACTTTTGTGCAGAGTTCTTGTAAGAACTGTGCAAGTTTTTAGTGAGAGGAAATGATTGCTCAAACCAGATCACTAATGTCCTATGATCCCACAGCTGCCACCAATTGTCACGAAGACTTGGTCAGGACCTGCAGCTCTTCGGCGCCCCCTTAGTCTGCTGGCCAAATCCGGTATTGCCAGAGGATAAGAAAGGTGCCCAGCTGCTCTAATTTATGTTGTCTACTGCGGCACGTGATGTGACAGGATGTATATATACCACCAGTTCCTGCTAGAAACATATATATATCTCGGTATAATAACTAATAATAACCAGATTACGGTATAATCACTAATAATAATAACCAGATAACGGTATAATCACTAATAATAATAATAATAATAACCAGATAACGGTATAATCACTAATAATAATAACCAGATAACGGTATAATCACTAATAATAATAATAACCAGATAACGGTATAATCACTAATAATAATAACCAGATAACGATATAATCACTAATAATAATAATAATAATAATAATAATAATAATAACCAGATAACGGTATAATCACTAATAATAATAATAACCAGATAACGATATAATCACTAATAATAACCAGATAACGGTATAATCACTAATAATAATAACCAGATAACGATATAATCACTAATAATAATAATAATAATAACAACCAGATAACGGTATAATCACTAATAATAACCAGATAACGATATAATCACTAATAATAATAATAATAATAACAACCAGATAACGGTATAATCACTAATAATAACCAGATAACGATATAATCACTAATAATAATAATAATAATAACAACCAGATAACGGTATAATCACTAATAATAACCAGATAACGGTATAATCACTAATAATAACCAGATAACGGTATAATCACTAATAATAACCAGATAACGGTATAATCACTAATAATAATAATAATAATAATAATAACAACCAGATAACGGTATAATCACTAATAATAATAATAACCAGATAACGGTATAATCACTAATAATAATAATAACCAGATAACGGTATAATCACTAATAATAATAACCAGATAACGATATAATCACTAATAATAATAATAATAATAACAACCAGATAACGGTATAATCACTAATAATAACCAGATAACGGTATAATCACTAATAATAATAACCAGATAACGGTATAATCACTAATAATAATAATAATAATAATAATAATAACCAGATAACGGTATAATCACTAATAATAATAATAATAACCAGATAACGATATAATCACTAATAATAATAACCAGATAACGGTATAATCACTAATAATAATAATAACCAGATAACGGTATAATCACTAATAATAACCAGATAACGGTATAATCACTAATAATAATAATAATAATAACCAGATAACGGTATAATCACTAATAATAATAATAACCAGATAACGGTATAATCACTAATAATAATAATAATAATAATAATAATAACCAGATAACGGTATAATCACTAATAATAATAACCAGATAACGGTATAATCACTAATAATAATAATAACCAGATAACGGTATAATCACTAATAATAATAACCAGATAACGATATAATCACTAATAATAATAACCAGATAACGATATAATCACTAATAATAATAATAATAATAACAACCAGATAACGGTATAATCACTAATAATAACCAGATAACGGTATAATCACTAATAATAATAATAATAATAATAATAATAACCAGATAACGGTATAATCACTAATAATAATAATAATAATAACAACCAGATAACGGTATAATCACTAATAATAATAATAACCAGATAACGGTATAATCACTAATAATAATAATAACCAGATAACGGTATAATCACTAATAATAATAATAATAATAATAACAACCAGATAACGGTATAATCACTAATAATAACCAGATAACGGTATAATCACTAATAATAATAATAATAATAATAATAATAATAACCAGATAACGGTATAATCACTAATAATAATAATAACCAGATAACGGTATAATCACTAATAATAATAATAACCAGATAACGGTATAATCACTAATAATAATAACCAGATAACGGTATAATCACTAATAATAATAACCAGATAACGATATAATCACTAATAATAATAATAATAATAACAACCAGATAACGGACCAGATAACGGTATAATCACTAATAATAATAATAATAACCAGATAACGTATAATCACTAATAAATAATAACCAGATAACGGTATAATCACTAATAATATAATAAAACCAGATAACGGTATAATCACTAATAATAATAATAATAACCAGATAACGGTATAAATCACTAATAATAATAACCAGATAACGATATTAATCACTATATAATAATAATAACCAGATAACGGTATAATCACTAATAATAATAATAACCAGATAACGGTATAATCACTAATAATAATAATAACCAGATTACGGTATAATCACTAATAATAATAATAATAATAACCAGATAACGGTATAATCACTAATAATAACCAGATTACGGTATAATCACTAATAATAATAATAATAATAACCAGATAACGGTATAATCACTAATAATAACCAGATAACGGTATAATCACTAATAATAATAATAATAATAACCAGATAACGGTATAATCACTAATAATAATAACCAGATAACGGTATAATCACTAATAATAATAATAACCAGATAACGGTATAATCACTAATAATAATAACCAGATAACGGTATAATCACTAATAATAATAATAATAATAATAATAATAACCAGATTACGGTATAATCACTAATAATAAATAATAATAAACCAGATAACGGTATAATCACTAATAATAACCAGATAACGGTATAATCACTAATAATAATAATAATAATAACCAGATAACGGTATAATCACTAATAATAATAACCAGATAACGGTATAATCACTAATAATAATAATAACCAGATAACGGTATAATCACTAATAATAATAACCAGATAACGGTATAATCACTAATAATAATAATAATAATAATAATAATAACCAGATTACGGTATAATCACTAATAATAATAATAATAATAACCAGATAACGGTATAATCACTAATAATAACCAGATAACGGTATAATCACTAATAATAATAACCAGATAACGGTATAATCACTAATAATAATAATAACCAGATAACGGTATAATCACTAATAATAATAACCAGATAACGGTATAATCACTAATAATAATAATAATAACCAGATATAACTCATTGTATGTTCACTACTTGAATAATAATAACCAGATAATATATTAGTGAATACACAGTAATTAATAACTGTATATTATCTAATAATAACCAGATAATAAGTGTTTTAATATATATTAGCTAATGGTAATCGCCGGATAATAACTGTATAATCCCAATATAATCAGTAATAATATTAATAATTCCTGTATAATCACTATTAATAATAATCAAAAGTGTCCAAATCTGAATATTTTCTACCCGACGTCTCCAGATTTTTTCTTCGTTTATTTTAGTTTCTACTTTAGACAATGACAAAAAAGTTGTGTTTTTTTGTTTGTCATTTTTTATACATTTCTGTCATCTTATTTTGTTGTGTGATGACATTTATCATCAGATCTCGGGTTAGAAATCAGATAAAGAGACGGAGGTGGTGGGGTGATGTAGAGAGGGTATGGGGGAGGGGGCGATGTAGAGGGGGATGAAGGGGGAGGGACGTAGGTGGAGGGGGTGATGTAGAGGGGGATGGAGGGACGGCTGTGAGGTGACGCCGCTCACATTTCTCTATAGTCCGGACGGCTGTGAGGGGACGCCGCTCACATTTCTCTATAGTCCGGACGGCTGTGAGGGGACGCCACTCACATTTCCCTATAGTCCGGACGGCTGTGAGGGGACGCCGCTCACATTTCTCTATAGTCCGGACGACTGTGAGGGGACGCCGCTCACATTTCTCTATAGTCCGGACGGCTGTGAGGGGACGCCGCTCACATTTCTCTATAGTCCAGACGGCTGTGAGGGGACGCCGCTCACATTTCTCTATAGTCCGGACGACTGTGAGGGGACGCCGCTCACATTTCTCTATAGTCCGGACGGCTGTGAGGGGACGCCGCTCACATTTCTCTATAGTCCGGACGGCTGTGAGGGGACGCCGCTCACATTTCTCTATAGTCCGGACGACTGTGAGGGGACGCCGCTCACATTTCTCTATAGTCCGGACGGCTGTGAGGGGACGCCGCTCACATTTCTCTATAGTCCGGACGGCTGTGAGGGGACGCCGCTCACATGTCTCTATAGTCCGGACGGCTGTGAGGTGACGCCGCTCACATTTCTCTATAGTCCGGACGGCTGTGAGGGGACGCCGCTCACATTTCTCTATAGTCCGGACGGCTGTGAGGGGACGCCGCTCACATTTCTCTATAGAGTCCGGACGGCTGTGAGGGGACGCCGCTCACATTTCTCTATAGTCCGGACGACTGTGAGGGGACGCCGCTCACATTTCTCTATAGTCCGGACGGCTGTGAGGGGACGCCGCTCACATTTCTCTATAGTCCGGACGACTGTGAGGGGACGCCGCTCACATTTCTCTATAGTCCGGACGGCTGTGAGGGGACGCCGCTCACATTTCTCTATAGTCCGGACGGCTGTGAGGGGACGCCGCTCACATTTCTCTATAGTCCGGACGACTGTGAGGGGACGCCGCTCACATTTCTCTATAGTCCGGACGGCTGTGAGGGGACGCCGCTCACATTTCTCTATAGTCCGGACGGCTGTGAGGGGACGCCGCCCACATTTCTCTATAGTCCGGACGGCTGTGAGGGGACGCCGCTCACATTTCTCTATAGTCCGGACGGCTATATTTCTGGTTATTATTAGTGATTATTATTATATAGTGATTATAGTTATTGTCTGTTTATTATTATTATAATTTGATTATATAGCTAATAACTATAATCACTATACAATAATGGTTGATTCCTTTTAATAGCAAACTGGAAAGATGGTAAGAAAAAACATGTTTTCAGTTCACCATTGAAAGGAATCAAGCACTAAGGACTGTCAGACTCTGGTGTGACACGCCCACTCCAGGGCCGGGGAAGACTCGGGAACCGGGCGGTTACTCATTGTTCTTCTTCACCTCTTTCGGTTCTTTTCACGGGGACAGACGCAGATGAAGGCCGAGACCCGGTCCTGTGACCCTGGTGGTGACGTGTCATTGTTAATAGACTGGGGAAGATGACAGGGAAAGACTGAGGGGGTAGGGGTATTCGTGACGCCACCTGCGGTATGCGGCAAAGGGTGACCGCCGCTGCTTGAGAGCCTCTGGGGATAGTGACGAGCAGCTTGGATGCCGGTCACCGCAGGTGAGCGCAGTGGAGCATGGTCCTCAGGGCAGCGAGATGAAGGAGTCAGTATCTTAGCAGATGCTCACTGGGACGTCAGTACCCCTATGTCTCATGCAGCCTTTGCGGCCGGTGATTGCCGCTAATAAAAGTCTCACACCCCACAGCTGGAGTTCTGTTACTTTTACTCAGTTCTTTCAACAAGGCCGCCGGCTACGTCCCTTCCCAACCTCCGGTTCAGTGCAGTCTCCAGAACCGGGTTAGTGCAGTCAAGCAGTCAAGCCACGGTGGGTGCCCTTTCTTTCCTCTCTAGGTGTTCCTGTCTCTGGTGGTCTTTCTCTTCCAGCGTTATAAGGTAGTTTCTCTTCTGGGGCGAGCGCGACACCACTCTGCCCCCAGACTCTCAGTGCCTCTGCAGCACAGAGCTCAAGTACCCGTGGCCACAGGTGCTGTTGTGTCCCCTCCCGGGCACTGCTCCCTAATTCAGCCACCTTCCCTAAGTTGTGTCGGGTCTTTGGCCACATCTCCCGTTAGAAGCCTGGAGCATCCGGTTCAACGGCTCGGGCATACAGCTTCCGCACCGTGTTCAGGGCCTGGTCCCTGTCCACCAGCCCCTCCGGTTCCTCAGATTTGGGCGTATGGGGATCGATGTGTCATCCGCACCCCAAGGGCTCTCGTCTTCTCCCACCTGTCGGTCTTTTCCTCCCATGGACGAGTGTGGTCGTGCTCCAGACCACGGGAGTCGGCACTGCTGCACCGTTACACTCCCGACTTCAACTCTACTCCAACTTCTCACTAACTTCACTTCCTTGCAGGGGCGGACTGGCCCAGGTGGCAGGGAGGCATCTGCCCCACAGGCCGGTGGTATTGTCCCAGCTCAGGGCCGCCCCCTGCAATGATAGCGGCTGCGCGGTGGTGGATTGCTTCCGGACAGCGGGACTCGGGAAGCAAGTGGCGGGCCGTGGCAGGCAGTGTGGCAGACACTGGTGAGTGAAGCAGCACCCCCCCACCCAGCTCTTCACCCGGCTTGTTGCTCCGCCAGCACCCCACCCCTGTCCTTACTTGGGCTTAGGCTGGAAGAAGTAGAAGAAGTAGACTGTCCCCCAGGGCGAGAGATCTACCAGCGAGCCCCTGCTTCCTTGTCCTCCTTTTGAACCTGGGTCCTCCCTCAGGATCCACCCACCATCCCAGTGGCCCACATTTGTGTGTGTTTTGGGCTCGACTGCACCATCCCAGCAACTGCAGAGCAGAGGCGCTACTCCCCTTAACTGCAGGAGTGCAGTACCTCTGGTGGCGGCCTGCCCGGTGGGGGCACCACATAATATTTTCTCTATCTACAGATAACATGGTACAAACAATTTTTACCAGATAATAACTAGTCACTATATAATGATAATCTGTATAATCACTATATAATAGTAATAACTGTATAATCACTAATATTAATAGCCAGATAATAACTATAAACACAATAATAATATTAATAACATAACTATAATCACAATAATAATAAGCAGATAATAACTATAATCACTATATAATAAATAAATAATAATAATAATAGTAATAATAACCAGATAACTGTATAATCACTATATAGTACCGTAATAACCAGATAACTATATTCAGTAAACAATAATAATAAGATAATAACTGTAATCAGTATATAATAATATTAATAATAATAAGACAACTGTACAGTCACTATATACTAATAACCAGATAACTATAATCACAATAATAATAATAATAATAATAATAATAATAATAATAATAATAATAACCAGATAACTGTATAATCACTATATAGTAATAGTATAATCAGTAATAATTAACAATCAGATAAATAGAATCAGCATATAACAAAAATAATCATCTGGATAATCACTATATACCGTATATACTCGTGTATAAGCCGAGTTTTTCAGCCCAAAAATTGGGCTGAAAAGTCCCCCCCTCGGCTTATACACGAGTCACTCGGTATTGTTGTGGGGGGGGGGGGGAGCTGCACCAGTGGCTGGAGGAGGCAGGAGGGGGCCGCGGTGACCGCAGGCGGTCACATGGGGCCGCCTCATTAGTGCAATGAATATGCACGGCATCCCCCCGTCCATCAGCGGCGGGGGGATGCCGTGCAAATTGCACTACACAGGCCCCCACCAGTAACACACAGCCCCACCTCCTTAGTATGTCCCCCCCAGGCTGCGGCACCTGTTAAAATAACAAACTTTAATACATCACCTTCCGGCGCAGCTCCTCAGCTCCTCAGGTCCCGGCTTCTTCTTCTTGCTTCCGGTGTCATGTGACCGGGCGCAGGAGATGACGTCATTTCCTGCGCGCAGTCACAGAAGCCGGCACAAGAAGAAGAAGCCGGGACCGGAGGAGCTGAGGAGCTGCGCCAGAAGGTGATGTATTAAAGTTTGTTATTTTAACAGGTGTCGCAGCCTGGGGGGAAACATACTAAGGAGGGGGAACATACTAAGGAGGGGGGGCTGTGTGTTACTGGTGGGGGTCAGTATACCACCACTGAGGGGCCTGTATACTACCACTGGGGCTGTATATACCTCTGGGGCTGCTGTATACTACCACTGGGGCTGTATATACCTCTGGGGCTACTGTATACTACCACTGGGGCTGTATATACCTCTGAGGCTGCTGGATACTACCACTGGGGCTGTATATACCTCTGGGGCTGCTGTATACTACCACTGGGGCTCTATATACCTGTGGGGCTGCTGTATACTACCACTGGGGCTGTATAAACCTCTGGGGCTGCTGTATACTACCACTGGGGCTGTATATACCTTTGGGGCTGCTGGATACTACCACTGGGGCTGTATATACCTCTGGGGCTGCTGGATACTACCACTGGGGCTGTATATACCTCTGGGGCTGCTGCTGTATACTACCTCTGGGGCTGCTGTATACTACCACTGGGGCTGCTGTATACTACCTCTGGGGCTGCTGTATACTACCTCTGGGGCTGCTGTATACTACCTCTGGGGCTGCTGTATACTACCTCTGGGACTGGTGTATACCACACTGCTGGGGGCTGTACACCTGTGCTGGGGTCCACCCTCGGCTTATACACGAGTCAATAGGTTTTCCCAGGTTTTGGGGGCAAAAGTAGGGGGGTTGGCTTATACACGGGTCGGCTTATACACGAGTATATACGGTAATAGTAATAACTGTATAATCACTAATATTAATAACCAGATAATTACTATAATCACTATATAATAATAAATAATAATAGTAATAATAACTAGATAACTGTATAATCACTAATAATAATAATCAGATAACTATAATCAGTAAACAATAATAATCAGATAATAACTATAATCAGTAAACAATAATAATAGTCAGATAACTATAATCACTATATAATAATAAATAATAATAATAGTAATTATAACTAGATAACTGTATAATCTCTATAGAGTAATAACCAGATAACTACGGTATAATCACAATAATAATAATAATCAGATAACAGTATAATCACTATATAGTAATAGTATAATCAGTAATAATTAGCAATCAGCATATAACAAAAATAATAATCTGTATAATCCCTATATAATAGGGCTCCTTCCATATCAAGTCATCCAAATAGGACTATTTTTCTCTTTCTTCTATATGAAGTACATGTGACTTTAGTTAATTACAAATTAGTTTTGAATTTTTTTCTTCATCAGATCATTTTTTACAGTTTTTTAAAGTTTTATAAAAGTGTGAATTGTTTCCTGCTCCGGCTTTACATTTCTCCTCATATCTCAGGCTACAAATAAGAGACACACAATACGCCCCATTCTGCTCAGCGCTGTCCAGGCTTTCCCAGATCGGTCACACGAGGATCGCTGAGAATATTTTACCCATGTGAACACAAACGATACATTTTAAAACGCATTTAAGAAAAAAAACGTATAATTTAAATATTCCCAAAACTGCCCCCGTGTCTGCTGTGCTCCTCCCACATCTGTGCCAACATTCAGGATGGATCACACTGGGATCAGATTGTAAAATATTTAATTATTATAGCGTCAATTTAAGAATGTTGAATTCAGATGTGTTCAGCCTGTGGTGTAAAGTGCGGGGTCTGTATTTACCCAATAATCCATGATTGTTAGATATTACTGTATTATTTTATTATGTTACAGCTTACAATTATAATAATCAGAACATATAATTTATATAATAATTCATTATAATATAATAGACAGGTCATTCATGAAGTGTGTAAGATGAATAGTACTTGAAATCAAAAGTTGTAATTAGTAATTGAAATATTCATAATTATAATTAATTAAATACAATATAATTAATTATAATTATGAATATTTCAATTACTAATTACAACTTTTGATTTCAAGTACTATTCATCTTACACACTTCATGAATGACCTGTTTAGTGATAGAATAGAATAACAATTGTTCTATGTATAAACAGATGTTAATAATCTTTGTCGATCACACTGGAGGGTACGATCGACTTTTTCTTTTGGGTTGTACAATGCCTTCAGGTTGACAATGCTGAGCGTCCTGTTCTGATGATTAGGGTGGATTTCTCACCCGATATGTTTTTTTGTGTTTCTTTATTGTTACATAGAAATGTTGAATTCAATGAGTTGTAATTAGAGAAAAAAGGAAGAAACTCCACAAACATAAAATAAAAAATATAGAAGAAAACGTTTTGGTCCGGTGTCGCCAGTTGAGAGAATGTTGACTGTTCTCCGCGGGAGAAACAAGATATCGATCTTGTAGTTGTGAAACCTTTTAATGGCTAATAACAAAAATAAACTAAGTGATGCCACAAGGCAGCGAGGATCCAGACACCTCAGGTCTCTTCATCAGGCAGAGTATAAAATAGAATATATACATTTCATAAGGCTTAAGTTGAATCTCTGTACTAATATAACTGAGTATACAGGTAACACACAGGCATTTTATTACAATTTTAAATCATACGTTTCTTTCACAATTGCGCATCAAAATTTAGACTTTCATTTCTCCAAAACAAAACATTAATAAACCTGGTCTTGTGACGTCACATGAAGCCGGTACTGTTCTAAGAACGAGGCCTCTCCCACCTCATTATCTTATTTCTAGCCTGAGATATGATAGACAATATAAAGCCGGAGCAGGACAATATTCACACTTTTTCAAAACTTAAAAAATCTATAAAAAATGAACTAATGAAGAAAAAATTCTAAATTTTAAATTTGTAATTAACTAAAGTTCCATGTGCTTCATATAGAAAAGAAGAAAAATCTAAAGACGTCAGGGAAAACAATATTCCTATTTAGATCCCTTGATATGGAATGACCCAGTGACGCTATAATAATTAAATATTTTACAATCTGATCCCATTGCGATCCCAACTTGACTTTTGGTACAGATGTGTGAGGAGCACAGCAGACACGGGGGCAGTTTTGGAAATGTTTAAATTATACTTTTTTTTTCATAAATGAGTTTTAAAACTTTGTGTTTGAGTTCACATGGGTAAAATATTATCAGCGATTCTCGTGTGACAGATCTGGGGAAAGCCTGTACAGCGTTGAGTACAATGGGGGTAATGTTGTTTCTCTACCTTATTTCTAGACTGAGATACGAGGAGAAATGTAAAGGCAGCAACACTCACAGTCACACCGCGCCCACAGCCACACCACAGCCACACCACGCCCACAGCCACACCGCGCCCACAGTCACACCGCGCCCACAGCCACACCGCGCCCACAGCCACACCGCGCCCACAGCCACACCGCGCCCACAGTCACACCGCGCCCACAGTCACACCGCGCCCACAGCAACACCGCGCCCACAGCAACACCGCGCCCACAGTCACACCGCGCCCACAGTCACACCGCGCCCACAGTCACACCGCGCCCACAGTCACACCGCGCCCACAGCCACACCACGCCCACAGCCACACCACGCCCACAGCCACACTACGCCCACAGCCACACTACGCCCACAGCCACACCACGCCCACAGCCACACCACGCCCACAGCCACACCACGCCCACAGCCACACCACGCCCACAGCCACACTACGCCCACACCACGCCCACAGCCACACCATGCCCACAGCCACACCACGCCCACAGCCACACTACGCCCACACCACGCCCACAGCCACACCATGCCCACAGCCACACCACGCCCACAGCCACACCACGCCCACAGCCACACCACGCCCACACCACGCCCACAGCCACACCACAGCCACACCACGCCCACAGCCACACTGTCTACAAACTTTGAAAATCAATTAAAAATAAAAAAAAACATTTTTAGAATTTTTCTCTCTTCACATTTTGCATTGTCTGACCACTATTACCAAATAACAAAATCTCAAAAGAATAAAAAATATAGAGGTAATAATCATTGCTTCACTTGACATGGAGTAACCCAATGGTAATAATAATATCTATATAATCACTAACAATAACAATGTAATAACTATAATCACTATATAAAAATAGTAATAATTGTATAATCAATAAATAATAATAGTAAAAAATGTGTGCACCGTGTTATCCAGTAGATAGAGAAATATTACAATCTGAGAGTCCTCAGTGGTTGATACCTTTTAATGGTGAACTGAATGGCTGGTAAACATAGCAGCTTTCAGGACACTGTGGACCCTTCATCAGGCTGATAATGACACAGATTCTGAAGACACATACATATACAGTAGACATAAGCAAATGAAACAAAAACAAAAAACACAGTCTAAGGCCCCTTCACATCAGCGGTAATCGCTGATTGCGGCAGTGGCGGTGAAAAAAACGCAACTGCCGCGATTACCGCATAACGGCCGCACTTGTAAGCCCCATGCAATGTCTATGGGGCTTTCAAGTTTGATAATTACTTCTTTTTGCAGGTACAGGGCTGCCCAATGGGGGCCAATTTTTTCCCCTCGCTGGCAAATTTATATATGGTGGCTTGGGAATGTGTGTATATACACAATATGGAAAATCCTTTCTTGGACCGTTTGTTGTGGTTCGGGAGGTACATTGATGACGTTATCATCATCTGGGATGATGTCTCGGATGTTTCCTCCCCCACCACATAAAAGAAAATGTTTTCAATATATCAATACTAATTTATACAATATCTCTTTACTCATCAGGTTTATGCTAATTCTGCACCGTATTTAGACATCACATTAACAGGTAATTCAGATACAGGCAATATACAGACTGCCCTATATAGAAAGGACATTAGTGGCAATTCTTTGTTGCAGGCTAGTAGCTGTCACCCTCAATACATTATGAGAATCTTGCCAGTAGGGGAATACAGAAGGGCTAAGAGATCACGTTCCACAGAAGAGGCGCACCAAAAAGAGAGAAAGATCATGAAAAATCGATTCATAGTACGAGGAGACAAACAGGGGGCCCTGCAACATGACGGCTGCACAAGGAACTCGTGCTGATTCATTACAACCTAAGCATTCACAGAGGTATTGTCATAATCAAGACGTGGTGCCAACATTCTCTACACCGTACAGTGTGGAGAAATATGGAAGAGATTCCTCCCTATGTTATATGATGATCCTATACTGTACAAGATCCTATCTAGGGTTATAGATGAGGCCCTCGGAAAGCCAAGTCTTTAGGTAATATAGTCTCACCATCTCTATCCACCACAAATAAGGAGCGCACCAACATGGCCGGTTCACAAAGGAAATTAGATTTGTGGTTTATGCGAACATATGCTCAAAAGAAAGCACGGAAGTGACCAAACAGTAGAACATACAATCTTACATAGATTGTAATAGTACATAGATTATTAGACCAGGTGCTGAGCATGGAACATATATTATGTGGGGAGCAGTATTATAACTCTGAGAAAGAGAATGTCTGAACACGTCTCTGCGGATAATCTGACATCACGGGTAATAAATAGTAACCGGTCAGGACTTTCCAGGCGTTTCTAGGAAGTCCACGCTGCTGACACACGCTCTCAGCATTCTGGGGATGGAAAGAGGAATGGCTCCAGGACGAGGAGGCGACCGGGATCATTTATTGACATCAAGAGAATCCTATTGGATCCTCACATTAAACACACGAGCACCAACAGGAATGAATTACAGAAACGATTTATGCTATTTTTATTGAGTAATAAACATGGTATCATAGGAAGAGAGTACAGAAAATAAACATAATAATTGATACTCCCCCATATCTGACGATAATTTCTTATCTCATATCGGACATCATGTGGGATACCTGAATGTGTGCATGTATTTCCTCACATATGAGGAACGCTTATATAGAGGATGATGGGGTAATGTTTCATGCAGGCATGATAAATATTGCTGGAAATCACATTCTCCGGCATCTGAATATATAATGTGAGAGAAATGTCATTTGTATTTGTACCATGTGGAGGGAACATTGTAGACGTTTTCATTTGGTAATTATGTTTTCTTTCCTTTGTTCTTAGATAATGGACATGAGAAGAGAAATTCTGTGTATGGACAAAGTGGTGATTGGTCAATATATGATATTATACATCACAGATCACCTTTACATGTATCTATTAGATTCAACACGTCGTCTGATGCCAGTATGATTCTATATTTAATATCTGTCCCTCCCGCTACTCCCCTGTTTCCTCCCTCTGCCAAGCCCTTCACTGGCTCCCTACTTCCCAGAGATCCCGGTTTAAAATATTAACCATTACATACAAAGCCATTCACAACCTGTCCCCTTCATACATCTCTGACATGGTTTCCCGATATCTACCCTCACACAACCTGCGATCCTCCCAAGAGCTTCTCCTCTACTCCCCCCTCATCTCCTCTTCGCACAACCGCATACAGGATTTCTCCCGTGCTTCACCCAGACTCTGGAACTCACTGCCCCAACACATCAGACATTCTCCTACCCTGGGAACCTTCAAAAGAAGCCTGAAGACCCACCTGTTCCTCCAAGCCTACCACCTACTATGAGACCCGGTCCACCACACCGCCTCACGACTGGAGCTTCCCCTCCTACTGTATCCCACCCGCCCCTCGTAGACTGTGAGCCTCGCGGACAGGATTTCTATCCTCTTGTATCTGTACGACCGAATTGTCCACATTTATTGTTACTTGTATTGTTACTATGTTACTTGTCCTAGTCTGCCCTTTTTAGCATGTAAAGCGCCATGGAATATAATGGCGCTATATAAATAAATAATAATAATAATATATAAAAAAAAATTAAAAAAACAAAGTATGATGTCAGAGTGTTAATATCTAGTTAATTGTTATCTGTGTATGGGCGCTATAGGTGAGTAACACATGACTCTGGGGATTCTGCAGGCAGCTCTATAGCAGTGACGCAGTCACTTTTGCTTCTTCAGTCTTATTAAGTATATTCTAATCAGCTGTTGGCACATGGCTATACATTGTTGTAATTGTAAATTGTCTGGGAATAAGAACGTGCAGTGACGTATGAAACGCGTCCGGCCGAGGCTCTGTGTGCCCTTATTCATGATACATTGGAATTTATGAAGGGGGAATAAAGATTTTTATAAGCATGAAGAAACCGCAGTGCTGGATCTTCTCTGCATTTTATTTGGGGATATCACATCTCCAACAGACTCCATTTTCAGGACTATGAACTCTTGACACTTCTTATGTGCACACCCTCGCTTCCCTTTATTGCTTTCCCCAACTCATTAAGTATTTTCAGTCCTCCACAGATCACCACCATATAACCATTATACAATTTGTTCCGCTTATCTTACACTTTTAGTTTCTATTCCTCTCCAGCCTGACTCTGCTTTATGTCACCTGTCACATTTACTATAACATCTAAGACTTTTTCTTTTGTTTCTTTTGCTTATGTATATATGTGTCTTCAGAATCTGTCATTATCAGCCTGATGAAGGGGCCGCAGTGTCCCGAAATCTTGCTTCACTTACCATCTTTTCAGTTCACCGTTATCAGGAATCAGTCACTGAGGATTCTCAGATTCCAATATTTCTCTATTGTTATATAGTGATTATACAGTTATTATCTGATTATTATTAGTGATTATATAGCTAACATTATATAGTGATTGTACAGATTATTATTATTATATAGTGGTTATTATTAAATGGTTACAATTAGTAATTATACTATTATTATTATTATTATTATTATTATTATATAGTGATTATACTTACTATTATTATATAGTGATTATTATTATTATTATTTATACAGCGCCATTAGATTTCATGGCACTTTATATATGAAGGAGGGAGAACGTTGACAAATACAGCAAATTTGGACAATCAAGTTTTACAGATACAGGAGGGGAAGGGACCCTGTCAACGAGGGCTCACAGTCTACAAGGGGCGGCAAGGAAACTTTAGGGGGGGAAACGTCAATCATCTGAAGGTGCGGCGATCGGGTCTCATTGCAGGTGGTAGGCTTGGCGGAAGAGGTGGGTCTTCAGGTTTCTTTTGAAGGTTCCCAGGGTAGGCGAGTGTCTGATGTGTTGGGGCAGAGAGTTCCAGAGTATGGGGGAAGCACAGGAGAAATCGTGAATACGGTTGTGACAGGATGAGATAAGAGGGGACTAGAGTAGATCTTGGGAGGATCGCATGTTGTGTGAGGGTAGGTATTGGGAGACTATGTCGGAGGTGTAAGGAGGGGACAGGTTGTGGATGGCCTTGTATGTCATGGTTAGTGTTTTAAATCGGGATCTCAGACATGGGGAGCCAGTGGAGGGCTGGGCGGAGGAGGGAGACAGGGGAATAGTGGGGAGACAGGTGGATTAGAGAAGCAGTGGAGTTTAGGATATATTGGAGAGGTGCAAGGGAAGTAGCGGGGAGGCTGGTGAGCAGGAGGTTGCAGTAGTCAAGGCAAGAGATGATGAGAGCGTGAACAAGGGTTTTAGCCGTGTCGTGGTCAAGAAAAGAGCGGATCCGGGAAATGGTTTTGAGCTGTAGATGGCAGGAGGTGGCAAGGGCTTGGATGTGGGATTTAAAGGAGAGGGAGGAGTTGAAAGTAACCCCAAGGCACATGGCGTGGGGGACTGGGGAGAGTGGGCAGCCAGTGACAGTGAGGGATAGGTTTGGTAGAGGGGAAAAGCGACTTGGGGGGAAGACGATGAACTCGGTTTTGTCCATGTTCTGCTTGAGGAAGCGAACAGAGAAAAAGGATGAGATGGCGGACAGGCAGTGTGGAATTTTAGATAGTAGGAAGGTGATGTCAGGCCCAGACAGGTAGATCTGGGTGTCGTCAGCGTAGAGGTGGTACTGGAGGCCGTGGGATTCAATGAGCTGTACAAGACCGAGGGTGTTGGGGGATGCCAACAGATAGGGGATAGGACGAGGAGGTCCAGGAGAGGGCTAGGTCAGTGATGCCAAGAGATTCCAGGATTTGAAGTACGAGGGAGTGGTCGACAGTGTCAAAGGCGGCAGATAGGTCGAGGAGGAGGAGGACGGAGTAGTGTTGTTTGCTCTTTCCGGTCAGAAGGTCATTTGTGACTTTGGTTAGGGCTGTTTCGGTGGAGTGATGAGGTCGGAAACTGAATTGTAGGCGGTCGAAGAGGGAGCAGGAGGAGAGATAGGAGGACAGTTCTGAATGGAAGTGCTGTTCGAGCAGCTTTGATGCAAAGGGGAGAAGAGATATGGGGCGATAGTTGGAAACAGTTGACGAGTCGATGGAGGGTTTTTTGAGGATGGGTGTGATCAAGGCATGTTTGAAGGATGAGGGGAAGACACCGGTGGTGAGTGATAGGTTGAAGAGGTGGGTTAGGGCAGGGATGAGGACTGTGGTGAGGTTAGGGACGAGGTGGGAGGGGAGCGGGTTGAGGGCACAGGTGGTGACGTGTGAACGTGACAGAAGGGTGGCGAGTTGATCTTCTGTCATGATGGAAAAGCTTCTTTTGGGCGAGGTGGGGTGGGTGGTGATGGGGGGGGCAGTGGGTCAAAGCTTTCTCTGATTTTATCGATCTTCTGTTTGAAGAAGGCGGCAAAGTCGTTGGCAGAGATGTGGGGGGTGGGGGGAGGAGGTGCAGGGGGACAGAGTAGGGAGTTTAAAGTTTTGAGTCATTGTTTGCGGTTGCTGGACAGTGCGTTAATTAGACGGAAGTAGAAGTAGGTTTGTGTTGCGGCTGTGAGTGCGTTCTTGAAGTTGGAGAGGTATTGTTTGTATGTGGTGAGGTGCTCCATGGAGTGGGATTTCTTCCATCTCCGTTTGGCCACTCTGGACAACCAATGTAGTTCTTTGGTGAGCGTGGTGAGCCAGAGTTGCCTGAGTGTGCGGGTTTTGGTATGTGTGTGGGGGCAGCCTGATCGAGGGCCGCAGTTAATGTGGTGTTATAGAGTGTGGTAGTAGCGTCAACGCCAAGTGAGGAAACTAGGTCTGTGAGAGGGAGAATGGACTCAGAGAGTGAGTGGAAGTCAATAAGGTTAAGGTTTCTGCGGGGATGGCTGTGCTTCCGTTGGGGGGGGCGTGGTGGTGGTGGGGGGGGAGATGGAGAAGGTCAGTAGGTTGTGTTTGGATATGGGGAGGGGTAAGTTTGAGAGGTCAGTGAGGGAACAGAGACGGGTGAAGGTAAGGTCAAGCGTATGGCCATCCTTGTGAGTGGCAGAGGAGGACCAGTGGGAAAGCCCAAAGGAGGAGGTCAGAGATAGTAGCCTAGAGGCTGTGGGGTGGGGGTGTTGATGGGGATGTTGAAATTCCCCATGATGATAGTGGGGAAAGGAATGGAGAAGCCAAGTGGTGAAATGGTAGAGAGGTAGATCCTGGGGGGTGGTAGATGACAGCCAGCTGAAGGTTGTAGGGTAAGAAGATGCGGATGGAGTGCACCTCGACGGAGGGGAAGGAGGTAGAGAGCGCTGGTGTAATTGGGGTGTAGGAGCAGCCATTGGACAGGAGTATTCAGACTCCTCCACCGTGGGTGTTGCTGGGGCGGGGTGTGTGGAAGAGAGTAAGTCTGCTATAGGAGTGCAGCGGGGGAGGCTGTGTCAGAGGGGGTAAGTCATGTTTCGGTGATGCCAAGGAATGGGAGTTTGCTGGAGATGAAGAGGTCGTGGGTGAATGAGAGTTTATTGCACACCGAACGAGCATTCCAGAGTGCTCCAGATAGGGGTGGGGGAGGGGGGTTGGGTGAATGGGTATAAGGTTATGGGGGTTGCGAGAGTGTGTTTTGGGGAATGGTTGTGGGTGAAAGGCGAGTGGAGAGATGTGATGGGGGGACCAGGATTGGGGGATTTGTCACCTGCGAGTAGGAGAAGCAGCGAGAGTGTTCGAAGGTGGAAGCAGGGGAGTTTACGTGGTGGGCATGCATGCCTGGAGACAAGGGACTGAGCGTGGAGGAACAGTTGGGAGGTGGGGCGAGGTTGGCAGGTAGGATGGAGGGGGAGATGACCAGTTCCTTAGTGGGTGGAGGGATGAGTGGGGTCAGCAGGAAGAGAAGTAGAATCGGGGTGAGGGTGAAATGGAGGGGGAACATTGCAGGTAGCAGTGCTATGTATGTATCCCGTAGAGATGGGAATACATCTGGGGGGGGGGGGGGCAGGGAGGGCGCGCTGCCAGGTGCATAGTAGGGCCAATCAGGGATAGGATGCAGACAGGGATGATGTTCAGCTGGGGGTGAGATGCAGCCAGGGGGAGGTCAGATGGGGATAAGATGGAGCTAGGGGTGAGGTGCAGTAGGGAAGGAGATGTTATCAGGGGTCAGGAGGAGCGAGACAGTGAGCGAGGGTGATGGGGTCGTAGCAAGGTGCTGGCAGTGGGGATGAGGTGAAGCCAGGGCTGAGGGGCAGCTGGGGATGGGGTGCAGTCCACGGTGAGACACGGTGAGATTATTATTATATAGTTAATAACTATAATCACTATACAATAATAATATGTATAATCACTATATAACAATATTAAATATATAAATATTATCACTAATAATAACAACCAGATAACTATAATCACTATATAATAATAATAGTAATAATGACCTGATAACTGTATAATCACTACATAATATTAATAGTATAATCACTAATCATAATAACCAGATAATAGTTAATAGTCACTATATAATAATAATCTGTATAATAATAGTAATAACTGTATAATCCCTAATAAACAGAACTATAATCACTATATCATAATAATAATAATAACCAGATAAATGTATGCTCATTATATAATAATCACATAAATGTATAATCACAATATAATAATGACCAGATAATAACTGTACAATCACTAATAATAACTGTATAGTCCCTATATAATAACGGTGTGATCTGGGGCTGGGATCTTTTGCCTGTGTCCCTATATAATACATACAGCGGGGTCTCACCTTGTAGGGTCTTATCCATGGGAGTAGGACGGAGGTGACATACAGTGGGGTCTCACCTTGTGGGGTCTTATCCATGGGAGTAGGACGGAGGTGACTTTCTGTGGGGCCTCACCTTGTAGGGTCTTATCCATGGGAGTAGGACGGAGGTGACATACAGCGGGGCCTCACCTTGTAGGGTCTTATCCATGGGAGTAGGACGGAGGTGACATACAGTGGGGTCTCACCTTGTAGGGTCTTATCCATGGGAGTAGGACGGAGGTGACATACAGTGGGGTCTCATCTTGTGGGGTCTTATCCATGGGAGTAGGACGGAGGTGACATACAGTGGGGTCTCATCTTGTGGGGTCTTATCCATGGGAGTAGGACGGAGGTGACATACAGCGGGGTTTCACCTTGTGGGGTCTTATCCATGGGAGTAGGACGGAGGTGACATACAGCGGGGCCTCACCTTGTAGGGTCTTATCCATGGGAGTAGGACGGAGGTGACATACAGTGGGGTCTCACCTTGTAGGGTCTTATCCATGGGAGTAGGATGGAGGTGACATACAGCAGGGTCTCACGTTGTAGGGTCTTATCCATGGGAGTAGGACGGAGGTGACATACAGTGGGGTCTCACCTTGTGGGGTCTTATCCATGGGAGTAGGACGGAGGTGACTTTCTGTGGGGCCTCACCTTGTAGGGTCTTATCCATGGGAGTAGGACGGAGGTGACATACAGTGGGGTCTCATTTTGTGGGGTCTTATCCATGGGAGTAGGACGGAGGTGACATACAGCGGGGCCTCACCTTGTAGGGTCTTATCCATGGGAGTAGGACGGAGGTGACATACAGCGGGGCCTCACCTTGTAGGGTCTTATCCATGGGAGTAGGACGGAGGTGACATACAGCGGGGTCTCACGTTGTAGGGTCTTATCCATGGGAGTAGGACGGAGGTGACATAAAGTGGGGTCTCACCTTGTGGGGTCTTATCCATGGGAGTAGGACGGAGGTGACTTTCTGTGGGGCCTCACCTTGTGGGGTCTTATCCATGGGAGTAGGACGGAGGTGACTTTCTGTGGGGCCTCACCTTGTAGGGTCTTATCCATGGGAGTAGGACGGAGGTGACATACAGTGGGGCCTCACCTTGTAGGGTCTTATCCATGGGAGTAGGACGGAGGTGACATACAGTGGGGCCTCACCTTGTGGGGTCTTATCCATGGGAGTAGGACGGAGGTGACATACAGCGGGGTCTCACCTTGTAGGGTCTTATCCATGGGAGTAGGACGGAGGTGACATACAGCGGGGTCTCATTTTGTGGGGTCTTATCCATGGGAGTAGGACGGAGGTGACATACAGTGGGGCCTCACCTTGTAGGGTGTTATCCATGGGAGTAGGACGGAGGTGACATACAGTGGGGTCTCATCTTGTGGGGTCTTATCCATGGGAGTATGACGGGGTGACATACAGCGGGGTCTCATCTTGTAGGGTCTTATCCATGGGAGTAGGACGGAGGTGACATACAGTGGGGTCTCATCTTGTGGGGTCTTATCCATGGGAGTAGGACGGAGGTGATTTTCTGTGGGGCCTCACCTTGTAGGGTCTTATCCATGGGAGTAGGACGGAGGTGACATACAGTGGGGCCTCACCTTGTAGGGTCTTATCCATGGGAGTAGGACGGAGGTGACATACAGTGAGGTCTCATTTTGTGGGGTCTTATCCATGGGAGTAGGACGGAGGTGACATACAGTGGGGCCTCACCTTGTGGGGTCTTATCCATGGGAGTAGGACGGAGGTGACATACAGCGGGGTCTCACCTTGTAGGGTCTTATCCATGGGAGTAGGACGGAGGTGACATACAGCGGGGTCTCATTTTGTGGGGTCTTATCCATGGGAGTAGGACGGAGGTGACATACAGTGGGGCCTCACCTTGTAGGGTCTTATCCATGGGAGTAGGACGGAGGTGACATACAGTGGGGTCTCATTTTGTGGGGTCTTATCCATGGGAGTAGGACGGAGGTGACATACAGTGGGGTCTCATTTTGTGGGGTCTTATCCATGGGAGTAGGACAGAGGTGACATACAGCGGGGTCTCACCTTGTGGGGTCTTATCCATGGGAGTAGGATGGAGGTGACATACAGTGGGGCCTCACCTTGTGGGGTCTTATCCATGGGAGTAGGACGGAGGTGACATACAGCGGGGTCTCACCTTGTGGGGTCTTATCGATGGGAGTATGACGGGGGTGACATACAGCGGGGTCTCATCTTGTAGGGTCTTATCCATGGGAGTAGGACGGAGGTGACATACAGTGAGGTCTCATCTTGTAGGGTCTTATCCATGGGAGTAGGACGAAGGTGACATACAGTGGGGCCTCACCTTGTAGGGTCTTATCCATGGGAGTAGGACGGAGGTGACATACAGTGGGGCCTCACCTTGTAGGGTCTTATCCATGGGAGTAGGACGGGGGTGACATACAGCGGGGTCTCATCTTGTAGGGTCTTATCCATGGGAGTAGGACGGGGGTGACATACAGTGGGGTCTCATCTTGTGGGGTCTTCTCCATGGGAGTAGGACGGAGGTGACATACAGTGGGGTCTCACCTTGTGGGGTCTTATCCATGGGAGTAGGACGGAGGTGACATACAGCGGGGTTTCACCTTCTGGGGTCTTATCCATGGGAGTAGGACGGAGGTGACATACAGCGGAGTCTCATCTTGTAGGGTCTTATCCATCGGAGTAGGACGGAGGTGATAAACAGCGGTGTCTCACCTTGTGGACTTGTGCTGGCCACTACCTGCACCTGTGATCTGGGCTGCAGCAGCTGCCATAGAGTAAAGTGAAGAAAACGCCAAGGAGCAGGTGCAGGTGCGGCTGCCCGGAGGAGAAACCTCAACACAGGACACTGCAGAATCTCATTCCTCAATGTGTTTCAGAGCGACAGCGGCTGCTTCATCAGTTCAGTTGTGATTTTCTCCTGATGAAGCAGCCGCTGTCGCTCCCAAACACATTGAGGAATGAGATCCTATTCTGCAGTGTCCTGTGTTGAGGTTTCTCCTCCGGGCAGCCGCACCTGCACCTGCTCCTTGGCGTTTTCTCCTGTCTAGTCATAATCACATAATAGAAGGTCCGATAGTTGTATTAGCTTCAGTTCTCAGCTGTAGCCTGGACGTGTCCATGATATTGATGAGCCCCTCTGACCTGTCCTGACTGTCCTTTCATGACCCCTCTGCTCTGCAATCACCTCCTGGAGTGCCTCAATCACTGAAAATCCTCCACCCTGTCTGCCCACCCCTGGATATCAGCAGGGGGGTCTGAGGAGGACAAAAAAAGCAGCAAGCCAGATCCTTTGTGGGACGCTGATGCTTAGGTCAGTTCCCCAAGGAGACTTGGAGAAACCCTGTAAGAAACTGGAAGAGGAGCCCAATACAGAGAAGAAGTATCTGGAGCCGCACCGCAATACCCATCTATGAGCAGAGGACTGTGACTCATCATATATCCCACTACTGAACTGTATCTGTCTTCCTGGACTGGATCCGTGCTCCCGGACTGGATCCGTGCTCCCGGACTGGATCCGTGCTCCTGGACTGTATCTTGTTCCTGGACTGTATCTGTGCTCCTGGACTGTATCTGTGCTCCTGGACTGTATCTGTGCTCCTGGACTGTATCTGTGCTCCTGGACTGTATCTGTGCTCCTGGACTGTATCGGTGCTCCTGGACTGTATCGGTGCTCCTGGACTGTATCTGTGCTCCTGGACTGTATCTGTGCTCCTGGACTGTATCTGTGCTCCTGGACTGTATCGGTGCTCCTGGACTGTATCGGTGCTCCTGGACTGTATCGGTGCTCCTGGACTGTATCTGTCTTCCTGGACTGTATCTGTCTTCCTGGACTGTATCTTGTTCCTGGACTGTATCTTGTTCCTGGACTGTATCTGTGCTCCCGGACTGGATCCGTGCTCCCGGACTGGATCCGTGCTCCTGGACTGTATCTGTGCTCCTGGACTGTATCTTGTTCCTGGACTGTATCTTGTTCCTGGACTGTATCTGTGCTCCTGGACTGTATCTTGTTCCTGGACTGTATCTGTGCTCCTGGACTGTATCTTGTTCCTGGACTGTATCTGTGCTCCTGGACTGTATCTTGTTCCTGGACTGTATCTGTCTTCCTGGACTGTATCTGTCTTCCTGGACTGTATCTGTCTTCCTGGACTGTATCTGTCTTCCTGGACTGTATCTGTGCTCCTGGACTGTATCTTGTTCCTGGACTGTATCTGTGTTCCTGGACTGTATCCGTGCTCCTGGACTGTATCTTGTTCCTGGACTGTATCTTGTTCCTGGTCTACTTTATCCTTTGTGTGGTGGAGTTTTATGGACCTTTTGCTTTCATGTAATAAAGGTTCTTGGGTCATTGACTCATCTCTCGATCTGTGACTGGTCTGATACCAGATAATAATACCTGTATAATCACTATACTGTATAATACTGTACAATCAGATAACTGTATAATCACTAATCATTTTAATAACAACCATATACTAATAATTTATCATAATATAATCTATAATAACTAGATAACTGTATAATCAGTAATAATAACAGTTAATAACTGGATAATTGTATAATCACTATATAATAAAGAGAAAATAACTATAATCACTAATAATAATATCCAGATAATAATGGCTGTATAATCACTAATAATAACCAGATAATAATGGCTGTATAATCACTAATAATAACCAGATAATAATGGCTGTATAATCACTAATAATATCCAGATAATAATGGCTGTATAATCACTAATAATAACCAGATAATAATGGCTGTATAATCACTAATAATATCCAGATAATAATGGCTGTATAATCACTAATAATAACCTGATAATAATGGCTGTATAATCACTAATAATAACCAGATAATAATGGCTGTATAATCACTAATAATAACCAGATAATAATGGCTGTATAATCACTAATAACCAGATAATAATGGCTGTATAATCACTAATAATAACCAGATAATAATGGCTGTATAATCACTAATAACCAGATAATAATGGCTGTATAATCACTAATAATAACCAGATAATAATGGCTGTATAATCACTAATAATATCCGAATAATAATGGCTGTATAATCACTAATAATAACCAGATAATAATGGCTGTATAATCACTAATAATATCCAGATAATAATGGCTGTATAATCACTAATAATAACCTGATAATAATGGCTGTATAATCACTAATAATAACCAGATAATAATGGCTGTATAATCACTAATAATAACCAGATAATAATGGCTGTATAATCACTAATAATATCCAGATAATAATGGCTGTATAATCACTAATAATACAGATAATAATGGCTGTATAATCACTAATAATAACCAGATAATAATGGCTGTATAATCACTAATAACCAGATAATAATGGCTGTATAATCACTAATAATAACCAGATAATAATGGCTGTATAATCACTAATAATAACCAGATAATAATGGCTGTATAATCACTAATAATAACAGATAATAATGCTGTATAATCACTAATAATAACCAGATACCGATAATAATGGCTGTATAATCACTAATAAACCAGATATATGGCTGTATAATATAATATATCTGATAATAATGCTGTATATCTAATAACCAGATAATAATGGCTGTATAATCACTAATATAACCAGATAATATGGCTGTATAATCATAAATAACCAGATAATAATGGCTGTATAATCATATATAAAAATACCAGTAATAATGGCTGTATAATCACTAATAATAACCAGATAATAATGGCTGTATAATCACTAATAATACCAGATAATAATGGCTGTATAATCATATAATATCCAGATAATAATGGCTGTATAATCACTAATAATATCCAGATAATAATGGCTGTATAATCACTAATAATAACCAGATAATAATGGCTGTATAATCACTATAATCCAGATAATAATGGCTGTATAATCACTAATAATAACCAGATAATAATGGCTGTATAATCACTAATTAATAACCTGATAATAATGGCTGTATAATCACTAATAATAACCAGATAATAATGGCTGTATAATCATTAATAATATCCAGATAATAATGGCTGTATAATCACTAATAATAACCAGATAATAATGGCTGTATAATCACTAATAATAATATCCAGATAATAATGGCTGTATAATCACTAATAATAACCAGATAATAATGGCTGTATAATCACTAATAATAACCAGATAATAATGGCTGTATAATCACTAATAATAACCAGATAATAATGGCTGTATAATCAATAATAATAATAATAACCAGATAATAATGGCTGTATAATCACTAATAATAACCAGATAATAATGGCTGTATAATCACTAATAATAACCAGATAATAATGGCTGTATAATCACTAATAATATCCGAATAATAATGGCTGTATAATCACTAATAATAACCAGATAATAATGGCTGTATAATCACTAATAATAACCAGATAATAATGGCTGTATAATCACTAATAATAACCTGATAATAATGGCTGTATAATCACTAATAATATCCAGATAATAATGGCTGTATAATCACTAATAATAATAACCAGATAATAATGGATGTATAATCACTAATAACCAGATAATAATGGCTGTATAATCACTAATAATATCCAGATAATAATGGCTGTATAATCACTAATAATAACCAGATAATAATGGCTGTATAATCACTAATAATAACCTGATAATAATGGCTGTATAATCACTAATAATAACCAGATAATAATGGCTGTATAATCACTAATAATAACCAGATAATAATGGCTGTATAATCACTAATAATAACCAGATAATAATGGCTGTATAATCACTAATAATAACCAGATAATAATGGCTGTATAATCACTAATAATAACCAGATAATAATGGCTGTATAATCACTAATAATAACCTGATAATAATGGCTGTATAATCACTAATAATAACCAGATAATAATGGCTGTATAATCACTAATAATAACCTGATAATAATGGCTGTATAATCACTGATAATATCCAGATAATAATGGCTGTATAATCACTAATAATAACCAGATAATAATGGCTGTATAATCACTAATAATAACCAGATAATAATGGCTGTATAATCACTAATAACCAGATAATAATGGCTGTATAATCACTAATAATAACCTGATAATAATGGCTGTATAATCACTAATAACCAGATAATAATGGCTGTATAATCACTAATAATAACCAGATAATAATGGCTGTATAATCACTAATAACCAGATAATAATGGCTGTATAATCACTAATAACCAGATAATAATGGCTGTATAATCACTAATAATAACCAGATAATAATGGCTGTATAATCACTAATAACCAGATAATAATGGCTGTATAATCACTAATAATAACCAGATAATAATGGCTGTATAATCACTAATAACCAGATAATAATGGCTGTATAATCACTAATAATATCCAGATAATAATGGCTGTATAATCAATAATAATAATAATAACCAGATAATAATGGCTGTATAATCACTAATAATATCCAGATAATAATGGCTGTATAATCAATAATAATCACCAGATAATAATGGCTGTATAATCATTAATAATAACCAGATAATAATGGCTGTATAATCACTAATAATATCCAGATAATAATGGCTGTATAATCACTAATAATAACCAGATAATAATGGCTGTATAATCACTAATAATATCCAGATAATAATGGTTGTATAATCACTAATAATATCCAGATAATAATAGCTGTATAATCACTAATAATATCCAGATAATAATGGCTGTATAATCACTAATAATAACCAGATAATAATGGCTGTATAATCACTAATAATATCCAGATAATAATGGTTGTATAATCACTAATAATATCCAGATAATAATAGCTGTATAATCACTAATAACCAGATAATAATGGCTGTATAATCACTAATAACCAGATAATAATAATAATAATATGATTTGAAAACAATTGGAGTTGACAAAATAACAATCTGTCATCTGAAAAAGGCAAAGGTCCCCCCTGCTGTGCTGCACCGTCCCCGCTATATCACACAGTCCTACACCCCGGGTAGGGTCCGACCAGGGATTACCGTAATACGAAATCCAGCACAGTGTGTAATATTATTATTATTATTATTATTATTATTATTAATTGTATATTCACTAATAACTGTATAATCATATAATAATATCCAGATAACTATAATCAGAAAATAATAATAATAATAATAATAATAACTATAATCAGTATATAATAATGACCAGAAACACACAGTACATATACATTATATATATCCCCTGCGCGCGCGCGCACACACTCATACAAACACACACTACACACACGCACACACACACACACTATACACACACTATACACACACTATACACACACTATACACACACTATACACACACTATACACACACTATACACACACTATACACACACTATACACACACACACTATACACACACACACTATACACACACTACACACACAAACTATACACACCCCTGTGTGTGACAAATCCAGCCAGTTTCCAGTTGCTTCTGAGTGCAGCATTCACTGTCGGGGCTGCGGCTCCTTGCAGACATCACAACGTGATCCCAGTAATCCCAGTGATCCCAGTGATCCCAGTAATCCCTCCAGCTCCACGTTTTCTTAATACAATCTATTTTATTTTACAGAATTTACAATCCCGTACATTGGAATGGAGAGGGGTGTAAGGAGTTTGGGATTTTGTTACCATTCACGTTATGACTAAGGCTGGGGTCACACAGTAACTGGATGCATTACTGGATCCAGTTTTGTCTGGAGGCATTTTTACCGGATCAGGTACTGGATCCCATAGGGTCTCATGTTAAAAAACTGATCAGGTTTGGCTAAAAGGCCAAAAAATGTTGCAGACCCTATTAAAACCGGACGTCTCAAACACTGGATCCAGTAGACAGACTGCACTATGGCAAACAATTGTTAACATTGGAGTCTATGGGACGGGTACCTGATCAGGATTTCAGGATGAGAAACTGGATCCAGTAACTGGATTGCAAACGAGCCTAAGACCACAGTTATGGGAAACGTCCCAATGTAAGTGTGACCCTGGCCTAAGACCACAGTTATGGGAAACGTCCCAATGTAAGTGTGACCCTGGCCTAAGACCACAGTTATGGGAAACGTCCCAATGTAAGTGTGACCCGAACCTAAGACCACAGTTATGGGAAACATCCCAATGTAAGTGTGACCCCGGCCTAAGACCACAGTTATGGGAAACGTCCCAATGTAAGTGTGACCCGGCTTAAGACCACAGTTATGGGAAACGTCCCAATGTAAGTGTGACCCTGGCCTAAGACCACAGTTATGGGAAACGTCCCAATGTAAGTGTGACCCGAGCCTAAGACCACAGTTATGGAAACGTCCCAATGTAAGTGTGACCCGAGCCTAAGACCACAATTATGGGAAACGTTACAATGGAACTGTGACCCCGGCCTAAGACCACAGTTATGGGAAACGTCCCAATGTAAGTGTGACCCTGGCCTAAGACCACAGTTATGGGAAACGTCCCAATGTAAGTGTGACCCTGGCCTAAGACCACAGTTATGGGAAACGTCCCAATGTAAGTGTGACCCGAGCCTAAGACCACAGTTATGGGAAACGTCCCAATGGAAGTGTGACCCGAGCCTAAGACCACAGTTATGGGAAACGTCCCAATGGAAGTGTGACCCAAGCCTAAGACCACAGTTATGGGAAACGTCCCAATGTAAGTGTGACCCGAACCTAAGACCACAGGTATGGGAAACGTCCCAATGTAAGTGTGACCCTGGCCTAAGACCACAGTTATGGAAACGTCCCAATGGAAGTGTGACCCGAGCCTAAGACCACAGTTATGGGAAACGTCCCAATGGAAGTGTGACCCAAGCCTAAGACCACAGTTATGGGAAACGTCCCAATGGAAGTGTGACCCAAGCCTAAGACCACAGTTATGGGAAACGTCCCAATGTAAGTGTGACCCGAACCTAAGACCACAGGTATGGGAAACGTCCCAATGTAAGTGTGACCCTGGCCTAAGACCACAGTTATGGAAACGTCCCAATGGAAGTGTGACCCTGGCCTAAGACCACAGTTATGGGAAACGTCCCAATGGAAGTGTGACCCAAGCCTAAGACCACAGGTATGGGAAACGTCCCAATGTAAGTGTGACCCTGGCCTAAGACCACAGTTATGGGAAACGTCCCAATGGAAGTGTGACCCGAGCCTAAGACCACAGTTATGGGAAACGTCCCAATGTAAGTGTAACCCCGGCCTAAGACCACAGTTATGGGAAACGTCCCAATGGAAGTGTGACCCAAGCTTAAGACCACAATTATGGGAAACGTCCCAATGGAAGTGTGACCCGAGCCTAAGACCACAGTTATGGAAACGTCCCAATGGAAGTGTGACCCGAGCCTAAGACCACAGTTATGGGAAAAGTCCCAATGGAAGTGTGACCTGAGCCTAAGACCACAGTTATGGGAAACGTCCCAATGGAAGTGTGACCCGAGCCTAAGACCACAGTTATGGAAACGTCCCAATGGAAGTGTGACCCTGGCCTAAGACCACAGTTATGGTCGAAACGTCCCAATGGAAGTGTGACCCAAGCCTAAGACCACAGTTATGGGAAAAGTCCCAATGGAAGTGTGACCTGAGCCTAAGACCACAGTTATGGGAAACGTCCCAATGGAAGTGTGACCCGAGCCTAAGACCACAGTTATGGAAACGTCCCAATGGAAGTGTGACCCTGGCCTAAGACCACAGTTATGGTCGAAACGTCCCAATGGAAGTGTGACCCAAGCCTAAGACCACAGTTATGGGAAAAGTCCCAATGGAAGTGTGACCCGAGCCTAAGACCACAGTTATGGAAACGTCCCAATGGAAGTGTGACCCTGGCCTAAGACCACAGTTATGGTCGAAACGTCCCAATGGAAGTGTGACCCTGGCCTAAGACCACAGTTATGGGAAAAGTCCCAATGGAAGTGTGACCTGAGCCTAAGACCACAGTTATGGGAAACGTCCCAATGTAAGTGTGACCCGAGCCTAAGACCACAGTTATGGGAAAAGTCCCAATGGAAGTGTGACCCGAGCCTAAGACCACAGTTATGGGAAACGTCCCAATGGAAGTGTGACCCGAGCCTAAGACCACAGTTATGGGAAACGTCCCAATGGAAGTGTGACCCGAGCCTAAGACCACAGTTATGGGAAACGTCCCAATGGAAGTGTGACCCAAGCCTAAGACCACAGTTATGGGAAACGTCCCAATCTAAGTGTGACCCCGGCCTAAGACCACAGTTATGGTCGAAACGTCCCAATGGAATCTTTTAAGAAGACGTGGAGTTGGACGAACTTGTTTGGATCACTGTGTGTAAAGGATGTATACCTGTGTACATGTACTGTGTATATATATATATTACACAATACATATACATCCGTTATACACAATATATATATACACCTCTTGTTGTACACACAATGCACCCCCCAATCACCTCCAACCCCAGTATACACGATATACTCTGTATTCACAGTACATAAGCATATATGTACACTCCTGTACACAGGTATACATACGTTACACACAGTGTATAATATATATATATATCCAGCCCCCCTGTATACAGTATATACCCCTGTACACTCCTGTCACCCCCGGGCAGCGCCCCGACCTCCTCTAGCCCCCCTTCATACAGTATACACCCCTGTACAACCCTCACCCCTGGGCAGCACCCCGACCTCCCTCAGCCCCCTGTATACAGTATATTCCCCAATACACCCCTCTCACCCTCAGGCAGGGCCCCGGTCCCCTTCAGCCCCCCTGTATACAGTATATACCCCAATACACCCCTCTCACCCTCAGGCAGGGCCCCGGTCCCCTTCAGCCCCCCTGTATACAGTATATACCCCAATACACCCCTCTCACCCTCAGGCAGGGCCCCGGTCCCCTACAGCCCCCCTGTATACAGTATATACCCCAATACACCCCTCTCACCCTCAGGCAGGGCCCCGGTCCCCTACAGCCCCCCTGTATACAGTATATACCCCAATACACCCCTCTCACCCTCAGGCAGGGCCCCGGTCCCCTACAGCCCCCCTGTATACAGTATATACCCCAATACACCCCTCTCACCCTCAGGCAGGGCCCCGGTCCCCTACAGCCCCCCTGTATACAGTATACACCCCTGTACACCCTGCTCACCCTCGGCCTCCTCCAGCCGCCCTGTATACAGTATATACCCCTGTCACCCCGGGCCCCTCTCACCCTCGGGCAGGGCCCCGGCCTCCTCCAGCCCCCCTGTATACAGTATATACCCCTGTCACCCCGGGCCCCTCTCACCCTCGGGCAGGGCCCCGGCCTCCTCCAGCCCCCGCAGGGTTTTCCTCGCCAGCTCCTCCAGGGCGCGGAGCGGACTCTCCCGGGCTCCTCGGGCGCGGAGCACTTGCGGGGGGCCGCGGTTGAGGATGTCTTCTATGCTGAAGGCGGTAAAGGGTTTGGGGGGCTCCATACACCCCCGGGGGCCCCTGCGCTTCTCGTCCCCTCCACAGCTCATTGCTGCTCCTCTGTGTGGGACCCCCGGACTCCTGATCAGACTGAGGAGCCAGGAGCCGCCCCCTGCACAGGGGCCCCAGCCTCCTATCATCACCCACAGCCCCCAGAGGAGGAAAGACGAGAGGAGACATCCAGAGAAGACCCCCAGACAGCAGGAGGACTACTACACCCAGTATACACAGACAGGAGGACTACTACCCCCAGTATACACAGACAGCAGGAGGACTACTACCCCCAATATACACAGACAGCAGGAGGACCACTACCCCCAATATACACAGACAGCAGGAGGACTACTACACCCAGTATACACAGACAGGAGGACTACTACCCCCAGTATACACAGACAGCAGGAGGACTACTACACCCAGTATACACAGACAGGAGGACTACTACCCCCAGTATACACAGACAGCAGGAGGACTACTACCCCCAATATACACAGCCAGGAGGAGGACTACTACCCCCAGACAGGAGGAGGACTACTACCCCCAGTATACACAGACAGCAGGAGGACTACTACCCCCAATATACACAGCCAGGAGGACTACTACCCCCAGTATACACAGGAGGACTACTACCCCCAGTATACACAGACAGGAGGACTACTACCCCCAGTATACACAGGAGGACTACTACCCCCAGACAGGAGGAGGACTACTACCCCCAGTATACACAGACAGCAGGAGGACTACTACCCCCAATATACACAGCCAGGAGGACTACTACCCCCAGTATACACAGGAGGACTACTACCCCCAGTATACACAGACAGGAGGACTACTACCCCCAGTATACACAGGAGGACTACTACCCCCAGACAGGAGGAGGACTACTACCCCCAATATACACAGCCAGGAGGACTACTACCCCCAGTATACACAGCCAGGAGGACTACTACCCCCAGTATACACAGGAGGACTACTACCCCCAGACAGGAGGAGGACTACTACCCCCAATATACACAGCCAGGAGGACTACTACCCCCAGACAGGAGGAGGACTACTACCCCCAGTATACAGACAGGAGGAGGACTACTACCCCCAGAATACACAGACAGGAGGACTACTACCCCCAGTATACACAGGAGGACTACTACCCCCAGACAGGAGGAGGACTACTACCCCCAATATACACAGCCAGGAGGACTACTACCCCCAGTATACACAGGAGGACTACTACCCCCAGTATACACAGACAGGAGGACTACTACCCCCAGTATACACAGGAGGACTACTACCCCCAGACAGGAGGAGGACTACTACCCCCAATATACACAGCCAGGAGGACTACTACCCCCAGACAGGAGGAGGACTACTACCCCCAGTATACAGACAGGAGGAGGACTACTACCCCCAGTATACACAGACAGCAGGAGGACTACTACCCCCAGTATACACAGACAGGAGGAGGACTACTACCCCCAGTATACACAGACAGGAGGAGGACTACTACCCGCAGTATACACAGACAGGAGGAGGACTACTACCCCCAGTATACACAGACAGGAGGAGGACTACTACCCGCAGTATACACAGACAGGAGGACTACTACCCCCAGTATACACAGACATGAGGAGGACTACTACCCGCAGTATACACAGACAGGAGGAGGACTACTACCCGCAGTATACACAGACAGCAGGAGGACTACTACCCCCAGTATACACAGACAGGAGGAGGACTACCCCCAATATACACAGCCAGGAGGAGGACTACTACCCCCAGTATACACAGACAGGAGGACTACTACCCCCAATATACACAGCCAGGAGGAGGACTACTACCCCCAATATACACATCCAGGAGGACTACTACCCCCAATATACACAGACAGGAGGAGGACTACTACCCCCAATATACACAGACAGGAGGAGGACTACTACCCCCAGTATACACAGACAGGAGGACTACTACCCCCAATATACACAGCCAGGAGGAGGACTACTACCCCCAATATACACATCCAGGAGGACTACTACCCCCAATATACACAGACAGGAGGAGGACTACTACCCCCAGTATACACAGACAGGAGGAGGACTACTACCCCCAGTATACACAGACAGGAGGAGGACTACTACCCAGTATACACAGACAGGAGGAGGATACTACCCCCATATACACAGACAGGAGGATACTACCCCAGTATACACAGACAGGAGGATATACCCCAATACACAGACAGGAGACTACTACCCCAATACACAGACAGGAAGACTACTACCCCATATACAGAGAGGACTACTACCCCAGTATACACAGACAGGAGGAGGACTACTACCCCCAGTATACACAGACAGGAGGACTACTACCCCAGTATACACAGAAGGAGGACTACTACCCCAGTATACACAGCAGGAGGAGGACTACTACCCATATACACAACAGGAGGACTACTACCCCAGTATACACAGACAGGAGGAGGACTACTACCCTCAGTATACACAGACAGGAGGAGGACTACTACCCCAGTATACACAGACAGGAGGAGGACTACTACCCCAGTATACACAGACAGGAGGGGACTACTACCCATATACACAGACGAGGAGGACTACTACCCCAGTATACACAGACAGGAGGACTACTACCCCCAGTATACACAGACAGGAGGACTACTACCCCAGTATACACAGACAGGAGGACTACTACCCAGTATACACAGACAGGAGGACTACTACCCCCAGTATACACAGACAGGAGGAGGACTACTACCCCCAGTATACACAGCCAGGAGGACTACTACCCCCAGTATACACAGACAGGAGGAGACTACTACCCCAGTATACACAGACAGGAGGACTACTACCCCAGTATACACAGACAGAGAGGACTACTACCCCCAGTATACACAGCAGGGAGGACTACTACCCCAGATAACAGACAGGAGGAGGACTACTACCCCCAGTATACACAGCAGGAGGACTACTACCCCAGTATACATCAGACAGGAGGAGGACTACTACCCCCATATACACAGACAGGAGGAGGACTACTACCCCAGTATACACAGACAGGAGGACTACTACCCCCAGTATACACAGACAGGAGGACTACTACCCCAGTATACACAGACAGGAGGAGACTACTACCCAGTATACACAGACAGGAGGACTACTACCCCATATTCACAGACAGGAGGACTACTACCCCAGTATACACAGACAGGAGGACTACTACCCCAATATCACAGACAGGAGGACTACTACCCCATATCACAGACAGGGAGGAGGGACTACTACCCCAGTATACACAGACAGGAGGACTACTACCCCCAGTATACACAGACAGGAGGAGGACTACTACCCCAGTATACACAGACAGAGGAGGACTACTACCCCCAGTATACACAGACAGAGGAGGACTACTACCCCCATATACACAGACAGGAGGAGGACTACTACCCCAGTATACACAGACAGGAGGAGGACTACTACCCCAGTATACACAGACAGGAGGACTACTACCCCAGTATACACAGACAGGAGGACTACTACCCCAGTATACACAGACAGGAGGACTACTACCCCCAGTATACACAGACAGGAGGACTACTACCCCAGTATACACAGACAGGAGGAGGACTACTACCCCCAGTATACAGCAGGAGGACTACTACCCCAGTATACACAGACAGGAGGAGGACTACTACCCTCAGTATACACAGACAGGAGGACTACTACCCCAGTATACACAGACAGGAGGAGGACTACTACCCCCAGTATACACAGACAGAAGGAGGACTACTACCCCCAGTATACACAGACAGGAGGAGGACTACTACCCCCAATATACACAGACAGGAGGAGGACTACTACCCCAGTTATACACAGACAGGAGGACTACTACCCCCAGTATACACAGACAGGAGGACTACTACCCCCAGTATACACAGACAGGAGGACTACTACCCCCAGTATACACAGACAGGAGGACTACTACCCCCAGTATACACAGACAGGAGGAGGACTACTACCCCCAGTATACACAGACAGGAGGACTACTACCCCAGTATACACAGAAAGGAGGACTACTACCCCAGTATACACAGACAGGAGGAGGACTACTACCCCAGTATACACAGACAGGAGGAGGACTACTACACCCAGTATACACAGACAGGAGGAGGACTACTACCCCCAGTATACACAGACAGGAGGAGGACTACTACCCCCAGTATACACAGACAGGAGGAGGACTACTACCCCAGTATACACAGACAGGAGGACTACTACCCCCAGTATACACAGACAGGAGGAGGACTACTACCCCAGTATACACAGACAGGAGGACTACTACCCCCAGTATACACAGCCAGGAGGAGGACTACTACCCTCAGTATACACAGACAGGAGGACTACTACCCAGTATACACAGACAGGAGGACTACTACCCCAGTATACACAGACAGGAGGACTACTACCCCCAGTATACACAGACAGGAGGAGGACTACTACCCCCAGTATACACAGACAGGAGGAGGACTACTACCCCCAGTATACACAGACAGGAGGAGGACTACTACCCTCAGTATACACAGACAGGAGGACTACTACCCCCAGTATACACAGACAGGAGGAGGACTACTACCCCCAGTATACACAGACAGGAGGAGGACTACTACCCCAGTATACACAGACAGGAGGACTACTACCCCAGTATACACAGACAGCAGGAGGACTACTACCCCCAGTATACACAGACAGGAGGACTACTACCCCCAGTATACACAGACAGGAGGACTACTACCCCCAGTATACACAGACAGGAGGACTACTACCCCAGTATACACAGACAGGAGGAGGACTACTACCCTCAGTATACACAGACAGGAGGACTACTACCCCAGTATACACAGACAGGAGGACTACTACCCCCAGTATACTCAGACAGGAAGACTACAACCTCCAGTATACACAGACAGGAAGACTACAACCTCCAGTATACACAGACAGGAGGAGGACTACTACCCCAGTATACACAGACAGGAGGAGGACTACTACCCCCAGTATACACAGACAGGAGGAGGACTACTACCCCCAGTATACACAGACAGGAGGAGGACTACTGCCCTCAGTATACACAGACAGGAGGAGGACTACTTCCCCCAGTATACACAGACAGGAGGAGGACTACTACCCCCAATATACACAGACAGCAGGAGGACTACTACCCCCAGTATACAGCAGGAGGACTACTACCCCAGTATACACAGCCAGGAGGAGGACTACTACCCCCAATATACACAGACAGCAGGAGGACTACTACCCCCAGTATACACAGACAGGAGGAGGACTACTACCCCAATATACACAGACAGGAGGACTACTACCCCCAGTATACACAGACAGGAGGAGGACTACTACCCCCAGTATACACAGACAGCAGGAGGACTACTACCCCCAGTATACACAGACAGGAGGAGGACTACTACCCCCAGTATACACAGCCAGGAGGAGGACTACTACCCCCAATATACACAGACAGGAGGACTACTACCCCAGTATACACAGACAGGAGGAGGACTACTACCCCCAATATACACCGATATCCCCACAGTCCCCTATATACAGTATGATGTTCTCACAGCTCCATATATACAGTATGATGTCCACACACCTCCCTGTATACAGCATGATGTCCCACAGCTCTCTATATACAGTATGTCCCCACAGCGCCCTATATACAGTATGATGTTCTCACAGCTCCTTCTGTATAGTATATTGTCATCACAGCTCTCTATATACAGTATGATGTCCCCACAGCTCCTTGTATACAGTATAATGTCCCCACAGCTGCATATATACAGTATAATGTCCCCGCAGCTCCATATATACAGTATAATGTCCCCACAGCTCCATATATACAGTATGTCCCCACAGCGCCCTATATACAGTATAATGTCCCCACAGCTCCCTATATACAGTATAATGTCCCCACAGCTCCATATATACAGTATAATGTCCCCGCAGCTCCATATATACAGTATAATGTCCCCACAGCTCCATATATACAGTATAATGTCCCGCAGCTCCATATATACAGTATGATGTCCCCACAGCTCCATATATACAGTATAATGTCCCCACAGCGCCCTATATACAGTATAATGTCCCCACAGCTCCCTATATACAGTATAATGTCCCCACAGCTCCATATATACAGTATAATGTCCCCGCAGCTCCATATATACAGTATAATGTCCCCACAGCTCCATATATACAGTATAATGTCCCCACAGCGCCCTATATACAGTATGATGTTCTCATAGCTCCTTCTGTATAGTATATTGTCATCACAGCTCTCTATATACAGCATGATGTCCCCACAGCTCCTTGTATACAGTATAATGTCCCCACAGCTCCATATATACAGTATAATGTCCCCGCAGCTCCATATATACAGTATAATGTCCCCACAGCTCCATATATACAGTATGTCCCCACAGCTCTCTATACAGTATAATGTCCCCACAGCTCCATATGTACAGCATGATGTCCTCACAGCTCCCTATATACAGTATGATGTCCTTACAGCTCCCTATATACAGTATAATGTCCACACAGCTCCCTATACAGTATAATGTCCCCACAGCTCCCTGTATACAGTATGATGTCCACACAGCTCCCTATATACAGTATGATGTCCACACTGCTCCATGTATACAGTATGATGTCCACACTGCTCCATGTATACAGTATGATGTCCACACTGCTCCATGTATACAGTATGATGTCCACACTGCTCCATGTATACAGTATGATGTTCACACAGCTCCCTATATACAGTATGATGTCCACACAGCTCCATATATACAGTATAATGTCCCCACATATCCCTATATACAGTATGATGTCCACACAGCTCCCTATATACAGTATAATGTCCCCACAGATCCCTATATAACAGTATGATGTCCCCACAGCTCCCTATATACAGTATGATGTCTCCACAGCTCCCTATATACAATATGATGTCCTCACAGCTCCCTATATACATTATGATGTCTCCACAGCTCCCTATATACATTATGTCTCCACAGCTCCCTATGTACAGTATGATGTCCTCACAGCTCCCTATACAGTATAATGTCCTCACAGCTCCCTTTGTACAATATGTCCCCACAGCTCCCTATATACAGCATGATGCCCCCACAGCTCCCTATATACAGCATGATGCCCCACAGCTCCATATATACAGCATGATGCCCCCACAGCTCCATATATACAATATGATGTCCACACAGCTCCATATATACAGTATAATGTCATCACAGCTCCCTATGGAGTATAATGTCTCCACAGCTCCCTATATACAGTATGATGTCCCCACAGATCCCTATATACAGTATGATGTCTCCACAGATCCCTATATACAGTATGATGTCTCCACAGCTCCCTATGTACAGCATGATGCCCCCACAGCTCCATATATACATTATGATGTCCACACAGCGCCCTATATACAGTATGTCCCCACAGCTTCCTATATACAGTATGATGTCCACACAGCTCCCTATATACAGTATGATGTCCACACAGCTCCCTGTATACAGTATGATGTCCACACAGCTCCCTATATACAGTATGATGTCCCCACAGCTCCCTATATACAGTATGTTGTCCCCACAGCTCCATATGTACAGTATGATGTCCACACAGCTCCATATATACAGTATGATACCCCCACAGCTCCATATATACAGTTTGATGTCCCCACAGCTCCATATGTACAGTATGCTGTCCACACAGCTCCCTATATACAGTATGATGTCCACACAGCTCCATATATACAGCATGATACCCCCACAGCTCCATATATACAGTTTGATGTCCCCACAGCTCCATAAACACACTATGATGTCCCCACAGCTCTCTATATACACTATGTCTCCAAAGCTCTGTATATACAGTATGATGTCCCACAGCTCTCTATATACACTATGTCTCCAAAGCTCTGTATATACAGTATGATGTCCCCACAGCTCCATATGTACAGTGCAATGTCCCCAAAGCTCTGTATATACAGTATGATGTCCCCACAGCTCCCTCTGTACAGTATGATGACCTCACAGTTCCCTTTATACAGTATAATGTCCCCACAGCTCCTTATATACAATATGATGTCCCTACAGCCCCCTATATACAGAATGATGTTCTGACAGTTCCCTCTGTATAGTATTGTCACCATAGCTCCTTATGTACAGTAGGTTGTCCACACAGGTACTATGTCCCTACAGCTCCTTATATACAGTATGTCCCCACAGCTCCCTATATACAGTATGATGTCCCCACAGCTCCTATATACAGTATGTCCTCACAGCTCCCTCTGTACCGTACGATATCCCCACAGCTCCCTATATACAGTTCGATGTCCCCACAGCTCCCTACATACAGTATGATGACCCCACAGCTCCCTATATACAGTATGATGACCCCACAGCTCCCTATATACAGTACGATGACCCACAGCTCCCTATATACAGTACAATATCCCCAGGCTCCCTATATATAGTATATCCCCACAGGTCCCTCTGTACAGTATGATGTCCCCACACTCACTATGCACAGTATGATGTCCCCACACTCACTATGTACAGTATGATGTCCCTGCAGCTCCGTCTGTACAGTACGATGTCCCCAGGCTCCCTATATACAGTATATCCCCACAGCTCCCTCTGTACAGTACAATGTTCACACAGCCCCCTATGTACAGAAGGATGTCCCCACAGCTCCCTATATACAGTATGTCCCCACAGCTCCCTGTGTACAGTACGATGTCCCCACAGCTCCCTATAAAATTGAATATCCTCACAGTTCCCTATATACTTTATGATGTCCTCACAGCTCCATTTATACAATACAATGTCCTCATGATTCCCTATATACAGTATGATCCTCCCACAGCTCCCTATATACAGTATAATCTCCCCACAGCTCCTTATACAGTATGTTGTCCTCACAGCTCCCTATATACAGTATGATGTCCCCACAGCTCTCTATATACAGTATGTTGTCCTCACAGCTCCCTATATACAGCATGTCCCCACAGCTCCATATATACAGTATGATGTCCCCACAGCTCCCTATATACAGTATGATGTCCTCACAGCTCCCTATATACAGTATAATGTCCACACAGCTCCCTATACAGTATAATGTCCCCACAGCTCCCTATATACAGTATAATGTCCACACAGCTCCCTATACAGTATAATGTCCCCACAGCTCCCTATATACAGTATGATCCTCCCACAGCTCCCTATATACAGTATAATGTCCCCACAGCTCCATATACAGTATGATGTCCCCACAGCTCCCTATATACAGTATGATGTCCTCACAGCTCCCTATATACAGTATGATGTCCTCACAGCTCCCTATATACAGTATGATGTCCTCAGAGCTCCCTATATACAGTATAATGTCCACACAGCTCCCTATATACAGTATGATCCTCCCACAGCTCCCTATATACAGTATGATGTCCCCACAGCTCAACTCCAGTCCTCAGGACCCACCAACAGATCTTGTTTTCAGGATTTCCTTAGTATTGCACAGGTGATAGTTTAATCACCTGCACTGGGGATAATTCAAACCCATGTGCAATACTAAGGAAATCCTGAAAACACGACGTGTTGGTGGGTCCTGAGGACTGGAGTTGGGAAACACTGCTATACAGTATGATGTCCCCACAGCTCCCTATATACAGTATGATGTCCCCACAGCTCCCTATATACAGTATGATGTCCCCACAGCTCCCTATATACAGTATGATGTCCCCACAGCTCCCTATATACAGCATGATATCCTCACAGCTCCCTATACAGTATGATGTCCCCCACGCTCCCTATATACAGCATGATATCCCCACAGCTCCCTATACAGTATGATGTCCCCACAGCTCCCTATATACAGCATGATATCCTCACAGCTCCCTATATACAGTATAATGTCCCCAAGCTCCCTATACAGTATGATGTCCCCACAGCTCCCTATACAGTATGATGTCGCCACAGCTCCCTATACAGTATGATGTCCCCACAGCTCCCTATACAGTATGATGTCCCCACAGCTCTCTATATACAGTATGATGTCCACACAGCTCCCTATATACAGTATGATGTCCCCTCAGCTCTCTATATACAGTATGTCCCCACAGCTCTCTATATACAGTATGATGTCCACACAGCTCTCTATATACAGTATGATGTCCACACAGCTCCCTATATACAGTATGATGTCCCCTCAGTCCCTATATACAGTATGATGTCCCCACAGCTCTCTATATACAGTATGATGTCCACACAGCTCCCTATATACAGTATGATGTCCCCACAGCTCCCTATACAGTATGATGTCCCCACAGCTCTCTATATACAGTATGATGTCCACACAGCTCCCTATATACAGTATGATGTCCACACTGCTCCATGTATACAGCATGATATCCTCACAGCTCCATATATACAGTATGATGTCCCCTCAGCTCTCTATATACAGTATGTTGTCCACACAGCTCCATATATACAGCATGATATCCTCACAGCTCCATATATACAGCATGATATCCTCACAGCTCCATATATACAGTATGATGTACCCTCAGCTCCTCTATACACAGTGTGATGTCGCCACAGCTCCCTATAAACAGTACAATGACCCCCACAGGTCTATATATACAGTGTGATGTCCCCACAGCTTCCTATACAGTATAATGTCCCCACAGCTCCATATATACAGTATAATGTCCCCGCAGCTCCATATATACAGTATAATGTCCCCACAGCTCCATATATACAGTATAATGTCCCCACAGCTTCCTATACAGTATAATGTCCCCACAGCTCCCTTAATACAGTATGATGCCCCCTATGGGGTGGAAGTGTAGACTTCTGCGGTGTGTATGTATGAAATGGATTCCTAGGCGGTGTGTATGTATGGGGTGGAGGTGCTGACTCCTGCGGTGTATGTGTGGGGTGGAGGTGCTGACTCCTGTGATGTGTATGTATGGGGTGAAGGTGCTGACTCCTGTGGTGTATGTATGGGGTGAAGGTGCTGACTCCTGTGGTGTGTATGTATGGGGTGGAGGTGCTGACTCCTGCGATGTGTATGTATGGGGTGGAGGTGCTGACTCCTGTGATGTGTATGTATGGGGTGGAGGTGCTGACTCCTGCGATGTGTATGTATGGGGGGGAGGTGCTGACTCCTGCGATGTGTATGTATGGGGTGGAGGTGCTGACTCCTGCGATGTGTATGTATGGGGTGGAGGTGCTGACTCCTGCGATGTGTATGTATGGGGTGGAGGTGCTGACTCCTGCGATGTGTATGTATGGGGTGGAGGTGCTGACTCCTGCGATGTGTATGTATGGGGTGGAGGTGCTGACTCCTGCGATGTGTATGTATGGGGTGGAGGTGCTGACTCCTGTGATGTGTATGTATGGGGTGGAGGTGCTGACTCCTGCGATGTGTATGTATGGGGTGGAGGTGCTGACTCCTGCGGTGTATGTATGGGGTGGAGGTGCTGACTCCTGTGGTGTGTATGTATGGGTGGAGGTGTTGACTCCTGTAGTGTTATGTATGGGGTGGAGGTGCTGACTCCTGCAGTGTGTATGTATGGGGTGGAGGTGCTGACTCCTGCGGTGTATGTATGGGGTGGAGGTGCTGACTCCTGCGGTGTATGTATGGGGTGGAGGTGCTGACTCCTGCGGTGTATGTGTGGGGTGGAGGTGCTGACTCCTGCGGTGTATGTGTGGGGTGGAGGTGCTGACTCCTGCGGTGCATGTATGGGGTGAAGGTGCTGACTCCTGCGGTGCATGTATGGGGTGGAGGTGCTGACTCCTGCGGTGTGTATGTATGGGGTGGAGGTGCTGACTCCTGGGTGTATGTATGGGGTGGAGGTGCTGACTCCTGCGGTGTGTATGTATGGGGTGGAGGTGCTGACTCCTGTGGTGTATGTATGGGGTGGAGGTGCTGACTCCTGCGGTGTATGTGGGGTGGAGAGTGCTGACTCCTGCGGTGTATGTGTGGGGTGGAGGTGCTGACTCCTGGGGTGTATGTATAGGGTGGATGGTGCTGACTCCTGTAGTGTATGTATGGGGTGGAGGTGCTGACTCCTGCAGTGTATGTGTGGGGTGGAGGTGCTGACTCCTGTAGTGTATGTATGGGGTGGAGGTGCTGACTCCTGCGGTGTATGTGTGGGGTGGAGGTGCTGACTCCTGGGGTGTATGTGTGGGGTGGAGGTGCTGACTCCTGCGGTGTATGTATGGGGTGGAGGTGCTGACTCCTGGGGTGTATGTATAGGGTGGAGGTGCTGACTCCTGCGGTGTATGTATGGGGTGGAGGTGCTGACTCCTGCGGTGTATGTATGGGGTGGAGGTGCTGACTCCTGCGGTGTGTATGTATGGGGTGGAGGTGCTGACTCCTGCGGTGTATGTGTGGGGTGGAGGTGCTGACTCCTGTGGTGTATGTATGGGGTGGAGGTGCTGACTCCTGCGGTGTATGTATGGGGTGGAGGTGCTGACTCCTGCGGTGTGTATGTATGGGGTGGAGGTGCTGACTCCTGTGATGTGTATGTGTGGGATGGAGGTGCTGACTCCTGCGGTGTATGTATGGGGTGGAGGTGCTGACTCCTGTGGTGTATGTATGGGGTGGAGGTGCTGACTCCTGCGGTGTATGTATGGGGTGGAGGTGCTGACTCCTGTGGTGTGTATGTGTGGGGTGGAGGTGCTGACTCCTGCGGTGTATGTATGGGGTGGAGGTGCTGACTCCTGGGGTGTATGTGTGGGGTGGAGGTGCTGACTCCTGTAGTGTATGTGTGGGGTGGAGGTGCTGACTCCTGCGGTGTATGTGTGGGGTGGAGGTGCTGACTCCTGCGGTGTTATGTGTGGGGTGGAGGTGCTGACTCCTGTGGTGTGTATGTGTGGGGTGGAGGTGCTGACTCCTGCGGTGTATGTGTGGGGTGGAGGTGCTGACTCCTGTGGTGTGTATGTGTGGGGTGGAGGTGCTGACTCCTGCGGTGTATGTATGGGGTGGAGGTGCTGACTCCTGGGGTGTATGTGTGGGGTGGAGGTGCTGACTCCTGTAGTGTATGTATGGGGTGGAGGTGCTGACTCCTGGGGTGTATGTGTGGGGTGGAGGTGCTGACTCCTGCGGTGTATGTGTGGGGTGGAGGTGCTGACTCCTGTGATGTGTATGTATGGGGTGGAGGTGCTGACTCCTGCGGTGTATGTGTGGGGTGGAGGTGCTGACTCCTGCGGTGTATGTGTGGGGTGGAGGTGCTGACTCCTGCGGTGTATGTGTGGGGTGGAGGTGCTGACTCCTGTGGTGTGTATGTGTGGGGTGGAGGTGCTGACTCCTGCGGTGTATGTATGGGGTGGAGGTGCTGACTCCTGGGGTGTATGTGTGGGGTGGAGGTGCTGACTCCTGCGGTGTATGTATGGGGTGGAGGTGCTGACTCCTGGGGTGTATGTGTGGGGTGGAGGTGCTGACTCCTGCAGTGTATGTATGGGGTGGAGGTGCTGACTCCTGGGGTGTATGTGTGGGGTGGAGGTGCTGACTCCTGCGGTGTATGTGTGGGGTGGAGGTGCTGACTCCTGTGATGTGTATGTATGGGGTGGAGGTGCTGACTCCTGTAGTGTATGTGTGGGGTGGAGGTGCTGACTCCTGTAGTGTATGTATGGAGTGGAGGTGCTGACTCCTGTAGTGTATGTATGGGGTGGAGGTGCTGACTCCTGCGGTGTGTATGTATGGGGTGGAGGTGCTGACTCCTGGGGTGTATGTGTGGGGTGGAGGTGCTGACTCCTGCGGTGTATGTATGGGGTGGAGGTGCTGACTCCTGGGGTGTATGTGTGGGGTGGAGGTGCTGACTCCTGCAGTGTATGTATGGGGTGGAGGTGCTGACTCCTGGGGTGTATGTGTGGGGTGGAGGTGCTGACTCCTGCAGTGTATGTATGGGGTGGAGGTGCTGACTCCTGGGGTGTATGTGTGGGGTGGAGGTGCTGACTCCTGCAGTGTATGTATGGGGTGGAGGTGCTGACTCCTGGGGTGTATGTGTGGGGTGGAGGTGCTGACTCCTGCGGTGTATGTGTGGGGTGGAGGTGCTGACTCCTGTGATGTGTATGTATGGGGTGGAGGTGCTGACTCCTGTAGTGTATGTATGGGGTGGAGGTGCTGACTCCTGTAGTGTATGTGTGGGGTGGAGGTGCTGACTCCTGTAGTGTATGTGTTTATATTGGGGGGTTGTATAGGGATCTCTGCTGATGGTTTGGTGTCCCGGTGTCTCAGCTTCTTTCTGGGGCAGATCTTGTGGGTTCTGGGATTATTTGGGTCGGTGTTTGGTCTTTGTTGATTGTCTCAGTTGTGGTTTCGGGGCCCCTCTGTTATGACTTCCATCGTCATCCCCCTTTTTGATGTCTCGGTTATAATAGACTCTGGGTCTATGGAGAGCCGCTATTGTCACGTTATAGAGGTTTCCGCCAGCCGGGGGTCAGCCGGGGTCCCACCTCCCCCATCATCTTCTCAGGGTCTATTAGGGGGAATTTATTATGTTCTCTTGTGTAAATAGCTACAAAGAGCAAAGGAGTCTGGGAGTGATTAGAGGAGAGGGATCACTTACATCCCATAAAAGGGACAAATAGCTTTGTGATAGCCGCACTTGTCAGAGATGGAGATGCATTAGCCCTAACCTGGTCCATGTGTGAGAAGCCCAGGTGAAGGCCTGTCCACACCACCGCCATCATCGGCTTAACTCTGCACATCCTGGCACAAACCTACAATGGAGGTGTGGGGAGTCTGCAAAGCCAGGAGGACCACCCCTAGAGTGAGGACCACCAGGGTCAGGTCCACCAGGAGGACCACCCCTAGAGTGAGGACCACCAGGGTCAGGTCCACCAGGAGGACCACCCCTAGAATGAGGACCACCAGGGTCAGGTCCACCAGGAGGACCACCCCTAGAATGAGGACCACCCCTAGAATGGGGTCCATCAGGGTCAGGTCCACCAGGAGGACCACCCCTAGAATGAGGACCACCCCTAGAATGGGGTCCACCAGGGTCAGGTCCACTAGGAGGACCACCACTAGAGTGAGGTCCATCAGAGTGAGGTCCACCAGGGGGACCACCCCTAGAATGAGGACCACCACAGTGAGGTCCACCAGGAGGACCACCACTAGAGTGAGGTCCATCAGAGTGAGGTCCACCAGGAGGATCACCCCTAGAATGAGGACCACCAGAGTGAGGTCCACCAGGAGGACCACCACTAGAATGAGGACCACCAGAGTGAGGTCCACCAGGAGGATCCACCCTAGAATGAGGACCACCAGAGTGAGGTCCACCAGGAGTACCACCCCTAGAATGAGGTCCACCAGGGTCAGGTCCACTAGGAGGACCACCCCTAGAATGAGGACCACCAGAGTGAGGTCCACCAGGAGGACCACCACTAGAGTGAGGTCCATCAGAGTGAGGTCCACCAGGAGGACAACCCCTAGAATGGGGTCCACCAGGGTCAGGTCCACTAGGAGGACCACCCCTAGAATGAGGTCCACCAGGACCAGGTCCACCAGGAGGACCACCCCTAGAATGAGGACCAACAGGGTCAGGTCCACCAGGAGGACCACCACCAGAATGAGGTCCACCAGGAGGACCACCCCTAGAGTTAGGTCCATCAGAGTGAGGTCCACCAGGAGAAACAACCCCTAGAATGGGGTCCACCAGGGCCAGGTCCACCAGGAGGACCACCCCTAGAATGAGGTCCACCAGGAGGACCACCCTAGAGTGAGGTCCATCAGAGTGATGTCCACCAGGAGGACAACCCCTAGAATGGGGTCCACCAGGGTCAGGTCCACCAGGAGGACCACCACCAGAATGAGGTCCACCAGGAGGACCACCCCTAGAGTGAGGTCCATCAGAGTGAGGTCCACCAGGAGGACAACCCCTAGAATGGGGTCCACCAGGGTCAGGTCCACCAGGAGGACCACCCCTAGAATGAGGTCCACCAGGAGGACCACCCCTAGAGTGAGGTCCATCAGAGTGATGTCCACCAGGAGGACAACCCCTAGAATGGGGTCCACCAGGGTCAGGTCCACCAGGAGGACCACCACCAGAATGAGGTCCACCAGGAGGACCAACCCTAGAGTGAGGTCCATCAGAGTGAGGTCCACCAGGAGGACAACCCTAGAATGGGGTCCACCAGGGTCAGGTCCACCAGGAGGACCACCACCAGAATGAGGTCCACCAGGAGGACCACCCCTAGAGTGAGGTCCACCAGGAGGACAACCCCTAGATGGGGTCCACCAGGGTCAGGTCCACCAGGAGGACCACCCCTAGAATGAGGTCCACCAGGAGGACCACCCCTAGAGTGAGGTCTATCAGAGTGAGGTCCACCAGGAGGACAACCCTAGAATGGGGTCCACCAGGGTCAGGTCCACCAGGAGGACCACCCCTAGAATGAGGACCACCAGGAGGACCACCCCTAGAGTGAGGTCCATCAGAGTGAGGTCCACCAGGAGGACAACCCCTAGAATGGGGTCCACCAGGGTCAGGTCCACCAGGAGGACCACCACCAGAATGAGGTCCACCAGGAGGACCAACCCTAGAGTGAGGTCCATCAGAGTGAGGTCCACCAGGAGGACAACCCCTAGAATGGGGTCCACCAGGGTCAGGTCCACCAGGAGGACCACCACCAGAATGAGGACCACCACAGTGAGGTCCACCAGGAGGACCACCCCTAGAATGAGGACCATCAGAGTCAGGGCTACTAGGAGGACCACCCCTAGAATGAGGACCACCAGAGTGAGGTCCACCAGGAGGACCACCCCTAGAATGAGGACCATCAGAGTCAGGGCTACTAGGAGGACCACCCCTAGAATGAGGACCACCAGAGTGAGGTCCACCAGGAGGACCACCCCTAGAATGAGGACCATCAGAGTCAGGGCTACTAGGAGGACCACCCCTAGAATGAGGACCACCAGAGTGAGGTCCACCAGGAGGACCACCCCTAGAATGAGGACCATCAGAGTCAGGGCTACTAGGAGGACCACCCCTAGAATGAGGACCACCAGAGTGAGGTCCACCAGGAGACCACCCCTAGAATGAGGACCACCACAGTGAGGTCCACCAGGAGGACCACCCCTAGAATGAGGACCATCAGAGTCAGGACTACTAGGAGGACCACCATTATGGTACCTTCACACACTGCAATAACGGCTGGGAATCCTAAAGGCGATGTGTCGCCCTGGAGCAATCGCCATGAAATTGCGTCTCTCTTGCAGCGAGTGATTGGGGAATTTTGCAGCAATAAATCGCCTCCCGGCCATTGCCTGATTCCTGAACAGTGCTCAGAAATCAGCCGCAATCATGAAGGCGACATTTCTGGGTTTTGGTGTGTGAAGGGGCGATAGGGATGGAATCAGCGTCACCTACTGATTCCTCGTAGGCGTGCCACAGCGTGCTGGAGACCGCGCCCCATCAGTGATGATTGGTGGGGGCTACTGTGTTCCCATTGGCTGTCAGTTCACAGGGCACCATATTTGAAGAGCTGTACACAACTGTGTCATGCATTAGCCCGCCTTCAAGAGCAGGCTGGCCAATCATAACCCTGTTGTGTTGTCCAATCAGCGGCTATGGGGCGCGGTGTTGACCGCTGTGGCACGCCTATGTCATTGGGGCGCTGAACATGTATGCCCACATTGCCTTTAGGATTGCGGTGTGTGAAGTGGTGAGGGAATTTGACCGGATTGGTTCCGCTGTGGGTGAGGCGAGGTCCGGGGTGACACATCGCCTTTATTTCATGGCGAGATTGTGGTGTGTAATTCCGCCATCGGCGATCTGAGGTGAGCGTGAGAAACGTGCATGCGCATGTTAGATTGCCTCATATCGCCAGCTAATATTGCGGCGTGTGAAGGTACCATTAGAGCGAGGTCCACAGGGTCAGGTCCACCATAAGAACAACCACTACAGGCCCAGTTACACGGCACGATGTTGGAATGATGTCGGTAACGATCTCGGGGGCGTGCGGTCATTTCAGACATCGATTGGTGAGATGTCACACGTCTAGATTTCGTGGATGACGCACCAACAATCCAGCGAGCAGCGATTGTTTGTGTGGCACCCTGGCATGTTGTTGGGCACCACAGAACCCTTGGTACAGAAATGGAGTGGAAACAGCAAGCAGAACTCACCACTTACAACACCTGTTTCACCCCAGACCTCTAGGGGGAGCTCCACTGGTCACTTTGAGCCAGTTCCCCCTATAAATAGGGTCCTGGAGGGAGAAACAGCAGAGTGTGCAGACGCTACAAGAGCTGCAGGGAGTGTGCAGTCACTGGTACTGGAGCCATACTAGGCCCGAACCAGCACAACCAGCAAGTGAGAGACCCTTGCAATTGGGGTCATAGGGAAGGAGAAAGCACCTCTCAGGGACATCAGAGTTACCCTAATGGCCCCTTTACACGCAGCTACAGGTAACAGGTTTTCCACAGGTAACTTACTGGCTGCAGTGAAATCATGGAGACATTATTCCATTTGTACACAGCAACAAGATAGAACCTTGTCTCCATGATTTCACTGCAGCCAGTAAGTTACCTGTGGAAAACCTGTTACCTGTAGCTGCGTGTAAAGGGGCCATTACTTTCTCAATAATCCGGTTACTGGAACTGAGCTGTGAGAGCTACCCAGCCACCACAGAGAGACCAGCATAACTAACAGGGAGTCTAGCCCCCTGTACACCTGAAGCACCTAATGACGAGAGCCCAGGGAAGGAGAAGCAGCTGCACCTCACCCCTTTAACAGCGCCCTCAGTGCAGTTAACAAAGGTGAAGCACGTTCCCCGAATGTATAACCGGTCCGGCCGGATTCCACATCCACCGACCTCATCAAGACAATAGAGAAAGGAAGCCTAACACTGCTTGCTGTGGAAACTCCAGGAGTGTCAGCCTCATCACCCGGTCCGAGTGTACCTGTGATCATCAGTAAAGGTACCTAAAAGACTGTGTGTGTCTGCGCATTATTCCTGGATCTAACCCGCAGTACTATAGAGCTGCCATACACCACCAAGTGCAGCTCCTGGCCCCGGGGACTCCCGCTCGTCCTGTGGGGATGGTCCCATCTTGCTGCCGTACATCCCCCGGAGGCCCAAGCAGCGCCGGTGAAATCACCGGAATTCCCACGGGTGGCGTCACGACAAATAAGAATTATCCCCTATCCATTCAACAACACCCCTTTTGATCTGGACCACCGGGCCCCACAGCCACAGGTGCGGAACCGTGACAGGAGAAGCATCGCCTGCGACGTGAAGACCCGGCTACGGTGAGTCATTTGCACAACCCAGCGATTGATACTGGTTCACTGCTGTGAACGGGCGAAGTCATTATCCACATGGTTATCGCGGTGTCACACTGAACGATGCGGTTCTCAAACCCGCGATCAGCGATTCCGTGATTTATTGTTCCAACTTGCCAGAGTCACACATAACGAGGTCGCAACGAGGTCGCAACGAGGTCGCTGGTACGCCTCCAAACCCGTGACGAATCAGCGATGTCATTAACGATGTCCTGCCGTGTAACGGGGCCATAAGTTTGAGGTTGGTTAGCAGGGGCGCACTGGCCCCCCAGGCTGGTGGTTTTAGTGAAATGGGCCGGCCGCTCTTGGTTTTCAGCCGCAGCAATAATACAGCGGGACTGCGGAGTGCGGTGAGTGTCAGACACACAAGACCCCCTTCCCTCCCCCCCCGCTCCTCACCTGGCCGGATCAGATAGCAGACCCCATTCCCCCCCCCCCGCTCCTCAGGGCTGACAGGCTCAGGCTGCCACCCGGGAGAAGTTCCACCAGTCAGCGCCTGATGGTAAGGGATAACAGGATGATGAGGACCCCAGGAGGACTCCACAGGTGTCAGGTCCACACCAGGGCAACGTCCACTGGGGTCAGGAGCAGCAGTAAAAAGACAATGAATTCCACCATATCAATATCTACCAGTATGGGGGGGGTCTATCGGGGTGAGGACCTGCAGATTGATAACAGGTAGAGCCAGTAACACACGGTTCACCTTGTCTCGGGGTCCTTCTCCGGTATCCCACAATCATCAGAGCGAGAGATGTGAGATCAGCACCAGAAGCTTCACTGCATGAAATACATGAAACAATCAGCCATATATTGTCCGTCCATGGTTTATTATCACAAACTGCTCATCACATAGAAAATACATAACACACTCACCTAATCCGCATCTCATTACACTGCACATTACACTGCACATCTACCCTTTACAGTACATTACACTGCACATCTACCCTTTACAGTACATTACACTGCACATACACCCTTTACAGTACATCACATTGCACATACACCCTTTACAGTACATTACACTGCACATCCGCCCTTTACAGTACATTACACTGCACATATACCCATTTACAGTACATTACACTGCACATACGCCCTTTACAGTACATTACACTGCACATACGCCCTTTACAGTACATTACACTGCACATCTACCCTTTACAGTACATTACACTGCACATCTACCCTTTACAGTACATTACACTGCACATCTACCCTTTACAGTACATCACATTGCACATACACCCTTTACAGTACATTACACTGCACATACGCCCTTTACAGTACATTACACTGCACATCTACCCTTTACAGTACATTACACTGCACATACACCCTTTACAGTACATTACACTGCACATACACCCTTTACAGTACATTACACTGCACATCTACCCTTTACAGTACATTACACTGCACATCTACCCTTTACAGTACATTACACTGCACATACACCCTTTACAGTACATTACACTGCACATACACCCTTTACAGTACATTACACTGCACATCTACCCTTTACAGTACATTACACTGCACATCTACCCTTTACAGTACATTACACTGCACATCTACCCTTTACAGTACATTACACTGCACATCTACCCTTTACAGTACATTACACTGCACATCTACCCTTTACAGTACATTACACTGCACATACACCCTTTACAGTACATTACACTGCACATACACCCTTTACAGTACATTACACTGCACATCTACCCTTTACAGTACATTACACTGCACATACACCCTTTACAGTACATTACACTGCACATCTACCCTTTACAGTACATTACACTGCACATCTACCCTTTACAGTACATTACACTGCACATCTACCCTTTACAGTACATTACACTGCACATCTACCCTTTACAGTACATTACACTGCACATACACCCTTTACAGTACATTACACTGCACATACACCCTTTACAGTACATTACACTGCACATCTACCCTTTACAGTACATTACACTGCACATCTACCCTTTACAGTACAGTACACTGCACATACACCCTTTACAGTACATTACACTGCACATACACCCTTTACAGTACATTACACTGCACATCTACCCTTTACAGTACAGTACACTGCACATACACCCTTTACAGTACATTACACTGCACATACACCCTTTACAGTACATCACATTGCACATACACCCTTTACAGTACATTACACTGCACATCTACCCTTTACAGTACAGTACACTGCACATACACCCTTTACAGTACATTACACTGCACATCTACCCTTTACAGTACATTACACTGCACATACACCCTTTACAGTACATTACACTGCACATACACCCTTTACAGTACATTACACTGCACATCTACCCTTTACAGTACAGTACACTGCACATACACCCTTTACAGTACAGTACACTGCACATACACCCTTTACAGTACAGTACACTGCACATACACCCTTTACAGTACATTACACTGCACATACACCCTTTACAGTACATTACACTGCACATACACCCTTTACAGTACATCACATTGCACATACACCCTATTATAAAGGCTGATATACCCGGGAGCACTGGTTACAGCTCCATCGACCATGAGCACCAATCATGGCTCCCTATGGCGGTTATGGCGCCTGCCTTATCCACACATAATACATCACATTTTATCATATAGTTTTTAACGGGAACTTTATAACCTTATAGTCGGTCCCAAGGGCGGTAACTGCCCACCCGGCACTACATACACAGGACAGTCAGTACAACACTCAACATTACACAGAATATACGGGTCACTCACAGTCCCACAGAGATCCGGGCACAGCCGGTACACCCCTGTTCACACATAACAGTCTCTGACCCACAGCCAGGCTCTTCCTTGGTCTGGTTCCCCTTGGAGGAGTTCAGTCCATGTATACAGGCTGCTAAGCTGCTCACAGCCACTGCACAGAGCTCCTGCTGCTCTACACTGCCCCCGCACACATTCTGGGACACACACCGACATTGGTACATGACACCGGTCAGAACCAGGCCCAGACCTGGGTTTAGGAACCAGAGCTCCAGGGCAAGCCAGGCATCCCCAAGGACTCCTCAGCACGTGTCTTACCCGGTCGCCAGCCACTTCCAAGTCTGCCATCACAGGCCCAGACCTCCAGGACAGCGGCTGCACCAAACACGCCATCGCGAGCCCCTCCAGGGTCAGCCGCTCCTCCCAACTACAGGTGCTGCAAACCCTCGGCCTCATGGCTCCACTCATCTCTCCCAGAGGCTCTGTGCTGCTCTCTCTCTCACAGACTGAATCTCCCAAACTACAGCTCTGGGCAGCTATTACCTGGCTGCTGCACCCACACCTGCATTTCAGTGAGCAATCAGCACATCCTCCTGCACAGACCTCGCTGCTGTTAACCCTTTGTGGGCTGCAATTAACACACACTCAGACCTGGGTGCCATTAACCCACTGTGCACCAGTCAGGTCTAGTAAAGCACTCATTCATTCACACAGGTCCAAATGCTGTTAACCCCTGTGTGCACGGCTCAGGGCCCATGTGAGTCATGTCGGCCACGTGCCATAGCACCGGCATGCCTCACACCATGTCACCCAGGTTTCTCTAAATCCCTTGTGGAGCTGGTCTGAACTCAGCTTCGCACACACACACAGACTGCAATCACACACTGCTTCTCCTCCCCCAAACCACCATCCAAAACCAGTTCTATTGACACCGTCCTGGGGGGTTGAATACACACATTTACAGAGGTCTTGAATGATTAAATAAGGACATGTCCCCTGACTTGCAAGCCCAAGAAGGGTTAACAGGTGGCCGAACAATAGAACCACCCACGGTTTCCCTGGCTCCCAATGCGGTCTTCTTCCCTCCCCCTTATTCATTATAGGTCCTGCCCTGGTGTATAAAAATTTGGAGTGTCGGCCATATTGCCTCTTCCTCGCCTGGAACCCGGAGCTTGTTATCGCGCTGCCGTATCAAGATGGACCCGTTGATAGCCGCGGTGAGTGGGAGGATCGCAAGTGAGGGAGCCGCATGGATCACCGCTTTGCTGGGTGACGCCAGCGGCTCCTCTGCGAGCGATGTATCTGCGCTACTGAGCGGGCGGAGGTCCTCTCGGCTTTCCCGTCCGCCTCAGCGCCTGAGCCCCAACTTGAATCTTACTCGGAGCGTGCGCAGAGCCTCCGCACGTGATCCGAGTGGGGTTACCCCCCAGAGTCCCGCCCACCACCAATGGCAGCCTAACTCCAGCACCTCGGTCCAGATTTACAAGTGCCCGTTGATACCCCCGACTCGGACAGCACGCTGCCTGGACCTGCGGACCCCCAAACTCAGGCTCCCATTTCCACTAGTGCTCTGCGTGATTCTGAGGGTCTTTCTGACGCACACCAGGGGCCAGGGTTACTCCCGGTTTATACAGGCGATTCTTCTCCTTCCTTGTCACGGGTGGACCGCGCCTGCCGGTAGTGGGGCCCGGTGTGGTGCAGATCAAAATTGAGGACGTCTTACGGGAACAGATTAAAGGGGGGTTTAATTTGTTTTCTTCGTGACGCCACCTATGAGTAGATTCGGTAAGGGCTACCGACGCTGCGGAACCTCCCGGGGTGATGGACAGCAGCAAGATGTTACGCTCCCCACAGGCTGAGCGGTGATCCCCGGGGGCTGGAGCTGCTCAAGATGTTGTGCGGCAGCTGCGGTTACCTTTAGTTCATGACGGACAGTTCATAAGGAGACACGGACACAGTTAGTCTCTGCAACGGTTCTTTACTGTAACCAGCAGGCAGTACATGGCTTACAGTGGTTGAGTAGAAGACCGGGTGGACTCAGCAGTGATAGTGCTCCTCAGAGATCCGCAGTGTACCTCCTTTCTACCTCCTTAGCTTCTCTTGCCAGCGTCGCCCAGGAATACCAGGTCGGGTACGGGGAGGCTGCTTCAATGCCCTATCCATGATGTACGTTCTGGATTCTTTGGGGAGCCTTGGGTCCCTCAGTGGGTACACCGCTGGTTAGACGACTGGAAACTGGCTGGTGGTGGGGTGCTCCTATAAAGCTGCTCCTCCACGGGGCTGGTTCGCGTAGCAGAGGTGAACTGCTGCCAGCTTCGGTACCAGTGAACCGGCTGTAAGTTGCGGGCACGGGAGTCTTTTGGGAACCCGTGTAGATATGCCCATTCCCGGTGGTTAAGGCCTCAGGTGCTGACACCCGACCGGTGACGGCCCAGGGGCTGCACGGGGTGCGGAGCCCCCGCTCCTCTCCAAGTTCTGTGTTCTAGGTTCTAGCCTCTGCTCAGACTTGACTTGACTTGACTGTCTAGATTACTATATGTTCTACTTCACTACCCTAACACTCCACCCACCAGGACCTATGATTGGTCCCCTGTTCTAGGTGTTGTATGTTGGGTTGGATCTCTGAGTTAACCATTGCACTGCTTTGTCTAGAGAATATTGCGGCTGCAATACTCCCTTGTGACGCACTCGTTGCGGGGCGCCACACTCCCCCTTGGTTAAATCAGCTTGTCCCCAAGCGTCAAACTACTCACATTACAGAGGTTTTTACATTTTTATACATATATATGACACACTTTTATTAAAATAGAAAACAGGTAAAGGTATGCTTTGGTGATATAAGCAAAGAAACAGGTAATCACTTTGTGCGGACCCGGCGGGCGGTCGGCTGTACTTTAACTAGAGTCCAGGCTGTAGCCGCAAGATCACACGGTCAGTGATTAACGGTAACAGAGTCATTGATGAAGTTCAAGTTTTAAAGTCACTGGCTCTGAGGGTGATGGCGTACCCGGATAGCAAACCACCCATCTGCACAAGCATAGCGCTCGTAGGTGATTATATCGCCTCGGTATAGGTCGCGATCGGGATGTCCTCTTGGCAAGTTGGACTCAACGTCCCGGCGCCCCACAAACACCTCCTCATTCAAACCCACCTCCCAAGCGAACCCCCACCCGGTATTTAAGTTAAAGGTGGAAATTCTACCTTCACGGCGGAGTTCATCAGGCAGCGGCGGCTGGCGGCGAGCCTCGGCACGGGCCTCCATGTTGGCGCGTTCTCGGGCTTGCCACTCCTCTCGTCGTCTCTGGCGTACATCTCCGTCGTTACGGCTCGGGGTGTAAAGATGAGTAATGGAGCTGGTGGTTTGGCGGGAAGCTTGAACTTGGCGGGCTGTCTGTATCGGAACCCGGTGGAACGGCACAGGGGAAGGTGTCGGCAGTGCACCCGACCAGTGTACCCGAGCTGCGTGCCTGGAAGGAAGTTCTTTGTTGTCTCCCCAAGCGAACCCGGTGTCGAAATCCTCAGCGGTGCTGTGGGTCTCGTCGTCATCCTCTCCGACCTCTTCCTCGATGACCACATCAGGCTGCTCGATGATGAAAGACGTTAAAGCTTGTTCCGTTGTACAACGGGGCGGTGGTGCTGCGGATCCGTCCGTAGGGACGTCCTGCAGGGCTTCCAGGCTGCCTGCCTCTTCATCTGTTTCCGCAGGTAGAGGTGTTTCAATCCCGGTTACCTGGTAGGCCTCGGCAATGGCAAGGGAAGCCTCCGGTACGGGGATAAAACAGGCGACTGTCTCTGTAGTGGTGAAACATGTCGCGGGTTCCTCAGTGGGAACCTGGTAGAGATCTAATTCTTCCATGGAGCGTGTTATGAGCTCCGGCTCAAGAATGGAATCGGTTGCGATGTTGGTCGCTGGAACGGGTCGAGTTGCGGCCTCCACCGGACAGACACAGTCTATTGGCTCAGGTGACGGAGCAGGACAGGTGGTGGGCGAGGGTGAGGCGGTCGAGAAGCTGGTGACATCGTCTGGGCTTGGAGAAGCTGCACCCGGTCGGCTCTGCTGCATCGCATGGTGTAGTCGTCTGCCTAGGGTTGCGCTCCAGCTACGGATCGTCCATTCCACTGTCTCTAGTAACCGCACCCGGAGGTCTTGTAGAGCCTCTAGCCAGAAGTCGGGGCTGCCATCTATGGTAAGGGCAGGATCCGGACCCGGTTGGCTTATGGCTGCTCTGGCCTCCGCCTCGACCTCCCGCATCAGGTCTTGGAGTCTCATGCTGGCCATTCTTCTTGGAGGGAAACCACACCCGTTCAACCGGTAAGACGTTCTGGTTGAGCTGGTCAGGAATTCCGTCTGTGTGTCTATGTATGACACTCCCATCTCCTCTGGGCTTTTGTAGTCCAATCGTGGGAAAAGTCTTTGGGGTCCGCCCCCATGGTTGATTCGAGCAATCAGGGCGGACAAAGAGTTTGGCGCCTTTTGTCTTTAGCCCTCCCACAGTGAGGGGGGGGTTGACTCACTCCTGGGCTTCACGTGGCGGCTTCTTGTGGCGGGAACGCCATCTTGGGCGCCATCTTGACCCAATGGTGTAAAGGCGGGAAAGTTCTTTTAGGGACGAACAAAGTCCAATTGTAGACAATAAAGTCCAGTTTAAGCACAATATACCCGTTGGATAACGGGCCTGCTCGTATCCTGTTCGTGACGCCATTTTCTGACGCACACCAGGGGCCAGGGTTACTCCCGGTTTATACAGGCGATTCTTCTCCTTCCTTGTCACAGGTGGACCGCGCCTGCCGGTAGTGGGGCCCGGTGTGGTGCAGATCAAAATTGAGGACGTCTTACGGGAACAGATTAAAGGGGGGTTTAATTTGTTTTCTTCGTGACGCCACCTATGAGTAGATTCGGTAAGGGCTACCGACGCTGCGGAACCTCCCGGGGTGATGGACAGCAGCAAGATGTTACGCTCCCCACAGGCTGAGCGGTGATCCCCGGGGGCTGGAGCTGCTCAAGATGTTGTGCGGCAGCTGCGGTTACCTTTAGTTCATGACGGACAGTTCATAAGGAGACACGGACACAGATAGTCTCTGCAACGGTTCTTTACTGTAACCAGCAGGCAGTACATGGCTTACAGTGGTTGAGTAGAAGACCGGGTGGACTCAGCAGTGATAGTGCTCCTCAGAGATCCGCAGTGTACCTCCTTTCTACCTCCTTAGCTTCTCTTGCCAGCGTCGCCCAGGAATACCAGGTCGGGTACGGGGAGGCTGCTTCAATGCCCTATCCATGATGTACGTTCTGGATTCTTTGGGGAGCCTTGGGTCCCTCAGTGGGTACACCGCTGGTTAGACGACTGGAAACTGGCTGGTGGTGGGGTGCTCCTATAAAGCTGCTCCTCCACGGGGCTGGTTCGCGTGGCAGAGGTGAACTGCTGCCAGCTTCGGTACCAGTGAACCGGCTGTGAGTTGTGGGCACGGGAGTCTTTTGGGAACCCGTGTAGATATGCCCATTCCCGGTGGTTAAGGCCTCAGGTGCTGACACCCGACCGGTGACGGCCCAGGGGCCCGCACGGAGTGCGGAGCCCCCGCTCCTCTCCAAGTTCTGTGTTCTAGGTTCTAGCCTCTGCTCAGACTTGACTTGACTTGACTGTCTAGATTACTATATGTTCTACTTCACTACCCTAACACTCCACCCACCAGGACCTAGGATTGGTCCCCTGTTCTAGGTGTTGTATGTTGGGTTGGATCTCTGAGTTAACCATTGCACTGCTTTGTCTAGAGAATATTGCGGCTGCAATACTCCCTTGTGACGCACTCGTTGCGGGGCGCCACACTGCTTTGCAGGACCTGGCGCTGAGATGGCCAGAAGAATAAAGGTATTTTCCAGGGCCACTGGACCATATTTACAGCAGCTTTATTAGAACATATTAAAAACACTTACATCCCGCCGGACGCGTTTCGGACAAGGTCCTTACTCATCGGCGTGAGATGGCCAAGTCTGACGTGGCATCCGCTTTTCACCTGCTGCCTGTCCACCCTGATTGCCATCACCTCTTAGGCTGTTTCTTTGAAGGTGGTTACTATTACGACACCTGTTTACCAATGGGTTCTTCAATTTCTTGTCAGTTTTTCAAACTTTTCAGTTCCTTCCTTGAATGGACAAGTCAGCGACAGTCGGGTATCCGGTCCATGACACATTATTTGGATGATTGTTTGTTTGTGGGTCCGGCTGTATCTGATGACTGCCGCGTTGCCCTTCACTCTTTCAAAGAGCTGTGCGCCGAATTCGGCGTGCCTCTGTCCCTTGGGTAGACAGTAGACCCGGTCACCACCATCTTGTTTTTGGGCATAGAAATCGATTTGGTGGCAATGGTTTTTAGACTCCCGGCGGACAAGGTTACGAAGTTGCCCCTGTTAGGGTACCTTTACACGCCGCTACTGGATGGTGGAAACAACCAGGTACTTCACGTGCACGAGCACGCACAAACGGTTGAAAACGGTAAGCGCACCACCTTTACACGCCGCAACTAGGTGCGCTACGGTAGGTTACATCTATCTCAGGATACACCGCCGGGTGCCACAAGTCACCTTCTATAACTAACCTCACCTCCTTTACACACCACTATAACCAGGTAATATAGGCGGAACAAAGGCAGCAGGGACAACACATAGGCGTGCCACAGTCCTTCATGCCGCGCCCAAACGACAACCATTGGCCAACACAAGAGTGTTTTGATTGGGCACGACGCGAAGGGCGGATGGCGGACACGTGACGTAGGAGTGTTCGGACTGTGGCACAGAATAAGCGCTTGTGACATGGCGGAGTGTGATGGAAGAGCCAATCGTAACGCAGCATCTTCCACCAATGATCGCTGATGGGGCGCGGTAACCCGGAGCCTGTGTTCACGCCCCAGGTACATCGCATGGTGTAGCAACAACCCTCCTGTTCCTTCTTTACACGCCGTGACAGGCCGTGACAGCCCGTAACCGTCCCCTTGAAATCAACCTGTTTATGAGCACTGCTCGGAAACAGGTTCATGAGGTGACGGGTGGATGCAACCTACTTCACACGCCGCTACTTTGGGTTGATTTGGCGGTGCAAGATACATTTCTCTCATGTACCTGGTTGTTTCCACCATCCAGTAGCGGCGTGTAAAGGGACCCTAAAGCGACGAATTTTGCACCATTAAAAAGGTTACCTTAGTGCAGGTGCAATCCTTACTTGGCCTGCTAGCCTTTACGTGCAGGGTTATGCCGATGGGTCGGATTTTTTCCCGTCGGCTATGTTTAGCAAGTAGGTATGGCGGATACCTATGGAGCCTCGGTCGCCCCTTCTATGTGGAGAGCCTACGGTAAGGTGACATCACGGTTTGCCAGCGAGGGTTGCGGATTCGATTACGTCGGTCTAAAACAGACCAAGTGGGCCGAGGGGTTTGGTTCCCCCTTTTTTCAATTCAAGGTCCAGTTTGCCCTTATTCACCGATTCAACGTTACGAGGTGATTATGGTGTGGAGCGTTAAGTATTTCTCACCAGTCACTGGATATCAGTTTCAGATTATTCTCCAAAGCGCGTTGCGCGCCATCAGCTGCTGCCCTGCAGAATTCAGGACTCATTCATTCCGCATCGGCGTAGCGGTGGAGGCGTCGTGCGCAGGGCTCCCGGATGAGATGATCAAGCTCGTGGGACGGTGGAAGTCCGCCTGTTTCAGGAGATACGTTAGACCTGACTTGGTATAATGGGGCACTGCTTTACTTGTTAACTGTGTTAGGTTATATATAAAAAAGAAAAGGGGTATTCTTACTGTAGATGCGAGTTGTCGAGGATTCTTACTCGATGTTACTTGAAGGGTGCTGGAGCATGTCTTCTAACTTTGTTGTGTTACAGGTGGTTACACCACGAGGTGTTCAGGACAGTTCTGAGGTGGTGTGCTGACTTTCTTTTTCTTTTAGATGGTGTTCGTCCAAGTGTGTGGATATTGGGCCACTCTTACATCTGCTGGGCTGCTCAATGAGCGGAAACGCATCCTTGAGGACGGGCGCTGGGCTTCCATGACGTCAGTGTAAACTGGAGGGGCATCAGGGATCTGGTTTGGGCGCAGGTGTTGCCAGAAGTGGTCAGAATGTCGGGCCCACTGGGACGAGGGTACTCGGTACCGGACCGGTCTCCTACTGGTGAAGTCACGGGTGGTCCTGGTCCGGTCCGTGTCCCGGGCTCGGCAATAAAAGGTGATATTTACAGGGGTTGTCAGTCGTGACGCCACCCACTATATGCGGCCAGTGATGGGGCCGCCGCTGCTGCAGAACCTCCGGGGATGATGGAGTAGCAGCTAGATGGGATAGTTCCAGTGGGTAGAACTGTGTTCCCCGGGGCAGTAAGGGTTAAGTCTATTGAGGAGTGTTCAGTACACTTACTGTGCAGACACTGCAGGGATCTCTCCTCAGTGCTGGTGCTGACAGGCTGTGCTGTGGCTCTTCAGTTGCAGGGTCGTTGTAATCCTGAATGGAGAGAATCTCTTTCACGCAGAGACACAAGGGAGGCAATCTCAGGGTTTTCCGTGTTTACTCTTAGTTGTTCAGACAGTTTACAAGTCAGTTACAGTTCAGTGCAGTTCTTACACGTTACAGTACACGGGCACACTCTCCCTCTCCGGGTTCCCTTTGCTCTGCAGCCAGGCCTCTCTCTCTGTGACCCCTCACACAGTCTCTAAGTCCTTTCCGGGCTGTTAACGGTCTCCGTCTCCACGGGTGTGTGAAACGCCGGACAGTATGGCGGTGACTCGGGCCCCTGTGAGTCCTCCTGTTTGTCACTGAGCTGCCTGTCCTTTGGGGTAGGGACCCTAACGTGTAGCTGTGGTCCCCCGTTGGTATCTGGGAATGCGGGTAAACTACGGTCCCCTCTAGAGCCGACACTCTACTCAGCCCAGCCTCCAGCAGTCCTCAGGTGTGAGGCTCTACCAGGCTCCTTTCTCTCTGTTCCTCTCGGTATCATAGGAGGGCTACTGCAGTCAGTAGCTTCAGCTGTGTTCCTAGGGCCCGGGTCTCCCCGTCCCTCTCTCTCTCCTCACACTCCTGGGGATCTGGCTCTGGATAGGCTTTCTCTCTCCTCCGGCTCACACTGGCTCGGTACAGATTCTGCGCTCCTAGGCCTTACACTCACAGGACATGTGATTTTCAGTCTTTGCTTCTCAGCCTACCTCGGCCTACTCACTTCCTTCCTCCTCCCCCTTTACTATATACTGTCGAGTCACCTGACTACGTGTGTGCCCAACCCACTCCTCCAAATCCACCACCCCTCAATCTCATAGAGTATTCCAATCTTAGGGCTGGATGTTACCTTCTCCTACACGTGGGTTGTGTGGGCTGTGAGGGTGTTGTTGTGCAACAAGTGTCCTACCTGCCTGGCTGCAGTTCCCTTTTGTGGCCTCCTGGACGCAGGGGCGCCACAAGAATTTACAGGGTCGCCCCTGGCCCCGTCGTCCTGATCATCCACACCGGGGTTAACGACCTGGTCAACTTCCGGTTAGGGGAACTGTGCACCCTGATCCGTGCTGACTTGGATAAGCTCCACAGTTTTTTCTCCGAGCTTGTACTCGTCTGGTCTGAGGTCGTTCCCCTGGTGGTTTGGCGGGGTGCTAGGGACGGGGCGGCCCTCGAAAGATCCCGAAGGTCCTTAAACAATAGGATGGCACAATTTGTAGACTTTAAAGGGCGTATTTCTATCCGGCACTACCAGCTCGAGATGGACACCAGCCGTCTTATGCTCCGTGACGGGGTTCATTTAAATAATATCAGCCTGGACATTTTTCTTTCTGGGTTACAAAATGGGATTGAGCAAGCCCTTCGTTCCTTTGTGTTGGGGGGTCGCAGCTCAGGCTTTGGCCCTCGCTCCTCTGTGGCGGAGAGAGTGACATGGGAATAAGTCTGATGCGACCAGGGGTAGGGGGTACTCGGACACTGGGGCTGTTGAATAGGGAGTCACGGGTGGACGGGATCCTGGTTCCGTGCCCTGGTTATCATTTGTGTAGATGGTCGGGGAGAAGGGAGTATTTACAGGGGATCGTGACACCACCTGTAGTTCCCGGTAATATGGTACCGGTGCTGCAAGCCGGCCGCTGAGGTGATGGTGGGTGCAGCAGAGAGGGGTCCAGCTCCCCACAGGTAGAGCTATTACCTCAGGGCAGTGGTGAAAGAAGATGGTGAGGGAGGGCAGTAGTTGGTGTTTGGTGTTGCAGTTCTTACCCCTCCGCTGAGCTGTTGGTGATGCTGAGCCCTCGGGCACCACAATAAGGAGAACCGAGTCCAATTCAACTTTAACTCCACTTTAATGGTACCGGGAGATGGTGATGGTATACGGTACAGTCTGGTCTACCAGGGGTCTGTCACCAGTTCCAGGTTTCCCGTTATGGAGTCTCTAGATGTTCCTCCTTCTATGGCTTTCTGGGTCTAAGTTACTCTTCTCACTTCTACCACCCTCACAGAGCTCTCCCGCCAGTCCCTTGATCTCCCACGGAGGGGCACGGGTGTCCTTTACCGGTTCTGAGGGGAGACCTGTCACCCCTGTCACTCCCACCACCGGTATTCGGGCCGTTACCCCTGTGATCTTGGATCTAGTATTTTGGTCCTGAGGGGTGAGGTACCTTGTGGTGCTGTCAGCTACCCCTTTAGTGATGGGCCTGCAGCTCGTCGGTCGGCAGCCAGAGATAAACGTCTGACTGCTATGGCTACCCACACTGCCGATGCTTCCCCAACGTGACCAGCCGGCTCCAACCAGTCCTGGCCCATTGCCCTCTGTCCTGGTTCCCCCTTGAAGGTTGGGGTTCCTCACAGCAGTGTTGCTGTCAGGCTCGTCCTTGCTGACTGCCTACCCAGCACTAACTAACTAAAGCTTTCTCTCCCACTACTCTATCCTAGGCTCCACCACCACCCCTCTGGGACCTTCTAACTTACCGGCCGCCCTATTCTAAGTGGTGTGGTCCTAGGCGGGTGTAAAAACAGACTCCATAAGGTGAACCTTGAACTGGCAACTTTATAGGGTTAACACATTATTATTATTATTATTATTATTATTATTATTATTATTAAGGTGCAATACTACCGTGTGGCGCCTAGTCACAGGGGCGCCACAAGTCCAGTTATCGTCACGTGGATAAAGGCGGGTTTGTTGCCTACATCGGGCTGCGGCCAAATACATACATTTTTCCCACTAAAACTAACTAATTGAGTTGGATGTTTTGAGACCTCTCAATTATTGTTGTCTGTGGGTATTGTTCGGCCGGGGTGAGGTGGGTCTTGTTAGTCTTCAATTATCAGCTCAGGTGTGTAACTTGTACACAAGAAGTGGGGGAGGGCGGAATACACAGCACTGCAAGAACAAAGCACCTGTAAAATGCAGTTACAACATAACCCACCACATCCACCATCACAACCTCTCCCCCCTTTCAATAAGTGATCATGCCATGAGGTCTACACAGACCTTTGACCATCTCACTTTAGTCCACACTGCTTAATTGTCAATAAGTCCTTGTATAATGGCAGGGTAGGTCGGCCTGAAGGAGTCCATGGTTCTTCTTGTTGGGTGATGGCTCCCACAAAATGGCACTGTAACTCCCCAAGGTTGTCTCTCAGTAGGATATCTGCAGGACGTCCTTCCATAACTCCAATGCAGCTCAGTCTTTCCCCATAACCATAATTCAAACGCACCCAAGCTCGCTGTATATATCTGCGATTACCCCCCCGCTAGGACAATGGGGAACCCGGGGCCCGGGTGAATTGCCTCTGGTCGAACCACACAGGGGTCAGCAATAGTCAACAAAGCCCCTGTGTCTCCAAATCCCAACACTTTGTATCCATCCGTTGAGACATCCTGCAGGTGACGTTGACGTTGCTCTTGGTAGCTTGGGGACAAAGGCCGGAGACCATACACGCCAGAAGGGGTATGTGTGGGGCAGGGGTCGGTGGTCCACTCTGGTCAGGGTGGTGGTAACTCCTCAGGTGGGATGCGGTGCTCATGCTGCACTGAACGAGGTGGGGGTGTGCTTGGCTCCCTCCGAGTCCTTGAGGCACAACCAGATTACAGGTGGCCAGGCTGCCCACAGTCATAACATTTCCTCTCCGTGATTCCCCAAGGTCGTGGTTGGAAATGTTGAGGCTCGGGGTTGTAAGGTGGTCATCGACCTGCGGCTGGGTGATGGGGCAGATATAACAGGAGGGGGCCGGGGTACGAGGGCAAGCTGTGGTTTATAGTGCACAAGATTCACCGGACGAGGTGGGGGTACATGGGGCTCTCTCCAAGTCCTTGAGGGACAACTAGCTTGCAGGTGCCCAGGTTTCTTGCATCCATAACATCTCCTCTCTGTAAATCCCCCTGGTTGTGGTCAGAACTTTTGGGGTCCAAGATTTTGAGGTGGGGTTGTCATTGGCCTGCAGCTGGGTGGAGGGGCAGATATAAGGGGGATGGGGCACATGGGGCAGGCTGAGATTTATCATCCAATAGCCTCCTCCACTGTGGTCGGATAGTAAGGGCTTCATTGGCCAGGGCTGCAGCTCTATCCGATGTGGGTGGCATGCGTTCCCGGTCCATTCCTGTATTTCTGAGGGGCACTTGGCAAGAAATTATTCTATAAGAAATTCCTGTACAACATCTTCCACAGTGAAGGCGTTTTCTGTTTCCAGTCATCTCTGACATGCCTGGGACATGTTATGGGCATACATCCTAAACGACCTTCCCCCCCATGGTGCATGGGAGATCTCGGAACTGAGCTGGGGTGACATCATGGTAATCCAAGATAGTCCGTGTTACAAAGTTATAATCCCGGTTCCGCTGTGAGTCAATAGTTCGATAAGCCTCTGCGACACTTCCATTCAGGAGTCCCACTAACAAACGCTTCCATCCAGAGTGGGGCTGTCACTATGGGTGTAGGGAGACACCCAGCGCTGGATGACAACAGGGGAGGGGAAAGGAGTCTCTGATGCTAAGGGCAAAAAGGGGGAATGGTGACTCCTAGAACAACTAGCACTGACACCCGGCTCCCCTAACGTCTTTATGCAGTTTCCGCAACCATCGCCACCAGGATTCCTATTCCCTGACTGTCCCTGGACTATCACTACACAGGGATCAGAGCGGGTGATCACTAGTCTGCCCAGCTAGCAACTAGAGAGACACACAAGGGAAACAAACAAAGAGGGAAGAGATACTTAGCTTGAGCAGATCCCAGCAGCAAACCCACAGACTGCAGGAAACACTGCTATGAGCTAAGATGCAACCAGGAACACCTGAACAGCTATCACCAGCAGTGCATCCTGGGAGTTGAGGGGAATATATAGGCAGCTCAAGGTAAAGAATCAGCTGGGTCCTAGTGACCTCCATCTTTAACTAAAAGGGGAATGCCTCTTAAAACGACAGAGACATTTTCTTAGGATTTTGTCTGTTTGGCCAAATGCTGGGACCTTCTGCGAGTGACCGCTAGAGTCTCATATGTGCCTCCTGACACACCCGTGACAGAAGGACCTCCATCACGGCACACTGCTGGATCCTGGGTCCTTAATGAACCCATCCACATCTCCGGAAGTCTCATCTAATGGCTTGAAGTCTGTCCTGGTGATCCGTGCAGGCTCCCGGATCATTGGGTTCACACTCCAAATCGCATTACTCCCTCTTTCGAGCTCCATGGCTTCTTGATCCACTGTGCTCGGCGAACAGCCTCCTCCTTATACTCCTGAGAGACGCCTGGGCCTAGAGTCGCCATCTCTTCTTCGTACCACACCAACAACTGGCTTTTTGGGGTGGGGGTCCCCGTCTCCAGCACTTGTCTGTTAGGCATCTGGGAGGAGGTGGATGGGCCAGCACCCACCAGTAGATCAATTAAAGCCTCTTTAGTCAGTCCTTGGTAGTTCAGGCCCAGGTCTCTGGCTCTCTCCTGTAGACTGGATACAGTCCAGTGTCTGTACTCACTCTGTGGATGGTTCTCCATTGGGCTGTGCTCTTTTAATCTGTCTGGGGCCACAAGGGACTGGGTACTCAGGTCTCGGATGGTCGGGTGCAGGGATGTCACGGGTGGTCGGTGTCCGAGCCTGTGCCCTTGGGTGACAATGAAAGTGGGTATATTTACAGGGATTGGAGTTATTGTCAGTCGTGACGCCACCTGTAGGTCCGGTGATGACACCGGCACTGCTGAGACCTCCGGGGTGATGGGCAGCAGCAAGGTGTTGTAGCCCTCTAGAGGCAGGGCTGAGTCCCCAGGGTGTTGGAAGTAGCAATAGTGGAATAGGGCAGCGTAGTCGTTATGGTGTGGGTCTAGAATGATAGACACACACACAGAAAGTCTCTTTTGGTACCTTTACTGATGGAAACCGGTACACGTCCAGGGATGAAGGATGTACTTTGGGACTTCCATGTCGAGTGAGGTATAGGCCTCCTTGCCCTGTTCCTTCTTTCTAAGACTGACTGGCATGAAACCAGACCTGACCTCCTGTTTCTCCACACCCGTGTTGCAGCACTGAGGGCTCTCACTTGGCTACCGCTATCTCTCCTGCGGTCCCTGGCTCTCAAATGTGGGTGCTGTGGGTGTCCAGGAAGGTAAACCTCCATGGTGTACTGGATTCTCTGCTGGGCTGACCTCTCCCTGTGTGCTGACTCGGTCTCCAGTGACCGGTGTTCTGGTGGGGTGAGCCGGGATGGCTCCTCTGCCCCTCTGTAGTGCTCCTCACCTCTGCCTGCGGTCCTCACTCTCTGGACCTCACACTGGCTCCGGAGGTGCTCTGGTGTCGGGTCTAGCACTGCTCCAGTGACCGGTGTTCTGGTGGGGTGAGCCGGGATGGCTCCTCTGCCCCTCTGTAGTGCTCCTCTCCTCTGCCCCTCTGGACTATTCCTCTCCTCTGCCTGCGGTCCTCACTCTCTGGACCTCACACTGGCTCTGGAGGTGCTCTGGTGTCGGGTCTAGCACTGCTCCAGTGACCGGTGTTCTGGTGGGGTGAGCCGGGATGGCTCCTCTGCCCCCTCTGGACTGTTCCTCGCCTCTGCCTGTGGTCCTCACTCTCTGGACCTCACACTGGCTCTGGAGGTGCACTATCTCAGGCCTAGTACGGCTCCGGTAAACAGCTTTAGCTCACTAGCTCTGAGCTGACTTCACAGTTCTTCTAGTGACTGCACAGTCTGGCTAAGTCCCCCCAGCACCTGTATTTATAGGGGATCTGGATTAACAGCAACCAGTGGAGCTCCCCCTTTAGGCCTGGGGTGGAAGGTGTTGGGTGTATGTGAGGTACAAGATGTGGAAATCCCTTAGTGAACTAGTTGGTTTTGTGGCTTACCTGTCACAGGGCGCCAGAGATCCCACTGTTGCCACCAATTGTCACGGGGTCCTTCTCCGGTATCCCACAATCAACAGAGCGAGAGATGTGTGATCAGCCCAAGAACCTTTATTGCTTGAAAAATATAACATTCCATAAAACAATCCAGCCATATATTGTATGTGTGGCGCCCCTCTGGGTAAACCTCTGTGGCACCCTGGCACCTGTTGGGCACCACAGAAATCCTTAGGGCATGAATGGAGTATTAACAGCAAAGCAAAGCTCACAAGACACCAAACAAAACAACAACACCTTAGAACACCTGGTTTCACCCAGAGCCTCTAGGGGGAGCTCCACTGGTCACTTTGAACCAGTTCCCCCTATAAATAGAGTCTTGGAGGGAGAAACACCAGAGTGTGCAGACGCTAGGAGAGCTGCAGGGTGTGTGTGATCTCCACTCTATGAGACACACACTAGGCCCAACCAGTCATCCAGCCAGTGAGAGACCCTTGCAATTGGGGTTAGAGGACAAGGAGAAGCACCTCTCAGGGACACCAGAGTGATCATAACTCTCTCCCTTAATAACCGGTTACTGGAACCGAAGCTGTGGAAGCTACATAGCCACTGCAGAGAACCAGCACCATTAACAGGGAGTCTAGCCCCCTGTTCACCTGTCGCACCTACCAGCGAGAGCCCAGGGAAGAAGGTAGAATTATCATCGCCCTTTTACAGTGCCCTCAGTGCTGACAACCAGGTGAAATCCGTTCTATTGAACAAACTGCCCGGTCCGGAGGGATTCCACATCCACCCGACCTTAGCACCAGAACTAGAGAAAGGAAGCCTAACACTGCTTGCTGTGAATCTCCAGGATTGCTAAACTTCACGAACCCGGTCTGGCATACCTGAAAACCACCAGTAAAAGGTACTAAAAAGACTTTGGCGTGTCTGTGTCTGAATCCTGGCCTAATAGCAGCATTACCGCAGCTGCCTCACAACATCTTGCGCAGCTCCCGGCTCCGGGGATTCCCGCTCGTCCTGTGGGGAGCATTCCATCTCGCTGTATAACATCCCCCGGAGACCCGAACAGCGCTGGTAGAGTTACCAGAACACCCGCAGGTGGCGTCACGAGACAAATCACCCCTACTGTTCCGCCATTCCCCTATTGATCTGGACCACCGGGCCTACACCGCCGCAGGCGCGGTTCCGTGACTGGAGGAGAAACAACGCCCGCTACGTGTACCCCCGGCTACGGTGAGTCAGAATTTGGCGTCACGAACAGGATACGAGCAGGCCCGTTATCACGGGTATTGTGTGCTATTTATTGACTGTAAATATCGAACTGTACATTTGGTCCGCCATTGCTGCGCGAAAAGGCGGGAAAAGAAGGGGCGTGACTGTGCAGAGGGCGTGAAGATTGGCCCCGCCCCCACGCTCTGACGACTTCCCCTGTACGCAGCAGGAACCGGAAACTCCCGTGGTGCCTCACTCCTCACCGCGAGGCCGACACTTCCGTTTGAAACCGAGGGAAAGGCTACGCTTAACTAAGGGGGAGCGACCATGAGTAACCCGGCTCCCGATCACGCGGTGCCCCCGCTAGACCAAGCGGCACCTCAAAACATACCTCTTGATGGACAGCAACAAGTCGGCGGTATGCCACCGCAACCCGCTCCGATTATGCCGATGTCTCTACCCTACGTTCCTAGTGCGACCTGGTTACCCAAATACAGCGGTGTACCCAGTACCTTGGAGAACTTCCAGAGGAAGATATGCCAAGCGCTGGACATGTACCCGATGACCGGTAAGCAAAGAGCTTCAGTTATTATGGGACAGTTAACCGGTGCAGCCGAACTGCAGAGCCGCAGCTGGCCTGTAGAAGTTCAGGAATCTGTGGAACAGATATTCGCTAGATTAACTCGGGTCTTTGAGCGCCATACCGAAGCTGGATTAAGACTGTCATTCTATCGTTGTAACCAAGGGGCACAAGAAAGTGTCCTTGATTATTCACTGCGCTTGCAAGAAGCATACAGACTGTTAAAACAAGTTGATCCTGATGGTGTCCGAGATGAGAACAAAGCGTTAATTGGACAATTTATTGTGGGCCTTAGACTATCTGAGGATAGAAAGCAAGCAAGCTGGTGGTCCATACAAAATCCAGGCGCAGAGTTTGACACCTTGAGAGACTTAACAGTTTGGGGACAACGACTCGCTGAAGTACCTGATCCCGCTTCACCGCAGCAGCAGTACATGGACACCCCTTCCGTGCCGGCAGCAGCATCTCCAATCCCTGCGATTCAGTCCAGTGCACAGACTATGTAACACCTGACCGGTTTGACCAACTGTGTGCTAATGTCGAGCAGCTGATGAAGGACGTGGCCAAGCTACAAGCTGGGAGAAGACCCAAGACAGATGCAAGGTCATCGGACAAGATTCAACTCGCCGACAGTCCTGACGACGTTCCGTGGATGAGGAGAAAGACACAGCCGTCGCGAGGAAAACCTGCAGACCGCCGCAGTCCTGACAGACGCCGCAACAGTCAGCAGAACGACTTAGGAGGACGCAACCTACAATCCCGTCCTTTAAACGAGCGACCCCTGGGCGAGAAGGGCCAACCCCAGGAGTAGACTGTCCAGGCCCTACGTCCAGCTGGGAACACAAGTATGTGGGAGACTGTCCATACTTACCAATCGTCATTGATGGCATCGCGATCTCCGCCTTGATAGACACTGGATCCCAGGTGACATCCATCCCCAGTACCCTTTACAAGCAGTTCTGGCCAGATGTTAAGCTAGAACCCCCTAATCCCGAGATGAACCTTGAAGCCACTAATGGTATTCCGGTTACCAGAGAGGGACAGTGGGAAGCTACAGTAAAGGTGGGGAGGGTGCACCGGGTTGTGGACTGGGCTCGGGTCTTCAATCACCCGCTCTATCTTGGCCCCTTTCTCTTCTGGGTCACCAGTGCTCGGTGCTGTCTCTGCTGTCACCACTTGACTTCCCTTGTTCTTGTCTCTCCACTATTCTAACTCCTTGCTGCTCTCCTCACTGCTCTATACCCAGCTCTCCTCCCACCAGGACCCTAGGAACGGGTGCCTAATTGGTCCTCTAGCACTAGGTGTTGCATGTGGTGTATGGAGCCTCAGGATTATCCCACTCACCACTGGAACGGAGAATACGGCACCTTAGTCAGGGGTGTAGTACCCTCCTGTGACGCACTCTCAGTGGGGCGCCACATACCTGTATCCCCCGGACCCCCTGTACCATTACACTATATACCCCGGACCCCCTGTACTATTACACTATATACCCCAGACCCCCTGTACTATTACACTATATACCTCGGACCTCCTGTACTATTACACTATATACCCCAGACCCCCTGTACTATTACACTATATACCCCGGACCCCCCTGTACTATTACACTATATACCCCGGACCTCCTGTGCTATTACACTATATACCCCGGACCTCCTGTACTATTACACTATATACCCCGGAGCCCCTGTATTACACTATATACCCCGGACCTCCTGTACTATTACACTATACACCCCGGACCCCCTGTACTATTACACTATATACCCCGGACCCCCTGTACTACTACACTATATACCCCGGACCCCCTGTACTATTACACTATATACCCCGGACCCTCTGTACTATTACACTATATACCCCGGACCCCCTGCACTATTACACTATATACCCCGGACCCCCTGTACTATTACACTATATACCCCGGACCCCCTGTACTACTACACTATATACCCCGGACCCCCTGTACTATTACACTATATACCCCGGACCCCCTGTACTATTACACTATATACCCCGGACCCCCTGCACTATTACACTATATACCCCGGACCCCCTGTACTATTACACTATATACCCCGGACCCTCTGTACTATTACACTATATACCCCGGACCCCCTGCACTATTACACTATATACCCCGGACCCCCTGTACTATTACACTATATACCCCGGACCCCCTGCACTATTACACTATATACCCCGGACCCCCTGTACTATTACACTATATACCCCGGACCCCGGAGCCTCTTTAGTCTCTTTCCTGCACTTGTGCTCAGTCTTGTCCCCGGACCCCCGCTCTCCTGTGATATGGGGGTCTTATCTCCGCCGGCTCCCTGGGGTGGGGGATTCTGGGGTTGTGTGGGGGACACAGACGGCATTTTTCTTCTTCTGTCTCATTTGATCTCATATTTCCAGATTCTCCTCACATCCTCCATCAGTCATCCACAGGTAACGAGGGGGCGCTGACAGAGGGGCGTCACACACTTAACCCCCTCCTGGCCACACACTGATCTCATTATCCCCTCATGATGTCTGGGGAAAAAGGAGATGAGAGGCGACACTCACAGCCCTGAAACTGTCACAAAATGGACACCGAGCCCAAGAGCTTACAATCTATGAGGAGAGGTGGACACCGAGCCCAAGAGCTTACAATCTATGAGGACAGGAGGACACCGAGCCCAAAAGCTTACAATCTATGAGGGGAGGAGGACACTGAGCCCAAGAGCTTACAATCTATGAGGAGAGAGGAGGACACTGCGCCTGAGAGCTTACAATCTATTAAGAGAGGAAGACACTGAGCTCAAGAGCTTACAATCTATGAGGAGAGAGAGGACACTGACCCCAAGAGCTTACAATCTATGAGGAGAAGGGGACACTGAGCCCAAGAGCTTACAATCTATGAGGAGAGAGAGGACACTGAGCCCAAGAGCTTACAATCTATGAAGAGAGGAGGACACTGAGCCCAAGAGCTTACAATCTATGAAGAGAGGAGGACACTGCGCCTGAGAGCTTACAATCTATTAAGAGAGGAAGACACTGAGCTCAAGAGCTTTCATTCTATGAGGAGAGAGGACACTGACCCCAAGAGCTTACAATCTATGAGGAGATGTGGACACTCAGTTATCTGTTCCTCAGAGCACCCCCACTCCGCTAGCTCCCAGGCCATGGGGTGTTGTCTCTTTGTGTGACAGACTTTCTGAAAGTCCTTCAGACAAAAACGGAACACTGGCAGCCTGACCGACCTGAGCACCAGCAGCATGCTGAAGCACATGGCAGCCAAGCTCCCCAGTAGGTGGGCAGAACGTGTGAATACAGAACCTTTGTGTGATGGTGAAACCACTGCCAGTTCCCCTGTGCTGTGTCTTTCTTAATCAGCTGTCCAGGGAGCAGGTGCTCACACCTCCTAACCACAATCTGCGGGTGCACAGACACAACAATCATCAGCCACCACGTCCACCTCATTGTCCCAGCAAAGCAGACAGTTGTCCCTGCCTGGGATGTAGCAAAGGAAGCAGAAATACTGAGCCGTGCACCCACAGGCACAAACCTTAAATGGCCACATAGACACATAGCTGCCCCTGGAAATGTTCCTATTTCAGGCTGTTGAAGCAGAGTCTTTCCCCAACCTCTTGGCTTTGGCCACCCCATGCCACTCTGTTCCCAGCGTCACTATTTTTTATTGTTCTGGGTTTGCCATGCCCAGCTTGCAGCAACACGTTGCTTAATATCACCCATACTCTGACCAATGCAGTAACCAGGAAGGTCCAAGTTCATGTGGACAGGGACGCTCCATCACCCTGATGGCACATTCGGTGAACCTGGTGGAGGTGGGACAGAGTCAGAGCCTTGAACATCATACATCCTATACACGCCTAGAATTATTATTATTATTTATCTATATAGCGCCATTGGATTCTATGGGGCTTTACATGAGGATAAGGGAGACAAGACAAGTACAATAAATGGACAATCAGGTCATACAGGTACAAGAGGGGAGAGGATCCTGTCCGTGAGGGCTCACAGTCTACGAGGGGCGGGTGGGGATACAGTAGGAGGGGGAAGTTCCAGTCGTGAGGCGGTGTGGTGGACCGGGTCTTATTGCAGGTGGTAGGCTTGGCGGAACAGGTGGGTCTTCAGGCTTCTTTTGAAAGTTCCCAGGGCAGGAGAATGTCTGATGTGTTGGGGCAGTGAGTTCCAGAGAATGGCAGATGCACGGGAGAAGTCTTGTATGCGGTTATGAGGAGAGTAGAGGACGAGTTCATTGGATGATCGCAGGATGTAAGTGATTTGTGTATTGAGGTAAAGAGTTCCAGAGTATGGGGGAAGCACGGGAGAAATCTTGAATACTGTTGTGAGAGGATGACATAAGGGGGGGGGAGTAGAGTAAGAGATCTTGGGAGGATCACAGGTTATGTGAGGGTAGGTATTGTGAGACTAAGTCAGAGATGTATGGAGGGGACAGGTTGTGGATGGCCTTGTATGTCAAGGTTAGTGTTTTAAACCGGGATCTCTGGGAAGCAGGGAGCCAGTGAAGGGCTTGGCAGAGGGGGAGACTGGGGAGTAGCGGGGAGACAGATGGATTAGGCGGGCAGTGGAGTTCAGGATAGATTGGAGAGGTGCAAGGGAGGTAGCGGGGAGGCCGATGAGTAGGAGGTTGCAGTAGTCGAGGCGGGAAATGATAAGAGCATGAAATAAGTGTTTTAGCAGTGTCGTGGTCAAGAAAAGTGCGGATCTGTGAAATGTGTCACGCTTCCAGGGGAAGGCGCCCTAGAGTGGACCCACTGGGCCGTGGTACCGAACTCCCCTGGGTGAGCTGATCCTAGTTTAACCAACCCCTATACAGGGATTGTCAGGGGCAAGCCCAGGGGGTCTAAATACCATAACTAGGGATGAGCAAGTCTACCCATTACTATATATAATAATATTTATTGATTTATATAGCGCTATTGACTCCATAGCACTTTACATACATCAGTAATGCTGTCTCTCTTGGATCTCACAATCTACACATCCTATCAGTATGTCTTTACAATGTGGGAGGAAACCGGAGTGCCCGGAGGAAACCCACGCAAACACAGGGAGAACATACAAACTCCTTGCAGATGTTGTCCTTAGTGTCCTTGGTGGGAATTGAACCCAGGACCTCAAGACTCCAGTGCTGCAAAGGCTGCAGTGCTAACCACTTGAGCCACCGTACTCGCTATTCAGCGAATAGTCGGGTACTCGCTGGACTCGTTACTCTGCAAGTTTCTTAGCGATTACTCGCACAGTAACGAGTCCAATGTAAATATAGGGAAATGCAATTCCTCTGCTGCTGGACCCTATAAAGAGGTCTGGTAGATAAGAAAACCTGCAATACCCTATTTTATTGTATATAAGCCGGTTATAAAAAGGCGTTCGTTGTAAAATGAAACCGTTTTTTGCCGGTTTTGCACTGTCCGTCACATTCCGCTCCCATAGACAACGTTACACTGAACCGAATTGAGCGTGACCGTCATTTACCGTCATAATCCGGTTATCTCTGTTTTTAATGAATGGTAGTTAAACAGTCAGGCTCTATCCGAATACGGGTCTTTGGAATCCTGTACTACACAAGACCGGTCACCGGATACTCGTGATCAATAGTGGGACCACCGCTGCTGCAGAATCGGGGATGATGTTATAGCAGCTAAGGATGGAATAGTTCTCCGCAGGTAGAACTGGGTTCCCCGGGGCAGTGATGATAAAGTCTATGGTGTAGTGTATGGTGCAGGTTGTGATGGGTGCAGTGCACTTACTGTCCTGATGCTGCAGAATTCTTCCTTCAGGATTCAGAGCTGACAGGCTGTGGCTCTCCAGGTTGTGATCCTCTGCAGACCTGTTTGGAGGGAATCATATGCAGGCTGATTCATGAGAGGGAGTCAGAGTCAGGGTTCACCGTGTTTACTTCTCAGTTTTCTCAGTTACAGTTCAGTCACAGTTCACAGTACAAGTCTCTACACGGGCTCACTCTCCCCTCCGGATTCCTTTACTCCCTGCAGCCAGGTTTTTCCTTTCTGTGACCCCTCAATCTTTCTCTGTCCTTTCCAGGCTTTAACTTTCTCTCTCTTTTCTCACTTGGTGTGCGTCTCCAGACAGTATGGCGGTGGCTCGGACCCCTGTGGGCCCTCCTGGTTGCCACTGAGCGGCCTGTCCTTTAGGGTGGGAACCCTAACGTAAAGCTGGAGTTCCCCGTCGGTTAATTTGGGGATACCGGGTAGATCGTCAGTCCCCTTCAGAGCCGACACTCTGCTGCTAGCCTAGCCTCCAATAGTCCTGCTTTGCTAGGCTCTATCAGGCTCCTTCTATCCGTGTACTTCGGGTTCAATAGGAGGGCTACTCCTCCTGCAGTCGGTCATCTCAGCCGTGTTTCTAGGACCCTGTGTCACTGGTCCTCTCTTCTCTCACACTCCTGGGGTGCTGGCTTCGGATGGGCTTTCTCTCTGTGGCTCGCACTGGCTCTCCAGATTCTGCGCTCCTTACACCCCACTCTTCCAGGACGTGTGCTTCTTGTCTTTGCATCTCAGCCTACACCGGCCTACAGACTCCTTCCTCCTACCCTTCTCTATATCTACCCTCTGTCACCTGACCTGCTTGCTGGCCCACCCACTGTCTCTAAACCCACCACCCCTTGCCCGCCTAGAGTTCCCAGGCTTCGGGTTGGGTGCTGCCCTCTAGTGGTTGTGTGGGCTATCTGTGAGGGTGTTGTGGTGCAACTGTCTTTCCTCCTACCTGGCTGCAGTTCCCTATGTTGCCTCCTGGTCACAGGGGCACCACAATGTCAGGTCCAGACAGGTAGATCTGGGTGTCGTCGGTGTAGAGGTGGTACTGGAGGCCATGGGACTCAATGAGTTGCCTTAGGCCAAGGGTGTAAATGGAGAAAAGTAACGGTCCCAGGACCAAGCCTTGGGGGATCCCGACAGATAGGGGGTAGGGCGAATAGGAGGTGTGGGAGTGGGTGACGCTGAAAGTTCGGTCCGCTAGGTATGAGGAGATCCAGGAGAGCGCTAGTTCATTGATGCCAAGGGATTCCTGGTTCTGAAGTAGAAGGGAATGGTCAACAGTGTCAAAAGCAGCATATAGGTCGAGGAGGAGGATGGAATAGTGACGCTTGCTCTTGGCAGTCAGTAGGCCGTTGGGGACTCTGGTTAGGGCTGTTTCAGTGGAGTGATGGTGTCGGAAACCAGATTGTAGGTGGTCCAAGAGGGAGCAGGAGGAGAGGTGAGAGGACAGTTCGGAGTGGACGTGCTGTTCAAGTAGTTTGGAGGCGAAAGGGAGAAGGAATATGGGGCGATAGTTAGAGACAGAGGTAGGGTCGAGGGAGGGTTTTTTGAGCATGAGTGTGATCAGGGCGTGTTTGAAGGCTGAGGGGAAGGTGCCAGTATGATAAGTTGAAGAGATGGGTTAGGGTTGGGATGAAAACAGAGGTGAGGTTGGGAATAAGGTGTGATGGGAGCGGGTCGTGGGCGCTGGTGATGAGGTGCGATTTCAACAGGAGGGAGGAGAGCTGGTCTTCAGTTATGGGGGAGGAAGCAGCTGATGGAGGGAGAGGGCAGTATAGGTGAGAGGGGAAGGTGTGGGGACAGTGGGTCAAAGCTGTCTCTGGCTTTGTCAAACTTCTCCTTGAAAAAGGAGGCAAAGCCTTCATCAGAGATAAGGGGGGAGGGAGGGGGAGCGGGCGTACAGAGTAAAGAATTGAAAGTTTTGAAAAGCTGTTTGGGATTGTGGGACAGGGAGGTTATTAGGGATGAGAAGGCGGCTTGTTTGGTGGTAGCAAGTGCAGCCTTGAAGTCAGTGAGGGCCTGTTTGAACAAAGCGAAGTGGAGTGGGACTTTTTCTATCTCCTCTCTGCGACCATGGAGGCCCGTCTCAGGTCTTTAGTGAGGGCGGTGTGCCAAGGTTGTCTGTTTGTGCATGGAGCATGGAGAGTGAGGGGGGCGGCTATGTCGAGGGCCTTAGTTATTGTGGTGTTGTATAGGGTGGTGGCAGTGTCTGTGTCGCGTATAGAAGTTATGTCGGTAAGAGGGAGAAGAATAGGGGGCCCAAGTTCCATCAGGGTTTCCGTCTCAACGTATGGCAGTTTGTCTCCCCTCCTCCTTGAGGGAATTACCCTCCCCATCAATTGGTGAAGAAAAAATGCAGAGAAGAGATTCCAGAATGCAGATTTATTAAAGGTGCATAAAAACGTCCAACTCTATAGGCACAAAGTCAATGCGTTTTGACGCAGGATCTTACTCATGGCTCCTGTATAAGAACCTGCGTAGAAATGCATTGGCTTTGTGCACACTATATTGCCTATACAGTTGGAAATTTTTATGCATGTCTCGGGTCCTTGTCCGGTATCCCACAATCAACAGACCGAATGATGCGTGATCAGCCCAAGAACCTTTATTGCTTGAAACATATAACATTCCATAAAACAATCCAGCAGAATACTGTATATCCAGGTAATCCAGGTTTCTCTAAACCCCTTGTGGAGCTGGTCTGAACTTAGCATCCCACACACACAGACTCACTGCAATCACACACTGCATCTCCTCCCCCCAACACCTCCCCAATCCAAATCCAGTTCTATGGAGACTCCAGGGGGGTGGTACAAACCCTTACAGACAAAGGTCTTGAATGACCAAATCAGGACATGTCCACAGTAATTCAATTATCAACTCAGGAGTGTAATTTGTACACAGGAAGTGGGGAAGGGCGGAATACACAGTATAGGAACACATTATCAAATGTATCACACCATCACAATGCACCGTTAATAAATCTGCATTCTGGAATCTCTTCGCTGGATTGTTTCTTCACCAATTGTCTCAAGCCCGAGACCAGGGCAGTATCCTTGCGGATCAGATCCAGGCGAGCCAGTAGACTAATACAGCATTGGTGAGCTGCATTTCCCTTCCTCCCTCCCTAATCTACTCATACCCTCCCCATCGCTCCCAAGCTGGGACCTGTGCAGAAGTGCATCGGCAAAGCGGCAACACGCTCTGCTGAAGCTTATCTGAGGACTGCACCAACATCGTGAGCGGTGATGATGCAATTATCAGCGTAACCATCCCGCTGCCTTGACTATTGAAATGCTCGCTTCACAGACTGAAAGAGGAAGCTTTGGATGCCCAGTAGGTGGCTATGGAGCAAGATTTTACAATGGGTGATACTACCCAACCCAGCCAATATTCTCAGCCCACAATGGGTGATGAGGGAGGAGAACAGTAGTTGTTTGCGCTACAGAGGGGACTCCCAATCCCAGCTTCTTGTTTTCCCAGGGTGGATGGTCTGAAGAAGAGGAGGAGGTAAGGCGGTGGGAGGAGAAGAGGACAGCTAATGTTTGTCCTGTTGGGGACATTGAACGTTTGCCTCTTTGTAGTGTCCAACTGCCTTTCCCAAGACCTTTGTGTAATACATATTTTGGCAACCACAAAATACTGGTTGTCCACCTTTCTCAACCCATGGTACAAGGAAGAATTTCCTCCTCTCATTTTGGAGTCAGAACGGAGTTGTACAATGCTAGGATACCAGAGGGCTGTTTTTGACAAATTACTGAAAATATTACTTTCAGACAATGCTGGCGGCAGAGGTACCATCTCTGTGCACCCACAAGGACTACAGGGGAGGGACACGCACACCAGGTGCAACACTGGCGGGGCTAAAATGTCCAAAAACTGGACCATTTTCATGAAACGGTCACATCAGCAAGGGCTATCTGTGGGGTGAACTCTGAAAAGGAGGGAGATGTTGACCAGGATAGTGAGAGTGTACTTAAATGAACATCACAGCATCCTTCTGGATCCTTCAGTGCCCTCTAACTATTGGGTGTCCAAGCCGCACTCTTGGCCCTCTCATTGTATGCACGCTTTGGAGGTGCTGCCTGCCCTGCTGCAAGTATGTTGTCTGTATGGGTTTTAGTTAGAAGCAATTAGAACAGATAGGTGCAAATGCCTGTCGGCAGAAAATGCAGACAGGCTGACTCCATAAAACTGAAGAAGGGCTGAATTTCGCCAGACTTTGTAAGCCCTCCGGATGACAACTCAACCTAAATTCACCGAAAATGTTCAGTTTTGTAAGTTAGCTAAAGGTGCATCCCTTCCCATCCAAATCCATTTTGTTCTTGAAATAACATCCTATTCTTCCTGCTTTTGCAACATGTACTTCATGGACATATATGTATACCCCCCAGGGGTGATTTTTGTGCCTCCTTTGTACATTCTGCACTGAGCTTCTCTAGTACTCCCACTCCTTACCAATGCCAACACAAAATGTTATAGTGAGACCCTCTTCACGCTGTCCTCCAGCTTGTATCAGAGAGCCCGATTTATCTTTTTGGGTCATCACTTGGACATTATGGAACAGCACCATTGGAATGCTCTGGCCACTGAGGTCCTTCACCCAAACTCTTTAAGGGTATGTGCACACAATCAGTAAAAGTGTTTTGGATGCAGCGCATTACTGCTCCTTCCAAAAAGCTGCGTTATAAAGTACCAGCATAGCAAATGGGATTTCCAGAAATCCCATGCTCACTGTGCTTCTCCCCGACACAGCCTGTTTTCACATGCGGTGGCGGTACAGGTTGCCACGCTTCCACATCTCCACAGCATGTTAATTGTCGAAGAGTCGGAAGAGATCGCCAGCGGGTGAATGCAGGGGGAAACCGCCCTGCACCGAATGAAGATTGTGGAAACAGGGCAGCTGCGGTCTGCCTGCGTTCACCCGCGGGTTCCCTCAGGTCCGGAGGCACTGAATCCTGGACAAAAATCTTCGGATCGTCTGCACATACCCTTACAGTGCCCATCACCTGAGTAATATGCTGCACACATTTCTTTAGATCTCAGCATTACACATAATAATAATATGAATAATGAAATACACTCTATATATATGCGGCTAGTCGGAAAATCTTACCCACACCACTTTAAAAACTGAAATTCTACATAACACTTCTCTTACCATACACCAAATACTACTGACATACACAGCAACCCAGTAGGTGCTTGGAACACGTGGGCAAAAAACTGTCTGAGTGTAAAACCATTGCCACTTTCCCTGTGTTACGTCCTTTGCAATATGCTGTCCAGAAAGCAACGCTGATGCCTCCTGCCCACACGCTGTGGCTGCACGTACACAACAGACATCAAGAACCATGTCCACTTTATTGTCCCAGCACAGTGTTTAGTTTTTCCTTTCCAGCATACAAGTGTTGTCCCAAATTGTTACTCACATAGGGCATACATATCCTGTAGCAATTTACAGTGTCTGATTCTGGCAAAATAACATTCATAGCTTGTCCAGAAGCCTAAATGAGAGTACTGTCTCTTTCCTTAACCCAACGCTTCCCTTTAATGTTATTAAAACGTTGAGAAAAAAAAAAGTGGGTCGGGTAGGGTCCATTTTAGGATATTTCTTGCAGGAGAGTATGATATGTCCATTCCCACACTGGGCCGTGTGTCTGAGCTCTGGACCAGTGGTGATCACTGGGGTAATACACTCTACAGACTCTTCAGCCTAACATATACAGATCACTGATGAGAGGTCACTACAGAGTTCACTACTACACCCAGACCACCAGGACATATACACATATAACAGGTGAGAGGCAGTATAGAGATCACTACTACACCCAGACCACCAGGACATATACATATCATGGGTGAGAGGTCAGTCTAGAGATAAGTATTACACCCAGACCACCAGGACATATACATATCATGGGTGAGAGGTCAGTCTAGAGATAAGTATTACACCCAGACCACCAGGACATATACACATCACGGGTGAGAGGTCAGTCTAGAGATAAGTATTACACCCAGACCACCAGGACATATACACATCACGGGTGAGAGGTCAGTCTAGAGATAAGTATTACACCCAGACCACCAGGACATATACACATCACGGGTGAGAGGTCAGTATAGAGATAAGTATTACACCCAGACAACCAGGACATATACATATCATGGGTGAGAGGTCAGTCTAGAGATAAGTATTACACCCAGACCACCAGGACATATACACATCACGGGTGAGAGGTCAGTCTAGAGATAAGTATTACACCCAGACCACCAGGACATATACACATCACGGGTGAGAGGTCAGTCTAGAGATAAGTATTACACCCAGACCACCAGGACATATACACATCACGGGTGAGAGGTCAGTATAGAGATAAGTATTACACCCAGACCACCAGGACATATACATATCATGGGTGAGAGGTCAGTCTAGAGATAAGTATTACACCCAGACCACCAGGACATATACAGATCACGGGTGAGAGGTCAGTATAGAGATAAGTATTACACCCAGACCACCAGGACATATACAGATCACGGGTGAGAGGTCAGTATAGAGATATGTATTACACCCAGACCACCAGGACATATACATATCATGGGTGAGAGGTCAGTCTAGAGATAAGTATTACACCCAGACCACCAGGACATATACATATCATGGGTGAGTGGTCACTATAGAGATCAGTACTACACCAGACCACCAGGACACATACATATCATGGGTGAGTGGTCACCACTGCACTGTAATCACTTTCTATACTCAGATCTTCAGTTTATAGGGTAGGATGATCTCACAGATGAGGCTTTATCGCCTGACTTTCTCCAGCTATCGATAACTTGGTGCGTTCGGACCTCATGTGGTGGCTTTGATGACTCTGTAGGGACAAAAGATCATTGGAAGTTTGTGTAATATGAAGGCTCCAAGTTCCATGTGGATACAAGAGGCATCCGAGCTGTAGAAGTCAGTGCATCTCATCCCTCCACCAGTATGGATCCTGTATGGCCGGTAACACAACACTCTGGCACCCGGTAATAGCCGTCATGTCTGATTATACGCAGACTTATGGCACATGATATACACAGAAATAAGCCATTACTGACCGGGACGTCCTCATGTTCCAGTAATGGAGACTCAGGAACAGATTTTAGGCTCCAGATGTTACAGATGTGCCCCGGAGCTGAGGAAGAGGGGGCACCGGCTGTTCCCCGGACAGAAGACGTCTCCAGATGGAACGTGACTGGAAAGTAATGTCACCCTGATATCTCAGCCCCACACAGGACGAACGGACACACTTATTACATGGGAAGCAGCAGGCGAGAATGAACCAAGACATGGACACGACAGTAATAGGGGGGAGAGAGAAGACGAAAGACAGGAGAGGGACAAAGAAGAGAGAAGAGGGAGTGGAAGACAAGAGACTGGAAGGATGAGTGGAGAGTGGATGAAATGAAAGCTGTAATGACAGCCAGACCGAGGAAAAGTCAAGGCTGCAGAAATCCAAGAGGAAAGTCCGGGCCGACAAGGCCGAGAGGAAAGCCCGAGAGGAAAGCCCGGGCCAAACATGTCCAAGGGCAAGGGCGAGAGGAAAGCCTGGGCCAAACGTGTCCAAGGGCAAGGGCGAGAGGAAAGCCTGGGCCAAACGTGTCCAAGGGCGAGAGGAAAGCCTGGGCCAAACGTGTCCAAGGGCAAGGGCGAGAGGAAAGCCTGGGCCAAACGTGTCCAAGGGCGAGAGGAAAGCCTGGGCCAAACGTGTCCAAGGGCGAGAGGAAAGCCTGGGCCAAACGTGTCCAAGGACAAGGCCGAGAGGAAAGCCCGGGCCAAACGTGTCCAAGGGCGAGGCCAAGGGGAAAGCCCGGGCCAAACGCCTCCAAGGGCGAGGCCAAGGGGTAAGCCTGGGCCAAACGTGTCCAAGGGCGAGGCTGAGGGGAAAGTCCGGGCCAAACGCCTCCAAGGGCGAGGCCGAGGGGTAAGCCTGGGCCAAACGTGTCCAAGGACAAGGCCGAGAAGAAAGCCTGGGCCAAACGTGTCCAAGGGCGAGGCTGAGGGGAAAGTCCGGGCCAAACGCCTCCAAGGGCGAGGCTGAGGGGTAAGCCTGGGCCAAACGTGTCCAAGGACAAGGCCGAGAGGAAAGCCTGGGCCAAACGTGTCCAAGGGGGAGGCTGAGGGGAAAGCCCGGGCCAAACGTGTCCAAGGGCGAGGGCGAGGCCGAGGGGAAAGTCCGGGCCAAACGTGTCCAAAGGTGAGGCCGAGAGGAAAGCCCGAGCCAAACGTGTCCAAGGGCAAGGGCGAGGCTGAGGGTTAAGCCCGGGCCAAACGCGCCCAACGGCGAGGCCAAGGGGAAAGCCCGGGCTGAATGCCTCTAAGGGCGAAGCTGAGGGGAAAGCCCGGGCGAATGCCTCCAAGGGCGAGGCCGAGGGGAAAGCCCGGGCCAAACGTATCCAAGGGCGAGGCTGAGAGGAAAGCCTGGGCCAAATATGTCCAAGGGCGAGGCTGAGGGGAAAGCCCGGCCAAACGTGTCCAAGGGCGAGGTCGAGAGGTAAGCCTGGGCCAAACGCCTCCAAGGCCGAGGGGTAAGCCTGGGCCAAACGTGTCCAAGGACAAGGCCGAGAGGATAGCCTGGGCCAAATATGTCCAAGGGCGAGGCTGAGGGGAAAGCCCGGGCGAACGCCTCCAAGGGCGAGGCCGAGGGGAAAGCCCGGGCCAAACATGTCCAAGGACAAGGGCGAGGCCGAGGGGAAAGCCCGGGCCAAACATGTCCAAGGACAAGGGCGAGGCCGAGGGGAAAGCCCGGGCCAAACGTGTCCAAGGGCGAGGCCGAGGGGTAAGCCTGGGCCAAACGTGTCCAAGGACAAGGCCGAGAGGAAAGCCTGGGCCAAACGTGTCCAAGGGCGAGGCTGAGGGGAAAGTCCGGGCCAAACGCCTCCAAGGGCGAGGCCGAGGGGTAAGCCTGGGCCAAACGTGTCCAAGGACAAGGCCGAGAGGAAAGCCTGGGCCAAACGTGTCCAAGGGCGAGGCTGAGGGGAAAGCCCGGGCCAAGTGTCCAAGGGCGAGGGCGAGGCCGAGGGGAAAGCCTGGGTGAACGCCTCCAAGGGCGAGGCCGAGGGGAAAACCCGGGCCGAACGCCTCCAAGGGCGAGGCTGAGGGGAAAGCCCGGGCCAAACGTGTCCAAGGGTGAGGCCGAGAGGAAAGCCCGGGCCAAACGTGTCCAAGGGCAAGGGCGAGGCTGAGGGTTAAGCCCGGGCCAAACGTGTCCAAGGGTGAGGCCGAGAGGAAAGCCCGGGCCAAACGTGTCCAAGGGCAAGGGCGAGGCTGAGGGTTAAGCCCGGGCCAAACGCGTCCAAGAGCGAAGCTGAGGGGGAAAACCCGGGCGAATGCCTCCAAGGGCGAGGCCGAGGGGAAATCCCGGGCCAAACGTATCCAAGGGCGAGGCTGAGAGGAAAGCCTGGGCCAAATATATCCAAGGGCGAGGCTGAGGGGAAAGCCCGGGCGAACGCCTCCAAGGGCGAGGCTGAGGGGAAAGCCCGGGCCAAACGTGTCCAAGGGCGAGGTCGAGAGGTAAGCCCGGGCCAAACATGTCCAAGGGCGAGGCTGAGGGGAAAGCCCGGGCGAACGCCTCCAAGGGCGAGGCTGAGGGGAAAGCCCGGGCCAAACGTGTCCAAGGGCGAGGTCGAGAGGTAAGCCCGGGCTAAACATGTCCAAGGGCGAGGCCGAGGGGTAAGCCTGGGCCAAACGTGTCCAAGGGCGAGGCTGAGGGGAAAGCCAGGGCCAAACGCCTCCAAGGCCGAGGGGTAAGCCTGGGCCAAACGTGTCCAAGGACAAGGCCGAGAGGAAAGCCTGGGCCAAACGTGTCCAAGGGCAAGGGTGAGGCCGAGGGGAAAGCCTGGGTGAACGCCTCCAAGGGCGAGGCCGAGGGGAAATCCCGGGCCAAATGTGTCCAAGGGTGAGGCCGAGATGAAAGCCCAGGCCAAATGCCTCCAAGGGCGAGGCTGATGGGTAAGCCCGGGCCAAACCGTCAAGGCGAGGCCAAGGGGAATGCCGGGCCGAATGTCTCCAAGGCAAAGCTGAGGGGAAAGCCCGGCAATGCTCCAAGGGTCGAGGCCGAGGGGAAAGCCCGGGCCAAACATATCCAAGGGCGAGGCTGAGAGGAAAGCCTGGGCCAAAAGTCCAAGGGCGAGGCGAGGGGAAGCCGGCCAAACGTGTCAAGGGCGAGGTCGAGAGTAAGCCTGGCCAAAGCCTCCAAGGCGAGGGGTAAGCCTGGCCAAACGTGTCCAAGGACAAGGCCGAGGGATAGCTGGGCAATATGTCCAAGGGGCAGGCTGAGGGGAAAGCCCGGGCCGAACGCTCCAAGGGCGAGGCCGAGGGAAAGCCGGGCCAAACATGTCCAAGGAAAGGGCGAGGCCTGAGGGGATAAGCCCGGGCCAAACTGTCCAGGACAAGGGTCGAGGCCGAGGGGAAAGCCCGGGCCAAAGTGTCCAAGGGCGAGGCCGAGGGGATAAGCCTGGGCCAAACGCTCCAAGGACAAGGCGAGAGGAAAGCCTGGGCCAAACGTGTCCAAGGGCGAGGCTGAGGGGAAAGTCCGGGCCAAACGCCTCCAAGGGCGAGGCCGAGGGGTAATGGGCCAACGTGTCCAAGGACAGGCGAGAGGAAAGCTGGGCAAACGGTCCAAGGTGTAGCTGGTAGGAAAGCCGGCCAAGTGTCCAAGGGGCGAGGGGTGGCGAGGGGAAAGCCTGGGTGAACGCCTCCAAGGGCGAGGCCGAGGGGAAAACCCGGGCCGAACGCCTCCAAGGGCGAGGCTGAGGGGAAAGCCCGGGCCAAACGTGTCCAAGGGTGAGGCCGAGAGGAAAGCCCGGGCCAAACGTGTCCAAGGGCAAGGGCGAGGCTGAGGGTTAAGCCCGGGCCAAACGTGTCCAAGGGTGAGGCCGAGAGGAAAGCCGGGCCAAACGTGTCCAAGGGCAAGGGCGAGGCTGAGGGTTAAGCCCGGGCCAAACGCGTCCAAGAGCGAAGCTGAGGGGAAAGCCCGGGCGAATGCCTCCAAGGGCGAGGCCGAGGGGAAATCCCGGGCCAAACGTATCCAAGGGCGAGGCTGAGAGGAAAGCCTGGGCCAAATATATCCAAGGGCGAGGCTGAGGGGAAAGCCCGGGCGAACGCCTCCAAGGCGAGGCTGAGGGGAAAGCCCGGGCCAAACGTGTCCAAGGGCGAGGTCGAGAGGTAAGCCCGGGCCAAACATGTCCAAGGGCGAGGCTGAGGGGAAAGCCGGGCCAAACGTGTCCAAGGCGAGGTCGAGAGGTAAGCCCGGGCTAAACATGTCCAAGGGCAGAGGCCGAGGGGTAAGCCTGGGCCAAACGTGTCCAAGGGCGAGGCTGAGGGGAAAGCCAGGGCCAAACGCCTCCAAGGCCGAGGGTAAGCCTGGGCCAAACGTGTCCAAGGACAAGGCCGAGAGGAAAGCTGGGCCAAAGTGTCCAAGGCAAGGGTGAGGCCGAGGGGAAAGCCTGGGTGAACGCCTCCAAGGGCGAGGCCGAGGGGAAATCCGGGCCAAATGTGTCCAAGGGTGAGGCCGAGATGAAAGCCCAGGCCAAATGCCTCCAAGGGCGAGGCTGAGGGGTAAGCCGGATCAAACGTGTCCAAGGGCGAGGCCGAGGGGAAAGCTTGGGCCAAACATGTCCAAGGGTGAGGCCGAGATGAAAGCCCAGGCCAAATGCTCCAAGGGCGAGGCTGATGGGTAAGCCCGGGCCAAACGCGTCCAAGGGCGAGGCCAAGGGGAATGCCCGGGCCGAATGTCTCCAAGGGCAAAGCTGAGGGGAAAGCCCGGGCCAAACATATCCAAGGGCGAGGCTGAGAGGAAAGCCTGGGCCAAATATGTCCAAGGGCGAGGCTGAGGGGTAAGCCCGGGTCAAACGTGTCCAAGGGTGAGGCCAAGGAGAAAGCCCGGGCCAAAGGTGTCCAAGGGCGAGGCCGAGAGGAAAGCCCGGGGCGAACGCCTCCAAGGGCGAGGCTGAGGGGAAAGCCCAGGCCGAATTCGTCCAAGGGCGAGGCGGAGGGGAAAGCCCAGGCCAAACGCACCCAAGGGTGAGGCCGAGGGGAAATGAGTCGGTCGACAGGGTAGGAGGAACTTGGATAACGGAATAGGTTGTTACCTCGGTGGGGGATCACGGCTGGTCGGTTCCCGATTCCGTGCTCTGGACCCTCAATGGCAAGAATGATGATGATGGATGGTGAAATGGTAACGTGACGCCGCCTGTCGTACCTGGTAACGTAGACACCAGCGCTGCAGCCGGCTGCTGAGGTGATGGTGGGTGCAGCACAGTGTAGTACAGCTCCCCACAGGTGGAGCTTTACCTCAGGGCAGCGGGGTGGATGAGGGGAGTAGTGGCGGCTGTGCAATGAACGCTGCAGGCGGCGGTGAAGCAGGCACATACACACAATAGTCTCCGTTTCGGTACCTTTTTACTGTTGTCCGGTAACAGGCACGGTCCAGGAGGGTAACCAGGTGTTGGTGCAGCTTGTGACGTTCACCTTGGAGAGTTGTGAGGCCTCCTCTGTTATTATGTGCGGTGATTGGGGTAAGTCCTGCCTGTAACTGAACCTGCCGCTCCTTCTCCCTCTCAGGATACTGCTCTCCAACTGACAATAAAGACCTTGCTGTGGGGATCCCTATTCTCCTCTTGGGCTCCTGGTCCTATACTTGGTCAAGTTGGTGTCTCACTCAGGGAACTTCAGGGGGGACCAATTCCTCCTGGGGGCTACGGGTTTTCTCTGCTACCTATGGACGAATAGCAGTTTTGGACTCCAGTGTCCGGGGGCCTAAATGGATACTGGATAAGTTCCCTTCCGCTTTCTTCTACTCCTTCCACTGGCCTCCGTCCCTCTCCCTAGGGTGCTGCACAGCTGGTCAGTGCTCCCTGGTCCTGGGCCCGGCTTGATCCCAGCAACCAGCTCCTTCCAGTCCCTTCTCTTTGGCTGTCTGACTGGAACTACCTGCTTCCTTTACTGCTCAGGGCAGACTAACTGACTCCTCCCCTCAGGCCAGGATCCTTATAGGAGAACTTGCTTAAGGCAGCAGGTAGAGCTCCCCCTCCAGGTCTGGGGTGGAAGGTGTTGTGTGCTGTGTGTACCACGTGTATGTCTCTCCTTGCAGCGGTGGGTCCTGTGGCAATCCCCAGCAGGTGCTGCATTCCCCCCTAGTTAACTTCAGTCCTCCAGACTGAAACATTTTTTCACAAACATAACTATTTACATTTGAAATTTGTACAGAGTCTCAAAATTAAAATTTACAAAAATCAGGGAAAAATTAGAAAAACGGGTAACCAGTCCGTACAGTGCTAATCCATCTGCAGCAGGCTGCTTAAAGTATTTTTGCCACCACCAGTCCTTACGCCAACTCCTCTCACCCCTCTTGATGTTGTGTAGCTGGTTTGGGTTGTTTTAGCCTACTCTTCACCCTTCTCTGCACACTAGCATTTACAACATACATACATTTTAAACATATTTACAGTTTACAGCTTATTCTCTGTATCTAAGTGGTGGTTGACCAAAGTTACTACGGGTTGACCTGCGTAGCACTGGGGTGTCAGTAGTGTCTGTACCTGATGCGGTGTATGCAGGGCTGCACGGTCCATTGGACAGTGTGGGCCCTGAGGATCAAGCGGCAGGCAGGCCGGGGAGCGGCAGTGTAGAAGGGGGCAGCGCCAGCATCACACACTGGCTTCCTGTGTGATGGGCGCCACCAGCTTCAGCGGGTAAGAAGCACTCGACAGCCCCCCCCCCCACTCCTCAATTAAGGCTGCTGGAGGGCGGTGGTGTTGTAACCTGACAGCACCCACCCCCCCTAACGCTCCTCACTCTTAATGGTGCTGGAGGGCAGCGGTGCCTCAACCTGACAGCTCCTTCCCCCTTCCCCCTGCTCCTCACTAAAGGCTCAGGCGGCAGAAGGGCTTGATGCACCCCTGGGTGTATGCACTGTCTCTCAGTCTATTAGATCTACGTGTTTCTGGAATACCGTAGTGTTGGCGTAGTCTCTCTAGTGGACTGGCAGGTTCACCGATTGCAGGGATCTCTGGTTCCAGTACAACAGGTGCTTCTCCTGCTCTTTGTGCTTCTGGTGGTTGGGGAAATGTCAATATTGGGATTAGGTATGCACCTTCTATTGGGGGCCAATCTGCAGGTAATTCTCCGATGAGTGTCTGGACGGTTTTGGCTCCTCTTTGGGTTCTGGACAAGGTACATCTTATTCTGGTTTTAACTGTTGAGGGCACTTCTTTAAATGATCTCTGGACACTGTTGCTGTTGTTTCTCCATTGTCTTTGCTGATCAGACAGGTCTTCTGGTTGTCAACGTTTGATGTTAATACAGTGTATGGTTCTGCTTCCCATTAATCATCTAGTTTGTGCATTCTTTTCCTTTTCAAAACAAATTCACCTGGTGTTAAGGGCGTTCCTTGTGCACTTATGTTGAAATTAATTTTTTGTTTTTCTCTGGATTTTGACAGACTTCTCTCAACACATTCCTATATTTTCTTGTACTGTTCTGTTCTAGTATCCCAATCTGCATCTGCAGTATCGTCTTCAGGAACTACTATGCCTATTTCAAAGTCTACTGGCAATTTTCCTGGTCTTGCTCTCATGAGGTTTGCAGGGGTACAATTAGTTGAGCTTACTGGGATGTTGTTGTAGATGTCAACAAGATCTGGTAACTTCTCTGGCCATCTGTTTCGCTCATCTAAGGGCAAAGTTTTCAGCAATTCAATTACCAAATGATTCATCTTTTCCAACATTCCATTAGTTTGGGGATGGTAAGACGTGGTGCAAATTTTCTTGCATCCGTATAGGCGACAGAACTCTTGAAATTCTTCCGCTTCAAAGGCAGGACCTTGGTCTGTCAATATCATTCTGGATAACTATGGGGTCTGCAGAAATAGGCTTGAAATGTTCTTGCTGCTGTCTCAGCTGTTAAGTCCTTTACCGGAGCTACCACAAGGAATCTGGAATAGTGGTCTACCATGGTCAGATCATAGGTGTAGCCTGATTTGCTGGGTGTGAGTTTGATGTGATCTAAGGTTACCAGTTCTAAGGGTTGTTTGGTGATGATCGGTTGGAGTGGTGCTTTATGGCTGTTACGGTCTCCTCTTCTTAATGAGCATGGTCCACAATTCTTGCACCATTTCTCTATGGAAGACCTCATGCTGATCCAATATAATCTCTCACGTAACAATATTTCCAGTTTTCTCCATCCAAAGTGTCCTGCTCCGTCATGGTCGCTTCTAACACCATTTGGACGTCTCTCTTTGGAACCACAACTTGCCATACCATTTCATGTGTTCCTGGGTTGATATACTGTCTGCACAAGTGACCTTGATAGATGAATAACCGGCTTCTTTCTTTCCACAGGTGTTGGGCCTCTGGTGGAGCATTCTTCTCAAGTTGGGAATCCGGTTGGGTTACCAGCCTCTTCACTAGGCTCACTGCCGGATCACTGTCTTGTGTCTCTTTCCATCCATAGTGAGGCAACGGGTTTAGTGCAACACTGACGGTTCTGGTAGATATGGTCTTCTGTCATCTTCCATTTTCTACTTGTATCCCCCAATGTGTCTAGAGTAGAGGAGGATAATGACTGGACACAGTATACAGATGAAATCTGATCACAGAGTAGATGATAATGACTGGACACAATATACATATGAGGACTGACCACAGAGGAGTAGAGGAGGATAATGACAGGACACAGTATACAGATGAGGTCTGACCACAGAGTAGAGGAGGATAATGACTGGACACAGTATACAGATGAGGTCTGACCACAGAGGAGTAGAGGAGGATAATGACTGGACACAGTATACAGATGAGGTCTGACCACAGAGGAGTAGAGGAGGATAGTGACTGGACACAGTATACAGATGAGGTCTGACCACAGAGGAGTAGAGGAGGATAATGACTGGACACAGTATACAGATGAGGTCTGACCACAGAGGAGTAGAGGAGGATAATGACTGGACACAGTATACAGATGAGGTCTGACCACAGAGTAGAGGAGGATAATGACTGGACACAGTATACAGATGAGGTCTGACCACAGAGGAGTAGATGATAATGACTGGACACAGCATACAGATGAGGTCTGACCACAGAGTAGAGGAGGATAATGACTGGACACAGTATACAGATGAGGTCTGACCACAGAGGAGTAGATGATAATGACTGGACACAGCATACAGATGAGGTCTGACCACAGAGGAGTAGAGGAGGATAATGACTGGACACAGTATACAGATGAGGTCTGACCACAGAGTAGAGGAGGATAATGACTGGACACAGTATACAGATGAGGTCTGACCACAGAGGAGTAGATGATAATGACTGGACACAGCATACAGATGAGGTCTGACCACAGAGGAGTAGAGGAGGATAATGACTGGACACAGTATACAGATGAGGTCTGACCACAGAGGAGTAGAGGAGGATAATGACTGGACACAGTATACAGATGAGGTCTGACCACAGAGGAGTAGAGGAGGATAATGACTGGACACAGTATACAGATGAGGTCTGACCACAGAGGAGTAGGAGGATAATGACTGGACACAGTATACAGATGAGATCTGACCACAGAGGAGTAGAGGAGGATAATGACTGGACACAGTATACAGATGAGGTCTGACCACAGAGGAGTAGAGGAGGATAATGACTGGACACAGTATACAGATGAGGTCTGACCACAGAGGAGTAGAGGAGGATAATGACTGGACACAGTATACAGATGAGATCTGACCACAGAGGAGTAGAGGAGGATAATGACTGGACACAGTATACAGATGAGGTCTGACCACAGAGGAGTAGAGGAGGATAATGACTGGACACAGTATACAGATGAGATCTGACCACAGAGGAGTAGAGGAGGATAATGACTGGACACAGTATACAGATGAGGTCTGACCACAGAGGAGTAGAGGAGGATAATGACTGGACACAGTATACAGATCACAGTATCAAAGAATAGTGTTTGTCTTTCTTTCTGCAGCATCACACTGGTGACTCCTGTGCAGTCTGTGACCTCTCTGTATACACAGGTCCTATCACACTGGTGACTCCTGTGCAGTCTGTGACCTCTCTGTATACACAGGTCCTATCACACTGGTGACTCCTGTGCAGTCTGTGACCTCTCTGTATATACAGGTCTTATCACACTGGTGACTCCTGTGCAGTCTGTGACCTCTCTGTATATACAGGTCTTATCACACTGGTGACTCCTGTGCAGTCTGTGACCTCTCTGTATATACAGGTCTTATCACACTGGTGACTCCTGTGCAGTCTGTGACCTCTCTGTATATACAGGTCTTATCACACTGGTGACTCCTGTGCAGTCTGTGACCTCTCTGTATATACAGGTCTTATCACACTGGTGACTCCTGTGCAGTCTGTGATCTATTACTATACACAAGTCTTCTCACACGTGCTGCAGTTTTGCTCTATTTCTTCCATTCTGTATCTGGTACACCGCACCCCCTATGTCGGTCCCTGATATTCAGGACCCCCAGAAGTCAGATTTGTGGTAACAGTATTTTATTAGTTAAATAAATCATAAAATAAACTTTTCCCTTTAGAAACAGTCAGTGGGGGCCATGTGGTGCGAAGTCCCCCGGAGCGGAGGAAAGGCTTCTATGTACAGTATGAGGCAGCTGAGCGCGGGGCCCCGGGCCCTGGGTCACCTCCTCTTCTCCTTCACACTGTAGGACAGAACGAGGGGCGCTGGCTGAAAGACAAACAAGAGACATGAGAAGGGGCACTACAGGCCCATACAGGGTCTCCACCACACACACACAGGGTCATACACATGGGGTATACAGGGGGTCTCCACCACACACACAGGGCCATACATGCAGGGTATATGGGGGTCTCACCCAAACACAGGGTGTCATGGACTACTTAGTCAGGACCTTGCAGCTCTCTGGCGCCCTTATCCTGCTGGCCAATCAGGGTATTGACAGAAAAATAGAATTATTCTTACCGTTAATTCGGTTTCTAGGAACCTTCCACGACAGCATAGGAGGTAGCCTCGCCACGCCCTAATTGGGACAGGAAGCAGAAGAGGTTAAAAGGACCCTCCCACCTCCCACTAGCCAGTGTCTTACAAAGAACCATAGCCTGAGAGCAATAATAACAGTAATACATTCCAGGAAAAATCGAGGAACATAGGGAGGGAAATAAGTGCTGTCGTGGAAGGTTCCTAGAAACCGAATTAACGGTAAGAATAATTCTATTTTCTCTAGTCACCTTCCACGACAGCATAGGAGGAATACCAACGAACTAATACTTAGGGTGGGACGACAGCCTGCAGGACTATCCTGCCAAAAGCTAAAGTCCCAGGGGAAGCCAGGGCCAGACAGTAAAACTTCGGGAAGCATGCAATGAACCCCAGGAAGCAGCCTAGCAAACTGCTCCGGAGAAGTCGCAGCCCCTTTCCTCCCAGGAGACAGAGGGAAAACTGGAGAAACGAGCAGGAACAGCTGGGAAAGGAAGGAGTCCGGAAAGAAATTCCGAAACCAGGGGGCGAAAGAATGTAGAGCCATTGCCTCGCCCGTATGACGACCAAAAGGGCGGCCAACATATAGAGCCACACGCCAGGACGCCCACACTCCAGAGCACTGCACCATGGACAGAAAAATAAAGAAAGTTCACCACCAACGGAGTCCGCGGAAGTTGACAAAGGGAAGGAAGAAACATCCACTGGGAGCGAAAGAATGCCGAGAAGACCTCGGGAAGAAACGAAGGGTCCAGGTGAAGGATAAAGCAGTCATCCAGGACAGACAGCGACGAGTCCTGGCCAGAGAAAGCCTGAAGCCCCCCCAACACATAGGCCAGAAGCAACCGCCAGCAGAAACGCCAACCCGTTCGACAACAACGGATATCACAGGAGGACAGAAGTCCAAAAGGAAGGGCGAAAAAGCCCAGTCAGGCCAACAAAGAGGACCCCGCCGAATCCGTGGCAAACCTAGAACCAAACGCCGAACCCGGCATGTGCCGGATCAAAGACGCCGGCCCTAACCACATGTAGGAGAAAAACCACTTCACACCCGCATGACAAAGTGCCGAAGTGACCGGAATGCGGAATGTCCGCAAGGAGGCCACCAACTCGGCCGACAGGCCCAGAGGCCTCAGCCCTGGTCCTCAGAAACCCTGCAGCTAAGTTGAGCTGCCGAGCATCCGAAGGAACAGAAGACCACGAGATAGCAAGCAGAGGTCCGAATGCAAAAGGACTGGTCCACCGACCTAGAGCGCCATGAGCAGGATGAACCAATACCACCTCGCCCATAGAGGGGCCCTCAGAACAGTGTGGACCCCTTACCAGACCCCCCCCAGGAATCTCACGAGAAGGGAGAAGGGGGACAGGAAGCCAGAAGCAATAAGAAAAAACCTCAGTCTGGGAGAAAGAGGTCCATCCCCCACCAGGCCTCAACTCGAGGTGCAGGGAGACATAGGCTGCTACAGTATGAATCGCCCGGGAAGCAAAAAGGACGAGCTCCGGGCATCCCAACAGGCGACCAGGGAGCAGAACACCGCTTGGACCAGGCTCCCCCTTCCCGGGAGGACCTCCCGGAGGCTGAACACCCAGCCTGAAGGGGCAGGGATCCTATCAGGCGGACTACAGAAGGAAGAAGAGGAACGCGGTCGGACGAATACCAACAGCATCGCCCAATGGCAAGTGGCCCACAGTTGCCAGGGAACGGGGCCCGCTAGGGGGAGAGCCTGTAGCCAGCAAGTGTCATCCATAGATCATGACTCGGATGATAAGTACAGCTTAGGAACTGAACCCACAGCCACAGCTGGGTGAATGGGGCACGGGGCAGGAGATTCACTGCTCCATTGTTGCTGCCACAGCAGCCACTCGCTAGAATGGCCCATCCCCGGAAAGGAACACGAACAGCCAAAAAGGACCTCAAGTACCACTCTCAGTTCCCAGCGAATAGAGGACCGCGAATGAAGAGGAGACCCCAGACTCCTTGGAGAGGGCGACCCCCGCCCCCCCCCACCTAGGTTGGCATCCAGAGGAAAAGCCACCAGGGGAGTCAAAACCCAGGCCACCCCTAAAAGCAGGCCGTTGGATTTAACTACCAGAGGAGGGATGAGGAGGCAATCCCCGGGAGACGAACCCGGGGATTCAGAGGACGGCAGACCGCCCCAACAGGAGAAGACATGGTCCAGATGAACCTGAGTGAGCCTGAGCCCACCTGACAGGCAGGATGGAGAACGTCAATGATCCCAGAGCCGACCGTCGCCCGAAAGGAGGGAGACGCCCGACTGCGCAGAAGCGCAGCAGAGACTCCACCACCCTGCACCCGAAGGACAGGGGAGAAGGAGCAAGAAGAAGGAAACAGCCCAGACATAGCACCCAGACAGAGGCTGCAATCCAATAGGAAAGCAACGACCTCCGCCATATTGAACGAGAAACCCCGGAGCCGAGGAGAACCCCCATGAAAAGAAAGCGGAGGACTGTTCCTCTGTACAGGATTGTGAACCTGAGGAGCATCTGGGGGTGAGGGAGAATGGGCACCCGCAGTATGCGTCAGTCCAGTCGAGTGGAGCCATCTGGTGGCGTAGCCCTGCCCCCATGAAGGGGGAGGCGTTGGAAGCCGACGATGACACAAGCCCCTCCAGAGGGCTAGTTCGACCAAGAAGAGTCGGGAAAGCCCCCAACCCCTCCTCACAGCCTGGACAGACGAGAAGACCGTCGGGCGAAGGAGATCCTGAACTCCGGAGTACACAAGAACCTAAGTACCCTGAGAGGGCAGGGTAGGAGCCCGGAGAGCAGGCGGAGGAGGCAACTCGAACACGATGAGGATGTCTTCGGAAAGACCCTCAGAACCCCCGGCAAGCAGCGAAGTCAGCCACTGGGGGAGAACACCACAAAGCATTTACTGATCTCAGGGAGACCAGTCCAAGAACCCACTGCGGGCAGCAGGCGAAAATGCCCAACACAGAGAATTCCGAGGCGTAATGCCTCCTGGGAAATATGAATATACCACTAGAGCCCGTGGTGCCTCGGGTAGGAGGCTCAAACACAGGACCGGGAAAGAAAGGCTGAGTTCGCCCTTTTACCCCTTCCCCCACCGAGCCACTGAGAGGCAGAGTACAGCAGCTGCAGCGGACAAGGCACGAGGACAACTAGTCCAAGGCCTACAAGGGAACTCCACCGCCCAGGAACCCCTGGCTAGGAGGTCCGAGGTACCAAGTGCCAAAGGGACCACCAACTAGTAGGCCGCACCGGAAGAGCCCTGCGCTCAAGTTGCCTGGTCCATAAAGGCAACAAGGCCAGGTCCAAACACCAAGAACCCAATGAAGGGTAGAGAGCAGAGTCTCATTAAGGCACTCCTCAAAGTCAGCCCCAAAGTCCGTCAGGTGGAGACGGATAGACAGAGATACAGGGTGTCAGACGGACCCAGGCATCTGCAAGCCCCCAGGAAGCTCACCGGAGAAAGGGAAGGAAGACAAGGAGCTCCACCATAGGGAGCCCCTGAAGGGAGCCCAGTTGACCATCGTCCACAGACAAAGGCAGAAGGCCCACAACCATGCAGCCCATCTGGCCCAGGTGGGAGGCAGCCTCAAAGGGGAGCGCAGTCTTGTTAGCTACATGCCAACCTGCACCCCCCCCGGGGACCCCGTGAATCAGAGATGCCACGAGAGAAACCAACTACTGGGATCACCCCCTGAAGGAATTCTCAGGAAAGCTCCAATCCTGAACAATGGTAGAATGGACTGGAAAGCTGACTGGGCTGGCAGCTCCAAAGCCGCCAACATCCCCAGATGGTAGAACTTTCCCATAGAGCTCTGACCGGCCCTAGCCCAAGTTCCTCTAAGTAGAAGAGGAACCTACACAGTTCAGTGGCACTGGAAGATGGAGCGACAGCAGCCCAAACCTGACCTTCCCTCTCCCAGGAGCATCCCCAAAAGGAGCTGCCAGAGAGAATGAGGAAAGGGAAGCCTGAATCTCCAGGAAAACCCGGGATCTCATGCCATACACTAGGCTAGTGTGTGAAGCCCAACCAGGACAACAGGCATTAACGGACCTCCCAGAGGGGGCTGATGCCAGACTTGTCCCCTGAACCAAAGCACAGGTAAGGGGACCAACAATAACAACTGCCCATAGGCAGAAAAGAGGACCCCCCCCCACACTCCATCAGACATACACTGTGGCAGGGGAAACACTGGCACTGCAGCTGCAGGAGAAGACCCAGTAGCACACATAGGACAGTACCTTACCGTGGCTCAGAAGTCTTCAGGGCAGCCTTCCTAAAGAAAGGCCTGCCCCCCAGTGTCTGTAACGAGTTCCCCGCTTCCCGCACCGGGTCCTGGCCAGGCCACCCGCAGTGGTGGCGTGGCCGCATGCTGATCGCCAGGTCCCGTCACTGGAACCCGGAAGCGCTACGCTCCCGCCGGGGAGCGCGTGACCGGAAGTCCCGCCCACCAGCGTCACTTCCGGTCGCGCTGGAACAGTAAGAAAGCGCGGGAAGCGGCCGGCGGGCTCCGGAACAGGGGAGGTCGCCGGCCAGGGAGCCCACAGCCCGCTTCACCCCGAGGGGATCCGGAGGGCCAGGGCAGCAGTCCCACATACGTGGGAGCAGCAGGAGGAGGAGCGGAAGCCCGACCAACGCTGCCCGGTCCTACCGCGAAAAACATGCGGTAGGAGCAGCCGGAGGAGGAGAGCCGTAGCACCGACCAACGCTGCCCGGCTAAACATCAGGTATGCTGCAGTCGCCGGCCCCACAGCACAGGAAAAAAACCTCTCCATGCCCCATGGGGACAGGAAAGACACTGGCTAGTGGGAGGTGGGAGGGTCCTTTTAACCTCTTCTGCTTCCTGTCCCAATTAGGGCGTGGCGAGGCTACCTCCTATGCTGTCGTGGAAGGTGACTAGAGAAATAAGAAATGAGTGCAGCTGCTCTAATTTATGTTGCATTTTGTGGCATATGGTTAATGGTGATATATATCCACCAGTTCCTGTAGGAACACATCCTACTTACTATATAACTGCCCTATCGTGTTGGTCTCTCTGAAACCGAAATCCCGCGTTGCTGATAGGCGGGGGGCGTGGCCACACGCTGACCAAATTGGCTGTCCCCACTGCCATTCACTACATCCAATATAATAGGTAAAAATGGTCACCACACCAGGTGAACTCACGGGCTCTATATATATCCTTTGCTTCGCGGGGCTAGTGGTTAGTGGCCCCCCCGAAGCAGCCGACACGAAACACGTGTCGGGGCTACTGGACCAGTAGGCAGAGTTGGAGGACCCCTTTACCAGGTTCATGGGTAAGCTACTGACTATGTGCCTTTTATATACAACCTACAGACTAGGGATTTAGATCAGACCCATCTGGGCTGAACTGCATTTTACTACCCTGGTCTTTGTACCATAAGCACTTGCACTTTTACTACCCCTCTGGACCCTCTTTTACTGTCCTTCCTTCTTTTGCCTACTTGTCATCTGTCTCCCTCCCATACCTTTAACTCTTGTCAACTTCTATTTGTGCACGTTTATTTATTGTATCCTCTGCGTTTAATAAAATCCTTATTTTTGCAATATACACTAGTGTGGACAGTAAATGCGTGGAAGCTACTTGGGTAATAGAACTCTCTGTTCTTGTGGTTTTTTAGAACGGAGATGGAAGTAATCTCATTCCTCTGAGCACGTCGCGTTGTTCAAGCAGTCCCTCACCGACTTCAAGGCCGCATTCACTGCCGCTAAACAAGCCTTCCCATCTCTGATAACCTCCCTGTCCCACAATAGCAAACAGCTTCTCAAAACCTTCAATTCCTTCCTCTGTCCGCCCGCTCCTCCTCCCTCTCCCCTCATCTCTGCTGAAGACTTTGATATTATCGATCTTCTGTTTGAAGAAAGAGGCAGAGACAGCTTTGACCCACTGTCCCCACAGCCTCCCCTCTCACCTAAACTGCCCGCTCCTTCCATCAGCCGCTTCTCCCCCATAACCGAAGATCAACTCTCCTCCCTCCTGTCATAATCACACCTCACCACCAGCGCCCACGACCCGCTCCCATCCCACCTCATTCCCAACTACAGGATGGAGAGATGGCGGACAAGATCTTAAGGGGCTGGCACCAGATTCACAACACATTCTGAATGAGAGATGGAGGGACACCGGCTATACAATAATGCATGGAGCAATCTAGGGGGTTCAATATACCGCCCAACATGTCCCATCCCAATAGAAGACACATGTCACAAGGTAGACATGTCCCATGGGGTCTGGGAGGGCTATTCTCCAAACACAGAACACAGTGAGGAATTGGACACAGCCTATTTCAGCGTCCTGCCCCATTACACTACATGATGTGAATCGTCCACAGCTGGGGAAGTTCAGCTCTGACAGACAGCAAATTACTTCACACCATCAAGGCCCGGCACAGAGCCCTCACATTGCCACATTGGCTAGCGGCAGTGACCCCAACAGAACTGCAGACTGATCTAAACCAGGAGATGGTAACAGAGGAAGGGGATAGAGTAACACCGCTACGTCTTGTGTGAAATAGCCCAACTCTCCAGAGATGACACCAGTCAGTCGGTTTACCCTTCCGTAGTACGACATGGTACCTGTAGGCCACACTTGGCCTGTTGAAGGTAACTGGGGGGGGAGGGGGGGGGGGGGGGGGGGGAGGGGGGGTCGGGTCACAGACTTGCCACCTGACAGCTTTGATGATCATGGGTGCTCCATGGGGTGGGGATGGTGCCCCTAGAAATCTACTGTGACCAAGACGTAAACTTCTTTTCTTTTTTCCCCTATTATGCTCAAGATTACAGTCACACGGGGGGTTTGTTGGGGGGTTTGGTGGGGGGTGGGAGAAGGGAGGGGGTTTTGGGGTTTAGATCTTGCTCTATTAAACTTGCCCATGTAATGTGTTCAATTCATACTGTCATGTCATTGATTGCATTTTCTATGTTTTGGGAGCGTTATGATGTACCAATATAGGATTCTTGTAAAACTCAATAGAGATTCTAAAAAAATTAAATAAATAAATTACTAGAACACCACGTCCATCTTGAACTGTCCTCCCACCTCCTCCCTCTATGACCACCTGTAATCCGGCTTCTTACCCCATCACTCCACTGAAACAGTCCTGACCACGGTCACTAATGACCTACTGACCGCCAAGAGCAGACGACACCACTGCGTCCTCCTCCTCGACCTACCTGACACCTTCAGCACAGTAGACCATTCCCTCCTGTTACAGATCCTGCCATCTCTCGGTATCACAGACTTGGCCCTGTCCTGGATCTCTTCATATCTAATGGACCGGACATCCAGCGTCTCCCTCTCCCACACCACCCCCTCACCCCCCCCATATCTGTCAGTGTCCCCCAAGGCTCCGTTGTTGGACCACTTCTTTTCTCCATCTCTACCCTCGGTCTGGGACAGCTCATTGAGTCCATTGGTCTGCAGTATCACCTCTAGGCTGATGACACTCAGATCTCTCTCCGGACCGGACATCACCTCCTCACTATCCACAATGTCTGGCCTCTATCTCAGTCTTCTATCCACAATGTCTGGCCTCTATCTCAGTCTTCTATCCACAATGTCTGGCCTCTATCTCAGTCTTCTATCCACAATGTCTGGCCTCTATCTCAGTCTTCTATCCACAATGTCTGGCCTCTATCTCAGTCTTCTATCCACAATGTCTGGCCTCTATCTCAGTCTTCTATCCACAATGTCTGGCCTCTATCTCAGTCTTCTATCCACAATGTCTGGCCTCTATCTCAGTCTTCTATCCACAATGTCTGGCCTCTATCTCAGTCTTCTATCCACAATGTCTGGCCTCTATCTCAGTCTTCTATCCACAATGTCTGGCCTCTATCTCAGTCTTCTATCCACAATGTCTGGCCTCTATCTCAGTCTTCTATCCACAATGTCTGGCCTCTATCTCAGTCTTCTATCCACAATGTCTGGCCTCTATCTCAGTCTTCTATCCACAATGTCTGGCCTCTATCTCAGTCTTCTTTTCCATTTGCTTTCTGAAACTGAACATGAACAAAACATAATTCATCGTCTTTCCCCCATCTCACTCCCCCCCACCTGATCTATCCATCAATGTCAATGGCTGCTCACTTTCCCCAGTCCTGCACGCTCAGTGCCTTGGGGTGATCCTGACTTGGACCTCTCAATCAAGCCCCATATCCAGAGCCCCGGCCACCTCCTGCCGACTCCAAAAAATATTTCCCAGATCTGTTCATTCCTCGGCCCTGACACTGCTAACACACTCATCCATGCCCTCATCATCTCCCACTTCGACTACTGCAACCTCATGTTCTCTGGCACCTCTCCAATCTATCCTAAACTCCGCTGCCCAACTAATCCACCTGTCTCTCCCGCTACTCCCCAGTCTCTCCTCTCTGCCAATCCCTACACTGGCTCCCCGCTTCTCAGAGGTCCTGGTTTAAAACCCTAACTATGACCTACAAAGCCATTCACAACCTGTCCCCCCCTGTACATCTGTGACATGGTCTCCCGATACCTCCCCTCAAGATCTCCTCCTCTGCTCCTCCCTTTTATCCTCTTCCCACAACCACATACAAGACTTCTCTGGTGCTTCCGCTTTACTCTGGACTCTCTGCCCCAACATACAAGTCTCTCAGCTACTCTGGAAACCTTTACAACCTGATGCACCGCACAATCTGCTCTACCCTCTACTGTATCCTCACCCATCCCTCATAGACTGAGCCCTCGTGGACACCGACCTCTATTCTTCTGTACTTGTCTATGTATACCCTTTCCACATGTAAAGCGCAATTGAATTAATGACGCTATAATAATAATAAAAAAAAATAATAAGTGAGAGGAATGATTGCTCAAACCAGATCACTAATGTTCTATGACCCCACCGCTGCCACCACTTGTGACAAACTAGTCAGGACCTGCAGCTCTCTGGCGCCCCCTTAGCCTGCTGGCCAAACATGGTATTGCCAGAGGATAAGCAAAGGAGCCCAGCTGCCCTAATTTATATTGTCTACTGCGGCACGTGATGTGACAGGATGTATATATACCACCAGTTCCTGCCAGGAACATATATATACCTCGATCCAGTCACCCTCAGGCCACAATATCACAAATACAAACATTATGCTGCCACCACCGATCTCTTGCAGGTGGATCGGTCACCTGTTTGGCAACGTGCCCTTGCGGGGGGGAACGTAGCGGTTCGCTCATAGGACAAGAATGAAGCTACAAATTATAAGTTTACTCCGAAAAAATTGGCAGAGTTTACAAAAGAGACAATATACATATATGTATAAATAGTTATGAAAATAAAAACGGGATAAATTAAGGAAAGTACTAAACCTGTGCCATGCGGTGACATTTGTATGTCTTAAGGGGGGGGGGGGAGGCTCTCCTGAAGTGGGTTACGATCCTGCCTCACAGCTATATGCCGTGGTCTGTCCTTATTCCGGGTCAGAATGACGTTCTCTTCAGATACCTGCTCCTATGTTATTGGGAATCCCAGCCAGCTGTCCTCATCAGTATGGGCCCTCACTGGGGGGGGGGGAGGAACAGAGTATGAAAATGGTCAGATTCACCTCTCTGTCCTGGGGGGCCCCAGGCCAAAGATATTAGTATCATCTTTTCCCTTTACAATTTGTGTATTTTGAGCCCAAGCACGGGGTGTCTGTGACTTACCGATGGACAGAAACTCATCTCACAGGTTTATAACACTTTTTCGAGAATGTAAAAGTGTGCAGGGGGTTCCCCAAGTCATCTGCACCCCAAAGATCAGATTTATATCATTGTGACATTAATGTAACTCTAAAAGGTCTGTAGCTGAAGAACACAAGACTTTACATGCGCTTGTTCCTCTATTTGGAGAGAAATCAAAAGTTCTGCTAGGTGTTATGATTCTGCCAGGTTGTAAATACCTGACTGGAGGGGGAGCGAGGGAAAATACAGTGTGTTTCTACAAATCTGCAAGGGGCAGAGAGTGTGTCAGCTGGCTGTGCTGCTTGGAGGGAAAAAAAAAAAATAAAAATGGAAGATGTCTTTTCATATTTTCCGGACACAGGGTCGTTCACGCGGGATATATGGGGGTCTCCACCACACACAGGGCCATTCACATGGGGTCTCACCCACACGCACAGTGTAAACGGGGGTCTCACCCACCCATTTGGTGCTTGTAGGTGTCTCATGTCGGGGTCTTACCTTTCCATACCAGTGTGTCAGCCATAGTTGTTTCATGGTCATGTGATCGGGGAGGGGGGAGCTGTCAATCATTAGATGAACCTGTGCAGAGGAGGAGAATGAAGACCCCGTTATCAGCGCCCCGTTACCTCCTCTAATACATTTCCTCCGCAGCCTCTCACATACATCGCCGGGAACGTCTGACTACGTAGACGGGCAGCCTCCAGACACCGAGCACGGGGGAGACAAGGGGCCACCGGACACCGAGGGAGACAGGCGGTCATCGCATACTCTCAGACCCGCAAGACACTTTTGCACTGGGGCATCTCCTGTTCTTACATTACCTGTGGAAACGGCGCCCCAAGGCGATGAGCGAGGACTCTGCGCAGGTGACGGATTTCTGAGCGGACCGAACATCTGACATATTTGTGCTGTAAAAGAGATGTATATGGACAGTGAGAGGAGTAGCAGCGATAGATCAGGCAAGGGAGGCGGCGAGGGAGTCAGAGGAGGGGAGGAGCGCAGCGGCGAGGGAGTCGGAGGAGGGGAAAGTGCAGCGGCGAGGGAGTCGGAGGAGGGGAGAGCGCAGCGGCAACAGCGATGACACTCACCTGGAGGAGGAACTTCTTTTTATCTTTACCAGACCTGTAAAGCAAAACAAGATGTGAGACTGACGGCTGGGCAGAACCCACCCTGGAGACCCGGCCGAACCGTGTCCACAGCCCTCCGACCACTGATGTTACCCAGAAGCTTTCACTCCCACTCCTCACTCCCACTCCCTCCCACCTCACCCACTCCCCACACTGTTGCCCAGTATCAGGCATGGGGTATATCTAGGGCAGTTACCCAGATTTCTCCAGGCACAGGCTGACATGTTCATCATTCCTGTAATAGTGCGACGTGCTCTGAGAGACAGCCAGCGAGACAGACAGCCTAGAGACATCCACCACCGGATCTAGGAAAGACCAGACTGCCATTATGCCACCAGGAAGAAAACATCAGAGGTTACAAGATGGTGAAAAGCAGCATGAGCTGGGCGGGGTGTTGGGGCAGGGTGAGCCTGCGGTGAGGGATGGCGGGAGAAAGGGGGTACAGTGAGCCTGCGGTGAGGGATGGCAGGAGGAAGGGGGTACAGTGAGCCTGCAATGAGGGATGGCGGGAGGAAGGGTTACAGTGAGGGATTTGGAAGAGTGCAGTGAGGGATGGCGGCGGGAGTAGACAGCGAGCCTGCAGTGAAGGATGGCGGGGGTAGGGGGGTGCGCACAGTGAGGAATGGCGGGGGAGGGGGTGCGTGAAGTGAGCCTGCAGTGAGGGATTTGGGGGGGGATTTGGAAGACTGAGCCCACAGTGAAGGATGGTGGCGGGGGAGGGACAGTGAGCCTGCATTGAGAAATGGCGGGGGGGGGGGGGGGGGGTTGAGGCGGGGGCAGTGTGAGCCTACAGTGAGGTGTGTGTGGGGGGGGGGGGGGGTACAGTAAGCTATGTTAGGGTTGGGGCAGTGGCCCGCACTCACCCTCCACCGCGCTTGTGTGCAGGACGCGCTCCAGACCTCGAGACTGATAGAATTCCCGGATCCTTGAATCTTCATCTGAAAAACATCAATACAGTGAGTGAGTGAGGCGTGAGTGAGCAGCCAACCAAGAGAAGGGGGGGGGGAATAAGGCGAGAGAGCGCAGCCAACCAAGAGAAGGAGGGGGGGGTGAGGCGAGAGAGCGCAGCCAACCAGGAGAAGCAGCAGAGGAGGCGCGGGCGAGCAGAGGACTCTCACTCACTCTCCTGCAGCCGCGGCACCAGCTTGTACACGATGTCCTGCATGACGCGGTCCAGCTTCAGGTTGAGGAGCGGTTGGGTCTCGTGGATCTTGATGTTACACAGGGGGCAGTACTTACTGGTCTGCAGATACTTCACTATACAGCTCTTACAGACTGGGGGGAGGAGCAGAAGAGAAGACAGAGATAGTTACATAGTATAACATGGTGAGGGGGGAGGTGGGGGGTGTTACGGGGTCTTACACGTGTGCAGACACTCGGTGATGGTGGTGGCATCTATGAAGTAGCCGGCGCACAGGTAGCACACGATGTGCTCATTCAGCTCCTTTATCTTCACTTTCACCACCTCCTGGAGAAATAACCAGAAACTCTAAAGCCAACAACATGTAAGATGTATGTAATGTGCTGAGGAGCAGAGAGCGGGGGGGATAGACGAGGAGCAGAGAGCGGGGGGGGGGGGGGGGGGGGGGGATAGACGAGGAGCAGAGAGCGTGGGGGGGGGGGGGGGAATGGACAAGGTGCAGAGAGCGTGGGGGGGGGAATGGACGAGGAGCAGAGAACGGGGGGGAATGGACGAGGAGTGGGGGGGGGGGAATGGACGAGGAGTGGGGGGGGGGGGGGGGAATGGACGAGGAGCAGAGAACGGGGGGGAGAGAATGGACGATGAATGAGGAGCAGAGAGCGTGGGGGGAATGGACGAGGAGCAGAGAGCGTGGGGGGGGGGGGGGGGAATGGACGAGCAGCAGAGAGCATGGGGGGGGAGGGAATGGACGAGGAGCAGAGAGCGGGGGGGAATGGGGGAATGGCCGAGGAGCAGAGAGCGGGGGGATAGAGGAGGACAGCTCTGGGTGTGGATAGAGGAGGAAGAGGGGGAGGAGGAGGGGGAGGAGGACAGCTCTGGGTGTGGATAGAGGAGGAAGAGGGGGAGGAGGAGGGGGAGGAGGACAGCTCTGGGTGTGGATAGAGGAGGAGGAGGGGGAGGAGGACAGCTCTGGGTGTGGATAGAGGAGGAGGAGGAGGAGGAGGACAGCTCTGGGTGTGGATAGAGGAGGAGGAGGAGGACAGCTCTGGGTGTGGATAGAGGAGGAGGGGGACAGCTCTGGGTGTGGATGGAGGAGGGAGGAGGAGGAGGAGGAGGAGGAGGAGGAGGAGGAGGACAGCTCTGGGTGTGGATAGAGGAGGAGGAGGAGGAGGAGGAGGGGGAGGAGACAGGGGAGGGATAGGAGGAGGAGGAGGAGGAGGAGGAGGAGGAGGGACACTGGGGAGGAGGAGAGGAGGAGGAGGAAGGAGGAGGAGAGAGAAGGAGGAGGAGGAAGCTTGGAGGTGGAGAAGGAGGAGGAGGAAGGAGGAGGAGGAGGAGGAGGAGGAGAGAGGAGGACAGCTTGGTGTGGAAGGAGGAGGAGGAGGAGGAGGGGAGGACAGCTTGGGTGTGGAAGGAGGAGGAGGGGAAGGAGGGAGGAGAGGGAGGAGGAAGGTGAGAGAGAGAGAGGAGGAGGAGAAGGAGGAAGGAAGGAAGGAGGGAGGGAGAGGGAGGAGAGAGGGACAGATCTGGGTGTAGGAAGGAGGAGGAGGGGGGAGAGCTGGGTGGGGAGAGAGGAGGAGGAGGAGGAAGGAGGAGGGAAGGGGGAGGGGAAGAGGAGGAGGAGGAGGGAGAGCTCTGGGTGTGGAGAGGAGGAGGAGGAGGAGGACAGCTCTGGGTGTGGATAGAGGAGGAGGAGGAGGAGGAGGAGGAGGAAGCTGGTGTGGAGGAGAGAGGAGGAGGAGGACAGCTGGGTGGGAAGGAGGAGGAAGGAGGAGGAGGAGAAGGAGGAGGAGGAGGAGGAGGAGGAGGAGGAGGAGGAGGAGGAGGAGGAGAAGGAGGAGGAGGAGAAGGAGGAGGAAAAGGAGGAGGAGGAGGAGGAGGAGGAGGAGGAGGAGAAGGAGGAGCTGGGTGGAGGAGGAGGAGGAGGAGGAGAAGGGGGGGAGGAGAGGAGGAGAGGGAGGAGGAGGAGAGGGAGGAGAAGAGGAGAGAAGGAGGAGAAGGAGAGAAAGGAGGAGGAGGAGGAGGAGGAGGAGGAGGAGGAGGAGGAGGAGGAGGAGGAAAGAAGGAGGAGGAGGAGGACAGCTCTGGGTGTGGAAGGAGGAGGAGGAGGAGGACAGCTCTGGGTGTGAGGAGGAGGAGGACAGCTCTGGGTGTGGATAGAGGAGGAGGAGGACAGCTCTGGGTGTGGAAGAGGAGGGAGGAGGGGAGAGGGGGGAGGGAAGCTGGGGGGAGGAGGAGGGGGGGATGAGGAGGAGAGAGGACAGCTCTGGGTGTGGAGGGGAGGAGAGGAGGAGGAGGAGGGGGTGGAGAGGAGGAGGAGGAGAGAGGAGGACAGCTCTGGGTGTGGAGAGGAGGAGGAGGAGTTGGGAGGAGGCGAGGACGAGGAGGACAGCTCTGGGTGTGGAAGGAGGAGGAGGAGGAGGAGGACAGCTCTGGGTGTGGAAGGAGGAGGACGAGGAGGACAGCTCTGGGTGTGGGAGGAGGAGGAGGAGGAGGAGGAGGAGGACGAGGAGGACAGCTCTGGGAGGAGGAGGAGGAGGAGGACGAGGAGGACGAGGAGGACAGCTCTGGGAGGAGGAGGAGGAGGACGAGGAGGACGAGGAGGACAGCTCTGGGAGGAGGAGGAGGAGGACGAGGAGGAGGAGGACGAGGAGGAGGACGAGGAGGAGGACGAGGACGAGGAGGACAGCTCTGGGAGGAGGAGGAGGACGAGGAGGAGGACGAGGACGAGGAGGAGGACAGCTCTGGGAGGAGGAGGAGGACGAGGAGGAGGACGAGGACGAGGAGGAGGACGAGGAGGAGGACGAGGAGGAGGACGAGGACGAGGAGGAGAGCTTGGGAGGAGGAGGAGGACGAGGAGGAGGAGGAGGACGAGGAGGAGGACGAGGAGGAGGACGAGGAGGAGGAGGACGAGGAGGAGGAGGACGAGGAGGAGGAGGACGAGGAGGAGGAGGACGAGGAGGAGGAGGACGAGGAGGAGGAGGACGAGGAGGAGGAGGAGGAGGAGGAGGAGGAGGAGGAGAAGGAGGAGGAGAAGGAGGAGGAGAAGGAGGAGGAGAAGGAGGAGGAGAAGGAGGAGGAGAAGGAGGAGGAGAAGGAGGAGGAGAAGGAGGAGGAGAAGGAGGAGGAGAAGGAGGAGGAGAAGGAGGAGGAGAAGGAGGAGGAGAAGGAGGAGGAGAAGGAGAAGGAGGAGGAGAAGGAGGAGGAGGAGGAGGAGGAGGAGGAGGAGGACAGCTCTGGGTGTGGATAGAGGAGGAGGGGGACAGCTCTGGGTGTGGATGGAGGAGGAGGAGGAGGAGGAGGAGGACAGCTCTGGGTGTGGATAGAGGAGGAGGAGGGAGGACAGCTCTGGGTGTGGAAGGAGGAGGAGGAGGAGGACAGTCTGGGTGTGGATAGAGGAGGAGGAGGAGGAGGAGGAGGAGGAGGAGGAGGAGAAGGAGGAGGAGGAGGGGAGGAGGAGAAGGAGGAGGAGGAGAAGGAGGAGGAGGAGAAGGAGGAGGAGGAGAAGGAGGAGGAGGAGAAGGAGGAGGAGGAGAAGGAGGAGGAGGAGAAGGAGGAGGAGGAGAAGGAGGAGGAGAAGGAGGAGGAGGAGAAGGAGGAGGAGAAGGAGGAGGAGAAGGAGGAGGAGAAGGAGGAGGAGAAGGAGGAGGAGAAGAAGGAGGAGGAGGAGGAGGAGGAGGAGGAGGAGGAGGAGGAGGAGGAGGGGGACGTCGGTGGAAGGAGGAGGAGGGGAGGACAGCTCTGGGTGTGGATAGAGAGGAGGAGGAGGACAGCTCTGGGTGTGGATAGAGGAGGGGGGAGGACAGCTCTGGGTGTGGATAGAGGAGGAGGAGGACAGCTCTGGGTGTGGATAGAGGAGGAGAGGACAGCTCTGGGTGTGGATAGAGGAGGAGGAGGACAGCTCTGGGTGTGGATAGAGGAGGAGGAAGCTCTGGGTGTGGATAGAGGAGGAGGAGACAGCTCTGGGTGTGGATAGAGGGAGGAGGACAGCTCGGGTGTGATAAGGAGGGGGGACAGCTGGGTGTGGTAGAGGAGGGCAGCTCGGGTGTGGATAGAGGAGAGGAGGAAGCTCGGGTGTGGTGGGGGAGAGCAGCTCTGGGTGTGGATAGGGGGAGGAGGACAGCTCTGGGTGTGGATAGAGGGGAGAGGACAGCTCTGGGTGTGTAGGGAGGGACAGCTTGGTGTGGATAGGGGGGGGGGACAGTGGGTGTGGATAGAGGAGGAGGAAGCGGTGGGAAGGAGGAGGACTCTGGGGGATGAGGGAGGAGACAGCTGGTGGAAGGGAGAGGACGCTGGGGTGATAGGGTGGAGGAGGACAGCTCTGGGTGTGGATAGAGGAGGAGGAAGCTCTGGGTGTGGATAGAGGGGAGGAGGACAGCTCTGGGTGTGGATGAGGAGGAGGAGGAAGTCTGGGTGTGGATAGAGGAGGAGGAGGACAGCTCTGGGTGTGGATAGAGGAGGAGGAGGAAGCTCTGGGTGTGGATAGAGGGGAGGAGGACAGCTCTGGGTGTGGATAGAGGAGGAGGAGGACAGCTCTGGGTGTGGATAGAGGAGGAGGAGGACAGCTCGGGTGTGGATAGAGGATGGAGGAGGCAGCTCTGGGTGTGGATAGAGGGGAGGAGGACAGCTCTGGGTGTGGATAGAGGAGGAGGAGGACAGCTCTGGGTGTGGATAGAGGAGGAGGAGGACAGCTCTGGGTGTGGATAGAGGAGGAGGAGGACAGCTCTGGGTGTGGATAGAGGAGGAGGAGGACAGCTCTGGGTGTGGATAGAGGAGGAGGAGGACAGCTCTGGGTGTGGATAGAGGAGGAGGTGAGGACAGCTCTGGGTGTGGATAGAGGAGGATGAGGACAGCTCTGGGTGTGGATAGAGGAGGAGGAGGACAGCTCTGGGTGTGGATGAGGAGGAGGAGGAGGAGGACAGCTCTGGGTGTGGATAGAGGAGGAGGAGGACAGCTCTGGGTGTGGATAGAGGAGGAGGAGGAGGAGGACAGCTCTGGGTGTGGATAGAGGAGGAGGAGGACAGCTCTGGGTGTGGATAGAGGAGGAGGAGGAGGACAGCTCTGGGTGTGGATAGAGGAGGAGGAGGACAGCTCTGGGTGTGGATAGAGGAGGAGGGAGGACAGCTCTGGGTGTGGATAGAGGAGGAGGAGGACAGCTCTGGGTGTGGATAGAGGAGGAGGAGGACAGCTCTGGGTGTGGATAGAGGAGGAGGAGGACAGCTCTGGGTGTGGATAGAGGAGGAGGAGGACAGCTCTGGGTGTGGATAGAGGAGGAGGAGGACAGCTCTGGGTGTGGATAGAGGGAGGAGGAGGAGGAGACAGCTCTGGGTGTGGATAGAGGAGGAGGAGGAGGACAGCTCTGGGTGTGGATAGAGGAGGAGGAGGAGGACAGCTCTGGGTGTGGATAGAGGAGGAGGAGGAGGACAGCTCTGGGTGTGGATAGAGAGGGAGGAGGACAGCTCTGGGTGTGGATAGAGGAGGAGGAGGACAGCTCTGGGTGTGGATAGAGGAGGAGGATAGCTCTGGGTGTGGATAGAGGAGGAGGAGGACAGCTCTGGGTGTGGATAGAGGAGGAGGACAGCTCTGGGTGTGGATAGAGGAGGAGGAGGACAGCTCTGGGTGTGGATAGAGGAGGAGGAGGACAGCTCTGGGTGTGGATAGAGGAGGAGGAGGACAGCTCTGGGTGTGGATAGAGGAGGAGGAGGACAGCTCTGGGTGTGGATAGAGGAGGAGGAGGACAGCTCTGGGTGTGGATAGAGGAGGAGGACAGCTCTGGGTGTGGATAGAGGAGGAGGAGGACAGCTCCGGGTGTGGATAGAGGAGGAGGGGGACAGCTCTGGGTGTGGATAGAGGAGGGGGACAGCTCTGGGTGTGGATAGAGGAGGAGGAGGAGGACAGCTCTGGGTGTGGATAGAGGAGGAGGACAGCTCTGGGTGCGGATAGAGGAGGAGGACAGCTCCGGGTGTGGATAGAGGAGGAGGAGGAGGACAGCTCTGGGTGTGGATAGAGGAGGGGGACAGCTCTGGGTGTGGATAGAGGAGGAGGAGGAGGACAGCTCTGGGTGTGGATAGAGGAGGAGGACAGCTCTGGGTGTGGATAGAGGAGGAGGACAGCTCTGGGTGTGGAGCCTCCGGCGCTCTGTCCCCTCTCACCTCGTTCCGCAGTGGGTCCATCTTATACACGGACTGCAGTTGGTTTCGGAGCCGCATAGCGATCACCATCGGTCCCTGTGTGGCCGCCATGTTCCCGCCAGTGACGACACTTCCGGGGAGCTCAGCGAGTTCCGGCTTGGAGCGGTTGTCATAGAAATGACGCACGGCACGTATCACGCGGTCTCCTCAGTATGCCGTCCTGTGTGGAAGGCGGGGCTATGTAAATAGACTCCTGACGTCATCATTGTGTCGGCTGTAAACACGGTGGGTTGTTGCTGGGGCGGGGTTTGTCCTGCAGAGTTCCCGCCCCTCATATGTCACCGACCACTCAGAGCACAGTGCGCGGCAGTGACCACACCTCCAATTGCCCCTGCTCCTCCTCCCGGACCTCTGTGATATATGGGCAATGACTCTTGTGCTCTGTAGGCGTGTCTTCCTCTCTGTAGGCGTGTCTTCCTCTCTGTAGGTGTGGCCTCCCCTCTGGAGGTGTGTTTTTTTTTTCTCAGGAGGTGTGTCCTCCTCTCTGGGTGTGTGTCCTCCTCTCTGGAGGGGTCTCCTCCTCTATGGAGGTGGGGCTTCCTCTCTGGAGGTGTGTCCTCCTCTCTGGAGGTGTCTCCTCCTCTCTGGGTGTGTGTCCTCCTCTCTGGAGGTGTGTCCTCCTCTCTGGAGGTGTGTCCTCCTCTCTGGAGGTGTGTCCTCCTCTCTGGGGTGTGTGTCCTCCTCTCTGGAGGTGTGTCCTCCTCTCTGGAGGTGTGTCCTCCTCTCTGGGGGGGGTGTCCTCCTCTCTGGGGGGGTGTCCTCCTCTCTGGAGGTGTGTCCTCCTCTCTGGAGGTGTGTCCTCCTCTGTAGGCGTGTCCTTCTCTCAGGAGGTGTGGCATCCTCTCAGGAGGTGTGTCCTCGGGCTCTACAGCTAGTGTGTATATATATATATATAGGGCAACGCCGGGCTCTACAGCTAGTGTATATATAGGGCAACGCCGGGCTCTACAGCTAGTATATATATATAGGGCAACGCCGGGCTCTACAGCTAGTGTATATATAGGGCAACGCCGGGCTCTACAGCTAGTATATATATATAGGGCAACGCCGGGCTCTACAGCTAGTGTATATATATATATATAGGGCAACGCCGGGCTCTACAGCTAGTGTGTATATATATATATAGGGCAACGCCGGGCTCTACAGCTAGTGTATGTATATATATATAGGGCAATGCCGGGCTCTACAGCTAGTGTATGTATATATATATAGGGCAACGCCGGGCTCTACAGCTAGTGTATGTATATATATATAGGGCAACGCCAGACTCTACAGCTAGTGTATATATATATAGGGCAACGCCGGGCTCTACAGCTAGTGTATGTATATATATATAGGGCAACGCCGGGCTCTACAGCTAGTGTGTATGTATAGACATAGGGCAACGCCGGGCTCTACAGCTAGTGTGTATATATATAGGGCAACGCCGGGCTCTACAGCTAGTGTATGTATATATATAGGGCAACACCAGGCTCTACAGCTAGTGTATGTATATATATAGGGCAACGCCGGGCTCTACAGCTAGTGTATATATAAATATAGGGCAACGCCGGGCTCTACAGCTAGTGTGTATGTATAGACATAGGGCAACGCCGGGCTCTACAGCTAATGTATATGTATAGACATAGGGCAACACTGGGCTCTACAGCTAGTGTATGTATATATATAGGGCAACACCAGGCTCTACAGCTAGTGTATGTATATATATAGGGCAACGCCGGGCTCTACAGCTAGTGTATATATAAATATAGGGCAACGCCGGACTCTACAGCTAGGGTATATATATATAGGGCAACGCCGGGCTCTACAGCTAGTGTATATATATATATATATATATATATAGGGCAATGCCGGGCTCTACAGCTAGTGTATATATATATATATAGGGCAACACCGGGCTCTACAGCTAGTGTATGTATATATATAGGGCAACGCCGGGCTCTACAGCTAGTGTATATATATATATATAGGGCAACGCCAGACTCTACAGCTAGTGTATATATATATAGGGCAACGCCGGGCTCTACAGCTAGTGTGTATATATATATATAGGCCAACATCGGGCTCTACAGCTAGTGTGTATATATATATATAGGGCAACGCCGGGCTCTACAGCTAGTGTATATATATATGTATATATATATATAGGGCAACACCGGGCTCTACAGCTAGTGTATGTATATATATAGGGCAACGCCGGGCTCTACAGCTAGTGTATATATATATATATATAGACCAACATCGGGCTCTACAGCTAGTGTGTATGTATATATATAGGGCAACGCTGGGCTCTACAGCTAGTGTATATATATATATATAGACCAACATCGGGCTCTACAGCTAGTGTATATATATATATATATATAGACCAACATCGGGCTCTACAGCTAGTGTGTATGTATATATATAGGGCAACGCCGGGCTCTACAGCTAGTGTATATATATATATATAGGGCAACGCCAGACTCTACAGCTAGTGTATATATATATAGGGCAACGCCGGGCTCTACAGCTAGTGTATGTATATATATATATAGGGCAACGCCGGGCTCTACAGCTAGTGTGTATATATATATATAGGCCAACATCGGGCTCTACAGCTAGTGTGTATATATATATATAGGGCAACGCCGGGCTCTACAGCTAGTGTATATATATATGTATATATATATATAGGGCAACACCGGGCTCTACAGCTAGTGTATGTATATATATAGGGCAACGCCGGGCTCTACAGCTAGTGTATATATATATATATATAGACCAACATCGGGCTCTACAGCTAGTGTGTATGTATATATATAGGGCAACGCTGGGCTCTACAGCTAGTGTATATATATATATAGACCAACATCGGGCTCTACAGCTAGTGTATATATATATATATATAGACCAACATCGGGCTCTACAGCTAGTGTGTATGTATATATATAGGGCAACGCCGGGCTCTACAGCTAGTGTATATATATATATATAGGGCAACGCCAGACTCTACAGCTAGTGTATATATATATAGGGCAACGCCGGGCTCTACAGCTAGTGTATGTATATATATATATAGGGCAACGCCGGGCTCTACAGCTCGTGTGTATATATATATATAGGCCAACATCGGGCTCTACAGCTAGTGTGTATATATATATATAGGGCAACGCCGGGCTCTACAGCTAGTGTATATATATATATATATATATATATAGGGCAACACCGGGCTCTACAGCTAGTGTATGTATATATATAGGGCAACGCCGGGCTCTACAGCTAGTGTATATATATATATATATAGACCAACATCGGGCTCTACAGCTAGTGTGTATGTATATATATAGGGCAACGCTGGGCTCTACAGCTAGTGTATATATATATATATATATATATAGACCAACATCGGGCTCTACAGCTAGTGTATGTATATATATAGGGCAACGCCGGGCTCTACAGCTAGTGTATATATATATATAGGGCAACGCCGGACTCTACAGCTAGCGTATATATATATAGGGCAACGCCGGGCTCTACAGCTAGTGTATATATATATATATAGGGCAACGCCGGACTCTACAGCTAGCGTATATATATGTAGGGCAACGCCGGGCTCTACAGCTGGTGTATATATATATAGGGCAACACCGGGCTCTACAGCTAGTGTGTATATATATATATATATATATAGGGCAGCGCCGGGCTCTACAGCAAGTGTTATATATATATATAGGGCAATTCCAGCCTCTACAGCTAGTGTGTATATATATATATATATATAGGGCAATTCCAGCCTCTACAGCTAGTGTAGATATATATATATATATGTGTGTAAATAAGGTTGCAGCACTCCAATTCAGTTATAAATCCTGCCTTTATTGGCCTTCAGGTATAAGGATGGCGACGTTTCGGTCAGTAATGACCTTCTTCCAGCAATCACTTACTGCAATGCTGGGATTATATAGATCTCCCAATGTCCAATCTCATTATACAATTAAATATTAAAAGAATTATTTTACAGTGAATTTACATCATATGTTTATACATTACATATACCAAGTGCTTAATGTGACTATTCTTGCATTAACTGGTTATACTCCCAAATATGGATACAACTATTACTTGTATATTCCATAAAATACATGCTGTGGTCTAATTATGCCTCAGGTGCCATTTTAATTAATTCAAACCTGTATTACTTTTCCTGCCGTGATTATGGCCATGTGCAGCGTTTCTCTAGCTGCGCGCCGCCATTCGGCGTTGTTTACATCGCTACGCGCATGCGTCAGCAGCGCTCGCGATTCAACTCTCGCGCTTCCATTCACGCGATATTACGGGACATTCATTTAGTTCTATGTCTGAGTCCCCGCGCATGCGCTGTCTTAGTACAGCGTCCAAATAAGCGATTTCTATAGCACATTATTCCTCTTAGTGTGTTGGTATTAAAAAATGCTCGTTTTTACAAAAAATAATACCAGTTAATCTTAAAAAATGTTTCCTTGTTTAAATATAGTTAATATAATCATCCTTTAGATGAAATATAATAGCTAAAACATTATTAATAATTTTAAAGTGACAGTGCTTCTATTTACAAAGTGCAAGTGTCAATATTGCTTGTATATTTTCTATATGGGAAAATACCATAATAGACTAATTTAGGGATTTCCCACTTAATGGGTTTCCACATAATTACGCCTTATGACCTTCTGCAATGCATTGGGTTCCCAATTCAAAGTGCATCCCATTACTGGGTTATAGCGCTCCCTGTCAGTACGGTGCTTAAGGGGTATTTCTCCCTTTTACTCCACCTGTTCAGGGTTTACCAAGGACTCCCTCTATGCTTTTTCATTATAGTCATTTGTGCGCAATAATTTCCGTATACTCCGTTTGTCTCATATATACAAAGCAATACATGTGTTACTTTTTAAAAATGTTTATTTTTGTTTGATATAAATTCTGTGATATGAGATTTGTGATATAAATTACGTGCATTAAATAGAAAAAAATTCTTTTCAAATAGAGGAATACGTGCATATGTTTCTAAAGGAGGCTGTGCATGTTGTACGTTTTTCATCCATAGATGTGATGTGAACTGCAGGCACTGGTGCATCAATTTCCCACTTCATATGTATTTATCTGCACAAAAGATACAAGATAAGAATTACAGTGAAAATTTACATTGTGGTGTTCAAATCAATGACAATACATCAAAGTGATTAAAATACACAGATACATGGATGTGAGCTATTCCTTAAAGTGCTGTATGCAATTTGAAGTCTACGTTGAGACCCTCTGGTTTCAAAGTTTGTAACCTATGTATCCATTCTAGTTCCTTGACTTTTAATAGTCCAACCCTGTCACCACCCCTTCTGGGCATTGGCACCATATCTATGAGCCTAAACTTCAAGTCCTTCTCCTTATGGCCAGCTTCCGTGAAATGTTTGGATACGGGTAGATTCATGATTTTTTTACGTATTGTGTAACGATGGTGACTGATTCTTATTTTGAAATCAAGAGTGGTTTCTCCTATATACCACATACGACAAGGACACTCTAAAAGATATATGACGTGATCCGAATTGCATGTTAAGAAGTGGTTTATTTTGTATTCTGTTCCCGTCTTGGGATGGCAAAATCTGTTCCCTTTAAACATAAATGAACAGTTAATGCAACTGACACAAGGGTAACAACCTGTTCTTCTTTCTCCTGTTAGTGTTAGTTGTTTGCTAGCCTTCATTGTACCAATGTCAGACCTGACTAATAGGTCCTTCATGTTTCTCCCTTTCCTGTATGAGACCAAAGGGGAGTTTTTGAACTCTTCAATCCTTGGTAGGCATTTCCCTAGCATAGTCCAATGTTTTTGGACTATTTTCACTATGCTGTTTGTTTCTTCCCCATAAGTCAAGGTTAAGGGAATTCTTTTCTTATTTTTGTCAATCTGGCCTTCCCTCAGAAGTTTTTTTCTACAATTGATGAGCACCGCTATGGGTGCCCACATGGCATGCTCATATGCGGGAGCGGTTATGGTCTATCTAGAGGAGAACCTAGCAAACAACTAACACTAACAGGAGAAAGAAGAACAGGTTGTTACCCTTGTGTCAGTTGCATTAACTGTTCATTTATGATTAAAGGGAACAGATTTTGCCATCCCAAGACGGGAACAGAATACAAAATAAACCACTTCTTAACATGCAATTCGGATCACGTCATATATCTTTTAGAGTGTCCTTGTCGTATGTGGTATATAGGAGAAACCACTCTTGATTTCAAAATAAGAATCAGTCACCATCGTTACACAATACGTAAAAAAATCATGAATCTACCCGTATCCAAACATTTCACGGAAGCTGGCCATAAGGAGAAGGACTTGAAGTTTAGGCTCATAGATATGGTGCCAATGCCCAGAAGGGGTGGTGACAGGGTTGGACTATTAAAAGTCAAGGAACTAGAATGGATACATAGGTTACAAACTTTGAAACCAGAGGGTCTCAACGTAGACTTCAAATTGCATACAGCACTTTAAGGAATAGCTCACATCCATGTATCTGTGTATTTTAATCACTTTGATGTATTGTCATTGATTTGAACACCACAATGTAAATTTTCACTGTAATTCTTATCTTGTATCTTTTGTGCAGATAAATACATATGAAGTGGGAAATTGATGCACCAGGTGCCTGCAGTTCACATCACATCTATGGATGAAAAACGTACAACATGCACAGCCTCCTTTAGAAACATATGCACGTATTCCTCTATTTGAAAAGAATTTTTTTCTATTTAATGCACGTAATTTATATCACAAATCTCATATCACAGAATTTATATCAAACAAAAATAAACATTTTTAAAAAGTAACACATGTATTGCTTTGTATATATGAGACAAACGGAGTATACGGAAATTATTGCGCACAAATGACTATAATGAAAAAGCATAGAGGGAGTCCTTGGTAAACCCTGAACAGGTGGAGTAAAAGGGAGAAATACCCCTTAAGCACCGTACTGACAGGGGAGCGCTATAACCCAGTATTGGGATGCACTTTGAATTGGGAACCCAATGCATTGCAGAAGGTCATAAGGCGTAATTATGTGGAAACCCATTAAGTGGGAAATCCCTAAATTAGTCTATTATGGTATTTTCCCATATAGAAAATATACAAGCAATATTGACACTTGCACTTTGTAAATAGAAGCACTGTCACTTTAAAATTATTAATAATGTTTTAGCTATTATATTTCATCTAAAGGATGATTATATTAACTATATTTAAACAAGGAAACATTTTTTAAGATTAACTGGTATTATTTTTTGTAAAAACGAGCATTTTTTAATACCAACACACTAAGAGGAATAATGTGCTATAGAAATCGCTTATTTGGACGCTGTACTAAGACAGCGCATGCGCGGGGACTCAGACATAGAACTAAATGAATGTCCCGTAATATCGCGTGAATGGAAGCGCGAGAGTTGAATCGCGAGCGCTGCTGACGCATGCGCGTAGCGATGTAAACAACGCCGGAATGGCGGCGCGCAGCTAGAGAAACGCTGCACATGGCCATAATCACGGCAGGAAAAGTAATACAGGTTTGAATTAATTAAAATGGCACCTGAGGCATAATTAGACCACAGCATGTATTTTATGGAATATACAAGTAATAGTTGTATCCATATTTGGGAGTATAACCAGTTAATGCAAGAATAGTCACATTAAGCACTTGGTATATGTAATGTATAAACATATGATGTAAATTCACTGTAAAATAATTCTTTTAATATTTAATTGTATAATGAGATTGGACATTGGGAGATCTATATAATCCCAGCATTGCAGTAAGTGATTGCTGGAAGAAGGTCATTACTGACCGAAACGTCGCCATCCTTATACCTGAAGGCCAATAAAGGCAGGATTTATAACTGGAATTGGAGTGCTGCAACCTTATTTACACACATATGTCTGGAACAGGTGGCTGGATACCACCTCAAGGATTGATTAGCACCTAACATAGTGTTACAAAGAAACGCTGCTCAAATAACTTTTTCTCTCTATATATATATATATATATATAGACCAACGCCGGGCTCTACAGCTAGTGTATGTATATATATATAGGGCAACGCCGGGCTCTACAGCTAGTGTATGTATATATATATAGGGCAACGCCGGGCTCTACAGCTAGTGTATGTATATATATATAGACCAACATCGGGCTCTACAGCTAGTGTGTATATATATATATATAGGCCAACGCTGGGCTCTACAGCTAGTGTATATATATATATAGGCCAACGCCGGGCTCTACAGCTAGTGTATGTATATATATATAGGGCAACGCCGGGCTCTACAGCTAGTGTATATATATATATATAGGGCAACGCCAGACTCTACAGCTAGTGTGTATATATATATAGGGCAACGCTGGGCTCTACAGCTAGTGTATATATATATATTATATATAGGGCAACGCCGGGCTCTACAGCTAGTGTATATATATATATAGGGCAATGCCGAGCTCTACAGCTAGTGTGTATATATATATAGGGCAACGCTGAGCTCTACAGCTAGTGTGTATATATATATATAGGCCAACATCGGGCTCTACAGCTAGTGTATGTATATATATATATAGACCAACGCCGGGCTCTACAGCTAGTGTATGTATATATATATAGGGCAACGCCGGGCTCTACAGCTAGTGTATGTATATATATATAGGGCAACGCCGGGCTCTACAGCTAGTGTATGTATATATATATAGACCAACATCGGGCTCTACAGCTAGTGTGTATATATATATATATAGGCCAACGCTGGGCTCTACAGCTAGTGTATATATATATATAGGCCAACGCCGGGCTCTACAGCTAGTGTGTATATATATATAGGGCAACGCTGGGCTCTACAGCTAGTGTATATATATATATAGGGCAACGCCGGGCTCTACAGCTAGTGTGTATATATATATATAGGGCAATGCCGAGCTCTACAGCTAGTGTGTATATATATATATAGGGCAACGCTGAGCTCTACAGCTAGTGTGTATATATATTATATAGGCCAACATCGGGCTCTACAGCTAGTGTATGTATATATATATAGGGCAATGCTGGGCTCTACAGCTAGTGTGTATATATATATATATAGGCCAACGCTGGGCTCTACAGCTAGTGTGTATATATATATATATAGGGCAATGCTGGGCTCTACAGCTAGTGTGTATATATATATAGGGCAACGCTGAGCTCTACAGCTAGTGTGTATATATATATATAGACCAACGCCGGGCTCTACAGCTAGTGTATGTATATATATATATAGGGCAACGCCGGGCTCTACAGCTAGTGTATGTATATATATATAGACCAACATCGGGCTCTACAGCTAGTGTGTATATATATATATATATAGGCCAACGCTGGGCTCTACAGCTAGTGTATATATATATATAGGCCAACGCCGGGCTCTACAGCTAGTGTGTATATATATATAGGGCAACGCTGGGCTCTACAGCTAGTGTATATATATATATAGGGCAACGCCGGGCTCTACAGCTAGTGTGTATATATATATATATAGGGCAATGCCGAGCTCTACAGCTAGTGTGTATATATATATATATAGGGCAACGCTGAGCTCTACAGCTAGTGTGTATATATATATATAGGCCAACATCGGGCTCTACAGCTAGTGTATGTATATATATATATAGGGCAATGCTGGGCTCTACAGCTAGTGTGTATATATATATATATAGGCCAACGCCGGGCTCTACAGCTAGTGTGTATATATATATATATAGGGCAATGCTGGGCTCTACAGCTAGTGTGTATATATATATATAGGGCAACGCTGAGCTCTACAGCTAGTGTGTATATATATATATAGACCAACGCCGGGCTCTACAGCTAGTGTATGTATATATATATAGACCAACATCGGGCTCTACAGCTAGTGTGTATATATATATATAAGGCCAACGCCGGGCTCTACAGCTAGTGTATATATATAGGCCAACGCCGGGCTCTACAGCTAGTGTGTATATATATATATATAGGGCAATGCTGGGCTCTACAGCTAGTGTGTATATATATATAGGGCAACGCTGAGCTCTACAGCTAGTGTGTATATATATATATATAGACCAACGCCGGGCTCTACAGCTAGTGTATGTATATATATATAGGGCAACGCCGGGCTCTACAGGTAGTGTATGTATATATATATAGACCAACATCGGGCTCTACAGCTAGTGTGTATATATATATATAGGCCAACGCCGGGCTCTACAGCTAGTGTATATATATATATAGGGCAATGCCGGGCTCTACAGCTAGTGTGTTATATATATAGGCCAACGCCGGGCTCTACAGCTAGTGTATATATATATAGGCCAACGCCGGGCTCTACAGCTAGTGTGTATATATATATAGGGCAACGCTGGGCTCTACAGCTAGTGTGTATATATATTATAGGGCAACGCTGAGCTCTACAGCTAGTGTGTATATATATATATATAGGCCAACATCGGGCTCTACAGCTAGTGTATGTATATATTATATATATAGGCCAACGCCGGGCTCTACAGCTAGTGTGTATATATATATAGGGCAACGCTGGGCTCTACAGCTAGTGTGTATATATATATATAGGGCAACGCTGAGCTCTACAGCTAGTGTGTATATATATATATAGGCCAACATCGGGCTCTACAGCTAGTGTATGTATATATATATATATAGGCCAACGCCGGGCTCTACAGCTAGTGTGTATATATATATAGGGCAATTCCAGCCTCTACAGCTAGTGTATATATATAGGGCAACGCCGGGCTATACAGCTAGTGTATATATATATAGGGCAACGCCGGACTCTACAGCTAGTGTATATGTATATAGGCCAACACTGGGCTCTACAGCTAGTGTATATGTATATAGGCCAACATCGGGCTCTACAGCTAGTGTATATGTATAGACATAGGGCAACACTGGGCTCTACAGCTAGTGTGTTATATATATATATATATAGGGCAACGCCGGGCTCTACAGCTAGTGTATATATATAGGGCAACGCCAGGCTCTACAGCTTGTGTATATATATATATATATATATATATATAGGGCAACGCCAGGCTCTACAGCTAGTGTGTATATATATATATATATATATATATATAGGGCAGCGCCAGGCTCTACAGGTAGTGTGTATATATAGGCCAACACCGGGCTCTACAGCTAGTGTATGTATATATATATATATATATATAAATATATATAGGGCAACGCCGGGCTCTACAGCTAGTGTGTATATATATAGGGCAACGCCAGGCTCTACAGGTAGTGTATATATATATATATATATATATATATATATATATATATATATAGGGCAACACCGGGCTCTACAGCTAGTGTATGTATATATATATATATATATATATAAATATATATAGGGCAACGCCGGGCTCTACAGCTAGTGTGTATATATATAGGGCAACGCCAGGCTCTACAGGTAGTGTATATATATATATATATATATATATATATATATATATATATAGGGCAACGCCGGGCTCTATAGGTAGTATGTATATATATATAGGACAACACCGGGCTCTACAGCTAGTGTATATATATATAGGGCAACGCCAGGCTCTACAGGTAGTGTATATATATATATATAATAATAATAAAACTTTATTTGTATAGCGCCAACGTATTCCGCAGCGCTTTACAGTACAACGGTACATATAAGAAAAATATACGGTACAGAAAGGTAATGCAGAACAGTAGTTACATACAATAAACATAGAATCAATTTAGGAAATACCATAAAAAGGCAAAAAATGAAGGCAGAAAATAAAGGTGATCCTGCTCGAAGGAGCTTACAATCTAAGATGGGATGGTAACACAAAGTACAGGGGCTTATAACAATGAATATATATGTATATAGGGCAA